>LS990923.1:15402519-16132519 GCA_900464855.2 Musa schizocarpa | reverse complement strand
ACTTATAAGTGGTTTAGTATCCAAAGATCAGAAGTTACGGTCCCTATTTTATAGAATCTATAGGGTTAATTGAAATAGAAGTTATGGTAGGTATTCGGTGTCCAAAATTTTTTATATTAGTGTCAAAAGAAAGATCAAAGAGTGTAATTTTAAGTGAACTAGTTTTGCCTAAATCTAAGTTTGGTGCTAAAAGTTATGTTTGAAATAATATATAGAGGTCAATTTACCGAAAAATTTTAGATTCATGGCTTTATATCTAACAAGAGAAATATCAGGTTTTAAGCAAAAATCTTTCAAATTATTCAGAATTAATATGAGAACAGAGACTAATATTTCTGTAAGATAGGGTTAGAATACTTGCCTTAATTTTGACCTTAAATGTGAAGATTTGAGCAAAAACCCAAAGCCCCAAATTTCCCATCTTCTTCTTCCTTTTTTTTTTTCCCCTTCTTTCTCTCTTCTCTAATGCAAGCTGCCTTCTCAGGTTCCTTGAGAATGAAGGTAGAGAGGCTTAGGTGGTGGGATTTATTATTTTTTATATTTTATAATTTAGTCCTTGTATTATTATATTTATGATTAGGTCCTTAGGGTTTACAAATAAGTCATCATATTTTTGTTCAAACAGGTCCTCAGATTTTATAAATAGGTTCTCAAAATTATATTTAGGCTCTTCTATAGAATTTAAAATGGATACTTATATTATAGTTATAAACTTATACGAAAATTTAGAAACGAGGGATGTTACACTCTCCACCCCAAAGAAAAAAAATTTAGTCCTCTAAATTTATCATACCTCTATTGATGAAAAGATAAGGATAAACTTTTTTCATTTCCTCTAGCTCCCAGGTTATTTCCTCTCTAGAATGATGTCTCTATATTACTTTAACTAGAGGGATAACTCGATTCTTTAGGATATTTTCCTTCTTATTAACAATCTGAGTGGGCTCTTCTACATAAGACAAATCTTTATTGATCTCCATAGGCTCATACTTAATGATATGAGAGGGATCAGGTATATACGATGGTGGCAAGGCAATCCTATAAGCAACAGAACCAACCCTCTCAAGGACCTCAAAAGGTTCAATAAATCTTAGGCTTAACTTTCCTTTCTTCCTAAATCTTACAATGCCTTTAGAAGGGGAGACCTTCAGGAACACAAAATCCTTGACTTGAAACTTAATATCTCATCTTCTATTATCAACATAACTCTTGACGACTCTGAACAGTTTTTAACCTTTTCCTTATAGCTTGAATTTTATCGGTAGTCTCTTATACTTTGTCTGGTGCTAATAACTTTCTATCACCAATTTCTTCCTATCATATAAGCGTTTTGCACTTCCGCACATATAAAGCTTCATAAGGAGCCATCTGAATACTTGAATGATAACTATAATTATAAGTAAACTCAATAAGTGAAATATCTTTATCCCATTCACCTTTCCAATCCATAACATAGGCTCTAAGCAAATCCTCAAGTGTCTGAATTATTCTTTCTGACTGACCATCGATCTGAGGGTGATATGCAGTGCTAAACTTGACTTTAGTGTCCATAGATTCTTATAATATTCTCCATGATCTAGAGAGAAATCTGGAGTTCCTATTAGAGATGATCTCTTTTGGAATACCATGAAGTCTTACTATTTCATTGATATATAAATCTGCAAGACTATTTAGAGAATAAGTTATATTGATCGGTAAGAAATGTGTAAATTTGGTTAACCTATCAATGATAACCCAAATAGTATCATGCTTTCTAGAGGTTCTGGATAGTCCTGAAATAAAGTCCATGATAACATATTCTCATTTCCATTCAGGAATATCTAAAGGTTGCAACAAACCTCCAAGCCTCTAGTGTACTGCTTTAATTTGTTGACAAGTCAAACATTTTAAAATATACGTTGCAATTTCCCACTTCATGCCTTCTCACCAATAATTGTTAGGATCGAGAGCACTAAGAGGGGTGAATTAGTGCAGCGGAAATCTTTCAGCCGATTTAAAAATGAAAGCTGCGTTCGTCCGATAAAAAAAAGCGATTTCGATGTAAAAGCCGATTCACAATTTGTATCTATGTAGTTTACGCAGTTTGCGCCTAAATGCAGTTTGCGTCTAAAATGCAGATTGCTTCTGCCGCCAGTTTGCATTTAAGCGCAGTTTGCGCGTCTAAGCGCGATTGCGCCTAAACACAGTTCGCGTCTAAACACAGTTTGCGTCTAAAGCGCGGTTTGCATCTAAACACAGTTTGCGCCTAAAACACAGTTTATTTTAAGCGCGGTTTTGCGCCTGAGCGCAGTTTGCGCCTAAACGCAGTTTTTACGCCTAAGTGCAGTTTTACGCCTAAGTGCAGTTTTACGCCTAAACGCAGTTTTGCGCCCTAAACGCAGTTTTATGTCTAAACGCAGTTTTACGCCTAAACGCAGTTTTTCGTCTAAACGCAGTTTACGTCTAAACGCAGTTTTTACGTCAAAGCGTAATTTTACGTCTAAACGCAGTTTTACGTCTAAACGCAGTTTTACGCCTAAATGCAGTTTTGAACTTCGAAAAGCGTTTTATGAATACGCGAAAGCAATTTGCAGTTATAAATGGAATCAAAATGTAAGCGTAAACTGCAGTGTAAAGATCGCACGAAAACACCGATTTATGTCCAATGCAGATTCGGAAAGATCAGAACTTAGAGACTCGTTAAAAAAAAGCGCCAGAGGGCAGTAGCTATGTAGGAGGTTTGCAGTAATGATAAAGTGCTCAAAGTAAAAGCAAACCAGAGATTTAGAGTGGTTCGGTCGGTCTTGACCTACTCCACTTTTTGGCTTCCTCCTCCGGCAGGTCACCGACATCAACTAGCTGCCTTCCTTCAATGGGCGAAGGCTAACTGCCCTTTACAGTTTCACTCCTTTTGATGGGCTCAGGGAGACAACCCTTACAGAACCTTTCTCTCCTCACTTTTACAATTCAGAAACTTAAAGAACGAAGGAGGAGACTTAAAGGCTTTACAACAATTTTGAGCTCAAGAATCCCGAGAGAAGATCAAGATTTCGATGTAGGTCTCTTGCTCTTTCTGTGCTGAATGGGTGGGGTATTTATAGGCCCCAACCCCAGTTCAAATTTGGAGCTCAAAATGATCAAATCTCGAATTCGGGATCAAAGTTTTACCTCCCTCGACCGAGAGGTTGCACCGCCTAGCGAGCTTGGAGATCGAGCCCAGCGGTTGCACCTCTCTGTCAGGGCGGTTGCACCGCCTGAAGTCTGGCTTCGAGATCGAGCCCCCGGCGGTGCCACCTCTGACCCGAGGCGGTTGCACCTCTCTGCCGAGCTCGAAGACCTAGCTTCGCGCGGTGCTACCTCTCTGTGGGGGAGGTTGCACCGATCTAGCTCAAGACTGAGCTCAAGCGGTTGCACCTCTTGGTCAAGGGCGTTTGCACCGCCTCTCAGCTGGGAGACATGGCCTGGGCGGTGCTACCTCCAACCCCGGCGGTGCCACCTCTTTTACTATTTCAGCTCACTTGGTTTGGCTCCAAACTTGGCCCAAAACCAGTCCCAACTTGAGCCTAATGGGCCCCTACTTTAAGTTATGGGATTAACACCTAATCCTAACCCTAATTAACATACTAACTATGAATTTAAAGACATTTTCTAAGCTATTACAAAGTCCGTAAAGTCAAGACTTTCTTCATGAAGCTTAAAGAAACTTCCTCATGGTCTTCCGATGAACTCTGGAAGCCATTCTGCGGACTCCCGGCAAGCTCCTAGACTTCACGATTTGATCTTAGCGAGTTCCAATGAGCTTCTTGGCAAGCTCCGATCTTTCGGCGAAGCTCGGTAGCATTCCCGACGAACCTTCGGACTTCCTGTCGAACTCTCGAACTTCGAACAAATCCTTCAAGGCTTGACTCCACACTTTGTTTCGCTTTTATGTCTTCATCTTTATCATAGTTAATCCTGCACAATTAACACAAAACTTCGATCGAGACAATTAATCCTAAGTAATTTAACCAAGTTGTCCGGCATGTCATTGGTTCCTCGACGCCGTCCGGATTCTTCTACAAGATCGTCCTCTCCTCCGCAGCCTATTGCCCAATCGGCCAGTTGACTCTGCAACTCCGATATCCTTGGCACAATACCTGCTCTTCTTGGCCCGATGTTCCGAGTCCACGGCCCGAAGTTTTCTTTCAATCGTCGACCGATCCACCGGCCCGACGTCCAATCTTCTGACATGTTCCTTCGGCACAACATGATGTTCCTGCTTTAATTGTCTCATCTTGATCGAAGCACCCTGTGTCACTCAAAATGCAGATTAAATCATAAACATATATCAAGTAGTTTCATCATCAAAATACGAGATTCAACAATCTCCCCCTTTTTGATGATGACAACTACTTGATGACGGAAAGTTAAACTTAACTCCCTGGAGTTTAAACAAACTCCCCTATCAATATGCCATATTGATAGAAACTCTTAGATTCAAAAATCTAAGCAACATGTCATCATAAACGAGTTAACCTTAACTCCCGTGAGTTTAAACAAACTCCCCTATCAATATGCCATATTGATAGAACCTTGAATTCAAACTGAATTCAAGTCATTGCAATATTCATCATGAATACTTGTAACACGTCAACATGAACATATGCATAAACTTATGCATCACATGTCATGTCATCAACATACTTCTCCCCCTTTGTCATCAACAAAAAGGAGAAGTATCACAATCAATCGTTTGTGATATTGATTCAACTTATTGCATGAAAATCATAATATCAAGTTTTATCATCATGTAGTTTTGAAGCCAGAAAAATTAGCAAATGTTACATCATGCTTAGAACATTCAAGCTATCAAGTTTTAGATATGTAAGTTTTACGGCATACAAGATAGCACATGCAAGCTAGCAATGTTACAATATTTTAGAGCTTACAAGCTAGCAGTTTAGAGATATTCAAGAAGGCAACTCTTGCTTCTTGAAACATGCAAGTTGCAAGCTAGCAAATTTTTGCTTCCTTTGTAGTGTTAGCTTTTGATATCGTAACGTAACTATTTCAAGTGTTTATCAATTGTAGCATTTCATCATATGGCATGATATCGACATGTAAAGCTGTGAAGCAAGATTTTGATATCATTTCATGATGTACACATTTCGAATATTTTAGCAAGCATTGCATCACATGGTAAGATATCAGCTCGTACAATGTAAATTTTTGTTTGATATCTTGATACAGGGCATATAGCAATGATAGCAATTATATATTACTTGGTGATGCAAGTATGGCCTAATCATAGCAATGATAGCAATCATATATTTCTTGGTGATGCAAGTATGGCCTAATCATAGCATCAGTGATAGCAACCATATCAACATCAGTGATAGCAAACATATCAACATTAGTAATAGCAACCATATCATCATTAGTGACAGCAAGCATATCAACATCAGTAATAGCAACCATATCATCATTAGTGATAGCAAACATATCAGCATCAGTGATAGCAACCATTAGTGATAGCAAACATATCAATTCATATATTTCTCCCCCTTTGTCATCAACAACAAGGAGAACGATATAAACAAATTTTAAATATAAGTGCGATGCCATAAGTTTGTTCATATCATTTTCCAACAGTGAGTGATAGGATACCAGTAATGCAAACATCTCGAGGAAAACATGACATGGAGATAGCTTTTATTTCTTCTTCCTTTTTATTTGTTATCTTTTTACATGGAGGAAAGCCATATGTGAAGTTCAAATCGATAAGATATTAAAGCACATTTCATTTTTGCAAGGATTAAGATATGTAAGTGAGTCAAATCCTTGTATGTAAAAATATCTTCCTTTGGTAAGAGGGAATCATCAAATATGTTTTTCGAAAAATATTTTTCACATGATAAGTGCATTTGCTAGATGATTCCATATGTCAAAAATCAATGATGTGAATTAAACTTGATATGACATATGCTTGTTAAATTCGGAAGAGGATAATATATCAAGAAAATCCAATTATTAGGATCAGGAAAATCCGAAAATGAAATTTGACACTTTCATACATTCGGACAGAGTTTTACTAGAGATATTCAATTACAATCATGAAGGTAAAACATGCTTATTATCATAAAAATTTTGTATTTAAGCACCTAATTTCCAACATGTAATCATGGCAAGTAATTGTGTAAAATCATTATGGCAATCAGGTGATTTGATCATTCAATCAAAAAAAGTCCGAAAAAAATATTTTTAACACGCTTTAATCATTCGGACATATTTTTGCCATAGTTTTTCAAATATACTCATGAAGATAAGGCATGCTCATCATCATGGTGGTATGATAGCAAGTTTACCATATACAGGCTAGCAAAAAATTTCTACATTTTTAAGGCCAAGCAAGCTAGCAATTTTGAGATGTTCAAAAAGCAACTCTTGCTTCTTGAAATATAAGTTTTGCTAGATGTGCAAGTTAACTTTTTTGCTTCTTGAGATAGTTAAGATAGCATTCCTTGGTGATGTTCAATATAGCTAAGTTCTACATCATGGAAGCTAGTGAATTTTATAACATTTTAGAACATGCATAATCACCAAAGCATCATAAATTTTAATGATGTGCAAAATTACAAATTTTGCATGATTGCATTTGTGTGTCTTGAGATCTGCAAGATAGTACTTCTTAGTGATGTTCAAGATAGCAATTTCTTCTCTTTTGAGAAGTGCAATTTTTGCTTTCTTCTTGAATTGTGCAAGCTAGCTATCTCCCCTTTTGTCATTGTCAAAAAAGAAGGGAAAACCCTTTACATCAATTTTTTTAATCATGACAAAGGTTAGTATCAATCTTATTTGTGCATCATTATATTTTCAAATTAAAACATGCACATTTTCAAAACAAATAAACTCATTATTATATGCATGATTCCAAATCATCATTCATATTATTTCAATCATTGTTTCAATCACCACTTATAGCTTATCATGCACAATATATAAAATCATCTAACATGATACAATCATTTATTTTCAAAATATTTATCACTATTTTAATGTATGATAATGAAGTATTCATGATACCGAACATTAAATCAGTATTTATCACTTCATTTTAATCATGATTCTAAATATTTATCATTTAAAGCATTCATGATACACATAAAAAAAACATGTGCATCATTCCAAATCATAAATATTTTAAATCATCATGATATTAATTTGTCACATTGCATCCTACCATGCATGATCGAAACTTCTCATTTGTATACATCAAAATAAATTCATGAATATCTCATGCATTCATATCATCACTTGAGGAGTATTAAAAAGGAATAATTGGGTGATGAGATAAATATTTCATGAGTACAAAGAATTGCATAAAAATCATATCATGAATACAAGGAATACAAGTCACAATCATTCAAGAGAAAATTCATTATTTATTTTCAATTCATTCAATTTGATAAATCAAGATCATGATTTTGATAAAACTTATTTCAATTTTAAATTATCAAAATCATTTTTATGGCTCACAAAATTTATAAATAGATTCATGATTTCATCGAAAAATAACAATGGAAATTAACATGATACACATTATTACTTCTCAACCACATATAGCATGATTTCATAAGGTATTTTTAATCAAAATCATTTTGTTTATCATAAACATGCAATTTTCATGATTATTTTCAAAATTACTAGAATGATAAGCATGATTCCTAATCGTTTGTATTTTTATTATAAGATTATTAAACATGCAATTTTCAAGAAAATTAAAAAAAAAATACTTTATGAAAAGCATCATGTAATTTCAAAGTAAATTAAAGGCATTTTGATTACCTCAAATGAAAAGGCGAAAGGCTTAGTTTGCCACCTCGCCTTTGTTGATTTTCTCCTCGTCTTGAGGAGCTCCCATTCATCCCAATTTTTGTTCTTCTTCTTATGCTTCAAAGTAAGTAGTTCCATTCTTTTTTTGCTTTTTAATTTTCGTTTCATTTGTAGTTTAAGTTCACCATCACTTGAGCTTATGCTCGAGTGGTCTTCAAATGTTCTATGTCCCAAATCCTTTCTGTTCTTTGGAAGGTTGTTTTGTTCATCATTGTCCTCATCACTTGAGTCATCGCTCAAAGTGGCATTCATTTGTCCAGAGTTCCAAATCCTTCCTATTCTTTGGAAGGTGATTGTGTTCAACATGTTCATCATGTGCATTGTGCACCATTTCATATGTCATCAATGAACCAATTAGTTCTTCAAGTGGAAATTGGTTCAAGTTTTTTCGATTCTTGAATAGCAGTTACTTTTGAATCCCAAGTTTTAGAAAGTGAGCAAAAAACTTTGTTAACGAAGTTCAAAATCGAAAAGCTTTTACCAAGTGATTTTAAACCATTGACGACACATCCGAAAAACGGGTGTACATGTCAACAACTAAGTTTTCGCTTGGTTTCATATGAAAAGCTCGAATCATGCAGTAAAATTTTAACTTTCGAAGTCTTTGACTCTACTAGTTCCCTCGTATGTGATTTCAAGAGTGCGCTAGATATCGAAAAGCCGTTTTCAGACAAAGAAACCCGATTGAACTCATTTTTGTCCAAAGCGCAAAAATAAGGCATTCATAGCCTTTGCGCTTAAAGAAAAATACTTCTTCTCTAAATCCGACCATTCGCTCATCGGTTTAGAGGGAAGTTGAAAACTGTTTTCAACGATATCCCATAAATCCAGATTTAGAGAAATCAAGAAAACTCTCATTCGAGTTTTCCAATAAGTGTAGTCCAATCCGTTAAAGAACGGTGGACTAAAAGACCTAAAAGCCCTCTTGAAGAGCCATTTCTCTCCGGTGTAAATCCGAAATGAGAAATACCCCGCTCTGATACCAATTGTTAGGATCGAGAGCACTAAGAGGGGGGGGGTGAATTAGTGCAGCGGAAATCTTTCAGCGATTTAAAAACGAAAGCTGCGTTCGTCCGATAAAAACGATTTCGATGTAAAAGCCGATTCACAGTTTGTATCTATGTAGTTTACGCAGTTTTATGCCTAAATGCAGTTTCGTGCTAAAATGTAGATTGCGCGTCTAAGCGCAGTTTGCATTTAAAGCGCAGTTTAGTCTAAAGCAGATTGCGTCTAAACACAGTTCGCGCCTAAACACAGTTTGTGTCTAAAGCGCAGTTTGGCGTCTAAACACAGTTTTATCCTAAAACACAGTTTATGCTTTGTTTAGTTTAATGCCTGGCGCGGTTTACGCGCCTAAACGCAGTTTTACGCCTAAGTGCAGTTTTACGCCTAAAGTGCAGTTTTACGCCTAAAAAGCGCAGTTTTGCGCGCTAAACGTAGTTTTATCGCCTAAACGCAGTTTTATGCCTAAACGCAGTTTTACGCCTAAACGCAGTTTTTACGCCAAAGCGTAATTTTACGCCTAAACGCAGTTTTACATCTAAAACGCAGTTTTACGCCTAAATGCAGTTTTGAACTTCGAAAAGCGTTTTATGAATACGCAGAAAGCAATTTGCAGTTATAAATGGAATCAAAACGTGGCGTAAACTGCAGTGTAAAGATCATACGAAAACACCGATTTACGCCCTGAATGCAGATTCGAAAGATTAGAACTTAGAGACTCGCTCCAGAAAAGCCAGAGGGCAGTAGCTATGTAGGAGGTTTGCAGTAATGATAAAGTGCTCAAAGTAAAAGCAAACCAGAGATTTAGAGTGGTTCGGTCAGTCTTGACCTACTCCCCTTTGGCTTCCTCCTCCGACGAGGTCACCGACGTCAATTAGCTGCCTTCCTTCAATGGGCGAAGGCCAACTGCCCTTTTACAGTTTCACTCCTTTTGATGGGCTCAGGAGACAACCCTTACAGAACCTTTCTCTCCTCACTTTTACAATTCAGAAACTTAAAGAACAGAAGGAGGAGACTTAAAGGCTTTACAACAATTTTGAGCTCAAGAATCACAGAGAAGATCAAGATTTCGATGTAGGTCTCTTGCTCTTTCTGTGCTGAATGGGTGGGGTATTTATAGGCCCCAACCCAGTTCAAATTTGGAGCTCAAAATCGATCAAATCCCGAATTCGGGATCAAAGGTTGCACCTCTTGATCGGAGAGGTTGCACCGCCTTTGGCAGAGCTTCGGAGATCGAGCCCAAAGGTTGCACCTCTCTGTCGTGGGCGGTTGCACCACCTGAGTCTGGCTCGAGATCGAGCCCCCTGCAATGCCACCTCCTCGACGAGGCAAGTTGCCTCTCTGGCTCGAGCTCAAGACCGAGCTCAAAGGGTGCTACCTCTCTGTCGGATGTTGCACCGCCTAGCTCAAGACTGAGCTCCCCGGCGGTTGCACCCTCTTGGCTGGGGCGGTTGCACCGCCAGTCTCGGGGGAGACATGGCTTGGGCGGTGCTACCTCCAACCCGGCGGTGCCACCTCTTTTACTATTTCAGCTCACTTGGTTTGGCTACAAACTTGGCCCAAACCAGTCCAACTTGAGCCTAATTGGCCCTTACTTGGGTTATAGGATTAAAACCTAATCCTAATCCTAATTAATGTGCTAACTATGAATTTAAAGACATTTTCTAAGCTATTACAAAGTCCGCAAGTCAAGACTTCTTTCTCATGAAGCTTCCGGTAAACTTCCGCGGTCTTCCTCCCATGAACTCTCGGAAGCCATTCTGCTGGACTCCTAAGAAGCTCCTAGACTTCACGATTTGATCTTAGCGAAGTTCCAATGAGCTTCTTCGCAAAGCTCCATCTTTCTCGGCGAGCTCGGTAGCATTCCCAACGAACCTTCGACTTCCGTCGAACTCTTGAACTCGCAACAAATCCTTTCAAGGCTTGACTCGGACTTTGTTTCGCTTTTATGTCTTCATCTTTATCATAGTTAATCCTGCACAATTAACACAAAACATCGATCGAGACAATTAATCCTAAGCAATTTAACCAAGTTGTCCCAAGATGTCATTGGTCCCTCGACGCCAAGGTCCGATTCTTCGGTGCATCATCCTCTCCTCGCAGCCTATTGCCCAATCAGCCAGTTGACTCGCAAACCATATCCTTGGCATAATACCCGCTCTTCTTGGCCCGATGTTCGAAGTCAACGCCCAAGCCTTCTGTCGATATGTCGACCGATCCACCGCCCGACGTCAAATCTTCGACATGTTCCTTCGGCACAACATGATGTTCCTGCTTTAATTGTCTCATCCTGATCGAAGCACCCTGCGTCACTCAAAACGCAGATTAAATCATAAACATATATCAAGTAGTTTCATCATCAAAATACGAGATTCAACAATAATGACTTTGGGGATCTCTATACATCTTAGTGCTATCATGATGCATGGTGTATTTTGAATTATAACTTTCATTCAGGATTTGGTTCTTAATATTTGGGTCATTTGGAACACATACCCTATCCCCAAATTGCAATAGGTCATCCTCTAAAACTTGAAAATTCAGCTTCAATCCCATTTTTACTTTATTCCTTAAGTAGATTAAACGTGGATCTCGTAATTGTCCTTCTTTGATTTGTTGTATGAGGTCAGATTGCACTTGGATGGAGGCCATCAATATCATTGAGTTTTGCTCTATCCTCATAACATTCAAATCATAATTTTCTTCTAATAACTTCCATTGCTTCACAATCAAACTAGCCATAAAACTTGTAGATTTTCTATTAAATGTATCAGCTACAACATTGACTTTACTCGGATGGTCCAATCATAATCTTTTAGAAGTTCTATCCATCTTTGTTGCATTATGTTTAACTCTTTCTAAGTAAAAATATACTTTAAACTCTTGTGACCAGTAAAGATTTCAAATGTCCGCCCATACAAGTAATGCCTCCAAATCTTTAGAGCAAAAATAATTACTGCCAATTCCAAATCATGAGTTAGATAATTCAGTTCATAACTTTTTAGTTGTCTAGAAGCATAAGTAATCACTTTCCCTTCTAGCATTAAAACACATCCAAGGCCCTTTCTTGAAGCATCGATATAAACTACAAATCCCTCGTTGCCACTTGGAATAGTGAGAATCGGGGCACTAGTCAATCTTCATTTTAACTCTTGAAAACTTCACTCATAATTATCACCCCATTCAAATTTTATATTATTTTGAGTTAGTTGGGTGAGAGGTTGAGCAATTTGAGAGAATCCTTCCACAAATCTCCTGTAATATCTTGTCATACCCAAAAAGCTTCTAACTTCCACCACATTTGTTGGTACTTCCCACTTAACTATAGTTTTCACTTTCTTTGAATCAACAGATATGCCCTTCCCTGAAATCATATTGCTTAAGAAAGCAACTTCATGCAACCAAAATTCACATTTGCTAAAATTTGCATATAACTTTTTTTCTCTTAGTATAGACAATACATTTCTCAAGTGTTTCTCATGCTCCTAATTACTTTTTGAATACACTAATATGTTAACAATGAATACAATTATACAGTCATCCAAGAGTGGTTGAAACGCTTGGTCGAATGAAACTCTCATCCAATAGTCCTTGTAGTTGCTTTTTTAATTCTACTTACTCAAATGGTGTCATTCTGTAGAGAGGCTTAGATATTGGGATTGCCCCAAGGACCAAATCAAAAGCAAAGTCATGTCTAAAGATAATTCGGGTAAGTCATCCTAGGATATATCAGGCAATGAGGTAAATCATGTTCAATACTCTCAAAATAAAAGATGGGTTGATCTAATATGTAAAAAGTGATCATTTTTATGCAACAATCTATACTAGTATGATAAGAAAATAGTCAATCCATACCAAGTATAATATCAAAACTCTAAATCTTTAGAAGAACCAAATCAGTAAAAAGTTCGTGTTCTCCAATAGAAATCAGACAAGAGGACCAGATCAAACTTATCAAAAAAATCTCCAATAGTCGTATTTACATATAACATATAATCCAATAGTCTAGGTTGAATGCCTAAGTGATAAACAAAATATTACGACTCAAATCATATATGAGACCCATGGTCAAACAAATTTTTGCATTCTTTTATAAACATGTATAATGTTAGGAATGAGTCGGCACTAAGAGGGGGGGTGAATTAGTGCAGCGGTAAAATTATGTTAGTTTAAAAAATCTTCGTTCGATTAAAATCGATTTCGACGAAAACCATTTCGGAGAGATGTTAACTTTGAAATCATATTCGTAAGCGTAATGGAAGTAAAGCAAGTAAGTAGTTTACAATGAAAGTAAATAGCAAGAATAGAAATGCAAACCAAGTTTTTATAGTGGTTCGGTCGCCGTGACCTACATCCACTCTACTGATTCCCCTTCCGTCGAGGCCATCAGCATCTATTAATGATCTTCCTTTAATAGGTAAAAATTAACCTTCTTCTTACAACTCTATTCTCCTTTTGCATGCTCAGGAGAGAACCTTTACACCCCCTTTTTACAAAGCTTCCCTCACACTCTCCCTTAGAATGATCTCTAAAGTTTAGGAGGAGGGACTTTATACTTTACGAGGGTTTTCAACTCTAGAAACATAGAGTTTTTGTTTACTTTTCTTACTTCTCCATGCAGAAATAGCTAAGATATTTATAAACCCCAAATGACTTAAAAAATGGAGCCAAAATTCAAATCCCCCGAAATTTCAGTGTAAGAGCGGTACCACTGCCTGCACTAGGCGGTACCACCGCCTGCAGCCTAACACTGGATGGTACCAATGCCCAATCTGATGGTACCACCACCTAGAAGACTGTGTCTGGGTGGTACCACCGCCTAGTCTGATAGTACTACAATCTAGAATACTATGTCTGGATGGTACCATCGCCTAGATTGGCGGTACTACTACTTGACATAGTCTTGGAGATTGTGCCATGATGGTTTCACCTGTTTGGTCACTATTTGGACCTTTCCCCTGGCCCAACATAGCCTAAACTTGGGTCCAATTGTCCTCTAATTGGGTTGGCCCAATTCTAATCTCAATTATATGCTAACTACGAATTTTAAAAGATTTACTAAGCTAAACAAAGTTCGTAAGTCTAGGTTTCTTCTGATAAGCTTCCGACGATCTTCTGGTGAACTTGCGGTGTACTCTCGGTAATGTTCCAACGGACTCCTGGTAAGCTCCTGGACTTCACGATGATCTTCTTGGCAAGTTCCGATGAGCTTCTTCAGCAAGCTCCTGGACTTCTCGATCAATTTTAGCAGAACTTTCGACGAACGTCCGGACTTCCGACAAACTCTCGAACTCCCAATGAAATCGCATCCTTGGCTTCGGGACTTCATTTTGCTTTATGCCTTGTTATCATAGTTAATCCTGCACAAATAAAAACCTACTTCGATCTATACAATTATTACAAAACTTGAATCATATTGTCCGGCATGTCATTGGTTCTTCGACGCTTCGTCCGATTCTTTGGCGTATCGTCCACTCTTACGGCCTATTGCCTAATTGGCCAATTGACCTCTGCAACTTTGATTTTCTTGGTGCAATTTCTACTCTTCTTGGCTTGATGCCCGAACTCATGGCCCAAAGCTTTCTATCGATATGTCGACCAATCCTTCAGTTCGACGTCCAATCTTCTGACATGTTTCTCTTCGGCCCAACATGATTCTTCCTACTTTAATTGTCTCTCCCTGATCGAAGCTACCTGCGTCACTCAAAACGCAGATTAAATCATAAACACTTATCAATTGATTTCATCATCAAGATTCAACAAATAATACCTTCAACCACTAATTCAGAAGCTTTAGAATCATATTCAGTGATAATATACACTCTGACATAGGCTGATGAATTAGGAGGCAGTGTCTTGTTCAAATAGACTCCAGTCATCTACAAACACAAACTTGTTTCATAATTTAACTCGCATTTACATAGGATTGAGTCTTTTGTGGTGACTTCCCTTTTCAAATCTAGATGTCTTGACCATCTTGTTATGACTTTTTGATTTATTTTCAATCATATTTTTATTGGTAAACTTGTCCTTGTCATTTTTGCACTTCATCTCTAGAAATTCTTTTGATCATCAGAATAATTTTGTACATCAAATATATTTTCCATTCGCATCATCCATTTTTCTGCCACCAATGTATTAGGTTCACCATGCTTTCGCTGCGCCACTCCGATTTAATATCCCCGATCGACCCTTTCATCCCCCTTAATTAATTCGAAGAAGATGAAGTAGGAGGACCAAATGTCCTCGTCACCCTAGATTCTTAAAAGGCATCAAAGAAAATTTTCACCGATCACTATAGTTCACTAGACCTCAATATATTTTGCACGTTAACATATCAAATATTTTAGTAACCCTCAAAACATGCTCTGATACCACCTCTGTCACGCCCCTTGAATCGATAATATTAAAATTTCATCACAAATAAATCCAGGATCCAAACTAACATTTGAGGATACTAAAAATATTCTAACATCTAATGATCTATAAAACCTATGTAGTTTATAATCATACAACACATCACTCGATGATTTATAAAATATAAAGCCAACTCACCAAAATAGTAACCGCAACAAAAATCCACAAGTGTGGGAATCTATACAATCACAAAACCAATGTTTACTACAAGTTTATATCATTACACAAATTAAACTTAATACTTCATAATCCTAAACATAAGAGGTCTTTTAAACTTTTACAAAACCCACAGGTTTAGATTTACTGTCAACATTCCATTAGATATAGAGTGTGCTTATACAACAAAAACATATATATTAATAAAGATCTGCCTAAAATCTTCTAGCTTTCTACTACTTCAGGCCAATTTTAACATTTAAGCAAGCGACAAGCTATCCTGAAAATTTTATACAGCCACAGAGTTAGCATATAAAGCTCAGCAAGCGACTAACATATCCATGGCAAAAGAGGATAATTTTCAAACAAATAAGATATCAAAATACAAGGTAGAATACAAGAATTTATAGATATAATCTCATTAGATATAGAATCACAATTATCATTTCAATCAAATATATTTGGTTCATAATGAATGGAGTACAAGGTAATTGGAGTAATTCAATAGTATGTGAGATGTTCTAAAGCATATCAACGGCATATAGAACACTTCGGAGCATAATAATGGCAGATGAAATATTTCAGAGCATATCAATGACATATGAAATGTTTCAGAGCATATAAATAATGAATGAAATATTTTGAAGCTTATCAATGGTATATAAAATATTTCAAAGCATATCAATGGTATATGAATCATTTCGGAGCATATCAAAGAACAAATACGAAACAGAAGTTCAAACGTCATATTTGATGTTTCATTCATATAATTCTTATTCAAAGCATGTATAGAAACATATAAATAAAGCTCTAGATATCATATCAAACATATAGAAGGTGTAGTGGGATCACAAACAGAATATGATTCATCCATTCTTGAATGACCACCAGACATAAGTCTTTCACATTTGGGAGTTCCATCCACCCACGTTTGGGTGAAGTCAGAGGGGGCCGGAAAAGTATCACGGGCTTTATGCATAACTCTCTTTACCATTTCCAGCAAAGGTTTACAGTATCCCACAAAAACCAGAGTACAAAAGGACGGTGTGAATAATAAAATTAGCACATATTAGAAACACATGCGAAACAACGAAACATATATATGCCTTTATGAGTTAATACAATGTAAACATAATATTTCACAAATACATTCAAATTTGAAAGAAAATAAAGGCAAGAGCATATAAGGATTTTGGCACATATTGAAAGTATATGCAAAACAACGAAACATACATGTACCCATACGAAACAAGGTGATACAATATAAACTTTACATAATCAGTTTCAAGTATTATAAACAATTTAAGGATAAAAGTATACAAGGATTCCAAGCAAACACATATAGCATAATTATCATAAGAATACTGGATGAAATCAATTTTCAAAGAGAATAAAATATGAATAGGTGAAATCGATCAAAGTTCGATTTTGGCAGAATTTGAGAGGCACATTAAACAGATAATTCAAACTATCAATTGTACTATAATTTACTTAAAAAATATATTATTAGAAAGATATTTCAATCTAATTTTAGATAAAATAATTTTCATATGAATTGAAGTTGTCTAACAGAGAGTTACAAATAATTTGGTAACCAAAGGTCAGGGAATAAAATCTCTATTTTGCAGAATTCATAGGGTCAAATTCAATAGATAACTAAGTAGGCATTTAGACTTTAAATCTTTGAATCTAAGTATCAAAAGAAAGATCTATCAGTCTAGTTGTTGAGGATGGAGGAGCAAGGAAAAAAACATAATACTGTTATAGTATTAAAAACAGGAGGATTGATAAGAAAACTTACAAGATATTTTCAAGTGCACACACTCTCTATATATCTTACTTCATGAACTATAGTCCTATTTATAGGACCTAGTGGTAACTATCCTATAACTACTAGATCATGATTGAGGTTGTTATTGAAACCACCCTATAACTACTAGATCATGATTGAGGTAGTTTTTGAAATCTTATAACTACTAGATCATGATAACTATCTAGATAACTATGAATCAAATCTCGACACTACCCCTTAATTCATAGTTGCATATACTAATTTGTGATATGAAATAAATATGCTTTTGAACTAGAAGTGACTTGGTGAAGATATCTGCAACTTGTTCATCTATTCCACAATACTTCATTGTTATGGCTCCACTTGCTACAAGATCTCGGATGAAATGATAGCGTATCTCTATATGCTTCGTTCTTCCATGAAATATTGGATTATTCGTCATTGCAATTGTGGCTTTATTATCACAAAATATTTTCGTTACTTCTTTTTGTTCTTGATGAAGATCTTAAAGAAATCTTCTAAGCCATATTGATTGATAAGCTGCTGATGTTGCGGCTAGAATATATATTCTGCTTCTGATGTCGATAATGCAATTGTTTCTTGCTTTTTAGAACTCCAAGATATATCTCCTGATCCAAGGCTAAAAACATTACCTGAAGTACTCTTTCGATCATCTAAAGTTCCTGCCCAATCACTATCAGTGAAACCAAATAATTTGCATTTAAACTTTGTTTTGAACACCCATTTTAATCCAATAGCTTTCTTTTCTTTCGGTAGATCCATTAGCTCCCAAGTTTCATTCTTCTTAATTGACTTGATTTCCTCCATTGCTTTTCTTCATTCCTCTTTTTCAATTGCTTCCTTAAAAGTTGTTGGATTTGAAACAAATAAAGCAAATGTTGAGTCATAAATTTCTATAAGTGATTTGAAATTTCTTGGAGGGGTTTCATCTAAGGAATCAGAATTTGAACTACTATTGGGTGAGGTTAACGATGAACTTATTAGAGTAGGATTTGTCATTTGATTCTGCGGAGTGTCTAGTTCTGCTGGAATCTGCATTTATGTTCCATCTTTATTGGTCTCCAAATTCCAACTTGTCCTTTCATCAAACATAACATTTCTGTTAATAATAACTTTGCTACTAACAGGGTTATATAATCGATATGCTTTCGATTGTAAGGAATAACCAATTAAGATGCATTTTTCAGATTTTTCATCAAGCTTATAATGATTTTATGAATTCACCAAAGCATAAGCAATACAACCAAAATTTCTTAGATGTCTAACACTTGGTTTTATACCATACCAAGCCTCAAAAGGAGTTTGATTCATAATAGCCTTTGTTGGTGAAATATTCAACAAATAAACTACTATTGCAATTAGTTCTGCCCAAAACTGATTTAGAATTTATTTTCCTTTAAGCAAACTTCTTATCATTTCAATGATAGTTCGATTCTTATGCTCAGCTACACCATTGTACTCCGGTGTATATGGTGTTGTCAATTCTCTATAAATACCATTTTCTTCACAAAAAGAATTAAACTCATTAGATAAAAATTCACCTCCTCTATCTGTCTGAAATGTCTTTATATATCTACCACTTTGCCTTTCTACAAGTGCCTTAAACTTTCAAAAAATTTCAAATGTTTCAGATTTCAGTTTCAAAATATATACCCAACTCATGCGGCTATAATCATCAGTAAACAATAGAAAATATTAACTTCCACAAAATGATTTTGTATTCATAAGTCCACATAAGTCAGCATGAATTAATTCAAGATAATTAGATGCTCTCCATGTTTTTCCAATAGGAAATGATTTTTTACTTTGTTTGTCATAAATACATCCTTCATATACATCAAATGTATTAATTTTAGGCAATAAGCATATACATTTCAATATTTGACACATCAAGTGGAAACATCTTATTTTGCGTCATGCAAACATTTACTGTAACTAAACCAGATTTTTTTATCTTTAATAGTGTATGAGCTATTATCAAATATTACTGAATATCCATCATCTATCAATTGTCCAATACTCAATAAGTTATGTCATAAAGTAGGAACAAAGAAAACATTATCAAGGTATTTTACCTTCCCTTGATTTGTCTTCACCTCAATTGTTCCTTTTCCTTCCAATTGGATTTGCTTGTTATCTCCAAGTCTAACTTTCAACATGTGAGTTTCATCAATATCTTTAAATATTAATTTTATGCCCGACATATGATTAGAACATCGACTATCCAGAAACCAAATATTATTTGAGATATCGTGAACTTGTGAATGAGTCATAAACTTACTATTTTCTTCATTTTCCTCCACATAGCTTGCTTGCTTTTCTCTTTTCCAGTAATCTGCCTTCATGTGACCAAACTTTTTATAGTAGTGACATTGAATTCCACTCTTGTAATTTTTTTGATCATAATTTGATTGCCTTTGTTCATCATGCCCATCAAAATGTCCTCTTCCTCTTCCATTTCCTCTACCACGAAATCCTCCTCTGCCACATCCTCTTCCTACTAATTTTTTGTCTTCTTTTGAAGTAGAAGACTCCCCTTAACCCGAAATACTTTCTCTTCACTTTTTTCAAGTGACCTGTTCAACCTTACTTCATGTGCTTGCAAGAAACCCATTAGTTCATCAAATGAATATGTAGATAAATCTTTTGGCTCCTCAATTTCTGCAACAATATGATCAAATTTCGAAGTTAAACTTCTCGAAACTTTTGCAACAATTATTTGATCAGGAAGATGTTCACCATAAGATTTCATTTGACTAACAATTTCAGTCACTCGAGAAAGAAAATCTTGTATCGATTCATTGCTTTTCATGAATAAAATTTCAAACTCACGACGAAGGGTTTAAAGTTTTATCGTAATCACCCTTGATGAGCCTTGAAATTCATTTTGAAGTATCAACCAAGCTTGCTTTGAGGTTGTCGCTACTGCAATTCTCGAGAAGATTGTCTCATGTACGGCTTGATGAACGAAGAACAATGCCTTTGAGTCCTTCTTTCTATTCTCCCTCAGCCTAATTTCGTCATCTGGATCTGCATACCCATTCACTATTAAGTCCCAAAGATCTTGAGACTTAAATAGAGTCTTCATCTTGATACTCCAAAATTCATAACATTTGCCCGAGAAGATGGGGATAAGGGGTTGAGACATGAAATTACCATTGAAAGCCATAATGCCTAGTTCAGATTAAAACTAGGCTCTGATACCACAATGTTAGGGATGGAGGAGCAAGAAAAAAATAGAATACTATTATAGTATTAAAAACAGGAGGATTGACAAGAACACTTACAAGATATTTCCAAGTACACACACTCTCTATATATCATGCTTCATGAACTATGGTCCTATTTATAGGACCTAGTGGTAACTACCCTATAACTACTAGATCATGATTGAGGTAGTTATTGAAACCACCCTATAAATACTAGATCATGATTGAGGTAGTTATTGAAATCACCCTGTAACTACTAGATCATGATAACTACCTAAATAACTATGAATCAAATCTCAACACTAGTTTCCAACAAAATAAGTTTTGCATAAATTAGAGTTTCTAACTATGACTTATAAGTAGTTTAGTATCCAAAGATTAGAAGTTATGATCCCTATTTTCATAATCTGTAGGGTTAATTGAAATAGAAGTTAGGGTAGGTATTTGGTGTCCAAAATTTTTGATATTAGTGTCAAAAGAAATGTTTAAGAGTCTAATTTCAAATGTACTAGGTTTTGCCTAAATCAAAGTTTGGTGCTAAAAGTTATGTCTAAAATAATGTATAAAGGTCAGTTTACCAAAAAAAATTAGATTCATAGTTTTGTATCTAACAAGAGAAATATCAGGTTGTAAGCATAAATCTTTCGAATTATTCAGAATTAATATGAGAATAGAGACTAATATTTCTATAGTACTAGGTTAGAATACTTACCTTTGAGAATTTTGACCCCAAATGGGATGATTTGAGCAAAACCCAAAGCCCTAAATTTCCCCTATTTTTGTGCATTTTGTAGTTTACTCCTTGGATTATTATATTTACGATTAGGTCCTCAAGGTTTACAAATAGGTCCTTAGATTTTTTTTTTCAAATAGGTCCCTAGATTTTATAAATAGGTTCTTAGAACTATATTTAGGCTCTTCTATAGAATTTACAATAAAAACTTACATTACAATTAGAAACTTATACAAAAATTTAGAAACGAGGGATATTACACTAGCCACATGGGTTGGGTCATGCTTGGCCATATGGGTTAAGTCGTGCCTTATCGTATGGGCTGGCTCCTATCCAGCCACATAGGTTGGGTCATGCCTAATCACATGAGTTAGGTTATACTTAGTCATATGGGCTAGGTCGTATATGACCACATGGGCTAAGTTAATTCGGTTTGACATATCAACTTGAATCAAGTAAGACCCCAATTAGACTTCTCTTAAAATTATTAAAGAATGATTCAAATCCATTAATTAAAACTTTAAATTCATGATCTTAAATTTAAAACTAATTATATTATAGAAATTCACACAAATTCTTAAAAACATGGATATATCTATTTAAATAAATTAGAACTATTATGCTAATCCAAGAATAAGAATTTTAATAATTAAATCAATATTAAAATTTTCTTAAGCTTAAGAGATCAATATAAATCAAATAATTATTCTAAATCACAAAATAATTATCAGTATTTACTAATCATGAAAATTTAAAATTAAAACATCATTATGCATCATAAAATTATAACAATCTTAATATCAAGATTTCAAAATATGAATCAAAGCTAATTAAAAAAAAATGATCATACCTTTCTTCAACTATCATTTTCTCGATATCATCTCCTCGGGAAGTCCTCTCCTCAATCCTCCCATTGTTAGGCTTAGTGAGTGAGAGAGTAGCCTCCTTTATTTAAGAAAAGATGAGATCTCCTCGAAAGGTAAGTAATAATTTAATTTTTATTTTTAATTTATTTTTATTTTACTTTCATACACAAAGAGAGTAATATAATATTCGTTTCTTAGAGTTCACACACAAAAATGGAATATAAACTATTTACTTCCTAAATATCAAATCAATCATTAGAAAATAAATTAATTGATTAGTAGAATTCCTAACTTATTCACATAATTAAGGAAACCAAATTTAATCATTTCCTTAACTATAGTACACAAATATAGAACTTAATAATAAAATAATACATTATTTGTAGTAATTAATTTATATTAAGGGAGAAATTATTTGTGATTACAAAAGTCTTAAGAATATTATTCTCAATCAAAGTACAAAGCTAGATTAGTTGTAAACGACTTTGGTCAAAGAAAAAGTATTAACTTTGAAGAGATTTTTTCTCCTATTGTTAAAATGTCTTCTATTCGTGTTGCTCTTGGTATTGCTGCTACCTTGGACTTGGAAGTTGAGCAGTTAGATATGAAAATAGCTTTTCTTCATAGTAATTTAGAGGAAAAAATTTATATGGAGTAATCAGAAGGCTTCAAAGTCAAAGGTAAAGAAAACTTTGTCTACAAGTTGAAGAAGAGCTTGTATGGGCTGAAAAACGCTCTAAGATAGTAATATAGAAAGATTAATTCATTTATGACTGAAAATGGATATAAAAAAATGGTTTCAGATCATTATGTGAATATCAAATGGTTTGGTGAGGATTTTATTATTCTCTTATGTTATGTTAATGGCATGCTTATCCTTGGGAAAGATATATCTATAATTGACACGTTGAAGAAGGAACTGAGTGAGTCTTTTACAATGAAGGACTTGGGGCTAACAAAGTAAATACTAGGTATGCAGATTTCTCGTGATAGAAAAAATAAGAAGATTTGATTGTCATAGGAGAAATACATCGAGAAGGTATTGGAAAAGTTTAGTATGAATAATGCAAAGCCAGTTAGTTCTACTCTTGCAGGTCACTTCAAGTTGTGCTTAGAATAAAGTTCGTCAAGTGATTAGGAGAAGAAGAAAATGCAAAAGATTCCTTATGCTTCAGTAGTTGAAAGTTTAATGTATGCAACGATATGTACGAGGCCGAACATCACATATGTAGTGGGTATAACTAGCATATTTCTTGCAAATCTAAGCAAAGAGCATTGGATAGCAGTGAAGTAGATCCTTAGATATCTCAAAGGAAGCTCTAAAGTTTATTTAAATTTTAGAGATGGACCACCTATGCTGACAGGTTATATAGATGCAGATATGACAAGAGATATATATATAAGGAAATCCATATCAGGTTTTGTACTTACTTTTGTAAGGGGAGCTGTGTCATGGTAATTCAGATTGCAAACGTATATTGCTTTCTCCACCACAAAGGCAAAATATATTGCTACTATAGAGATTTGTAAAAAAATATTATGGATGAAAGAATTATAATAAGAATTGGAATTGAAACAAGAAAACTATACGGTGAATTGTGACATATAGAGTGTCATTTTCATTCCAAGTCAAAGCATATAGATATCAAATACCATTGGATTCAAAATGTACTTGAAGAGAAATAGTTGTAACTTCAGAAAATTCATATATATGATAATGGAGCAGATATGTTAACAAAGACCTTACCGAAAGAAAGGTAGGAGATGTGCTAACAGTTGATCGACATGGTTTCATGTTGAGAAGTCATGAGATAGCCTCCCTTATGGGCTGAAGGGAGAGGTTATTGGGTTGATAGTCTATAAGTTCAGCCCATAGTAGGCTGATAGAACCCTTGTAAATTCTAAACTTGGGGTTGATCACTTTAGGGGATCGACCTCCTTGAAACTTTATAGGGGTTCCTCCCTCCAAGTTGCTACTCAAAGGCTGCATAAAAGATTCACCTATTGTTTAGTGAAAGAGGAGGAATATGTGGCTATTTATAGGGCTTCTATACTCTGACTTCTAATAGGACTCTTACTCAAGACTCCTACTTCTAACCAATTCCTAATAGGACTCCTACTCAAGACTCATATTCCTTTACAACTCCTAATTCTTCTCTAGGAAACAACCTCCTAGCCCTAGCCGACCTCTTTACCTCTTTAATAGGGGTCAGCTTTGGTAGGTTTTACATGAATGTCCCTCTCAATTAGGACTCTCCTAACTAGAGTCCTAACAGACCTGTCCTCTTCAAATCAGCCTTGTCCTCGAGGCTGACGATTCATGAATTTTGGGAATTTGATCTTCAAGTCGTCATAGTTCTCCCAAGTAGCATCTTTTGTTGGTAGGTTCACCCATTGTATTAGCACTTTAGTAGTGGATCGTTGTCGTCGAGTCATGATCCGTCGATCAATAATTGCACTTGGCTGGGTCTGGAGTTCTCCTTAGGTAGTAATATTTGGTGGGTGGCTTTGGGCTATCTCCAAACACCTATTTACAACTTCTGTCTGACCGTCGATTTGTAGGTGATATGTCGTACCATTTTTCAATTTAGTACCCTTATAGTGTAATTCTTTTGAGTCCCAATTGTAATGAGCCACAGAGCTTGATGCCTACTCTAATTTTTTTATGATCTTACTAGTCTCCGAATCTTCCTGTCATTCCATCTAAATATCCTCAAGGAAGTCGCTGGTGTTGAATCTCGTATTTTGATGATGAAACCACTTGATATGTGTTTATGTTTTAATCTATGTTTTAAGTAACGCAGGATGCTTCGATCATGATGAGACAATTAAAGCAGGAAAAATCATGTTGTGCCGGAGAAACATGTCAGAAGATTGGACGTCGGGTCGGTGGATCGGTCGACGTATCGACAGAAGGCTTCAGGCCGTGGACTCGAGCATTGGGCCAAGAAGAGCGGGTATTGTGTTAAGGATATCGGAGTTGCAGAGTCAACTAGCTGATTGGGTAATAGGCCGCAGGAGAGGACGATGCGCCGAAGAATCGGATGAAGCGTCGAGGGACCAATGACATTCCAGACAACTTGGTTAATTGCTTAGGATTAGTTGTCTCGATCGAAGTTTTATTTTAAGTGTGCAGGATTAAATACAATTAAAGTAAAACATGCAACAGGAGTTGCGCCGGAGTCAAGACTATGATCACGTTAGGAGTTCGAGAGCTTGACGGAAGTCCGGACGGTCGTCAGAGGTTCTGCGGGAACAAATCCGAGAAGTCCAGGAGCTTGCCAAAAGAAGCTCGTCGGAACTCGCCAAGTGGATCGTCGCAAGTCCAGGAGTTTGCCGGAAGTCCACAGGAGCATCGTCGGAGGTCCGTCGGATGTTCATCGGAAGTTCGCCAGAAGCTCGCCGGAAGAAGCGATTGACGCACCGGAGTAAGCTGTAGTAAAAGTCGTAAGAATTGTCGTAGTTAGCATGATGATTAAGTTAGGAATGGGAGGTGATCCTATTAACTTAATCTAGGGGCAATTGGACCCATGAAAGAACCAAATTGGGCCGAATGGATCAACCCATTCGGACCTAGATCTCTCGCCCAAAGGTGGCACCGCTTGGGTCGGTGGTGGCACCGCCCCAGTCAGGCGGTGCAACCGCCAGACCCCGGAATTCCGGGAGATGACAGATTTGAGCTTCAAATTTAAACTGGTTTGGAGCCTATAAATACCCCTCCAATCCCTGGGTAAAAGATACAAGCATAGAGAGATTAAAAGAGGGAAAACACTACTGCAATCTCTAGAATTTCCCTCCTCTAGCTTAAGTGTTAAAATTCTATTTAAGAGAGGAGAGTGAGTGCTTGTAAGGGTTGTCTCCCAAACCCAGTAAAAGGAGAAGATGGGTGTAAGAAGGTGGTTGATCTTCGCCTAGTAAAGGAAGATCGTTAGTGGATGCCGGTGGCCTCGACGGAAGAAGAATCAGAGGAGTAGATATAGGTCACGATTGACCGAACCACTGTAAACTCCCGTCTTCTCTGGTTTGCATTTACTTTGAGTTGATTATCCTTACTGCAAACCTTCTTCATAGCTTACTGCCTTCTGCGCTTTTACGATTGCGTTTCCAAGCTCAGTATTTTCCGAATCGTGTTTAGACGTAAATCGCTTTTCTCGTACGAACATCGTATTTCAGTTTGCGCTTACATTCTGATTTCCATCACAACCGCAAACTACCTTAACATATTCGTTTTAACTGCTTCTTGCCTAATCACATGTTAAAGTGATTTATGAATCGACTTTTCTACTAAAATCGCTTTTACCGTATGAACAACGTATTTCAGTTTGGGCTTACATTCTGATTTCCATCATAACTGCAAACTACCTTTATAGATTTGTTTTAACTGCTTCTTACCTGATCTCAAGTTAAAGTAATTTATGAATCGGCTTTTCTACTGAAATCGCCTTTGTCGTACGAACGCAGTTTTAAATGTTGAAAGTTTTCCGCTGCACTAATTCACCCCCCCCTCTTAGTGCTCTTGATCCTAACAATTGGTATCAGAGCCCGGTATTTCTCATTTCGGATTTACACCCGAGAGAAATGGCTCTTCATGGCTTTAAAGAGGGTTTTTCGGTTGTTCGTCCACCGTTGTTTAATGGATTGGACTACACTTATTGGAAAACTTGAATGAGAGTTTTCTTGATTTCTATGAATTTGGATTTATGGAACATTGTTGAAAACAGTTTTCAACTTCCCTCTAAACCGATTAACGAATGGTCGGATTTGGAGAAGAAGTATTTTTCTTTAAACGCAAAGGCTATGAATGCCTTATTTTGTGCACTTGACAAAAATGAATTTAATCGCATTTCGATGTATGATTCGGCTTTTGATATTTGGAGAACTCTTGAGGTCACTCATGAAGGCACTAGCCGAGTGAAAGAGTCCAAAATCAACATTCTCGTGCATTCTTACGAACTTTTTCGAATGAAGCCTTGCGAAACCATTGTTGACATGTACACCCGTTTCATGGATGTCGTCAATGGTTTAAGAGCTCTTGGCAAATGTTTTTCGGATTTTGAACTCGTAAACAAGATTTTACGTTCTCTTTCTAAGAAGTGTGATTCAAAAGTAACTGTAATACAAGAAGCTAAAACCCTAAATAACTTACCACTTGAAGAACTAATTGGTTCGTTGATGACATATGAAATGGTGCATAATGCACATGATGAACATGATGAACAAAACAACCTTCCAAAGAACAGGAAGGATTTGGAACCCTGAACAAATGAATACCACTTGAGCGATGACTCAAGTGATGAGGACAATGATGAACTTAACTTCGAACACTAAATCTTAATAAGTTTATTAAACAAAAATCTAAAATAAACAATGAACTTGAATGGAGGAAGAGGCCAAAGAAGAAGAACACAAAGTGGGATGAATCGAGCTCCTCCGAAGACGAGGAGAAAATCAAGAAAGGCGAGGTGGCAAACTACGCCTTAACCGCTTTCAATGAAAAGGTAATTGAAATCCCCCTGATTTATTTTGAAATTACTTGATTCTTTCATGATGTATTTTCTTTTTTAGTTTAGAATTAATTTTCTTAAAAATTACATGTTTAAAAATAAAAATACAAAAATTATGATCATGCTAGTAATTTCGAAAATGATAACATTGCATATTTTTTGATAAACAAACAAAATGATTTGATTGAAAATATGAAATCATGGTTAAGAAGTAATAATGTGTATCATGTTTGATTAACATTGTTGAATGAAATCATGTTTGATTTGAAGTAATGCATAATGATGTAATGAAAATATTAAATGTTTTTGATACAATGATTGACAATTTTATGCATGAGATTTTAAGTTATACATGATGAGAAGCATGTGTTATTTTCATGAGTGTATTTGAAAAACATATGGCAAAACCATGTCCGAATGCATGAAAGCGTTAAACTTCATTTTCGGATTTTCTTGACCATAACAATTAATTTGTTAGAATATATTGATCTTGATGATCTTATGATGAAATTCATTTTTTGATCCTAAACGTTGATGTATGTTTTTATTTAACATAAATGAAAAAGCATGCTAACATGAAATCAAATACTTAAAAAAAGGGGGGGGAAATATATTATGAAATCATGAATCTACCTATGTTATGAATTTTGTGAATCATAAAAGTGATTTTTATGATTTAAATTTGAAATGAGTTTTATCAAAATCATGATATTGATTTCTTGGAATAACATGAGATTACCTTTGATGATCATTTTTATTCATGGAATTTTGGATTCATGACTTGGTCTTACATTTGTTTATGAGATGATTGAAATCTTTGTACCTTTGAATTCTTCCCTTCTCCTTTCAATTTTTGAATTTATACATGTTATATGTTGAAGATTTGTATCATGCATATCTAAGAAATATTGATGTGACAAATTGAATGAGTTGAAAATGAATGATGATTTTTCTCTTAAATATAACTTGTGATATTTTTTATATAAATCATCATTTTGATTTCTCGACATTCGATACATGAGATTTTATTATAAATCAAAATTTCTCATTAATCGATCTTCTATGATTTTACTTGATATTCTCTTGATAGGAGATTTTCTAAATGAATCATGATTTTTCCTTGTGAGTTCTTAGAGTTATTACTTGATTTTCTTTTAAAACAAGATCTTTTCTTTGTACTCCTATGATTTTTCTTGATATTTTATTTAAAGAAGATATTTACTATATGAATCATGTCTTTTGGTATTCTAATGATTTTATCCTTCATGACATGATTTCTTTGTATTTATGGCTTGCATGGCTTGAAATGTTTTGATATGATGCATGCAATGATGAAATATTCATGAAGTTAAAATGATGTATGCAATACTTATGATACTGATGTATATGATGTATTTATTGCATATGATATGTATCATGAATGCTTTAAATGATGAATGTTTGGTATCATGATCAACATGTAGATAAATGCTTAAAAATTTTAATGTTTGAGTATCATATATAATATGTCCATTAATGATGATTGATTTATTTTTCGGTATCGTGCATGAAAAATAAGGTTTTTGAAATTGTGTATGTTTTAATTTGAATATATAATGATGCACAAATAAGATTGATACTTACCTTTGTCATAACATGAAAATTGATATAAGGGTATTCCCTTGTTTTTGACAATGACAAAGGGGGAGCAAGAATTTCCAGCGTGGACATTATGAAAAGAGGCAAAAATGTAAACTTGCACAACTAGCAAAACTTGACAAATTTGTATATCTCAAGAAGCAAGAGTTGCTTTCTTGAACATCTCAAAACTGATAGCTTGCATGTTCTAAAATGTTATAATATTGCTAGCTTGCATGATGTAGAACTTGCTATCTTGAACATTACCAAAAGTGCTACCTTGTATGCTGTAAAACTTGCATATCTGAAACTTGATAGCTTAAATGTTCTAAGCATGATGTAATACTTGCTAAATTTTCTGGCTTCAAAACTGCATAATGATAAAACTTGATATTATGTTTTTCATGCAATAAGTTGAACTAATATTCCAAACACTTGGATTGTGGTACTTCTCCTTTTTGTTGATGACAAAGGGGGAGAATTATGTTGATGACATGACATGTTATGTATAAGTTTATGCATAAGTTCATGATGATATGTTGCAAGTATTCATGATGAATATTGTAATGACTTGAATTCAGTTTGAATTCAAGGTTCTATCAATATGGCATATTGATAGGGGGAGTTTGTTTAAACTCTGGGAGTTAAGGTTAACTCCGTCATCAAGTGGTTGTCATCATCAAAAAGGGGGAGATTGTTGAATCTCGTATTTTGATGATGAAACCACTTGATATGTGTTTATGTTTTAATCTATGTTTTAAGTAACGCAGGATGCTTCGATCATGATGAGACAATTAAAGTAAGAAAAATCATGTTATGCAGGAGAAACATGTCAGAAGATTGGACGTCGGGTCGGTGGATCGGTCGACGTATCGATAGAAGGCTTCGGGCCGTGGACTCGAGCATTGGGCCAAGAAGAGCGGGTATTGTGCCAAGGATATCGGAGTTTTGGAGTCAACTGGCCGATTGGGCAATAGGCCGCAGGAGAGGATGATGCACCGAAGAATCGGACGAAGCGTCGAGGGACCAATGACATGCCGGACAACTTGGTTTATTGCTTAGGATTAATTGTCTCGATCGAAGTTTTGTTTTAAGTGTGCAAGATTAACTACGATGAAAGTAAGACATGCAACATGAGTTGCACCAGAGTCAAGACTATGATCAGGTTAGGAGTTCGAGAACTTGACGGAAGTTCGGACGGTCGTTGGAGGTTCTGTAGGAACAAATCCGAGAAGTCCAGGAGCTTGCCAAAAGAAGCTCATCGGAACTCGCCAAGTGGATCGTCGCAAGTCCAGGAGTTTGCCGGAAGTCTGCAGGAGCATCGTCGGAGGTCCGTCGGATGTTCATCGGAAGTTCGTCGGAAACTCGCCGGAAGAAGCGATTGACGCACTGGAGCAAGATGTAGTAAAAGTCTTAAGAATTATCGTAGTTAGCATGATGATTAAGTTAAGAATGGGAGATGATCCCATTAACTTAATCTAGGGGCAATTGGGCCCATGAAAGAACCAAATTGGGCCGAATGGATCAACCCATTCGGACCCAGATCTCTCGCCCAGAGGTGGCACCACCTGGGTCGGCGGTGGCATCGCCCAGGGCTCAATCTCCGAGTTCTGGCTGGGCGGTGCAACCGCCAGACCCCGGAATTCCGAAAGATGACAGATTTGAGCTCCAAATTCAAACTGGTTTGGAGCCTATAAATACCCCTCCAATCCCTAGGCAAAAGATACAAGCATAGATAGATTAAAAGAGAGAAAACACTACTGCAATCTCTAGAATTTCCCTCCTCTAGCTTAAGTGTTAAAATTCTGTTTAAGAGAGGAGAGTGAGTGCTTGTAAGGGTTGTCTCCCAAACCCAATAAAAGGAGAAGAGGGGTGTAAGAAGGAGGTTGATCTTCGCCTAGTAAAGGAAGATTGTTAGTGGATGCTGGTGGCCTCGACGGAAGAGGAATCGGAGGAGTGGATGTAGGTCACGATTGACCGAACCATTGTAAACTCCCGTCTTCTCTGGTTTGCATTTACTTTGAGCTAATTATCCTTACTACAAACCTCCTTCATAGCTTACTACCTTCTACGCTTTTATGATTGCGTTTCCAAGCTCAGTATTTTTCGAATCGTGTTTAGACGTAAATCGCTTTTCTCGTACGAATATCGTATTTCAGTTTGCGCTTACATTCTGATTTCCATCACAACTGCAAACTACCTTAACATATTTGTTTTAACTGCTTCTTGCCTAATCACATGTTAAAGTGATTTACGAATCGGCTTTTTTATTGAAATCACTTTTACCATACGAACATTGTATTTCAGTTTGCGCTTACATTCTGATTTCCATCATAACTGCAAACTGCCTTTATAGATTTGTTTTAACTGCTTCTTACCTGATCTCAAGTTAAAGTAATTTATGAATCGGCTTTTCTACTGAAATCGCCTTTGTCGTACGAACGCAGTTTTAAATGTTGAAAGTTTTCCGCTGCACTAATTCACCCCCCCCTCTTAGTGCTCTTGATCCTAACAATTGGTATCAGAGCCCGGTATTTCTCATTTCGGATTTACACCCGAGAGAAATGACTCTTCATGGCTTTAAAGAGGGTTTTTCGGTTGTTCGTCCACCGTTGTTTAATGGATTGGACTACACTTATTGGAAAACTTGAATGAGAGTTTTCTTGATTTCTATGAATTTGGATTTATGGAACATTGTTGAAAACAGTTTTCAACTTCCCTCTAAACCGATTAACGAATGGTCGGATTTGGAGAAGAAGTATTTTTCTTTAAACGCAAAGGCTATGAATGCCTTATTTTGTGCACTTGACAAAAATGAATTTAATCGCATTTCGATGTATGATTCGGCTTTTGATATTTGGAGAACTCTTGAGGTCACTCATGAAGGCACTAGCCGAGTGAAAGAGTCCAAAATCAACATTCTCGTGCATTCTTACGAACTTTTTTTTCGAATGAAGCCTTGCGAAACCATTGTTGACATGTACACCCGTTTCATGGATGTCATCAATGGTTTAAGAGCTCTTGGCAAATGTTTTTTCGGATTTTGAACTCGTAAAACAAGATTTTACGTTCTCTTTCTAAGAAGTGATTCAAAAGTAACTGTAATACAAGAAGCTAAAACCCTAAATAACTTACCACTTGAAGAACTAATTGGTTCGTTGATGACATATGAAATGGTGCATAATGCACATGATGAACATGATGAACAAAACAACCTTCCAAAGAACAGGAAGGATTTGGAACCCTGAACAAATGAATACCACTTGAGCGATGACTCAAGTGATGAGGACAATGATGAACTTGAACTTCGAACACTAAATCTTAATAAGTTTATTAAACAAAAATCTAAAATAAACAATGAACTTGAATGGAGGAAGAGGCCAAAGAAGAAGAACACAAAGTGGGATGAATCGAAACTCCTCCTCAAGACGAGGAGAAAATCAAGAAAGGCGAGGTGGCAAACTACGCCTTAACCGCTTTCAATGAAAAGGTAATTGAAATCCCCCTGATTTATTTTGAAATTACTTGATTCTTTCATGATGTATTTTCTTTTTTAGTTTAGAATTAATTTTCTTAAAAATTACATGTTTAAAAATAAAAATACAAAAATCATGATCATGCTAGTAATTTCGAAAATGATAACATTGCATATTTTTTGATAAACAAACAAAATGATTTTGATTGAAAATATGAAATCATGGTTAAGAAGTAATAATGTGTATCATGTTTGATTAACATTGTTGAATGAAATCATGTTTGATTTGAAGTAATGCATAATGATGTAATGAAAATATTAAATGTTTTTGATACAATGATTGACAATTTTATGCATGAGATTTTAAGTTATACATGATGAGAAGCATGTGTTATTTTCATGAGTGTATTTGAAAAACATATGGCAAAACCATGTCTGAATGCATGAAAGTGTTAAACTTCATTTTCGGATTTTCTTGACCATAACAATTAATTTGTTAGAATATATTGATCTTGATGATCTTATGATGAAATTCATTTTTTGATCCTAAACGTTGATGTATGTTTTATTTAACATAAATGAAAAAGCATGCTAACATGAAATCAAATACTTAAAAAAAAGGGGGGGGGAAATATATTATGAAATCATGAATCTACCTATGTTATGAATTTTGTGAATCATAAAAGTGATTTTTATGATTTAAATTTGAAATGAGTTTTATCAAAATCATGATATTGATTTCTTGGAATAACATGAGATTACCTTTGATGATCATTTTTATTCATGGAATTTTGGATTCATGACTTGGTCTTACATTTATTTATAAGATGATTGAAATCTTTGTACCTTTGAATTCTTCCCTTCTCCTTTCAATTTTTGAATTTATACATGTTATATGTTGAAGATTTGTATCATACATATCTAAGAAATATTGATGTGACAAATTGAATGAGTTGAAAATGAATGATGATTTTTCTCTTAAATATAACTTGTGATATTTTTTATATAAATCATCATTTTGATTTCTCGACATTCGATACATGAGATTTTATTATAAATCAAAATTTCTCATTAATCGATCTTCTATGATTTTACTTGATATTCTCTTGATAGGAGATTTTCTAAATGAATCATGATTTTTCCTTGTGAGTTCTTAGAGTTATTACTTGATTTTCTTTTAAAACAAGATCTTTTCTTTGTACTCCTATGATTTTTCTTGATATTTTATTTAAAGAAGATATTTACTATATGAATCATGTCTTTTGGTATTCTAATGATTTTATCCTTCATGACATGATTTCTTTGTATTTATGGCTTGCATGGCTTGAAATGTTTTGATATGATGCATGCAATGATGAAATATTCATGAAGTTAAAATGATGTATGCAATACTTATGATAATGATGTATATGATGTATTTATTGCATATGATATGTATCATGAATGCTTTAAATGATGAATGTTTGGTATCATGATCAACATGTAGATAAATGCTTAAAAATTTTAATGTTTGAGTATCATATATAATATGTCCATTAATGATGATTGATTTATATTTCGGTATCGTGCATGAAAAATAAGGTTTTTGAAATTGTGTATGTTTTAATTTGAATATATAATGATGCACAAATAAGATTGATACTTACCTTTGTCATAACATGAAAATTGATATAAGGGTATTCCATTGTTTTTGACAATGACAAAGGGGGAGCAAGAATTTCCAGCGTGGACATTATGAAAAGAGGCAAAAATGTAAACTTGCACAACTAGCAAAACTTGACAAATTTGTATATCTCAAGAAGCAAGAGTTGCTTTCTTGAACATCTCAAAACTGATAGCTTGCATGTTCTAAAATGTTATAATATTGCTAGCTTGCATGATGTAGAACTTGCTATCTTGAACATTACCAAAAGTGCTACCTTGTATGCTGTAAAACTTGCATATCTGAAACTTGATAGCTTAAATGTTCTAAGCATGATGTAATACTTGCTAAATTTTCTGGCTTCAAAACTGCATAATGATAAAACTTGATATTATGTTTTTCATGCAATAAGTTGAACTAATATTCCAAACACTTGGATTGTGGTACTTCTCCTTTTTGTTGATGACAAAGGGGGAGAATTATGTTGATGACATGACATGTTATGTATAAGTTTATGCATAAGTTCATGATGATATGTTGCAAGTATTCATGATGAATATTGTAATGACTTGAATTCAGTTTGAATTCAAGGTTCTATCAATATGGCATATTGATAGGGGGAGTTTGTTTAAACTCTGGGAGTTAAGGTTAACTCCGTCATCAAGTGGTTGTCATCATCAAAAAGGGGGAGATTGTTGAATCTCGTATTTTGATGATGAAACCACTTGATATGTGTTTATGTTTTAATCTATGTTTTAAGTAATGCAGGATGCTTCGATCATGATGAGACAATTAAAGTAAGAAAAATCATGTTATGCAGGAGAAACATGTCAGAAGATTGGACGTCGGGTCGGTGGATCGGTCGACGTATCGATAGAAGGCTTCGGGCCGTGGACTCGAGCATTGGGCCAAGAAGAGCGGGTATTGTGCCAAGGATATCGGAGTTTTGGAGTCAACTGGCCGATTGGGCAATAGGCCGCAGGAGAGGATGATGCACCGAAGAATCGGACGAAGCGTCGAGGGACCAAGGACATGCCGGACAACTTGGTTTATTGCTTAGGATTAATTGTCTCGATCGAAGTTTTGTTTTAAGTGTGCAGGATTAACTACGATGAAAGTAAGACATGCAACATGAGTTGCACCGGAGTCAAGACTATGATCACATTAGGAGTTCGAGAACTTGACGGAAGTTCGGACGGTCGTTGAAGGTTCTGTAGGAACAAATCCGAGAAGTCCAGGAGCTTGCCAAAAGAAGCTCATCGGAACTCGCCAAGTGGATCATCGCAAGTCCAGGAGTTTGCCGGAAGTCTGCAGGAGCATCGTCGGAGGTCCGTCGGATGTTCATCGGAAGTTCGCCGGAAACTCGTCGGAAGAAGCGATTGACGCACTGGAGCAAGATGTAGTAAAAGTCTTAAGAATTATCGTAGTTAGCATGATGATTAAGTTAAGAATGGGAGATGATCCCATTAACTTAATCTAGGGGCAATTGGGCCCATGAAAGAACCAAATTGGGCCGAATGGATCAACCCATTCGGACCCAGATCTCTCGCCCAGAGGTGGCACCACCTGGGTCGGCGGTGGCATCGCCCAGGGCTCAATCTCCGAGTTCTGGCTGGGCGGTGCAACCGCCAGACCCCGGAATTCCGAAAGATAACAGATTTGAGCTTCAAATTCAAACTGGTTTGGATCCTATAAATACCCCTCCAATCCCTAGGCAAAAGATACAAGCATAGATAGATTAAAAGAGAGAAAACACTACTGCAATATCTAGAATTTCCCTCCTCTAGCTTAAGTGTTAAAATTCTGTTTAAGAGAGGAGAGTGAGTGCTTGTAAGGGTTGTCTCTCAAACCTAGTAAAAGGAGAAGAGGGGTGTAAGAAGGAGGTTGATCTTCGCCTAGTAAAGGAAGATTGTTAGTGGATGCTGGTGGCCTCGACGGAAGAGGAATCGGAGGAGTGGATGTAGGTCACGATTGACCGAACCATTGTAAACTCCCGTCTTCTCTGGTTTGCATTTACTTTGAGCTAATTATCTTTACTGCAAACCTCCTTCATAGCTTACTACCTTCTACGCTTTTATGATTGCGTTTCCAAGCTCAGTATTTTCCGAATCATGTTTAGACGTAAATCGCTTTTCTCGTACGAATATCGTATTTCAGTTTGCGCTTACATTCTGATTTCCATCACAACTGCAAACTACCTTAACATATTCGTTTTAACTGCTTCTTGCCTAATCATAAGTTAAAGTGATTTACGAATCGGCTTTTCTACTGAAATCGCTTTTACCATACGAACATCGTATTTCAGTTTGCGCTTACATTCTGATTTCTATCATAACTGCAAACTGCCTTTATAGATTTGTTTTAACTGCTTCTTACCTGGTCTCAAGTTAAAGTAATTTACGAATCGGCTTTTCTACTGAAATCGCCTTTGTCGTACGAACGCAGTTTTAAACGTTGAAAGTTTTCCACTGCACTAATTCACCCCCCTCTTAGTGCTCTTGATCCTAACAGCTGGTCAGAAGTGAAACGACCAAAAATTCAGCTTGCTCGGGTAGCTATGAAAGCGCATCTGCAACAACATTCTCTTTCCACTTTTTGTAAGTTATTTCATAATCAAATCTAAGAAGTTTTGTTACACATTTTTACTGCTCAAGGGATGATATCTTTTTCTCCAAAAATTACTTGAGGCTTTTATGGTCGATTTTAATTTAATATCGTCGACCGATCAAGTAGGGTCTCCACCTCGTTGCTGCGTACACAATGGCGAGTATCTCCTTATCATATGTTGACATATTTTGATGGGAGGGAGACAATCCCTTGCTAGTGTATGTGAGTGATCGACCATCTTATATGAGAATAACTCCAATTCTGACTCCAGTTGCATCGACCTCAATAATGAAGGGTTGGCTGAATTCTGGTAGTGCTAGCACTGACATCATCGTCCTAGCTACCTTAAGTTTGTCGAAGGCAGCGGAGGCTTTGTTCGGCCATTAGAAGGTATCATTTTTCAATAGAAAAGTGAGTGGTGCATTAATCTTTCCATAGTTTTTTACGAACTTACGGTAGTAGCTTGTTAAACCCAGAAAGCCATGTAGCAATTTTATGTTCCTCGGGGTAGGCCAGTTTTGCATTGCTCCAATTTTGAAGGGGTCCACCATCACACCTTCCTCTGATATGATATGCCTAAGATATTCCACCTTTTGTTGAAGAAAGCAAAAATTCGTAGTGGTCGTTGTGTGTTTGAAAGGCGGTTTTCGATATAACTTCTTCGTACACTCGTATTTGATGATACCCAGATCGAATGTCCAGCTTTGTGAAGATTTGTGCTCCCTTTCATTTAGCTATTCATCTACTACTGGAATAGGATATTTATCCTTAATGGTTATGCCATTAAGAGCTCGGTAATCAATGCATATTCGCCAGTTTCGTCCTTGCGTACAAGTAGCACCGGTGAAGAGTAGAGGTTGTAACTTGGCTGAATAACTCCTGTTTCAAGCATCTCTTTTACAATTCTTTCTATTTCATCCTTTTGGAGATGTAGATACTAATATGGTTGAGTATTTGCTGGAGGTTTGCCTGAAAGAATCATTATATAATGATCATGCCGACGAGTAAGAGATAGGTTATGCGGTTCATCAAATATATCTGAAAATTCAGCAAGCAAAGGAAGTAGGTTTAGATCTTCAAATTCTATTGGCTCTCCCTTAGTTTGCTACTCAAGTTGTACCAAAAAGCCACTGCATCCTTTATGCAAAACCTTCTCCATTTGTTGTGTGCAAATCGTCGTTATGTCGCCCCCCACGTTTCCTGTTCAGTATCACCTGTTTCTCCTTACTGTAAAATTTCATAATTAGTTACATAAAATTCCAAGAAATATCACTTAATGTCATCAACCATTTAATTCTGAGCATGGCCTCATGATCGTCAAGAGGGAGAAGGAAGAAATATGCAATTATCTCTTGGTAAGGCCTCCTGATCAGCAACAGTTTCACTTGCGGGCGCCTACGATCATACTTCAAAATCCATCCATCGGTGACCTTAACGTCAAACCTACTGCAATTCTCGATAGATAAGGCCATCTGGACAGCAATCTTATTGTTTATAAAGTTATGAGTACTGCCCGTGTCGATGAGAACAGTGATCGGTTATTGTTTGAGAAGGCCTCCAACTTTCATCGTTTGCGGGTTTGAGTAGCCGGCTAGTGCATGTACCGTAACTTCGGTCGGTTGTGGCTCTTCTTCTGCATCTTCTTCTTCATGTTTAAGGCTCTCTTTTGGATGTTCAATGACCTCTTCTTCTATTGGTTCAATCATAAGAAGTCTCCCTTTACTACATCGATTCTCACGGCTCCACGGCTCATCGCAATGCCAACATAACCCCTTCGCATATCGCTCCCAAAGCTCTTCTCTTGTTAACCTCTTTAGTGTAGAAACTCGGTCGATAGTAGGGGGGGGCTAAGGGCTTCAATATTGCTAGTTGAGGAGCGACCTTAGTCCTCCGAGCTTCATGGTTTAATTGTTCCTCTTGATGTCGTGCGAAAGAGATGGTTGCCATAAGCGTGTACGGTTGTCGTGCTTTAACTTCTCCTCGGATCTCCGGCTTTAAGCCCTCAATGAAGGTCCCCAATAGCTATTTTTGAGACCAATCATGAGTTTGATTAGTTAACCTTTCAAACCTGGTTTGGTACTCCTGAATGGTGGAGGTTTGTCGGATCTTTGCTAGTTGTTCATCAATATTCTCGTAATCGGTTGGTTTGAAGTGGATCAGTAGTCCTTCTTTCAATTGTCACCATGAAAGGACTCCATAAGTGTGTTCAAACTAGTCAAACCACTATACGACATCCCTTTCAAGATGTATAGCTACAATTTTCATCATAGATGCGTCTGTAGTTTTGTGGTACCGAAAATATCGCTCCGCACACGAAATCCAACCAATCGGGTCTTCTTCTTCCCATCTAGGGAAGTTCAATCTTATGCATGGATAGTTGGGGTCGGTCATAGAGCCTCCTCTCCCTTGGAAGTCATCTCTTCGGGCTTGGTGCGATTGGGCAAAGCTCTCTCCTTGATGTGATTTCTTTGGGCTTAGTGGTCGACCCAATCTGAGTTCGGTAAATAGCGTCTGAATCTTATCCTCCATTCGCACCTCGAAGGCTTCGAATTTAGCATTAATTACCTCCTTAGATGCCATATATATGCCTCTAAATATATGATGTTAAGATCTCTCTTTTGTTGTTAGATTAAAGGTATGTATAGGTTGAGAGAAGTGATGGTCGAAAGGGTTGGTGGATCGGTGGATGTAGGCTACGATTTAGGCTTGTTTTGTGGTTGTTTTGGGTACAGTTTGAGGGTATGGTTTAGTGAAGTTATAGGGCTGTGGATGAAAGTTTTGGATCTGTGGTAAATGACAGCAAAGGTTTGATAGAAATCAGTGAAAGTTGCAACAAGTATGTGCTATCTTGTAAGAGTAGAATTATTGTCGAAGAAACAATGATTTCTCAACGTAATTTCTACCAAAAACTTAAGAGAATTAAGGAGGAAATTAATAGCAAAATCATAGTTTATATGACAACAAAGATGTCTAATTTAATTAAGAAAATTTTGACAGCATAATAGCAAGGAAATTAGTGCAAGTTGCGATAGTAGAATTCTCATCGAAAAATTTTAGCGGTTTACGACGAAAATTTACAACAACACAAAATTGTTTTTAAAGATGAATTTCTTGATAGATCAATCTTAGATTGAATCCAAGATGATCTATGGAGTGTATAAGAAATTTTATTTAAAAAAGATTACAAAATAGATGGGTTAAGGCAACAATATGCGGCTGAAATTTTCTGTAGCACAGATTTTTAAGTATAGAAGATTGGACGTAAAAGATTAGTGGTTTATATTGAGAATTTTTTGATGAAACTAAAGAGAAATCTACTGTTAGGAAGTGTCAAAGCTATCATAAAAATTTCATAGAAATTTGGATAGAAACAACGTAGTATCAAGATCAAACAAACAGTGCTATGCGGCTGAAATTTTACAATGTAGATTTTCAAGTATAGCAGATTAGACGTAAAATATCAATGGTTTATATTGAGCTTTTTTGACAAAACCAAAGGAAATCTGCTGTTAAGAAGTGTTAAAGATGTCAAAAAAAATTGTAGAGATTTGGATAGAAAAAACACAATAGCAAGATCAAACAGACGGTGCTATACGGTTGAAATTCTGCAATGTATCTTTCGTCGTAGAGATGAAAACTTTATGACAAAAAGTTTATTCAATAATATAGGAATAATTTTTTTGGGATTTTGAAATAAGGATAACTAAATTACAGCAGCAGTAAGGTAGGAAACCAGAACCTGTTGCAATTCACAGCGAGAACAAAGTGTTGAATCTCGGATTTTGATGATGAAACTAATTGATTGTGTTTAGATGTTTAACTGCATGTTGAGTGATGCAGGTCTACTCGATCAGAATTAGACAGTTAACGCAGGAGGAATTGATGTTGCGCCGGAGGAGATCACATCAGGATATTGGACGGTAGAAGGCTTCGGATGTCGGGCATCGGGCTAAGGAGAGCGGAATTGCGCCAAGGATATCGGGGTTGCGGAGGTCAACCGCCGATTGGGCAACAAGCCGCAAGAGAGGACGATGCGCTGAAGAATCGGACGAAACGCTAACCAATAACGTGCCGGGCAACGGAATGTCGATTCACGTTGTAATAACTGTCTAGATCGGAGTAGAGTTTTGGCTTGCATGTGCAGGATTAACTACGATAACGATGAAGACATAAAGTGAAACAAAGTGCGGAGTCAAGCACAGGGGATTCGTTGGGAGTTCAAGAGTTCACCGAAGTCCGGCGGATCGCCGAACGCTCTTTGGAACTAGCCGAGAATGAGTAGGGAGCTTGCCAAGGGTTTTTTTGGAAGCTTCGCCAAAGGTTCGTGGGAAGTTCGCAGAGTTTGCCGAGAAAGATCGGAGCTTGCCGAAGAAGCTCGTTGGAACTTCGCCAAGATCAAATCGTGAAGTTTAAGAGCTTGCCGGAGTCCATGAGAATGGTTTCCAGAGTTTATCTAAGACTGCAGAAAAGATCGCCGAAGCTCGTCAAAAGAAGTCTTGACTTATGGACTTTGTAATAGCTTATATAATGTCTTTAAAATTCGTAGTTAGCATGTTAATTAGGGTTAGGATTAGGTATTAATCCTATAACCCAAATAGGGGCCTATAACACTATAGGCTCGAAAACATCTGAGGCGGTGGCACCGCCAAGGGTGGCACCGCCCTTGACCCCAAAGTGCTTGGCGGTGACACCTCCTCTCCTGGCAGTGGCACCACCTAACACCTGAAGGCCATGGTGGCACCGCCAAAGATCAGAACCCAAAGAGAATTTGAATTTTGGAGCCCAAATTTGAATCCTCTTGAGGCCTATAAATACCCCTCAAATCTCAGCTGAGAACATAACTTTTTGAGTAGCAAGAGTTTGAGAGAAAGGTCTTAGAAAAGTGTTAGCTTGTCTTCTTTTCAATTTGCTAGTGTTCACCTCATATCTTCTCGAAAATCTGTAAGAGAGTGAACCGCTTGTAAAGAGTTGTGAGGGGTATTTACCCTTCCATTTCAAGAGACTTGCTAGTGGAAGATAGGAGCCTCATCGAAGAGGGGCCTCGCAAGTGGAGTAGGTCATTTGACCGAACCACTCTAAAATCGGCGTGATCCTTGGTTTGCATTTCATTATTGCTATTTACATTATTGCAAACCTTCTTATATGCTTTAGTTTCTTATTACTTTTTTTTGCGATATTTAAGAATACGCTTTCAAGATTAAGCTTGTCAAGTTCCGCTCTTATCATACTGAAAGATTTTTTTAAAAACTGAAGTTTTAATCCATGCACTAATTCACCCCCCCCCTCTTAGTGCTGCTCCATCCTAACATTTGGTATCGAGAGCCCTATTTCTCATTTCGGATTTACACCCGAGAGAAATGGCTCTTCATGGCTTTCAAGAGGGCTTATCGGTTTTTTCGTCCACCCTTGTTTAACGGATTGGACTACACTTATTGGAAAACTCGAATGAGAGTTTTCTTGATTTCTATGAATTTGGATATATGGAATATTGTTGAAAATGGTTTTCAACTTCCCTCTAAACCGATGAACGAATGGTCGGATTTGGAGAAGAAGTATTTTTTTTAAACACAAAGGCTATGAATGCCTTATTTTTATGCTTTAGACAAAAATGAGTTCAATCGATTTCTACGCAAAACGGCTTTTGATATTTGGCTAACACTTGAAATCACACAGGGGGAACTAGTAGAGTCAAAGACTCGAAAGTTAACATTTTAATACATGATTTCGAGCTTTTTCAAATGAAGCCGAGCGAAACCATTGTTGACATGTACACCCGTTTTACAGATGTCGTCAATGGTTTACAAACTCTTGGCAAATGTTTCTCGAATTTTGAACTTATTAGTAAAGTTTTACGATCACTTTCTAAAGTTTGGGAATCAAAAGTTACGGCAATACAAGAAACAAAAGATTTAAATATTTTTCCACTTGAAGAACTTATCGGCTCATTGATGACATATGAAATGGTGCGCAATGCACATGATGAATACAATAAACACTTGAACCACCTTTCAAAGAATAGGAAGGATTTGGAACTCCGGACAAATAAATACCACTTGAGCGATGACTCAAGTGATGAGGACAATGATGAACTTGAACTTCGAACACTAACTCTTAATAAGTTCATTAAACAAAAATCTAAAATGAACAATGACCTTAAACGGAGGAAGAGGCCAAAGAAAAGGAAGGCACCCAAGGATGAATCAAGAACTTCCAAAGATGAAACGACAAATTGGGCTTTGATGGGCTTCGACTACAAGGTAACTAACTCAACTCTCTTGAATTATTTTAAAATTACTTGAAGTTTTTCATGAGTGCTTAATTTAGATAGTAGGAATAGGAAATAAAAATTATTTTTCAAAAATTATATCATGTTTTTCTTTTTAGCATCTTTTGAAAAATTAAAAACTTTGATCATGAAATGTATATTGCTAAGGTTTCATGCATGTTATATTTTTGAAATGTTAAATGATGTATACAACATTAGGGATGATAATTATATGATATGTGATAATGCTTAGGATTAATCCATACATGTGTATCTTGATGATTTTATGACATACATGAGTTTTTGAAGTAAATGTTGATTTGATACTCTCATTTTGGATTAACATGTTTTTGGTTTAATCATTTTTATGACGAATTAAGATGACATTCTCATGACATATTAATATGACATAGTGCATGTACATCTATGTATGAATTTCTTGATAGTCTTTTGATGATAGATGTGATATCATGATGTTTTATTTTTGATGTGTTTGGGCTTGACGGCTTTATGACGAAACTTATGTTTTGACTTTAAATGATGATACAATGTTTTCACAAAAAGACTTGAACACTCTCACATGAAATCAATTGTATGAAATGGAAATAAATTTTCTATTCTATTAAGATTAATGAATTTATTTTACCAATCTTATGAATCTCATGAAAATAAACATGATGAATATTTTATAAATGAGTTGTCTTATAAGATTTTGCCTTTACATCTTGAACTTTAATGCTTATATTGATTTGGCATATAAAGACTAAGGCATGCTCATAAGAAGCAAATCACATGAATAGAAATTTATAAAAATGAAATGTAATCCTTTATCTTATTGATTTCTACCTAAGAGACTAATAAAACTATCTATGCCATTTTGAATCTCTTGAAAGAAATGTTGAGATTTTGATGATTTGGATGATTTGAATTTGAATGAGTTTTATTCAAAATCATGATCTTGATTCCGTGATATTTACAAATTAAGATTTATTATGAATCAAGATTTTTTCATTAATCGATCTCCTAAGATTTTTCCTTGATTATTTAAGAGGAGATTTTTCAAAACAAAATGTGTCTTCTATTATTATCTTTTCATGATATGATTTTTATACAATTCCTTGTATTCATGAAATGTTTATCGCATCACCCAATTACTTTCTTCTTGATATTCCTTATGTGGTGATTAAAATTATGCATGAAATACTCTTGATATTATTTTGATGTATACAAATGAAAAGTTATAATCATGAATGATTGGATGAAATTTGACAAGTTAATATCTTCATGATTTGAAATATTTATACTTTGAAATTATGCATGCAATTGCTTTGTATTGTGATGATATATGCATCATGAATACTTTATTATCATATATGAAAATAGTAATAAACATTTGAAAATAAATATTTGTATCATGTTAGATGATTTTACATCATGTGCATGATGAGTTATAGTGATGATTGAAACAATGATTGAAATGATATGAATGATGATTTGGAATCATGCATATAATGATGAGTTAATATGTTTTGAATATATGATGATTTGATATTATGCATGTAATAATGATATACGCAAAGATGAAATACTTATGATAAAATTATTATTTTGATATTCATGACTTGAATCTTCCTTTCTTTTTGCCAATGACAACGGGAGAGAAAGAGTTACTAATGTGCTATCTTGAATTGATGTAAAGGGTCATCTCAAATAGAAATTAGCTACCTTGCACAAGTCAAGAAAATGCAAAAACTTCCTTACTTTCTTGCACATCTAAAGAGAAGATGCAAATGTAACACTTGCCAAATTGTTTGCTTGCCTCATGTAAAACATTGTCTCTTGTTAGGTTGACATTTTGCTAAGGAAGCAAAAAATTGACACTTCTCAAAAGAGAAGAAAGTGCTTGCTTTCTTGAACATCTTTAATTTGCTAGCTAGCATAATGTACAATTTTCTATCTTAAACATTACAAAGAAATGCTATCATGCACATCGCAAAGAAAAGCAAATATGCTAACTTGCAAATCTTTAAATTTGCTAGCTTATATGTAGTAAAACTTGCATATCGTAAAAGTTGCTAGCTCGTAGAGAAGCAAAGAATTGCTATTTGGAAAGAAGTAAAAATTGCAAAACTTAGAAAACTTGCAACAAAATTGCTCTTGCCATGTTTTGTATACAAAAATATGTTGATATCCTTAAAAGCATCACAATGAATTTTTTAGTGTATCGCAATGTATCACATGTATCACAAATTATTTTTTTTTAGACTATTATCATATCATGATGTATCGCATAATGATATCATGATTTGTGATTGTTTCATGTGATCCTTAGTGAATTTTCACATTGGTATCCTTCGTGAAATGATTTCATTACATTATTGTCTTGTATGCATCATGTGATGATTGAAATATTGATTGATGCAAAGTTGATGTAAAAGTCTAAATCATTGGTTCCTCTCCTTCTTTTTGACATTGACAAAGGGGGAGAAAGTTATTGCTAGCTTGCCTATCTTAAGTAGCAAAGATTACTAACTTGCTTATTTCAAGAAGCAAAAGTTGTCTTCTTGAACATCACTATCTTGCCTATCTCAAGAAGCAAGACTTGCAACCTACACATTACAATAGGAAGCAAGAATCAATAGCTTACACACTCCAACAAGAAAGCTATCTTGTATTTGCTTTCGAAAATTTTTGCTAGGTTCTATGTTGCAAAACTTGCTCACTTTTTTTCAAACACTTTGCTAGCTTGCACTTTGTAAAGGAAGCGAAAAATAGCTTCTCAAGAGAAGAAAGAACTTACTATCTTGAAACATCACAAAAGTTTGCAACCTCGCATGATATAAAATTTGCTATATCAAACATCATAAATATTGTTACTTGCAAAGAAAAAAGCAAAGTGTAATCTTGCACAAAAATTCAAGTGTTGAATTGCCATGCTTTTGTGCCTATATGTTGTGATGAAAATCTAGCTTCATGTTGTAAAAACTTGCATATCTTTTAAAATAGCTAGAGCTACTTCTCCTTTTGTTGATGACATAGGGGAGAAGTATATTGATGACTTCATGCATTGAATTAAACATTTTATATATTTGCATGATGGTTTAAATTTTTTTTCATAACATGTGATGAATGTCACTTGGATTTGGGATAATCCAAGTGTTCTATCAATGGCATATTGATAGGGGAGTTTGGTTAAACTCCGGGAGTTTAGGTTAACTCCGTTAGTCATCAATTAGTTGTTATCATAAAAAGGGGAGATTGTTGAATCTCGGATTTTGATGATGAAACTAATTGATTGTGTTTAGATGTTTAATTGCATTTTGAGTGATGCAGGTCTACTCGATCAGAATTAGACAGTTAACGCAGGAGGAATTGACGCTATACCGAGGAGATCACGCCGATATTGGACGGTAGAAGGCTTCGGATGTCCGGGCATCGGGCTAAGGAGAGCGGAATTGCGCCAAGGATATCGGGGGTTGCGGAGGTCAACCGCCGATTGGGCAACAAGCATAAAAGAGAGGACGATGCGCTGAAGAATCGGACAAACGCCAACCAATGACGTCTTTGCAACGGAATGTCGATTCGTGTTGTAATAACTGGCCTAGATCGGAGTAGAGTTTTGGCTTGCATGTGCAGGATTAACTACGATAACGATGAAGACATAAAGTGAAACAAAGTGCAGAGTCAAGCACAAAGGATTCGTTGGGAGTTCAAGAGTTCGGCGGAAGTCCGAAGGATTGTCGGAACGCTGCCGAACTAGCCGAGAATGAGTAGGGGAGCTTCTTGAAGGGTTTTTTGAAGCTCACCGGAAGGTTCGTGGGAAGTTCAGTGAGAGTTTGCCGAAAAGATTGAGCTTGCCAAGAAGCTCGTTGGAACTCGCCAAGATCAAATCGTGAAGTTTAAGAGCTTGCCGGAGTCCGCAGAATGGTTTCCAGAGTTTATCTAAGACCGCAAAAAGATCGCGGAAGCTTCGCCAAGAAGTCTTGACTTATGGACTTTGTAATAGCTTATATAATGTCTTTAAAATTCGTAGTTAGCATATTAATTAGGGTTAGGATTAGGTATTAATCCTATAACCCAAATGAGGGGCCTATAACACTATAGGTTTTGAAACACACAGGCGGTGGGTGGAAAACATCAGAGGGGGTGGCACCCTGGGTGAGCAGTGACACCTCCTGGTCGGGCGGTGGCATCGCTATCGAAGGTGGCACCGCCAAAGATCGGGAACCCAAAGAGAATTTGAATTTTGGAGCCCAAATTTGAATCCTCTTGAGGCCTATAAATACCCCTCAAATCTCAAATGAGAACACAACTTTTTTTGAGCAAAGAAGAGTTTGAGAGAAAGGTCTTAGAAAAGTGTTAGCTTGTCTTCTTTTCAATTTGCTAGTGTTCACCTCATCTCTTCTCGAAAATCTGTAAGAGAGTGAACCGCTTGTAAAGAGTTGTAAGAGGGGTATTTACCCTTCCATTTCAAGAGACTTGCTAGTGGAAGGTGGGAGCCTCATCGAAGAGGGGCCTCGCAAGTGGAGTAGGTCATTTGACCGAACCACTCTAAAATCGGCGTGATCCTTGGTTTGCATTTCATTATTACTATTTACATTATTGCAAACCTTCTTATATGCTTTAGTTCCTTATTACTTTTGCTGCGCATATTTAAGAATACGCTTTCAAGATTAAGCTTGTCAAGTTCCGCTCTTATCATACGAAAGATTTTTTAAAAACCGAAGTTTTAATCCGCTGCACTAATTCACCCCCCCCTCTTAGTGCTGCTCCAATCCTAACACAAAGGATGATCCTGGAGATGACAGTGAAATTTGGCGATGATCTTTTAAGCAATTGTGGGAATTGCTTTGGGTGGTTGTGGAGGGTTGATTAATGGCTATGGAAGGGCAGCGAGATGCCAAGAACGCTGCTCTGATATCAGGTGATAGAATCCTTGCAGATTCTAAACTTGAGATTGATCTCTTTAGGGGATCGGCCTCCTTGGAACTCTATAGGGGTTCCTCGCTCCAAGTTGCTGCTCAAATACTACATAAAAGATTTATCTATTGCTTAGTAAAAGAGGAGGAATACATGGCTATTTATAGGGCTTATAAACCCTAACTCCTAATAGAACTCCTACTCAAGACACCTACTTCTAACCAACTCATAATTCTTCTCTAAGAAGCAACCTTCTAACCCTAGCCGGCCTCTTTACCTCTTTAATAGGAGTCGACTTATGTAAGTTTTATATGAATGTCCCTCTCAATTAGGACTCTCCTAGCTATAGTCCTAACATAGGCTTTAACAATAATAAGGGCTACGAAAAAGGGGGAGAAAACTACAGCAATAGGGGCAAAAAACTATAACAATAATGTGATTCAAAAAAAGAAGAGAAAATGGTGGAAAAATAAAAGAAAGAAAGGAAAAAAGATAAGGATAACGCAGAAAGACTATTCTCAATCATCTAAGCAGCATTTTCATCTTAGGTTAGATCAGATCTATAGTAGATTCTTATTGTGATTATTCAGGAAGATTTTTTATGTTGTGCACAATAACACAATCCTTGTATATCAATTATTCTCTTGTGATTGCTGTTTGAGTTTTGGGCAAGAGACTCTGATATTTATATATTCATTATTCTTATAGTGGATTTTCTTTGGTTTGTCCCGTGATTTTTACTCTTCACATTAGAGAGATTTTTCACATAAATATTGGTGTTATATTTTATTATAATTTTATTTAATTCGACTGTATATTACAATCTACTTATATTTGTTTGTATATAAAGTTTGTTATCTCTTTTTATCCCATCAATATCTTAGATCATGATGGACGAACACACATAAGCAGAAGGGGAGAATTACAAAAATATGGACTCATCGCATTTTTTTTATATTGGACTCCGTAATGATTGTCACTACAATTTGAGTCTGTCTCAGTTAAATTATTCCGAGTGTTCGTAATTTGGGAAGAGAGACGTGAACAAGAACGGGTCACACGGACTACCATGCATCGAAGAAACAAGTAGAGCTCCTGAGGTAATAAGGTATTATCAGGTTAACATGATCGTCGATGATTTGTCAGCCATCAGGTTCTTAAGGTTTGGTAATCGGTGGATCGAATTTCCTGTTAGTTGCGACGGATAATAATCTTAATCTCGGGGCATTTTTTTTTCTAAACCTCTCTATGTATGATGCTTTCTGGCATGAATAGCTCAAAACCTGACGATGAAATCACAGTAGGAAAGACCCTAAAACGACAAATCAAGATAAACGCTAAGCAAATCGTTGAATTCTTGGGAATTGGAGTTACAAGGGCCAAGTAATTATGAGTAATGAATTGCTCAAAGCTTTTCTGTGTTATGGTTGACGGTCGAATTCAAATTGCTCGCATATGCGGACTCCCGTCACAGAGAGAGAGAGAGAGAGGTGATCCGGTGTGCGACTCATGCATTTGCAGGCACACCATAAGAACTCCAACCAAAGCAATGCCGAAAATAAATACGTAGCCAATTATGGATTTTATTTCTTGTGGTTCATTAACCAATCGCACTAGTACGAACACCACGCACCGTATCCTCTTTGACATCAATTAAATTAGAAAGAAATGGCAGTAGGAGAACAACAACGAAAGAATACGGATCGATGTCAACGACAAGAACCATTATACAGCAAACCCTCCCTGAATGAGGCGGCTGCTGCTGCTTCCTTCCTTCTTTCTTTGTTCTTGTGAGGCTACTGCAGGTACAAGGCAAAGAAGGAGAGGAGGGAGGCCCCGATCGCGGCCCCCACCGCGGGGTTGATGGCGAAGGAAGCACTGGCGGGGCCAGGGGCAGGGGCCTCAGCTGCCAGGGTGATGGTGACCGAAGCGGCAGCGATGAGGACGGCACAGGCGATCTTTCTCATCTCCATTGCTGAGCGAGAGAACTCGCGCGGAGACCTCCTCGTTAGCTGTGGAAGAGATGAGAAAGATGGTAGGGCTCGTCTCTCCTATACAGACCCGAGGAAGAAAGGTAAGGGGGTGGGAGGGGTTTTTATAGGACCCTTTGGTGGTCTGACAGATCCCGTGGAATGCAGTTGAGGATTTGTGGCCTTTGGGCTTCCGCATTCCGGGTGGTGGAGGTGGCCATGTCGGCGAGAGGATGAAGCGTTACGTGCTTGCATGCGAATGGTCAGTGGAGGTTTTATTGACCACACATCAATGGTTAATGGTAGACAACCAGAAATAGCGAGTCTAATTGGAGATGTGCTGATTGCACTGTAGATGGCGTGGCCTAATGGCTTTCTCTGTCATGTGATCCCCATGTCAATGTGGTTTAATTAGGACTGCCCGAACAATTAGCAGCACACTGCAAAGATGAATGGCCGGTGGAGGAGAGGAATTATCAAAGCTGTTCATGACAAGCACTGATACATACATTAGCAGAAGAGAGATTATTTTAAGATTTAAACTCTGTCCAAATTCTTACGAAGTTGATGAATTCTTCTTCCATCCATGGTTTTGACGTGGTAGACGTACACGTCTTTACAACTGCAAGTTAATATTTAAAGCAAACGAAGAGAGAGCGAGACAGAAGGGCGGCTGGACACGTAAGATGGCCGACTGATAGAATAAGAAGAAAAGGAACCATTAGAATCTAACCGTCCTCCATACCACAAATGCTTTGAAAACGATTCAAAGCATCCAAGGACATACCAAATATTTCTATCAAAATTTTCATCATCCAAGAATAATCTTGCATAGAATTCACATCAATATATCTGATTTTGACTTCATATGAATCATCTTGATCTCATCTTTTAATATGTATCCAACAAATAAAGATTTACTAGTATCATTTATTAAGTTTCACCCATCTTATATATGGTCTATCCAAGATCATAGATTTACCTTGCTCACTGTTGTTAGGGTGTTCGATTGATGTATTCAAGATTGATGTAGACTCATGTTTAAAGACAAGCTCACCACAACCAATATAGAGCAGTGGTAATAATAGCCCTGAAAAGCAATCGAAATCTTTCCCCCATCTATACATCCTAATTAACCCACTCACCCTCATGACATATATGAAATAAATTGAAATGCATTCCAAGTTTCTATTCTATCATGTTCCATATATTACATGCAAAGGAGAAGTAAAAGAAATAATAAAAAAATGACTTAGGTTCTAGTCAATAAATAAATGGTACACAATTTAGTATTATACACACCCAACTGAGTAAATCTGATAGTCGTAGGAAGGCAACAGTGTAGAATTTTTTAACAAAATAACCTTATCCTATATACACTAGTAATTTTCACAACCTACACCACCAATCCACACTTGACATAAAATTGCTCCTTGGACAGTGTAAATATCAATAAGCATACTTACACAAAATAATACCTTTCTTGTCATGCTTGCAAAACTAAAATCAATTTGTGGCATAAGAGCAAAATCCAATTGACAAATGACCTTAAATAAGACACTCTTAAATATAAAATAAAGCTTATACAAATTCCAAGAACCATTATAAAATAAATCCAAAACCACATAAGGGTTTTCCAACTCAAAATATTATAAAAGGTAGGTTTTAAAGAAATCAGCAAATTTAGAACCCAAGGATCCAAAAAGAACTCTAATTGTTGAATCATTACCCTGAAAAATAGAGAAACCATCACACAATTTTTCAAAAATGATTGAAAATAATCTCTAATACTATTTTAGAAGAAAATTATAAATTTCTAGAATCAATACTCTCATACTTTGCCCTAACCACTTAAACCCACAAGCTATTAGAATTATTCAGATATTGCAAAATCATTTTCTCTTGGAGAGCAAGCTTCATAATGTGCAACTAGAGTTCTCACTACTACCCCAAAGAAACTTTCTGACAGATTTCATAACCCCATCAAAGATAATATTCAACATCAAAAGACACTTAAGGAGTGTAGAGGAATGAAATTCAACATACAACTAATCAAAACAATATAACCCCTGTGTAATAAATAAGTCCCTTTTTAACTCTCAATCCAATCTATACCAAACCAATAAAATAGAATTTACTAACTCTTCAAAGAGCATAAAAGTTTCTAGGTACTTAAAAGGAAAAAAACTCCTCAACCCTAAATAAATTATAAATATCCCTCCTAACACCTCTAAGAGTATTCTTGGGGAAGAAAATCTTAAATTTAAATAGATTAATCCTTTGATTAGTAAGAGTCTCGTAAAGTTAGAAGATATTTTTAATAGTGTCACATTACCACTTATTAGACCTAAAGCAAAAAATAATATCATTCACATATAAGATGATAAATTTTAATTTTTTTAAAATTAACAATAGTGATTAGCTTCTTGTCACAGGCATCATTATGTAGGAGAGTAAAATTCTGGACAACAAAAATATAGAGAAGGGTGATACAAGCTTCTTATCACCCTGTATAATTTCACACTTATCTTTAGAAAAAGATCAAAGGTTACCCATTGACAAGGCAAATAAAAGAAAGAGAAGAGATACACATAAAAATTTAATTCATAAATCAAATTAAAAATTTAGTCATATTTAGCACCCTAAAGAGAGCATGCTAAGGAGGTCAACTATAAGTTTTTTTAAGATCTAATTTAGCCATAACAAGTGAGGACATACTCTTAGAATTGTATAAAGAGTGAATCACCTCTTGGGCAACGAAGATGTTATCAAGGAGAGATTTATTTGAAATAAAAGTAGATTGCTCCTTAGAAATTAGAGAATCCAAATAAGTCATAAGTCTATTAGTCAAGACATTGGAAAAGATGCAATACTTCACATTATGGAGAGATATAGGTGGAAACCTTTTGATCTCATTAGGATTATTAATCTTAGAAATCAAGATAAGAAAGATATTTGTAATCACATCTAATATTTAAGTTAGGAATTGATTTTCTTTCCTTACTTGTTATTATAATTTAAGGAAATCTTAATCTACTTCCTTTTTTGTTGATATGAATTAAAGAAATAACTAGTAAGTATTCCAAATATGATGATATTATATTTGTTAGTATATTAAATGGAAATAATTTATATTAAATAAATATAAAAATTAAAATTTATTTCCCTTAATAGAGGCTCACCTCCTCCTATTTAAAGGGAGGGATTTCTCTCCTTCGTTCCTCACCTAGTCGAGCCTAGCAGCGGGAGGAACGTGACAAGAGGACGAGGAGTTACACCCTGTTGACAAGAGGTAGGTTTCCCTGCCTTTCTTAAATTTAAAAGTTTTAGTTTTTATTTTGATTCTTTGAACGTTGAAAGCTTGTGGTTTGAAAAATGTTTATCAATTCTTTAAATGTTAAATTTTTTTTTATTATTACATTAAAGTAATCGCTTGTATAATGTTGACCCATGATTAAGTTTTTATTGTAGATTTAAAGATGTTAAAAATTTATATGTTTTATCTGATATTTCCTGATATAATTGTTTATCCTTAATCTTATCTGGATTAAAATATTATTAGATTAAAATATGTTATCTAAAATCTTTTGTGATATTCATTAATTTGAAATTTAAAATATGCTATTCCGAATGATTTAGAATTTGACTAGAATATGTTGAAATTTTATATGTATTGAAAGCATGATTTTTACGTGAATTTAGAAGGTTATTTCATTATATTAAAGTTTATGTCTTTTAATGTATTATGATTTCCATTCAAATTAGAATGTTATTTCCTTGTTTTAAAGCTTATCTCCTTGTCTATCATTCAATGAGTTATTATGTTTTTTGTTTATATTGCTAATGAATATATGTTGCGGTATGAAATTATATATTATTTGGACTGAAATTGCTCACAGGCCAAGCCTAACCCATAGGTCAAGCCACAACCTATTGGTTAGGCCTAATCAGATTAGGCTCAGCCCGTAGGCCAGACCCACAGATCAGGTCTTGGCCCGTAGGCTAACCCAGCCTAACCATCATGGGCGGTCACATGCGATGCACATGACCAGTCCATGGGCCAAGGCTGGGCCAACTTTGTGTGATGCATGCCCAGTCATGAATAATGCACATGACTAATAGATGAGCTGGCTTAATCTAGCTCAATATTATTGTTGGATTTGAGCCCAAGTATTGATTGAACTAAACTAGGCTTGATTAGTCTAGATCAATTCAGGGTGATTCCAAATTGATTGACTTATTCAAGTTAGTTTAACCTAAATTGAACCTAATCTAATCCAAATTATACTAGTCTAGGGTGGTTCCAGACCAATTAAATAAGGATCAGAGATCGGTTCAGTTAGGTCCTAGTAAATTGAGTTCAATTGGATCAATTGAACTAGAGTTCAAGTCAATTGAGGGCTAATTTATATTATTTGGTATTGATGATATTTGAAAGAAATGTTTAAATGTGTTATTTCATTCCTATATGGACATGACTAGTGTGAGATTATGTTATTTCCCTGCCAAGGGCAGGTAGGGCGATTCCCTTTGGGGATTAGCGGGCCGTCAGACGTGGCGGCTGGACGGTTCCTCCATCCGCTGTTGGGAGGAACGTGTCCCCACTTTGGCGGGTGTGGGACACCACTCCATCTGCTGTTGGGAGTGTGATATGAGTTTGCCTCCATCCGCTGTTGGGAGAACACAAACTCATCCCGTAGGATAAAGCCTCTCCATCCGCTATTGGGGGAGTGCTCCTTCGGGTATTTGATATACGCTAATGGGATAATTGATTGAATTTTGATCATGTATTCATCTTGATTTGACTTTTGGGGTTCCTACTCAGCGTTGCTGAATTTACTTTGTTTTTGATTTTCAGAGCAGCCTCCCTCTAGTACTAAATCAGATTCCAGTGGAGAGCGGACCTTCCTCTACTGCTAGGTAGAGCCACTTGGATGACTCTTGAAGTTAACATCAGTATGTTTACTTTTCTATTTGTAATTTGATGAATAAATGAATTGTAATAAATGTTTATGAATGATGAATAAAGTGATGTTTATCTATTTGGCCTAAATGTATGGAAAGATTAAAAAAAAAAAAAATCCAAGATGTGACATATTTTTATGGTATCAGAGCATGGTCTAGGGCCTGTAAGTGTATTAGGTCCCTTGATTGACTTTAACCAATGATTGTCTTTAACCTATTATAGGAGTAATGGAGCCAATTCTAGAGATTAGTGGTCCTATCACTTGGGGTGCTCATGGTCGCAATGCTACTGGTGTACGCACTCGGAGAGGTGTTCAAACAAACAATAACTTGGAAGCTCCACGCATCGTAGAGCAAACCCAGTCCTCCCATACACCTGTCACTAATTATGGGACAGTTTCTCCGACTTCGCAGAATGCCCCTCATGCCCCAGCACCCGTCAATGCTCAAGGTGACGTACACGGAGTCCTCAATGCTATTAGAGGATACTTTGAGCGTCAAGAGGAATGAGATGAAATTCCACGGGGTAGGAATAATACTTTAAATCACTTTAAGAGATTGGGACCACCGGTTTTTGAAGGCAAGCCAGATCCAATCTTTACTGAACATTGGATTCGTCAAGTGGAAAAGACATTCGAAGCTATCGAATGTAGGGAAAATCAGAAAGTGCCTTTTGCTTCTTTCATTTTGGAAGGGAAGGCAGACACTTGGTGGACCTCAAAAAGGAGAATGTTAGAGGCTGGAGGTAATGTGATAACTTGGGAGCAGTTTAAAGATGCATTTTATGAGCAGTTCTTTCCTGACTCAGTTCGCTTCGAGAAACAACAAGAGTTCCTTAGCATCCACCAAGGAAATAAAACTGTAATGGAATATGATCATCATTTCACTGAGTTGGCTCAGTTCTCTCCACATATTGCTTTTAATGAAAGTCAAAGAGCTCGTCATTTTGAGAGGGGACTTTGATCATCAATTAGAAAGTCTGTTGCAGTATTGATTTTACCAACATATGCTGAAGTGTTAAATCGAGCTTTGGTGGTAGAGAAATTGGATAATGAATTACAACAAGCAAAGGATCGAAAGCGACCTTTTAGTGCTGCACCATTTACGTATGGGGGATCACATTCTGGACCCTCAAAGAAAGAAAAAGGCAAATAGTTCGGGCATCAACAAGCAGGAGCTCCTAGCAATCAAGTTGTTATAATATGTTATTTCTGTGGGAAGACAGATCATGTTTCCACCTCATGCCCCATGGGACAACGCGTATGTTTTTATTGTCAACAACCCGAGCACATGTTTAAGGATTGCCCACGGAAGCAACATCAACGCCGAGCTCCACCCCAAACAACTGGACAACAACAGCTACGACCGAGAGAGGAATGACATGCAAGAGTCTACGCACTGACTCACCAAGATGCTGAAGCCTCGGGATCTATTATTAAAGGTATCATCACACTCTGTGGTATGCCAGCATCTGTGCTTATTGATTCTGGTTCTACGCATTCTTTTATATCACCCTATTTTGCTATGAAATTACATAAGAATCGTGAGATAATGAATAATGCATTAATGGTAGTAACACCGATTGGAAACTCTTTGATAGTTGATCAGATATATAAAAACTATGTTATTACTATTGAAAGTCACGATTTGCTAGTAGATCTTATTCTACTAGAATTTCAAGATTTCGACGCTATCTTGGGTTTGGACTGGCTTTCCGCATACCATGCAAGTGTCGATTGTTTTCGGAAGACTGTTACTTTCTCACCTCTAGATCAACCACCTTTCAAATTCATTGGGATTCAGGAAAAGTTCCCTTCTATTATTTCAGCCTTGAGTGCTACCCAACTATTACTAAAGGGATGTCAAGGATACTTGGCCTTTATTTCTAGAGAAGAATCTAAGAAGCTAGTATTAAAGGACATCCCCATTGTACGGAATTTTCCAGATATTTTTCCTGAAGATCTACTTGCACTGCCACCAAATAGACAAATTGAATTTACAATTGATCTTTTACCTGGTACTGCACCTATTTCTAAACCTCCATATAGAATGGCACCAATTGAGTTGGAGGAGTTAAAGAAATAGATCCAAGAGCTTTTGGACAAGGGTTTTATTTGACCTAGTGTATCACCTTGGGGTGCCCCTGTCCTATTTGTGAAGAAGAAAGATGGATCTATGCAACTATGCATCGATTATAGACAGCTCAACCAAGTGGCCATAAAGAATAAATATCCTCTTCCCCGAAGAGATGACATGTTTGATCAACTTCAAGGTACTCGGGTATACTCAAAGATTGATTTGAGATCCGAGTATCATGAACTGAAGATAAGGGAAGGAGACATACAAAAAACTGCCTTTAGAACAAGATATGATCATTATGAATTCTTAGTAATGCCTTTTAGACTCACAAATACACCAGCTGCCTTCATGGATCTCATGAATAGAGTATTCCACCCTTATCTCGATAAATTTGTAATTGTGTTTATTGATGATATCTTGATCTACTCCAAAAGCATAGCAGAGCATGAACACCATCTTAAGACAGTTCTGGAAGTCCTAAGGCAAGAGAAACTATATGCCAAGTTAAGTAAGTGTAACTTTTGGCTCAATGAAATTATGTTTCTCGGTCATGTAATTTCGAGCGCTGGTATATCTGTTGACCCTCACAAGATTGAAGCTGTGATAAAATGGAAGCAGCCTTTTAATGTTTCAGAGATTAGAAGCTTCTTGGGTTTGGCTGGATACTATAGAAGATTCGTAGAAGACTTTTCAAAAATAGCAACACCATTGACCAAGTTGACACAAAAGAACATAAAATTCATGTGGGATGATAAATGTCAACAAAGTTTTTAAGAATTGAAGAAGAAATTAACCGGTGCTCCTATCTTGGTGATTCCTTCAGGGGGAGAAGGTTTTGTAGTGTATAGTGATGCCTCACTACAAGGGCTTAGTTGCGTTCTAATGCAAAACGAGAGGGTAGTTGCTTATGCATCGAGGCAATTAAAGCCTCATGAAAAGAACTATCCTACTCATGACTTAGAGCTAGCAGCTATTATTTTTGCACTGAAAATTTGGAGGCATTATCTATATGGACAGACTTTCAAAATCTTCATAGATCATAAGAGTCTCAAATATATTTTCACATAGAAAGATTTAAATATGAGACAAAGAAGGTGGCTGGACTTTCTAAAGGATTATGATTTTAATATCAACTACCATCCTGGGAAAGCTAATGTAGTTGCTAATGCCTTAAGCAGAAATACCTACAGTCTTGTAGTCTATATGAATATTCAAAGGAATTCTATGATAACGGAGTTAGCAGACTTAAAACTTAAACTTTTATCGGAGACAAATAAAGGTTTTCTTGTGTGTTTGATGGCAAAATCATTTTTGGTGGAAAAGGTTAAAGAAGGTCAAAAGGAAGATACATATCTTCGAATGATAGTTAAGGAAATAGCTCAAGGATCTAGACCTGAATTTCTCCAAGCCGAAGATGGTTCTATTACATTCCACAATCGACTTTGTGTTCCCGAAAGACATCCAGTAAAGATGCAATTATTAGAGGAGGCACATAGATCAAAATTTAATATCCATCCCGGGACTACTAAGATGTATCGAGATTTATGCCAAAACTATTGGTGGCGTGGTATGAAGAGAGATATAGCAGAGTTTGTTTCTAAATGTCTGATATGTCAACAGGTGAAGATAGAACATCGAGTACCTGCGGGAAAGTTGCAAAGGATTTCGATTCCCGAATGGAAATGGGAGCAAGTCACTATGGATTTTATGACAAGATTACCCAAGACTGTGAAAGGATATGACGGAATTTGGGTAATAGTAGACAGACTTACTAAATCTGCTCACTTCCTTCCTATTAATAAGAAGTATTCATTGGATAAACTAGCAAGCTTATATATTAAGGAAATCATTCGATATCATGGGGTGCCAGTTAGCATGATCTCAGATAGAGATCCAAGATTCACCTCCAAATTTTGGGGAAGTCTACAAAAATCTTTGGGCACGCAGTTAAAGTTTAGTACAGCCTTTCACCCCCAAACTGATGGTCAATCTGAAAGGACAATACAAACTCTTGAAGATCTCTTAAGAGCATGTGCTTTGGACCATGGTGGGAGTTGGGATATGCACTTACATCTAATTGAGTTTTCTTATAATAATAGTTACCACTCTAGCATACAGATGGCTCCATTTGAAGTTCTTTATGGAAGAAAGTGCAGATCACCTGTATATTGGGATGAGGTGGGAGAACAGAAGCTTTTGGGGCCTCAGTTAATTCAAAAAGATGCTGATAATATTCGAATTATACGTCAAAGATTATTAACAACTCAAAGTCGTCAGAAAAGTTATGCAGATCGAAGGCGAAGAGATCTAGAGTTCGAAGTTGGTGAGCACATCTTCTTAAAGGTATCGCCAACCAAGGGAGTTATGAGGTTTGGTCAAAGGGGAAAGTTAGCCCCAAGATTTATTGGCACATTTGAGATCTTACAAAAGGTTGGGCCTGTAGCATACAAATTGGCATTGCCCCCGGCTTTGGCTAGCATCCATGATATATTCCACGTGTCAATGCTTCGAAGATATATCAGGGATCCATCACATGTCATATCTTACCAACCTCTACAATTACGAGATGAAGCCACTTTTAGAGAACAACCAACCCAGATCTTGGAAAGAAAAGAACATGTTCTAAGGAACAAAATTATACCTTTGGTAAAGATTTGTTGGCAACATCGTTCAGACCAAGTGGCAACATAGGAAAGAGAAGGAGATATGCGAGAACAGTATCCTCATCTATTCTATTAAGATAAGCTAAATTTGGGGACCAAATTTCCTATAGGAGGGGAGAAATGTAATCACATCAAATATTTAAGTTAGGAATTGATTTTCTTTCCTTACTTGTTATTATAATTTAAGGAAATCTTAATCTACTTCCTTATTTGTTGATATGAATTAAAGAAATAACTAGTAAGTATTCCAAATATGATGATATCATATTTGTTAGTATATTAAATAGAAATAATTTATATTAAATAAATATAAAAATTAAAATTTATTTCCCTTAATAGAGGCTCACCTCCTCCTATTTAAAGGGAGGGATTTCTCTCCTTCGTTCCTCATCTAGTTGAGCCTGGCAGCGGGAGGAACATGACAAGAGAACAAGGAGTTACACCTTGTTGACAAGAGGTAGGTTTCCCTGCCTTTCTTAAATTTAAAAGTTTTAGTTTTTATTTTGATTCTTTGAACATTGAAAGCTTGTAGTTTGAAAAATGTTTATCAATTCTTTAAATGTTAAATTTTTTTTATTATTACATTAAAGTAATCGCTTGTATAATGTTCACCCCATGATTAATTTTTTATTGTAGATTTAAAGATGTTAAAAATTTATATGTTTTATCTGATATTTCCTGATATTATTGTTTATCCTTAATCTTATCTGGATTAAAATATTATTAGATTAAAATATGTTATCTAAAATCTTTTGTGATATTCATTAATTTAAAATTTAAAATATGCTATTCTGAATGATTTAGAATTTGACTAGAATAAGTTGAAATTTTATATGTATTGAAAGCATGATTTTTACGTGAATTTAGAAGGTTATTTCATTATATTAGAGTTTATATCTTTTAATGTATTATGATTTTCATTCAAATTAGAATGTTATTTCCTTGTTTTAAAGCTTATCTCCTTGTCTATCACTGAATGCGTTATTATGTTTTTTGTTTATATTGCTAATGAATATATGTTGCGGTATGAAATTATATATCATTTGGACTGAAATTGCTCATAGGCCAGGCCTAACCCATAGGTCAGGCCATAGCCTATTGGTTAGGCCTAATTAGATTAGGCCCAGCCCATAGGCCAGGCCCAACCCACGGATCAGGTCTTGGCCCGTAGGCTAACCCAGCCTAACCATCATGGGCGGTCACATGCGTTGCACATGACCAGTCCATGGGCCAAGGCTGGGCCAGCTTTGTGTGATGCATGCCCAGTCATGAATAATGCACATGACTAGTAGATGAGCCGGCTTAATCTAGCTCAATATTATTGTTGGATTTGAGCCCAAGTATTGATTGAACTAAACTAGGCTTGATTAGTCTAGATCAATTCAGGGTGATTCCAAATTGATTGACTTATTCAAGTTAGTTTAACCTAAATTGAACCAAATCTAATCCAAATTATACTAGTCTAGGTAGTTCCGCACCAGCTTAAATAAGAATCGTAAATCTGGTTCGCTTAGGTCCTAGTAAATTGAGTTCAATTGAATCAATTGAACTAGAGTTCAAGTCAAGTGAGGGCTAATTTATATTATTTGGTATTGATGATATTTGAAAAAATGTTTAAATGTGTTATTTCATCCCTATATGGACATGACTAGTGTGAGATTATGTTATTTCCACCAAGGGCGTGTAGGGGCGATTCCCTTCGGGATTAGCGGCGTTAGACGTGGGCGGGCCGGATCGCCTCCCATCCGGCCGTTGGGAGGAACGTGTCCCCACTTTGGCGGGTGTGGGACACCACCCATCCGGGCTGTTGGGAGGTGATATGAGTTTGCCTCCATCCATTTGTTGGGAGAACACAAACTCATCCCGTGAGATAAAGCCTCTCCATCCGCTGTTGGGGGAGTGCTCCTTCGGGTATTTGATATACGCCAATGGGATGATTGATTGAATTTTGATCATGTATTCATCTTGATTTGACTTTTGGGGTTCCTACTCAGCGTTGCTGAATTTACTTTGTTTTTTATTTTCAGAGCAGCCTCCCTCTAGTACTAAATCGGATTCCAGTGGAGAGCAGACATTCCTCTACCGTTAGGTAGAGCCACTTGGATGACTTTTGAAGTTAACATCACTATGTTTACTTTTCTATTTATAATTTGATGAATAAATGAATTGTAATAAATGTTTATAAATGATGAATAAAGTGATGTTTATCTATTTGAATGTTTGTATGGAAAAATTAAAAAAAACAAAATCCAGGATGTTACAGTATTAGTCCGAGAAACACAACACGATCAAACAAATCTTAGAATGTTTATATCATGAAATCAAAAATAATATTATAATAAAATCTATAAATCTCTATGATAAAACTATCCCAAGACTTTGCACAACATACCCCAATAAGCCTCAATTTCAAACCTAAAGAATTGATAATATCCTAAATTTCACTTCGGCAAAAAGGTCAAATTAGATATACTAGAAGAAATGGCCTAATGATGAAAGGTCGACCATCTTGGGCTTCGCACAACATGCTTATCAACCCTCCAAAGCTAGGAGTAATACTCGTCAAACTCATTCCTAATATGAATAGAATCTACATTAGTTTTAACATGATGAATGAAATTTCTTCTCATATGACAAGTGAGATAATACTTAGTATTTTGATCTCCATCACTAATCCATTTAGTCTTAGCTCGGATCATCATTTCAAATTAATTTGTCCAAGAAAGATAGCATATCTATTATAAAGACGAGAAAAGAAGGTTTTCAGAATCATCATGACCTCTCCTCGAATCTATAGGCCTAAAAAGTAATATCCTATTAGTAGACTCTAAAGCATTCTCAATCTTACTTGAACAATATTTATTTCAATAAGATAAATCGAAAATATCATACAAGAATAAATCATTCAAAGATGAATGCTACATATGTTGAACAATGTTTCACACATTATCATACTCAACCCAAAATTGATGAAATTTAAACAAATGAGGAGGACTTTTTTTTCATATTAACATACAATGGTCAGAACAAGTGCAAGGCGAGTAAGGAAGCATCAAACCACCAAACAAGTTCAGCCAAATACTATTAGCATAGATCCTATCAAGATGCACAAAAATTTGAGCATTGCCTTGATGATTGTTATAATAAGTAAATTTTGGAACGAGGAATCTTAAATCCGTTAAGCTCGAGTTAGCAATAAAACTATTGAAGTTTCGAACTGAAGAATTTATAATGAAATCCATTTATCAATAATTGATGCAATACAATTAAAATCCCTCAAAACGGCATATGGAAACTCAGGAAGAGCAACCAATCCCATAATAAACTGTTACTGCACAAGAAAATACTCACATAAATCCCAATGAAAATCCAAGGATCATTCTTCCTCTCTTGAATAATAGTATAAAGGCAGTAAGTATGGGAAGAAAATACCTAAATTTGAATCATCAAGAAGTTTCAGAACAAAATGATCCCTCCAGAAGCACCCTTCGTAGGTACGTCCATGAGCACCATCCGGATCCAAGTGCGTCTCCTGCAAAACGAAAACCAGATTGTAACCGCAAGATCAGGCAGCAAAGTGAATCACATCCTTAATAGGGCCATGTAGGCCACAGATACAAGCAAACACGTATACATATATGCACATTTAAACGTCCATACATATATAGCTATGAGTATATTTCTGTCATCTGAACAGATTGGATAACGAAGGTGAAAATTCAATCATTTCCACAAATGAACAATCATGATTATGATATTGATTGCTGCAGCGTCTGCTTCCTCCCAATCTATCATCCATCATCGTATCTTGCAAATAGAACAATCAATCATACCAAGCTTTCAGCATCAAACCCTGGTTGAGATTGGTGAATTGGTGATCGATCATTGGGTAATTTTCTTTTGGCAGTCAGCACTGTTGCTTGTTGCTTTATCACGCAGTAATATATTGATAGGTCGGTCCATGTTACTCCGGTACTTTTAGTGAATGAGAAATATTATAGATAGCTGTAGAAGAAGAAGAAGAATAAAAAATGACACCCTTACTCCCAGTAGCAATAGCCGTGAGTGATGTCATCGATGATGTTTCTTAGGCCTTTAATAAGTTTGGTTAGGATAGCTATTCTTGACAGTGATTTGTGAGTGACTAAAACGTTGTATTTTATTAGTCTGCTACAATTTGCTTCATGATCACATCTCAGCACTGAGTTTTCATACGTGTATTTGAACAAACAAAGAGGTAGAGTGCAACACATTGAGAAGAAAGGTTCTGCTCTTCCATCCAACTGCAATAATTCAGCACATTTGCAGAGCCTGCTACTTGACAAAGTCCTACCCTATTCATGGTCAATGAACTACCTGGCGAAGACGCGTATCCGGTCGAACTAAGAGAACAGAAACCACAATCCATCCGCTTTCTTCATGCATTGTGTCCCTGTCCTTGGACACAGCAATACACGCAAACAACAAGAATCTACATCTGCAAGGAAGATATATAGGTTGCAGCTTGTGTTTCTACAAGCTGTTCCTCTATAGCTTGCACAAGAAAGAAGCCTCTCTCTCTCTCTCTCTCTCTCTCTCTCTCTCTCTACGCGCAGATGCCGCCAACTTGGTATGGTCCTGAGTTGATAGTTGGAGCGGAAACAGTAATATTCTTCTCGTGTCCTGTAGAACCTGGAGCAGCAGCGTTAAACAAGGGGTACTCGTGGCCGACCGGCACACCAGGTTGAAGGAATAAACGATCATGCAAACAGTGAGACCATTAAATAAGAACAGTGGGCAGAGTTATAGAGGGCCAAGTACGGCCCGGAACAGGAACCAGCCCGCTGGGCCCCATGGTCCTCAAATACTTTCCATTGGCCATCTAAGCTGCCTGCTGTTTCATCTACTTTATTTTTTGCATCAGATCCTGACCGCAAGTGAAACGTTATCAGGGACCGGGTGGTCCCCAGTAGTTACAATTTATACCATCGCGACGGGTATAAGATAAGATCTCCACCGTCCGATCTGTACTCCCAGGCTCGTTTTAATCGCCAGTTCATCAACGCTTCTATTTGAATCCGGCAGCCATTCCTCAATGATAGTTCAAATGAACAGTCATATCTAGTCTACATTTTTCGAAGATTATATATATATAAGCCCAATAATCCAACGTTAACATCTTTTTCATGGGCAAAAGTACCTCCAGCTTCAACAAAGTATGAGAATAAAAATGGCACACATTACGCCCGTCCCAATAAAAGTTCGCACAGAAATTTGTGAACAGGGACAAATCGGACGGTTTGATGACATTGAAAACCGAATTTTCCCAACGACATTCAGTCAAGTCGACCGTTTCCTTCTCTTCTGGTTGGCCGCATGGTGGTCTCTATCTCTGTCTCGCTCGCTCGCTCTCCACCCGTCGCTTCCTCTCGTCTGCCCGTCGCCTTAAAGAGGGAAGCGGAGAGAGCGCTTGAGGACGAGAAGGAAGTTGATCACGTAACGGTGACTCTCTAATCTTTCATCAATTTCTTTTCATCTCTTTTGCTTATCTATAGTTTAAAGTGATTGTTTTTGGGACTTTCATCGTGGACCTTTTTCGGATTGGTCGTTTCTTGTGGCGTTAATGGGCTATTGTTTTTCTCCTGATCCCGGAGAGTCCGAAATTTTATCTTCTCTCTGTGCTTTGCGGTCGATACAGATCCTTTTTTATTGGTTGCTTCTAGGTTTGACGGCCTGATACAGTTGCGAAAGAGATGGGTTTGATCTTTCATGTATCAGTTCTTTGATCTGGCGTTTAGATTTTATCTGCCCGAACCCTTTAATCAGATAATCTGATGTAACCAAAGCTCTGCAGTCCTTTCTGGATGATTTCCTTTTTATCGATATGATCTCTAGTCGAAACCTAGGTAGCTTTTGAAGCTAGGGATCTTTCTAGCCTCATGGTTCAGGTCTTGCTCTAGCGGATTATGCAGGTTACTTTATAAATTTGTTCATCTTACTTAGCGCCTACACATTGTATATAATGTGTAGCCAGTGTTTATCTACCTAGCATTTACCTTTCAGAGACATGAATATTTGATATGCTATATAATTTAGGGATCATTTTTTTACCTCTAAAGCATGCGCAAGTTGAGCCTTGGCACCTGATGGTTGGGATGGCCGAGACTTGAGTCAAGGATACAGCCTCGCTGTTTTGCTGGGTCAAGGCTATCCTAACCAGAACCCATAATGAAGGGAGCATCATGTATCAGCCATTCTTTTTATATGAATTACATATACAGAAATATGTAATAACATGATATAATCACATTGATTTTTTGTTCATAATTTTAGAATTCTCAAGGTAAAACAGATACCTTAAAAGTCTAAAAATGCTTTCGCTGAAATTTGTTTGTTTTTTATCTTTCTTTCAGGCAACCATGGCAGATTGGGTTAATTACCCAATAATGATCCAAAATATTGCAGACCAGTTTCATCTTAGATCCAGCTTTTCTCGGAACCTACACGTTTAGAACCGCAGCTTCTATAGCCCCTCCTTGCATGAGAGACATATCAATGCCGGGTTTTAGAAACCATCGGTGCAGGTCTATTGTAATATCCCTGATATAGCATATTATGACATCCACTCTAGATACATCGATTGCCACGATGAACCTAGCTTGATGTTCTAGGGTCAACATGGCACATCGAGCTAACTCAACACTCCGAATCTGAATAAGGCAGTCGCTAGCCATCCACGCCACCAACACAGTACACCAACATCGCTTGAGGCTGTGAAAAGTAGTGTAGCCTTGTCTTGAGCAATTCCAAAGGCATATAGCAATGCCGAATGAAGCAGGATTGAACAGATCAAATTATGCCTGCGTCCCATACGAGCCGACCACCTGCGTCCCATACTTATGAAGACGCTGACAACCATTAATAGCTATGTACTGTCACGAACAAACTTCTAAACAGGATGTTTGATGTAATGCTTATGTATATCCATGTCTTTTGGTATGTTCATACTTTGTACAGCAGGTTGAGGGACGATCAAAGGCTTAATAGTCTCATTTTAGTTGGGTTGGTGGCCGCTTTAGGCTTGCAAATAAAGGTTGTGTCATGTGGACATGTGTGAGAGATTTTCGATCTATAATGGATCATTTTACCCTTTGTTGTGCAATTGTTCAGAGCTTGTAAAGTCTGTTTGTAATTTGCATTGTTTATAAAGTGTTTTTCGGAGATGTTTGCTTGTGGATCCCGAGTGAGGCCTTTTCTCTGTCATGTTCTCTCTTTTGTGGGACCTAAGGGACCATGAGAGGCTTCGGGAGATCCGACCTTTCATGGACGGACACGCTAGGGGTGCCACACGACTTTAGGGCAAAACCAATTTAAGTTCGTGATGATGGTATCGAGCGGGACAAGCACTCATATAAACACTTAGCATGCAAACGGAGGATTCCTAAGCGGGGCTGATTGAGGGCATCGACATCGCCAAGGCCGAATCGCTGGGGGAAACGCATGGAGATGTAGGGAAAAGGAGTCGCCGGAGGAGGGCATCCGAGATTGACATTCGGGAGAATGGCCAACCCTTCGCAAAGAGACACCACGAGAACAGACAAGATTGGAAGAATGTGAAGCGCACAAAGGTTGGGATGGCTGAAGTTTGAGCTACTGCTCAACGTTGATAACTATACTTGATGGTGCTCAAGGCAAGCGCAGGGCGCTTTGGTAAAGGATGAGACCATGCAAGGTGGAATGAATTGCTCAACCACCAAAAGAGTTATGCAAAAAACTCATAGAGGTGAGGGGAATTGCTAGCTCAAGAATTTGGTACTCATACATGGGCTTGTATCGACGATGGAATGTTCGTAATATCCCAAGGTGACCAAACTCGGCGCCATGGAGCATCAAACTTTCTCTTCGATGTGAAGGATACGTTCAGAAGTTGGTCAAGGGTTCAACTAGTTCAGCATGTTGCTAGGCCTTGAGGGTGCAAATGGGAGCCAGATTGACGGGAGTCGCAATCTAGCAAGTGTGTTTGCAGGAGGCGTAATAATGCACGCTTTGTTCAGCCAGACGGGAGTAGTCCAAGGGGATGGTGGTCTCCAAACAAAGAGAGATGTTGTTCAATGGGGACGCTTATCCAGAGGGATAAGTCCCGACTCTCCGTGAGGTAAATCATGTGGGACGGACCTCACAAGTTGAGGAGGAGTACTCAACAAACAACAACTCCACGGCTCAATGGACCGAGCAAGCGGCGGAGTCATCGCGATGATCTCGCTTCGAGAGAATGCATTGATGGATGCATTGCGAGATCAAGTGGGGAGTGACCTAAAGCAACACAAATGAAGGCACACTTGGAGTCGATACGAGATCGACTCAAGGGAGGGCTGACCCGCGGAAATGGTGGGGCACGAGGGCCACCATCAACTCAATGCAAAAAACGAGAGCGAAAGCAACTTGGGTGTAACTTGGCGAAGGCACCCAAGCCGCATGAAGGGAGCCAAAGATAGAAGATGGAACATGGACCAGAGGCATAGTGCTTTCCTTGGACAGAGGTCAAGGATACGAACTCTTGCGAGGCAAGAGCAGGATCATGTTATTCCATGGGTCATTCATTCGGGACCGAAAGCGACTCATCTTGCATGGTGCCAAAGACGAAGGGAGCGCCCGGGCACATGCACTTTATCTCTGAGGAGCATTTGATGGAGGAACCAAGGCGACTCAATTTGGCTGGAGGCCAAGTTGGGTTCGTAAGGCCTTAGCACAGTGGCAAGAGGACGCAGAGGCGGGTACTCTTGAAGAATATGCCACGGTGTTGTCATTCAAGTTGCTATAAAGGAGGCTATGCGAAGGCGAAGATTGTGGCCGGGTAGGGTAGAGGCCCGTGATCCGCATAATGGTGCACCAATTACAAATGTCGGGGACTTTGGGAGCTACTAGGGCTTACGGACTATCTTAGAGCGGTGCTTCATCGTGGTGTGACCCAAGAGGGGTGGATAAAGGTCGATTGTCAAAAGAGCTTAACAAAATCGGCAGTGGAAGAGACCCCCGCGATGTATTGGTAGAGGCCACACATGAAGGGTTCACAATTCGAGTTCATCCCACAAGGATCGAATGTAATATAGATGTCACCGAGGCTACATGGTGCAAATGGATCGCGGTAGAACAGTTCGTGGCAATGCGATTCACACAACCTAGCCTCGTGAGGGATAGATCATACGAGGTATGATCGGAGCTACCGGAAGCTCCACTTCGTGAACAACACGACAAAAGAGAAGGGCTATGGATTCAAGGAGTGAAGGCCATGGTACCGCAGAGAGGCGGGTCTTCCGTATGCGGCATCGAATTTTGCATCGGATGAAAGCCTTGGTCATCGCGATATGGGGGCTATGTTCCACCAAGGGAAAAGTTCAATGCAAGTACCAAGAGTCCCATGGGAGGGACTTGATCATACAAATGGTATGATCGGCAAATTGGAGAGTTGGACCGCCTCGAGCTCATATTCGCTAAGGGAGCCCGATAAGTCGAGGGACAAGGTCGAAAAGTGTTTAACGCTGCTATCAAGGAAGCTAAGGAGAACATAATCGCTGCAAACCCTATAACGGATGGCAGAGGTCCGCATGAGAGTTGCAAATTTTTCCATCGACCAAAGGGTGCTACTTGGAGAACACGGAGGTGTTGAAGTAGGGGGTCGAAAGGGCTTAGGAAGCGGCGACGAGTCCGTGATGGACTTAGCTACCCAAAATCAAGCATCGATAGAATGGAGGTGGACTCGAGGAGTACCACGAGGGCATATCTACCGATTGTGAAGAAAAAAGGGATGTAGATGCGAGGCGACGGATAGTAGTGCCATGGGCATGGCAGCACCATGGTACCAGAGAGCGCGACTTCCGCGAAAGTCATTGATCCCTTGCTCTCATGGAGGAGAGTGCTTGGTCGTGAAAGGGGTCGAGGAGGTGGAGCATGCAGAGGCAAGCTCCAAGCACCGAGACAAGACCAAGGGCGAGACCAAGAACTTCAGAAGACCGGTGTCAATGAGTTTCATCAAAATAGCCGAAAAGTGAAGGACTTCAGTCATGTAAGAGTGCACGACTAAGGAACGGCGTAGTCATTACGTAGTGTTGTACCTTCGCGCCACTCGTGGGAGTAGGCTACTGTGGTTGATGGAGAAGACGGTACAATCCTAGAGGCTTACCAAATCTATTCGAGAATTACTCCAAGTTGGGGTGAAAACTTCCTGCATTCCGTAAGTTCGATGGCATTGAGAAGGTGAATCACAAGAGCTAACTCAACGCAAGAGTACAAACACTTCAAGTGCTTTTAAGCGTGAGCAAAGAGCAAAGGTTAGGCTAGTAACCAGCTCGATGCATGGAGTACAACCTCGAGGAGGCGGCTGTCAAGTAACCTTTGCTTTTCAACCCTTAAGAGAATGGGCGAAACCGAAAACCCCAATTCTCTTATCTATCCAACAAAGGAGCTCGCATAAGTTCAAAGACCCTTCAAGATAATGGAAGACAATAGTTGTCAAATCCTCACCAATGGTGATCGTGTTATCGAGAGTAGATTGTCCGCTTCATTTCCCAAACGAAATGCCAATCGAAAGAGGAAGTGATGCTAACCTACTTGGATGTGACAACTAAGTGAAAGAAAAGTCAATGAGCAAATTTTGTGGAGGAAGGACCCAAATCTTTAGAAGTTTCATGAGACGATGCTCGTTAAAGCTCCAACAAGCATCCACCCAATTCAAACAAAGATGAGGCATTTGAGACCGGTGCAAAGAAGGATGGTCTTTTTTCCTTCATCCGGAGGATCCGCAGAACCAACAAGGATTAACACAACCTCACCAACCCCACACTAGAGTCGAGTCATTGGTGAGTTGAAACAACAAGGCAGATTAAAGGTTTGACTATTTCAAAAACAACAAATGAGAGCGCTTAGGGAGCCAAGAGACGATTGTAAATGAGCGTAAGATTGAAGACTCAACAGAGGCGAGGAGTTGCAGTGTTGACAAAGGCTTCGACGAGGACGTCGAAGGAATAAGTGGGGGAGAATGTCACGGACAAACTTTTAAACAGGATGTTTGATGTAATGCTTATGTATGTCCGTGTCTTTTGGTATATTCATGCTTTGTACAACATGTTGAGGGACGACCGAAGGTTTAATAGTCTCATTTTAGTTGGGTTGGTGGCCGCTTTAGGCTTGTAAATAAAGGTTGTGTCATGTGGACATGTATGAGAGATTTTCGGTCTGTAATGGACCATTTTACCCTTTGTTGTGCAACTGTTTAGAGCTTGTAAAGTCTGTTTATAATTTGCATTGTCTATAAAGTGTTTTTCGGATATGTTTGCTTGTGGATCCCGAGTGAGGCCTTTTCTCTGTCCTGTTCTCTCTTTTGTGGGACCTAAGGGACCATGGGAGGCTTCGGGGAGGCTGACCTTTGCGGACGGACACGCAAGGGTGCCACACGACATAGGCAAAACCAGCTAAGTCCGTGACAGTACGTCAATACATGACAACAAGTATAAAAGTCAACCCCAGGAATAGCTCTAGGGGTCGGACCTAAAACACACATATGCACCAACTCTATCATCTCCAACTCTTGCTAAGTTAAGTATCGGAGGGGTTGAATCGAGAATCCCCCTCCCGATTCCGACCTATGTGTAGGCACCTAACTATCACAGACAAAATTATAAACGATATATTTGATGTAATGCTAATGTATATTCGTGTCTTTCGATTTTGTTCATACTTTGCATAGTACATAAAGGGCTAGCAATAAGCCTAACAGCTCAGTTTTCTTTAGTTTTGGTGGTCGCCTTGGGCTTGTAAATAAAGGTTGTGTCATATGGACACTTATGAGGACTTCGGTCAACAATGGACCATTTTGGACCCTTTGTTGTTGAAGTCTGTTTGTAATTTGCATTTGCTATGAAATGTTTACTAAAATGATTACTTGTGAATTTTGAGTGAGACACTTTCTCTAACTTGTTTTATCTTTTGTAGGCCCTAAGGGACCATAGGAGGTTTCAGAGAAGTTGATCTTGACGGACGGATATGCAAGGGTGCCATACAACTTAGGCAAAACTAGCTAAGTGTATGATATATGGTATTAGAGTAGGACATGCACTCATAGAAACACTTGACATGTAAACGTGAGGGACCTAATAGGGCTGCGTTGAGGGTAGTCAACACGCATGACCATTTGGGGAAAACGGGCATAGAGATGTAGGGAAAAGGAGTCGCTCAGAGGAGCGGACATCTGAGATTGACATTCAGAGGAATAGCCAACCCTTCACATAAGAGGCACTATGAAGACAAGAAAGCTAGGAAGAATGTGTAGCGCACAAAGGTTAGGATAGCTAAGTTTGAACTACGGCTCGATGTTGGCAACCAAACTTGATGGTGCTCAAGGTAAGTGAGACGTTTAGTAAAAGATGAGACTATACAAGGTGAAATGGGTTGTTCAGCGATCAAAATGGTTATGCAAAGCTCACAAAGGTGAGGGAAATTGTTAACTTGAAGAATTTGATACCCATGCAAGGGCTTGTATATAAACGATGGAATGTTCATAGCTATCCCAAGGCGACTGAAACTCGACGCCATAGAGTATTGAAACTTTCTCTTTGACATGAGAAGGATACGTCCATATAAGGCTAAAGTGTGTAGCGACTTTAGCATATTGAAAGATCTTGAGGGGTGCAGCAAGGGTTGTATTGGCAAGGAGTCCCAATCTAGCAAATGCATTTACGGAGGCAGAACAATGCATAGTTTGTTCAGCAAGGCGGAGTAGTCCAAGGGGATGGTGGCCTCCAAAACTTCCAGAGGGAAGGATATAAAGAGAGAAGTTACTCCAACATGACAGATACCTTAGAGGGATAAGTTCTGGTTCTCTAGAGGGAGAATCATGTGCAACATATTGCATATATTGAGGGGGAATACCTCAAGACAACAACCCTACAAAACTCAATGAATCAAGTGAGTGGCGAGGGGTTATCGTATGATCTCACATGAGGTAATACATTGATGGATGTATTGCGAGATCAAGTGGGGGAGCAACCTAAGATAACACAAAATGAAGACACACTTAGAGCCGATATGAAGATCAGACTCAATGGAGGGCTGACCCATGGAATGGTGGGCATGAGAGCCACCATCAACTCAATGCAAATAAAAAAACAGAGCAACTTGGGTGTAATGTGATGAAGGACCCAACCCGTATGAAGGGAGTTGGTATAGAAGATAGAACATGGAGCAAAGGCATGAAGCTTTTCTTGGACAGAGGTCAAGGACATAAACTCTTGCAGAGGTAAGAGCAGGATCATACCATTCCATGAGTCCCTTATTCTAATAGAGAGGACTCATCCTATATAGTGCCCAAGACGAAGAGAGTTTCGAGGCACATGCACCTTACATCGGAGAAGTATTTGATAGAGGAACCAATGTGACTTAACTTACAGAGGCAAAGTTAGGTTCAAAAGGCCTTAGCACGAGGCAAGAGGATATAGAGGTAGGTACTCTTAAAGAATATGTCACAGTACTGTCATTCAAGTTACCATGAAAGAAGTGGTATACAGTGGAGATTGTGTTAGTGGGGGCAAAGGCCTAAGATCCAGACAATAGTACACCATTTTCAATGAAGTCGATAGACTTTAGGAGCCACTATATGATGGACTATTATAGAGCAGTGCTTCGTTTGGGTGTGACCCGAGAGCGGGTGAACGAATGTCAATTGCCAAAAAAGCGAACACAATCGAAGGTAGAAGAGGCATTATGATATGTTGGCAGAGGCTATACATGGAGGGATCTTAATATGAGTTTATCCCATATGGATCAGAATGCAATGGAGATATCACCAGGAGGTAACATGGTGCAGTGGATCATGGTGAAATAGTTTGTGACAATGTGATACACACAAAACTAGTCCCGCGAGAGACTAGATTATACGAAGGTATGATCGGGAGCTATTGGGAGCTCAATTTCGGTAAACAACACGACAGTAGGAAAGACTATGGATTCAAAGATAATTATCATGGTATCGCAGAGGCGGGTCTTCCATGTGTGTATCAAATTTTACATCGGATAAAAGTCTTGGTCATTAGCATATGGTGACTGTGTACCACCAATGAAGAATTTCGAATACAAGAACCAATGAATTCCATGGGGGGGGGGGGGGGACTTGATCGTGCAGAGGTATAATCGGAGCGACTGAAGAGTTGGACTGCTCCAGAGCTCATATTTGCTTAAGGGAGCCCAACAAGTCATATACGTAGTGGAAGAATAAGAAAAACAAAATCCGCAGTGGGAAATCTTGGGGGCGACATCATATGCGCAGTGGAAGAATAAGAAAAACAAAATCCCCTATTCCCAAAGAGATATTCGTCGTCGTGCAAAGATTGGTGTGCAAAATCCGCGAAACTTAAAACTACGTATAAAGTAGATTGTGTTACTTAGGGAGATCATATATCCCTGTTTCCTTGTAGATCTTTAGGAGAGGGTGAAGGAGGTCAAACATCCTCCTCTCTAGTGGTGATCCACACAGTAGGGTTGTGACGACACTCCTCAAAACTCTAGGCCTGCTCTGAAGTAGAGAGGGGGGGGAGAATAGGAGAGACAAGCAAAAACTCTAGCCTATGAGGCTCTGAATCCCTCCTATTTATAGAGGTCCCTTATCAAACCCTAATGGATCCTCCCCTAGTGGGTATTGGATCTGCATCCAATTACCCAAGCCTTTTATATTAGTGAATCTCTATCCAATAATCTCTCATAGGCTCTTATTGGATCTTGTCTATGGGATCCAATAATTTAGGGGTTTATTGGATATCTAATAAGATAGGGGCTTTGATGGATATCTCATATCTGAACCTCTACTCATCATAATGTCTACCATATGTGTGTGATCCTCTATGCCCAATATCGAGTTGGCCGTGAGTCATACCTGTCAGAACTCCTTCTAACTTAGTGAATTATTATCTATATAATAATTCACTCGACTCATCGACTACTAGGCCACTACGCCATAGTCCCTAGATGATATAGGGGAATCCAATCCATTGGACCTGACTATCCTCAGTTATCATATACATATAATCTCTCATCCATCTAATATCCCAAAGATCGTATATCGGGCATGATGCTATCAAACCCATATGGTTTCTTCTTGAGTCTCGCTCTAATCGGATTCTCTCGGAGAACTCTTTCTCTCTCAATCCGAATGACCCTGGCTAGGGATTTGTCTGAACAAGAACACATAAGATATTCCTCTTATGATGCCGAGAGTAGATGATTCTCTATCAACACTCAATAGCCCTCGTAAGGTCGACTGCCACTCCCAATGACCAACTGTACTAGATCTGGGATATCCAAACCTATAAGTATGGTATCAAAGAGTGGAGTACTCATATAGGACATCCTTGGTATCTCAAGTCTAAGGACCAAATACACCATTAGGACTATGGAATCGCTGTCTGACAATAAGGCATCATCAACCATCTAGCATTCCAAAAGTGAATCAATCAGTGATCTCATTCTCCAATGAGCACTTGTACTGTATCCTTAATGTCCCCATACGAGCAGCTATGAGACCAGTTGTATCCATCATATGGAGGGGTATATAGCACACTAGTCTGTTCGGTTATCACGATGTCCCTCTCGAGTAACTTATGACCGGGATTATTTAGGATCTGTGTTTAAAGATGAATCGGTCTCATTATTATGATCTCATCACGATCCGATTCCCATTGCATGGATCCAAGGACATCACAATATATATATGTATATATGCAATAATCAATATAAAGTGATAAATATCAAAATATAATAAGCAAAAAGATTTCGTGTCAAGTCACATATGTCATCACTCACGTGATTGGCTTGTTGGGCACCTATGACTAGCACAGAGGACAAAGCCAAGTAAGTGAACATTGCTATCAAAGAAACTAAGGAGAATAGAATCAGTATAAACCTTGCAACATAATGGTGGAGGCTATGCATGGGAGTTACAGTTTATCTTTTCATCGACTAAGGGGAACTGCTCGAAGAACACAAAGGTGTTGAAATAGAGGGTCGAAAGAGGCAAGGAAGCAACGATGAGTCTAAAGGGACTTAGCTACCCAAAATCCAATGAGTCCCATAGGGGAGACTTGATCATGCAGAGGTATGATCAGAGTGGTTGGAGAGTTGGACTGCTCTAGAGCTCATATTCGCTTAAGGGGGCACGGTAAATTAGAGGACAATACCGAGTAATCGAACATTGCTACCAAAGAAACTAGGGAGAATAGAATTAGTGTGAATCCTATAACATGATGGCGAAGGTATGTATAGGACTCATAGTCTATCTTTCCATTAATCGAGAGGAACTGCTCAAAGAACACAAAGGTGTTTTAGCAAGGGGTTAAAAGGGGCAAGAAGCGACGACGAGTCTAAAGAGGCTTAGCTACCCAAAACCAAGTGTTAGTTAGAATGGAGGTAGACTCAGAGGAGTGTGTTAGAACCCTTGTAGATTCTAAGCTTAGGGTTGATCTCTTTAGGGGATCGGCCTCCTTGAAACTCTATAGGGGTTCATTTCTCAAAGTTGCTGCTCAAAGACTGCTAAAAAGATTCATCTATTTCTTATTAAAAGAGGATGAATACATGACTATTTATAGGGCTTCTAAACCCCAACTCCTAATAGGACTCCTACTCAATTAGGACTCCTACTCAAGACTCCTACTTCTAACCAACTCCTAATGCTTCTCTAAGAAGCAACATCCAAACTAATCCTATCCTTAGTCAGCCTCTTCACCTCTTTAATAGGGGTCGGCTAGGTAGGTTTTACATCAATGTCCCTTTCAATGAAACTCAATTAGGACTCTCCTAGCTAGAGTCATAACAGATTTGCCCTCTTTAAATCAGCCTTGTTCTCGAGACTAACGATCTATGAGTTCTGAGATTTGATCTTTAAGTCGTCGTATTTCTCCCAAGTGACATCTTCTGTTGGTAGGTTCGCCCACTGTATTAGCACTTCAGTAGTGGGTCGTCATCGTCGAGTCATGATTCGTCAATCAATAATAATACTCGGTTGGGTCTAGAGTTCTCCTTGGGCAGTCATATTTGGTAGATGGCATTGGGCTGTCTCATTTTGTCCTAGCTTGAGCTTTAAACACGACATATGAAAGACTTGATGGATTCAGAAGTTGGCAGGTAAGTCCAATCTGTATGCTACTGCTTCGATGTGCTCCAAAATTTGGTAGAGTCCATAAAAATGAGGTGAAAGCTTCATAGATGCTTTGGTATAGATTGATGTTTGCTTGTATGACTGAAGCCGTAGGAAGACCCAATCTCCTACTGAAAATTCTCTTTCGCTTTTGTGTTGAACATATTGCTGTTTCATCCTTGCTTGAGCTACAGTGAGATTATCTTTTTGTAACTTTAGTATTTTGTCTCTCTCCTGTAGTTCCCTGTCTACTTGTTTTACTTTAGATGTGCCCAACACATATTTTGAGATCATAGGGGAGGTCGGCCATACATAACCTCATAGTGAGTATATTTTATGGATAAATGATAAGTTGTATTATACCACAACTCAGCCCAAGGAAGTCACTTTGTCCACTCTTTTGGTTGATCACTAGTGAAGCATCTGAGGTAAGTCTCTAAGCACCTATTCACCACTTCAGTCTGGCCGTCGGTTTGTGGGTGATACGCTATACTCATTTTTAATTTAGTGCCTTGCATCTAGAATAACTTTATCCAAAATCTACTCATGAAGACCCTATCACGATAACTTATAATAGATCTCGGCATCCCATGCAATTTTACAATATTCTCCATAAAGATTCGAGCAATACTAGAAGCAATGTAGGGATTACGAACATCGCAAAAGTGAGCATACTTTGTAAGATGATCCATCACGAGAAAAATTATACCTTTTTCTTATGATAAGGGAAGCCCTTCGATAAAGTCCATTGATATATTAGTCTATATTAAGTTTAGAATGGGTAAAGGTTGCAGCTTTCCGGGACTTGCCATTATCTCGCCTTTATGTCGCTAACATACATCACATTGTCCCACAAATTTAATAATTATTTTTCATCCCTATCCAATAAAAATTTTGCTTAATTCTCTTATAGGTTCTAATGAACCCGGAGTGGCAGGCCACAGGTGTGGAATTCATCTCTTGAAGGATGATCTTTATACAAGTAGAATTTGTTACAAGCATAAAGCGTCTCTTATAGCACAATTCTATTGAGTCCCAACTGTAATGAGCTACGGAGCTTAATGTTTCTTTCAATTTTTTTATGATCTTACTAGTCTCCAGATCTTTTCTGTCATTCCCTCTTAATATCCTCAAGAAAGTTGTTGGTCGAAAGTGAAACGATCGAAAATTTAGCTTGCTCGGGTAGCCGCGAAAGCGTATCTGCAACAACATTCTCTTTCCCCTTTTTGTAAGTTATTTCATAATCATATCCAAGAATATTTGTTACCCTTTTTGCTGCTCTAGGGAAGATATCTTCTACTCCAAGAAATATTTTAGGCTTTTATGGTCGGTCTTGATTTGAAAGTGTCACCCGATTAAGTACGGTCTCCATTTGGCCACCGCATGCATAATCGCGAGCATCTTCTTATTGTAAATAGTTATCCTGAGATGGGAAGGAGATAATTCCTTACTGTTATAAGTGAGGGGGTGGCCATCTTGTATTAGTATAGCACCAATTCTGACTCCGGAGGTATCGGCTTCAATAACAAAAGTTTTGCCGAAGTCGGGTAGCGCTAGTATGGGCGTTGTCGTCATTATGGCCTTAAATTCGTCGAAGGCAATGGTGGCTTTGTCCAACCATTGGAAAGTATCTATTTTCAGTGAGGAGGTAAGGGTTGCACTAATCTTTTAATAGTTTTTCATGAACTTACGGTAGTAGCCTATTAAACAGAGAAAGTCACGTAGCAATTTTATGTTTCTCGGGGTCGGCCAGTTCTGCATTGCTTCAATTTTGGAGGTGTCTACCACCACACCTTCCTTTGATACGATATGCCTAAGATATTCTACCTTATGTTGAAGAAAGCTGCACTTTGATTTTTTGATAAAAAGAACATGTTCTTGCAAAATCATCAAAACAAGTCATAAGTGCTGAAAATAACTTTCAAGAGAAGGGCTATAAATAAGGATATCGTCGAAGAAAACCAGCACAAACTTATGAAGATAATTCCAAAAAATATCATTTATAAGGCTCTAAAAGGTGGAGGGGGCATTGGTGAGACCAAAGAGCATTACCAAAAATTTGTAGTGACCGTTGTGTGTTCAAAACGTAGTTTTTTGGTATGTTTTCTTCGTACACTCGTATTTGATGATACCCAGATCGAAGGTCCAGCTTTGTGAAGATTTATGCTTCCTTTAATTCATCAAGCAATTTATCTACTATTAGAATAAGATATTTATCCTTGATAGTTATGTCATTGAGAGCTCGGTAATCAACGCACATTCGCCATGTTCCGTCCTTCTTTTGTACGAGGAGCACTAGTAAAGAGTAGGGGTTGCAACTAGGCCGAATAACTCCTGTTTTGAGCATCTCTTTTATAATTCTTTCTATTTCATCCTTCTAGAGATGTAAATACTGATATGGCCGAATATTTGCTGGAGGTTTGCCCAGAAGAATCGGTATACAATGATCATGCCGATGGGTAGGATGTAGGTTGCGTGGTTTGTCAAATATATCTGAAAATTCAGCAAGCAAAGTAAGTAGGTTTGGATCTTCAAATTCTATTGGCTCTCCCTTAGTTTGCTGCTCAAGTTGTACCAAAAAGTCACTATATGCTTTGCGCAAAACCTTCTCCATTCATTGTGTGCAAATCATCGTTACGTCGCCCCCACATTTCCTGTGCAGTATCACATGTTTCCCCTTACTATAAAATTTTATAATTAGTTTCACAAAGTTTCAGGAAACATCACCTAGTGTCGTCAGCTGTTCAATGTTGAGCATGGCCTTATAATCATCAAGAGGGAGGAGGAAGAAATCTACAATTATCTCTTGGTCCTGCAGTAACAGTTTCACCCGCGGGCACTTATGATCACACTTTAAAATTCATCCATCGGCGATCTTAACATTAAACCTACTGCAATTATTGATAGGTAAGGCCATCCATATAGCAACCTTGCTATTCATAAAATTATTAGTGGTCCCAGTATCAATAAGAATGGTGATAGGTTATTGCTTCAGAAGTCCTCCCACTTTCATCGTTTGCGAGTTCGCGTAACCGGTAAGGGTATACATCGTAATATCAACCGACTGTTGTTCTTCATCTGTGACCTCTTACTCATGCTCCTGGACTTCCTCCATATCTTCAAGAGGTTTAATTAGTAGGAGGCGGCCCCTTTTGTAGCGATGATCGCGGTTCCATAGCTCATCGCAATGCCAACAAAGACCCTTTGCTGATCGGTCACATAGTTCTTCTTTTGTCAATTTTTTTGGTAGTGAAGGACGACTGGAAGTAGAAGAAGGTTTATATGTCATTGGCCTAGGAGAGGTTCTTATCCTTTAAGCATCTTGGTTGAGTCGTTCTTCATGTATTCGAGCGAAAGAAATCGCAATTGTCATGGTATGGGGCTGTCGCGCCTTAACCTCCCATTTTATCTCTGGCTTAAGTTCTTCGATGAATGTTCCTAACAATTGATGGTTAGTCCAATCACGAGCAAGGTAGGATAGCTTCATAAACATGGTTTCATACTCTTGAATCGTAGAGGTTTATTGAATCTTTAAGAGTTGGCTATGGATATTTTTATACTCCATAGGTCTGAAATGATTCAGCAGTGCATTCTTAAATTAATTCCACGTCGGAGCCTCATGATTGTATTCCAGCCAATTATACCATTGAATAGTATCTCTTTCAAGGTGGATGATAGTAATTTTGCACTATAGCATCATCCGACGTTTGGTAGTAGCGAAAGTAACATTTGGCACACGAAATCCACCCCACCGGGTCTCCTTCTTCCCATCGTGGGAAGTCCACCCTCATGCATGGCTAAAGCATATCCGAGGGCTGTCACTCCTTCTCTAGAGGTCTCTCTGAACTTTCTCCTTATTGAAATTTGGTTGGACTTGATGTTTGTACAATTCTGAATTCTGCAAATAAAGCGCACAATTTGTCCTCCAAGCGCGATTCAAGCCATGATTCAATCCGAGATTCCAATGCTTCAAATTTGGCATCAATTGGATCTTGAGAAGCCATAGCATATGCCTATAGATAAAATATGTCCCTGTATTTTTTTTGTTGATGGGTTAATGGCATGGGGTTGTGGAAGGTGCAGAAAAATTGAGGGTCACGGAAAGGTTCTGCAGTAGGTTTTTACGTCTAAAGTGTAGCAGTTTGGATGTAAAAGGTCTATGATTTATATTGAGAATTTGTTGACAAAACCAAAGGGAAATCCACTATTAGGAAGTGTCAAATTTGTTATAAAAATTTGGTAAAGATTTGTATAGAAAAAATACAGTAGCAAGATTAAACAAATTGTGCTATGCAGTTGGAATTCTACGGTGCATCTTTCGTCGTAGAGATGAAAACTATGCGACGAAAAGTTAATGCAGCAATATAGGAACAACTTTTTTGGATTTTTGAATAAGGATAACTAAATTACAGTAGTAGTCATTTAGGAAACCAGAACCTATTGCAATTCACGAGGAGATCAAAGGATGATGTGCGGTGGTGGAGATGATGGTGGAATTCGGCGACGATCTTTTAAGCAATTGTGGGAATTGCTTTGGGCGGCTGTAGAGGGCTAATGGATGGCTATGGAAGGGCAGCGAGAGGCCAAGAATGCTGCTCTGATACTAAATGTTAGAATCCTTATGGATTTTAAGCTAGGGGTTGATCTCTTTAAGGGATCGGCCTCCTTGGAACTCTATAGGGGTTCCTTCCTCAAAGTTACTGCTCAAAGGCTGCTAAAAAGATTCATCTATTTCTTATTAAAAGAGGATAAATACATGACTGTTTATAGGGCTTCTAAACCCTAACTCCTAATAGGACTCCTACTCAAGACTCCTACTCAAGACTCCTATTTCTAACCAACTCCCAATGCTTCTCTAAGAAGTAACCTCCAAACTAATCCTATCCTTAGCCGGCCTCTTCACCTCTTTAATAGGAGTTGACTAAGTAGGTTTTATATAAATGCCCCTTTCAATGAAACTCAATTAGGACACTCCTAGCTAGAGTCCTAATAGAGTACCATAGAAGCATATCTACCGATCGCGAAGAAAGGGAAACAGATACAAGACGACGGATAGTAGAGCTATGGGCATGGCAATGCCATGGTATTGTAAAAGCGGTACTTCCATGAAGTTATCGATCCCTTGTTCTTCTAGAGGGAGAATACTTGGTCATGAAAGGGGCATAGGAGATGGAGAATGTAGAAGTAAACTCCAAATACCGAGACAAGGCTGAAGGACAAAGGTTAGAAAACTTCGTAAGATCGATGTTAATGAACTTCTCATCAAGATAGCCAAAAGTGAAGGACTTCAAGTTGATACAAGAGTACTTAATCAAGAAACGAAGTAGACAGTACGCGGTGTTGTACCTTTGCAACTCAAACAAGTATGCAACAAAGATGATGAAGAAGATGGTATAATCCTAAAGGCGACCGAAACTACTAGAGACTTACTCCAAGTTGGGGTAAAAACTTTTTATATTCCAGAAGTTCGATGACATTGAGAAGGTAAATCACAGTAGCTAACTCAATGCAAGGATTATAAACACTTCAAGTGATTCAGAAGTGTGAGGAAAAAGCAGGTGAAGACTAGTAACCAGCTTGATGCATGGAGTACATATTGAATCTCGAATTTTGATGATGAAATCAATTGATTTATGATCCAATCCATGTGTTGAGAAAAGTGATGCAAACTAATTACGATCATGAAAAGGCAAAACAATTAAAGAATCGTGAGTGGACGTAGGTCACGATGACCAAACCACTATAAAATTAGTGTGCCTTCTCTTCTTTACCATTTTTCCTTTATATTGCTTACTGATTTAGTTTCTCACTCAACTTCACACTTTCTCTAAGTTCAAATGCATTTTTGATATGATTTTATCAAAATAACTTTTCTAAATACTCGATATTTTTACATAAGCACTAATTCACCCCCCCTCTTAGTGCCAATTTCGGTCCTAACAATTGGTATCAGAGCTAAAGTTTTTCTTATTTGGTTTAACACCCAAGAGAAATGTCTTTTACCAACAATCAAGAGGGTTTTGTTGAATCTCGGATTTTGATGATGAAACTAATTTATAAGTGTTTATGATTTGATCTACATTTTGAGTGATGTAGGATGCTTCGATTAGGGAGAGATAATTAAAGCAGGAATAATCATGTTGGGCTGGAGGAAAACATGTCAGAAGATTGGACGTCGCACTGAAGGATAGGTCGATGTGTCAACAGAAGGCTTCGGGCCACAGTTTCGAGCATTGGGCCAAGAAGAGCGAATATTATGCTAAGGATATCGGAGTTGCGGAGGTCAACTGGCCGATTGGGCAATAGACCGCAAGAAAGGACACGTAGAAGAATCGGATGAAGCGTCGATGGACTAATGACATGCCGGACAACATGATTCATGCTTAATAATAATTGTCTAGATCGAAGTATGTTTTTATATGTGTAAGATTAACTATGATAGCAAGGCATAAAGCAAAATGAAGTCCCGGAGTCAAGAACATGACTTTATTGGGAGTTCGAGAGTTCATCGGAAGTTCGAACGTTCGTCGGAAGTTCTGCCGGAACCAACCGAGAAGTCTAGGAGCTTACTAAAGAAGCTCATCGGAACTCGCCAAGAAGATCATCATGAAGTCTAGGAGCTTGCCGGGAGTTCGCTGGAACTTTGCTAAGAGATCATCAGAAGTTCGCCGAAAGATCGCTAGAAGAAACCGGACTTATTTTGCTTAGAATGTCTTAGAAATCGTAGTTAGCACATAATTGGAGTTGAGATTGAGAGGTAATCACATTAACTCTGCTAGGGGCCAACTAGGCTTGAAGTTAGGTTGGTTTGGGCCAGATTCAAGGCCCAACCAGGATGCTGAAAGCCTGGTCGGCGATGGCACCGCCTGGGGAGCAGCATCCCAGGAATTCTGGGCAGTGGTATCACCCAATGGTAGGGTGCTAGGTGATAGTACCGCCCAGTGCAATGTCAGTGTCAGACTGACACTAGCGGTGGTACCGCCTAGCACAGACGGTGGTACCGCCCGTACTCAGGAAACCCGGGATGAGATGTTTTTAAGCTCCAAGTTTAAATCAACTTGAAGCCTATAAATACCCCTCTCATCCCTGGTTAACATACACACAATTGAGAGCAAAAAAGAAAGAAAACTCTATTGCAATTATGTGTAAAACTCCTCTTAAAGTTCTAAGTGTTAGAATAGTTTGAGAGAGCAGTAAGTGGGGGTGTAAGGGTTATCTCCTAAACCCGGTAAAAGGTAAATCGAGTTATAAAAGGTGGTTGATCTTTGCCTATTGAAGGAAGATCGATAGTAGATGTCGGTGGCCTCGACAAAAGAGGAATCAGCGGAGTGGATATAGGTCACAATGATCGAACTACTATAAAATCTAGTTTACATTTTGTTTTGAGCAATGTATTTTAATTGCAAACCACTTTACTTGCTTACTGCTTCTAATACATTTATGAACATGTTTCAAGTTAAGATCTTTACGAAACAGTTTTCGTCGGAATCAATTTTAATCGAAATGAAATGATTTGAATCCATGATTTTACCATTGCACTAATTCACCCCCCTTTCTTAGTGTTGACTTGTTCCTAATAGTTGGTATCAAAGCCTCATTTTTCTTATTTGGTTTAATACCTAAGAGAAATGGCTCTTTTCGACTTTCAAGAGGGCCACTCTCTCATTCGTCTTCCTTTGTTCAATGGGACGGACTACATATATTGAAAAACTCAAATGAGAGTTTTCTTGCTTTCTTTGGATTTGAACTTATGGAATATTATTGAATACGATTTTCGAAGGTCTTCTCTTCCAATAAACCATTGGAATGATTTGGAGAAGAAGACTTTTTCCTTAAATGCTAGAGCTATGAATGCTCTATTTTACGCTTTGGATAAAACTGAGTTTAATCAGGTTTCTACTTGCGAAATGACTTTCGATATATGGCACACTCTCGAAATTACACATAAAGGCACTAGCAAAGTTAAAGATTCAAAAATCAACTTTTTAATGTATGATTTTGAACTTTTTCGAATGAAGCCAAGTGAAACCGTTGTTGATATGTACACCCGTTTTATGGATATTGTCAATGGTTTAAAAGCACTTGGTAGAAGTTTTTCAGATTTTGAACTTGTAAACAAAATTTTACATTCTCTTAATAAAAGTTGGGATTCAAAAGTAACAGTTATTCAAGAATCAAAAAACTTGAACCATTTACCAATTGAAGAACTTATAGGGTCTTTGATAGCATATGAAATGACATGTAATACATGTGAAGAATTTAAGAACCACCTTCTAAAGAACAGGAAGGATTTCGGACTTAGAACAATTGAAGACCACTCGAGCATAAGCTCAAGTGATGGTGAATTTGAACTCCTCATTATGAAATTAAAAAGCTCATGAAACAAAAATTAAAGAACAAAAAGAACAGAACTACTTGCTATGAACACAAAAAGAAGTTGCCAAAAGATGAATCAAGCTCATCCGAAGATAAGGAAAAAATCAACAAAAACGATGTGGCAAACTACGTCTTAACGGCTTTCGACCATGAGGTAATCAAAATATCCTTAATTTATTTTAAAATTACATGATTCTTTTCATACGTTATTTTTAATTTAGTTTAATTATTTTTCTTAAAAATTACATGTTTAATAATATAATGAAAATACTAAAAAATTGGTATAATACTTATCTTTCTAGTAATTTTGAAAATGATCATGAAAATTACATGTTTTATGATAAATGAACAAAAATGTTAGACTTAAATATAATACTTAAAATGAATCATATGTATGTTTTAAGAAGCAATAATGTATATCTTGATAATTTTCGTATTGTTTTTCGATTTTGTTTGGAAATGCCATATGCTCAATGAAACCATGATTGATTAATATGCTTATGTTTAATAATTTCTTTGGCTAGTATGTCTTATCATGATGAATGTTTTGAAAATAAATGTTTGTATCATACATGATGATTTTTATGCATGAGGACTTGAAATAATGATTTGAAATCATATGTTTTGGAATTATGTGTTACACTTTTTGATCTTGATGATTTTTTATCTTTCTGTTTTAAACGTATCAGCATGGTTTTGACATTAGAACAAATATTTGGGTATGCTAATATAAAGTCAATCACACAAATTGAAACTAAAGAAGTTTAGATATATTTAAGAATCATTCAACATTATATTCAATGAAACCATGCTTGAAGTCTTAATGAAAATGTAATGATGATTTGAAAACATGCTTAACGAGTTTATATTTTAAAGTTATGCATGATAATTTTTACGATCTTTTGAAAGTTCTTTTTTGGTGTTAATAAATAATGTATGGATTTAAAAGAAAAAAACATTTATGTATGAAATCAATCAATAAGTTGAAACAAAAAGAGGAAAGCATTTTTCTTGAAAACTTCTCAATCCCTACCTTATCGATTTTTCAATAAGAGATCAATAAAATCATTTATGCCATTTTGAATCTCTTGAAAGAAATGTTGAGATTTTGATGATTTTGATGATCTGAATTTGAATAAGATTTATCAAAATCATGATCTTGGTTTATTGGAATTACTTGAGATATATTTTTTTAATCAAGGTCTCTTCTTTGTACTCCTATGATTTTTCTTGGTAATTTTCTAAAGAGGAGATTTTCTAAGTGAATCATAAGATTTTATATGCATGAATTGAGGTCTTATTCTCCCACAAGATTAAATAAATTTTATCTATATCATGATCTCCTAAAAATTCTTTTCATTAATTATTTAAGAGGAGATTTGTTAAAATGGATCATGGTTTCTCTTGATTTCTTGAATCTTTATTTTTAATGATGCCCAAGCATATTGAAATAATGATTGAAACATTGATATAATTATGAATGATGATTTGATATTTTGCATGCAATACTTCAACTTATGATAATGATGCATGCAATGATAAAATATTCATGATGAAAAATTGTTTTAACATTCATAACTTGATTTTTCATTCATCCTTTCTCATGATTTGAAAATTATTGTAAAGGGAAAAAAAGATAAAAAATTATATTCTTCCCTTCTTTTTGACAATGACAAAGGGGGAGATAGATAGCTTGCACAAGTCAAGAAGATGCAAAATATACTAAACTTGCATATCTAGCAAAATTTACAAACTTGCAAAACTCAAAAAATATTGCTAGCTTGCATGATGATATATGGAGAAAGAATTGCTAGAAATGCAAAAATGCTAGCTTGCACGTTTTAAGTAGATGCAAAAACACGCTATCTTGCATAATGCAAAACTTGTTAGCTTGCTTCATGTAAAATATTGTATCTTACTAGCTTGTTATCTTGCATTATTTTTCAAAAACTTGCTAGCCTTTATACTTCAAAGAGAAGTAACACTTGTCATATTGCTAGCTTGCATGTTGTAAAATAATGTAAAATTTTACTAGCTTGCACTTTACAAAGGAAGCAAAAATGACACTTCTCAAAAGAGAAGAAAGAGCTTGCTACCTTGAATATCACTATCTTGCCTATCTCAAGAAGCAAAACTTGCAATAGGACGCAAGAATCGCTAGCTTACACACTTCAACAAGAAAGCTATCTTATATTTGCTTTCGAAATTTTTGCTAGCTTGTATGTTGTAAACTTACTATCTTACTACCTTGCATATCTAAAATGTGATAGCTTGCATGATTTAATACTTGCTAAATTTTCTAACTCACAAATTGCTTGATGATAAAAATGGTGACTATGTTTATTATGCAATATTTGACATTATATCTCAAACACTTGATAGTTGCATTTCTCATTTTTGTTGATGACAAAGGGGGAGAAATATGATGTTATGCATAAGTTTTATAATAACATGTTACTTCGATCTTTGAATCCAAGAGTTCTATTAATATGATATTGATAGGGGGAGTTTGGTTAAACTTCGGGAGTTAAAGTTAACTCCGTCATCAATTGGTTGTCATCATAAAAAAGGGAAAGATTATTGAATCTCGAATTTTGATGATGAAACCAATTGATAAGTATTTATAATTTGATCTGCATTTTGAGTGACGCAGGATGCTACGATCAGGGAGAGACAATTAAAGTCGGAAGAATCATGTTGGGCCAAAGGAAAATATGTCAGAAGATTGGACGTCACGCCGAAGGATTGGTCGACATATTGACAGAAGGCTTCGAGCCATGGTTTCGGGCATCAGGCCAAGAAGAGTGGATATTGTGCTAAGGATATCGGAGTTACAGAGGTCAACTGCCGATTGGGCAATAGGCCGCAAGAAAGGACATTGTGTTGAAGAATCAGATGAAGCGTCGATAGACCAATGACATGTCGGACAACATGATTCATGCTTAGTAATAATTATCTAGATCGAAGTGTGTTTTTATGTGTATAGGATTAACTACAATAGTAAGACATAAAGCAAAATGAAGTCTCGGAGTCAAGAATGCGATTTTGTTGGGAGTTTGAGAGTTCGTCGGAAGTCTGGATGTTCGTCGGAAGTTTTACCGGAACTAACTAAGAAGTCCAGGAGCTTGCCAAAGAAGCTTGTCGGAACTTGCTAAGAAAATCATCGTGAAGTCCAGGAGCTTGCCGGGAGTCTGTCGAAATATTGCCAAGAGATCATCGGAAGTTCATCGGAAGATCACTGGAAGAAACCAAACTTATTTTGCTTAGAATATGTCTTAGGAATCATAGTTAGCACATAATTAGAGTAGGGATTGGGAGGTAATCCCATCAACTCTGCTAGGGGCCAACTAGGCCCAAGTTGGGCTAGTTTGGGCCGGATTTAAGGCCCAAACAGGATGTTGAAAGCTTGGCCGATGGTGGCACCGCTTGGGGAATAACACCCCAGGAATTATGGGTGGTGGTATTGCCCAGTGGCAGGGTGCTAGGCGGTGGCACCGCCCCTATTAGGCGGTGGTACCGCCTAGTGTAGTGTTAATGTCAGACTGACACTGGCGATGCTACCACCCAACACAGGTGGTGGTACCGCCCATACCTAAGAAACCTGGGATGAGATGTTTTTAGGCTCCAAGTTTGAATCAACTTGAAGCTTATAAATACCCCTCTCATCCTTAGTTAATATATACACAACTGAGAGCAAAAGAGAATGAAAACTCTATTACAACTGTATGTGAAACTCCTCTCAAAGTTCTAAGTGTTAGAATAGTTTAAGAGAGGAGTAAGTGGGGGTGTAAGGGTTATCTCCTAAACCCGGTAAAAGGAGAATCGAGTTGTAAAATATGGTTGGTCTTCGCCTATTGAAGGAAGATCGATAGTGGATGCCGGTGGCCTCGATGGAAGAGGAATCGACGGAGTGGATGTAGGTCACGATGACCGAACCACTATAAAATCAGGTTTGCATTTTGTCTTGAGCAATTTACTTTAACTACAAACCACTTTACTTGCTTACTACTTTCAATACATTTATGAACGTGTTTCAAGTTAAAATATTTACGAAATGATTTTTGTCGGAATCGGTTTTAATCGAAACGAAATGATTTGAATCCATGATTTTACTGCTGCACTAATTTACCCCCCCTCTTAGTGCCGACTCATTCCTAATAGGTTTTTCTATCACTTGTCCTCCTATGTTAAATGGGATGGACTATACGTATTGAAAAACTAGAATGAGAATTTTCTTACTTTCCATGGATTTTAATTTATGGAACATTGTTGAAATCAGTTTTGAAAAGTCTTCCAAACCAAAAAACGAATGGAATGATTTGGAGAAGAAGACCTTATCTTTAAATGCTAAAGTGATTAATGCTTTATTTTGTGCTTTTGATAAAAACGAATAATCAGGTTTCTATATGTGAAACTGCATATGAAATTTGGCACAAACTTGAAGTCACACATGAAGGCATAAATATGGTTAAAGAGTCATAAATTAATCTTTTGGTTCATAGCTATGAGTTATTTCATATGAAACCAAGCGAGACTATTAGAGACATGTACACCCATTTTACGGATGTCATCAATGGTTTAAAAGCACTTAGTAAAAGATTTTCTAATTTTGAACTTGTTAACAAGATATTAAGATCTCTTGCAAAAAGTTGGGATCCTAAAGTAATGGCAATATAAGAAGCAAAGGACCTAAATAACTTTCCGCTTAAAGAATTTATCGGGTCTTTGATGACCTATAAAATGACGTGTATAGCATATGATGAACTTAAGAATAACCTTCCAAAGAACAAGAAGGACATGACACTTAGAACCAAAGAAGGCCACTTGGGTGAAAATTCAAGTGACGATGATGATGATGACTTGGCACTTCTTATAAGAAAGTTTAAAAAATTCTTAAAAAGAAACAAAACAAAACAAGACATTAAGAACAAAAGTGATCTAAAAAAGGATAAAATAATTTACTACGAATGCAAGAAGCTAGGACACTTCAAAAATAAATATCCCGAAGTGAAGAAGAAGCTACTAAAGAAAAAGAAAGTGCTTAAAGCTACTTTGGATGACTCAAGTGCATCCGAAGATAGAAGCCTACCAACAAAGAAGAAGTTACAAATTATGCATTAATGACATTTGACAATGAGGTATGTAACTCAAACGAATCTTCTTTATATTGTGATAAATTATTCAATGCCTTTAATGATTTGTTTGATGATTTTAAATTAGTAAGTAAAAAAGTATAAATTATTAAAAAAGGACCATGCTTCTCTTATTAGTGAATTTGATAAATTAAAAAATGAGCATGATGATAGTATGTTAGCTCCTTGCACTTAAGTGTGAAGAGATAGATTCATTTAAGAAAGAAAATGTTTTACTATAAGAAATATTAGAAAATTTTAAAATAGGTAATAAATCTCTAAACATGATACTTGCTAATAAAGGTCAAATTTATAGAAAGGAAGGAATTGGCTTTATGAATAACACTCAACAAAAGCCAACTATCTTTGTTAAAGGATCTATATTACATGTCTCACCTAGAGATAAATATAATTTTTATGAAAAATATGGGCATTATTCCTATAGATGTTCTTTTAAAAATTATAGTTAACACAAATTAGTTTGAGTTCCTAAAGAAACCTTAAATAACTCAACGACAATGGTTAAAATTGGTAGATCTATTAATGAGGACCCAAAGTTAAATGAGTACCTAAAAGAAAACCCTCTTTCTTATAGATATGTTTACAATCAAAAGCTAGGAGTAAGAGATAGTACCTTGATAGTGGATGCTTAAGGCATATGATTGGAGATCTAATACACTTCTATAAGCTTATAAGCCAAGATGAAGAATACGTCACCTTCGGAGACAACAACAAAGAGAAAATTATTGGCAAATGAACCATAGGTAACAAGTCGAACCTTTTAATTGAAGATGTGTTATTACTAGATAGTTTAAAATATAATCTACTAAGCATTAGTCAATTGTATGATAAATGATATATCATCAAATTTGAATTTAGTGCTTGTATAATTGAAATACCACACAAAAATATATTTATGATTATCTTAAAAAATAATAATGTATATACTATTTATATTAATGATTTTTTTGACGAAATGTATTTTTCGGCATTAGACGATGATGCATGACTTTGGCATAGGAGATTAGGTCATGCTAACATGAAACTAATCTCTCAAATTTTAACTAAAAAACTTGTAAGAGGAATGCCTAATATCAAGTTAGTCAAAGACAAAGTTTGTGATGTATGTCAACTAAAAAAATAAATAAAAAGTAGTTTCAAATCAAAAAATCAATTAAGCACCTCTAAACTACTATAATTGATCCACATGGATTTATTTAGACTAATTGATACAACAAGTCTAGGAGGTAGTAAATACACTTTTGTAATTGTTGATGATTATAGTAGATACACTTGAACATACTTCTTGGTATACAAAAGTGATTGTTTTAAATTTTTTTTAAAATTTTATAAACTTATTCAAAATGAAAAGAGTTTTATGATTTCGTCTATTCGTAGTGATCACAATGATGAGTTTCAAAACTGTGATTTTTAAATTTTTTATGAGTCAAATGGGTACAACCATAATTTCTCTACTCCAAGAAATCCACAACAAAATAGAGTAGTTGAAAGAAAAAATAGGAGCTTACAAGAGATAATAAGAACTATGTTAAACGAACATAGCCTACCAAAATATTTTTGTGCCAAAGCCGTTAACACGACATGCTATGTCATGAACAGGGTTCTCGTAAGACCATTACTTTCCAAAACTCCTGATGAATTGTGGAACAATAAAAGACCCAATTTTTCATATTTTTAAGTTTTTTGTTATAAATATTTTATTTTAAATGAAAAAGATGCCTTAGAAAAATTTGATGTAAAATTCAATGAAGGCATATTTCTTAGTTATTCATCTATTTCTAAAGTTTTTTATGTCTTTAATAAAAGAACCTTGGTTATAGAGGAATATGTACATGTTGCCTTTAATGAGCTTTCCGAATTTAAGAAAAATATTTTTGATGCATCCTCTGTTAGGATCAAGATGACACTAAGAGGGAGGGGGGGGGGGGGTGAATTAGTGCAGCGATAAAAGTTATGTTGATTTGAAAATTTTCGTTCGATAAAATTGTTTTGACAAAACCTGTATCGAAAAGTAATGAAAATAATGACTTAAGAGTAAATATATAGTGTAAAGTGCAACTAAGTAATAAAAGAAATTAGTAAGGAAAGAACACACCGGATTTATAATGGTTTGGTTGTTGTGACCTACGTCCACTTTCGATTTCTCCTTCGTCGAGATTACCGACGTCCACTAATGGTCTTCCTTCAATAGGTGAAGTCGAACCACATTCTTACAAAGCTTTATCCTTTTCACTGGTTTAGGAGACAACCCTTACAAGCCTCATACCTCTTCTCTAATAATTACAAAGCTGAAGAAAGAGGAAGAGGACCCTTAGCACTTTTACAATCCTTTTTATACCCCAACACTTAAAGATTTTTTCATACTTATCTGCTCTTTTTGATACCCTTTCATGCAAAAAGGAATGGGGGAATTTATAAGCTCCAATGACTTTAAAATTGAAGCCAAAAAATGTCTCATCCCAGATTTTTGGGATACTGATGGTACCACCGCTAGTATTGGGCAATACCATTGCCTGACACTCTGACACTAAGTGGTACCACCACCTAGTCTGGTGGTACTATCACCTGAAAGAGCCTCAAAGACTAAACTCTGATGGTGCCATCGCCTAATAGCATTAACTAGTACCATCGCCCAGACCACTTGGGAGGCTAAGCCTCAAGTGGTTCCACTACCCACCCTAGGCGGTGCCATCGCTTGGCAATGCTCCAAGTGGCCGAGTGGGCCTTCCATTCAGCCCAACTTAGCCTTGTTTTGGGTCTAATTGGCCCCTAATTGAGTTAGTGACCTCCCAATTCTAATTCAACATATGGATTAGATCAATAATTTATCAATTGATTTCATCATCAAAATCTGAGATTCAAGAATCTTTCTATTTTTTATGATGATAACCAATTGATGATAGAGTTAACCTTAACTCTCCCTATCTATATGACATATTAAGATAAGCAAACTTGAATTCAAAAGGAATCGTGACCTTTGAATTCAAGTGAAACAATTTTGATCACAAGGATCGAATATAATATATCAAATTAAAATTTCACATGTTTGTGCATCATTATAATTTCAAATTAAAACATGCACAATTTCAAAACCTTATATTTTATCCTTCATGATATCAAAAATAAATCAATCATCATTGTGGGCATATTATATATGATACTAAAGCATTCTTGATATATCATTTTGGGTATAACATTCATGATACTAAGACATTAAAATTTTTAAGCATACATTAAATCAACATTTTGATCCTGATACTAAACATTCATCATTTCTCACATGCATGATACTAAACAATTCATGATACATCATTTTGGACATAACATTCATAATGCTAAGACATTAAAATTTTTAAGTATTTATTATTTCATGCATTAAATCAATATTTTGATCATGATACTAAATATTCATCATTTCTCCCATGCATGATACTAAAGCATGATACATCATTTTGGGCAAAACATTCATGATGCTAAGACATTAAAATTTTTAAGCATTTATTACTTCATACATTAAATCAATATTTTGATCATGATACTAAATATTCATCATTTCTCCCCCTTTGTCATCAACAAAAGGAGAATCATTCAACAATGCAAGTGTTTTAAACTATTCAAATAAGTTTTATACCAATTTAGCCAAGCTAGCAAAAATAAGAAATTAAGCAAAATCTTTGCATCATAACTGCTTTTGCTTTTTGAAATGGGCAAGTTAGCATTTTTTGCTTTAGATGTGCAAGAGCTTTTTGGGTCTTTTTGAGATGTGCAAGTTTTTTTCTTCTTTTGTCATAAAAATAAGAAGAAGAGAAAGAAAGTAAGGGAGGAATTCATTTTTCATGAAAAATCAAGAACCAAATTCATGAATATTAAGTTTCATTGAATCAAGCTTCTACTATAGTAAAGAGAGAGGATTCATCATAAAGGATCAAGATGTCTATACCAAAAAAATCAAATCCCTATTCTTGCAAATGATCATCACTTATTAAAAGTCCATGGATAAAATTCTTCTTTCGTGAGTAGAGTGAGGAAGAATTCATGGGAAATGATAGGAAGGATTCATATGAGACAATCTCTTTTTAAAAGAAAATTTTAAGTTATGAAAAACCAAAAATCCAAAAAATATACAAGAGGAACTCATGCATTCAAAAGATTTAACATACCTAATTCTCTTCTAATAAAATCAAATTATTCCTCATTCAATGGTTTTATAAAAATATATGTTAATTGATGTTTGTATCAATAAATTCTAAAGATATGTTATGATTATTAATATGATCTCTAATAAAATAATGTCTAATGTCAATATGCTTAGTTCTAGAGTGTTGAATGAGATTCTTGGTTAAACATATTGCACTAGTATTATTGTATTTTATAGGAATATTTTTTAAATAAATTTTATAATCTTCTAAAATATTTTTCATCAATATAACTTGTGTACAACATGCACCTACTACTATATATTCAACTTCTGTTGTAGATAATGCAGCTGAGTTTTATTTTTTGGAAGACCAAGAGGCAAGTACATAACCTAAGAGTTGATATGTTCTAGATATGCTTTTTCTATCTATTTGACAACTAGTAAAATCAGCATCGGTATAAGCAATCAATTCATGATCTTTAGTTTTTGGATATTATAATCCTAGATTAGGAGTTCCTTTTAGGTATCTAAAAATCTTTTTAATAGCTTTTAAGTAATATTACTTGGGATTAGATTGAAATCTAGTACATAGTCCAACACTAAATATAATATTGGGTCTAGTTGCTGTGAGGTATAATAAATTACCTATCATATCTCTATAAGTCTTTTGATCAAAACATTCTCCATTAATATCCATATCTAATTTTGTAGAAGTGCTCATTGGTGTATTAACAACCTTAGCATTATCCATATTAAATCGTTTTAATAGATCTAAAGCATATTTTATTTGACTAACAAAAAATCCATCACTAAGTTATTTGATTTGTAAACCTAAGAAAAAATTTAATTCCCCCATCAAACTCATTTCAAATTCATAGCTCATATTATTGGCAAACGATTCACATAAAGACTCATTTGAATATCCAAAAATGATATCATCAACATAAATTTGAACAATAAAAAAATTATTTTTAAAATATTTGATAAACAATGTGGTATCGACCTTGCCTTTCATAAAATTATTTTGAATAAAAAAAGAATTAAGCCTCTCATACTAAGCCCTAGGGGCTTGTTTTAATCCATAGAGAGCCTTAGTCAACTTAAACATATGATTCAAAAAGTTAGTATTCTCAAATCCGGGAGGTTGTTTAACATAAACTTCTTTAGAAATAAAGCCATTAAGAAAAATACTTTTAACATCTATTTGAAATAACTTAAAATTATTATAACTAGCATAGACAAGAAGAATCCTTTTGGGTTCAAGCCTAGCCACAGGACTAAAGGTTTCTTTATAATCGATACCTTCTACTTGGTTGAAATATTTGGCCACTAATCTAGTCTTATTTCTAACCACGATACCAAGTTCATCTTATTAGGATCGAAGCGGCACTAAGAGGTGGGGGGGTGTGAATTATGGATTAAAACTTATAAGTTTGAAATCGATTTCGTAAATGTGTAGAGATTTCGATCCGACGAAGGATGACTTAGCTAAAATAGCTCGAGTAAAGGTAGTCAAGAGTAGGGAGATAAAAACCGAACAATTTGCAGCTAAGTAGAGAAATGGTTCAGAAATTTAAACACTCACACATTCAAGGAACACCACGATGTATAGTGATTTGGTCAAATGACCTACATCCACTTTCGAAGCCTTTTTCGATGAGGCTTCCAACTTTCACTAGCAAATCACTTTGTAGGGGAAGGACCAAATACCCCTCTTACAACCTTTTTACAAGTGGTTTACACTCTTAAAGATTTTTCCAAAGAGAAAGAGGGAGGTGAACACTTAAGCTATTGAAAACAAGATTTTGCTAGAATTTTTCTCACTTTCTAACTTCATAAAAAGGTGTAATCTCTGCTGAGAATTGAGAGATATTTATAAGCCTCAAGATGATTCAAATTTGGGCTCCAAATTTAAATTACTTTTGGGTTTTCTGGTGCTGGCGATGCCACCGCTTGTCAGTGGCGGTGCCATTGCCTGTTAGTGTCTAACACTGACAGTGTACTGGCGGTGCCACCGTCAGACCTCTCGGGTTCTAGGCGGTGCTATCGCCTAGTCTAGCAGTGTACTGGCGGTGCCACTATCGGACCTCTCGAGTTCTAGGCGATGCCATTGCCCAGTCCGGTAGTGTACTAGTGGTGCCTCCGTCAGACCTCTTGGGTTCTGGGCGGTGCCACCGCCTAGACTGTTCTAGCTCATTGGTTGGGCTCCAAACTTGGCCCAAACTAGTCCAAACTCGGGCCCAATTGACCCATAACCAGGTTATAGGATTAACCCTTAATTCTAACCTAAATTATATGCAAACTATGAAATTAAGATATAGCCCTAAGCAAATTTTAACTGGCAACATTGAGTTTCCTTCCGGCAAGCTTTCCGACGAACTTCCAGTGAGCTTCCGATACACTCTCGGATTTCTTCCGACGGACTCCCAGTAGGCTCCCGGTCTTGTGCCGAGTTCAACGAGTCTTTGCAAGTATCTGAACCTTCTCGGTGATCTCAATGAACCTCTGACAATCTTTCTGGTGGACTTCCGAAAACTTCGGCAAGTCCTCGATTCTTTCTCGGTTGGTTCCGGCAGCACTTTCGACGATTCTTCAGACTTTCGGCGGACTCTTGAACACCCATCAAACTTGACTCTAGTAAACTTGATTTATGTCTTCAAGCTATCGTAGTTAATCCTGCACATGTAAAACATACTTTGATCTAAACAATCAATCCTAAGCATCTAATCAAGTTGTCCAGCATGTCATTGGTCCCTCGACGCTTCGTCCGATTCATCGGCGCATCGTCCTCTCCTGCGGCCTATTGCCCAATCGGCCAGTTGACTCCGTAACTCCGATATCCTTAGTGCAATGTCTGCTCTTCTTGGCCCAATACCCGAATCTACAGCTTGAAGCCTTCTGTCGATACGTTGACCGATCCACCGGCCTGACATCCAATCTTATGACATGTTCCTCCGGCCCAACATGATTTTCTTGCTTTAATTGTCTTATCCTGATCGAAGTATCCTGCGTCACTCAAAATGCAGATTAAAACATAAATACATATTGATTGGTTTCATCATCAAAATCTGAGATTCAATAATCTTCCCCTTTTTGATGATGACAATTAATCAACGATAGAATTAACCTTAACTCCCGGAGTTTAAACAAACTTTTCCTATCATTATACCATATTGATAGAAACTCTTGGATTCAAAAATTCAAGCAATATGTCATGATAAAATCATGACATATAATCAACAAACTTCTCCCCCTTTGTCATTAACAAAAAAGAGAAGTACCACAATCAAGTGTTTGTGATATATAAGTTCAACTTATTGCATGAAAAACATAATATTCATTTTTATCATCATGCAAGTTTGCTATCATCATAGATATACATGGTAGTATGATAGCAAGTTTACAATATACAAGCTAGCAAAAATTTTTCAACATTTTAAGACACACAAGCTAGCAATTTTGAGATATTCAAGAAAGCAACTCTTGCTTCTTGAAATATAAGTTTTGCTAGATGTTTAAGTTAACTTTTTGCTTCTTGAGATAGGCAAGATAGCACTCCTTGGTGATGTTCAAGATAGCAATTTCTTCTCTTTTAAGAAGTATAATTTTTGCTTTTTTTCTTGAATTGTGCGAGCTAGCAAATTAGCTTTCTAGCATGTTTTGCTCCCCATTTGTCATTGTCAAAAAGAAGGGAAGACCCTTTACATTAATTTCTAAATTATGACAAAGGTAAATAGCATAGATGAAAATTCAAGTCTTAAATATCAAAACAATTATTTTATCATGAATATTTCATCATTACGTGCATCATTATCATACGTTAAAGTATTGCATGCATAATACCAAATCATCATATATATTTTTAAAATATATAAACTCATCATTATATGCATGATTTGAAATAATCATTCATATTATTTCAATCATTATTTCAATCATCACTATAACTCATCATGCACAAAATGTAAATCATCTAATATGATACAAACATTTATTTTCAAAATATTTATCACTATTTTCATGTATGATAATAAAGTATTCATGATACCGAACATTAAATCAATATTTTAAAGTATTTATCACTTCATGATTGTTGGTACCAAACATTTATCATTTAAAGCATTCATGATACACATCATATGCAATACATCACATACATTATCATAATAAAAAGCATATGCATCATTCTAAATCATAAATATTTCAAATCATCATGGTATTAATCTGTCAAATTGCATCCTACCATACATGATCATAACTTTTTCCCATTTTATCATTGTAAATAAGAAAGAATAAGGGGAGAATAAAATAGTGTAAAATATTTCAATTATTTCATGGGATACAAGCCATAAATCCAATGGCATCATGTCATGAAAGATAAGACCTCTTTAATTACAAAAGACATGATTCATTTTATCAAAACTTTTCTTTTTATAAATAACAAAAATTGTAGATATACAAAGAAGAGATCATGATTAAAAAAAAATCTCCAGTAGTAAATCTAAGAAATCAAGATCAAGATTTGAATACAAACTCATTCAAATTCAAATCATTAAATTCATCAAAACCTCAACATTACTTTCAAGAGATTTAAAATGGTATACATAGATTTATCATAATAATCATCAAGATCAATAAGATAAAGAAAAATAATTTTTTTAAAAAAAATTTCCTCGTTTTAGTTGTTTCAATTCATATGATTTTATTTCATTATATGCCAAATAAAAACATGTATCATGAAACCGAAAGTGTAAGATTTATTATGACAAAGATCAATAAGGCACTTTCATTATGGTAAAAATCAATAATCTGTAAATCGCAAGATTCATCATGTATAATTTTGAATTATAAAACCATTAAACATGATTTCAAATCAATATGCTCAAGTTTTTTTGTATGAAAACATACATCACACTTAAAACCGAAAATGTAACATTTCATCATGATAAAAATCGATAATCCATAAATTACTTAAATATCCCCATGCATAATTTCAAAATTTATTAAGCATGATCATTATAAATGACATTAAAATATGGTTTCAAAATGTTTAATATTTTCATTACATAATTTCATCATTATGCATCATCATATTTTCAAATTCGAACATACACAATTTCAAAACCATACATTTCATTTTTTATGCATGATACAAATAAATCAATCATCATTATGAGCATATCATACATGATATTCAAGCATTCATGATACATTATTTTGGTAACATGATCATAGCTTTTCAATTGATGGTATCTAAATGTCAAAGTTCATTACAATCTATCATGCATGATCATTAACTTCTCATTTGTATTTCATGCATAATTTCATTTCATCACATTAGGAACATCAAGAAGAATTAATTAGGTGATGAGATAAATATTTCATGAATACACGGAATTATATAAAAATCATATCATGAGTGTTTCATGCATTCATATCATCACACGAAGAATATCAAAAAGAATTTTGGTGATGAGATGCATAAATAGTAAACATAAATTTTGAATATCAAGAGACATATTATGATTCTTTTTTAATAACTCAAATAGTGAAAAGAAAGAATCATAATAGACAATCTTGATTTATAGAATAAATTTTCAAGTTATAATTTTCAGAAATCAAGATAAAAATCGTGGTTAAATGAAACTCATTCAAATCATCAAAATCATCAAAATCACTTTTAAGATGATCAAATAGATTCATTAAAGTCAATAAGATAGAGAAAAAGAATTTTTAAGAAAAATATTTTTTTCTTTTTGGTTGTTTCAATTTATGTGATTGATTTTATATTAGCATGCTCAAATATTTGTTCTTATGTTAAAACTATGCATCAACTCTCGAACTCTCAACGAAATCGTATTCTTGACTCCGAGACTTCATTTTGCTTTATGTCTTGCTATCATAGTTAATCCTACACACATAAAACCTACTTCGATCTAGACAATTATTACAAAGCAAATCAAGTGGTGTCCGGCATGTCATTGGTTTATTGGCGCTTCGTCCGAATCTTCGACGCATCGTCCTCTCTTACGGCCTATTTCCCAATTGGCCAATTAACATCTGCAACTTAGATTTACTTGGTGCAATTTTCACTTTTCTTGGTCCGATGACTGAATTCACAACCCGAAGCGTTCTGCCGATACGTCAATCGATTCTCCGGCTCGATGTCCAATCTTCTGATATGTTTCTCTCTAACCCAACATGATTCTTCCTGCTTTAATTGTCTCTCCCTAATCGAAGCTTCCTGCATCACTCAAAATACAAATTAAATCATAAACACTCTCAATTGATTTCATCATCAAAATCCAAGATTCAACAATCTCCTCCTTTTTTATGATGACAACCAATTTTTTTATGATGACAACCAATTGATGACAGAGTTAACCTTAACTCCCCCTATCAATGTGTTGTTGAATCTCGGATTTTGATGATGAAACTAATTGATTGTATTTAGATGTTTAACTGCATTTTGAGTGATGCAGGTCTACTCGATCAGGATTAGATAGTTGACGCAGGAGGAATTGACGTTGCGCCGGAGGAGATCACGTCAGGATATTGGACGGTAGAAGGCTTCGGATGTCGGGCACGGGCCAAGGAGAGTGGAATTGCGCCAAGGATATCGGGGTTACGGAGGTCAACCGCCGATTGGGCAACAAGCCGCAAGAGAGGACGATGCACTGAAGAATCGGACGAAGCGCCAACCAATGACGTGCCGGGCAACAGAATGTTGATTCGCATTGTAATAATTGTCTAGATCGGAGTAGAGTTTTAGTTTGTATGTGTAGGAATAACTATGATAATGAGAAAGACATAAAGCGAAACAAAGTGCGGAGTCAAGCGCGAAGGATTCATTGGGAGTTCGAGAGTTCGACGGAAGTCCGAAGGTTCGTCGGGAATGCTGCCGGAACTAGCCGAGAATGAGTAGGGAGCTTGCCGAAGGGTTTTTTGGAAGCTCACCGAAAGGTTCGTGGGAAGTTCGCGGAGCTCGCCGAGAGAGATCGGAGCTTGCCGAAGAAGCTCGTTGGAACTCGCCAAGATCAAATCGTGAAGTTTAAGAGCTTGCAAGGAGTCCATAGAATGGTTTCTGAGAGTTTATCGGAAGACCGCCGAAAGTTCGCCGGAAGCTCGCCGGAAGAAGTCTTGACTTATGAACTTTGTAATAGCTTATAAAATGTCTTTAAATTCATAGTTAGCATGTTAATTAGGGTTAGGATTAAGTATTAATCCTATAACCCAAGTAGGGGCCAATTGGGCCCGAGTTCAGACTAGTTTAGGCCAAGATTGAAGCCCAACTAGTGGGCTGAAACACTGTAGGCGGTGGCACCACCTGGGCTGGGCGGTGGCACCGCCCAGTGCCCGAGAGCTGGGCGGTGGCACCGCCCAGCACTGTCAGGGTCAGAAACTAACAGGCGGTGGCACCGCCACTGATAGGCGGTGGCACCGCCAGCATCGGGAACTCCAAGAGAATTCAAATTTTGGAGCCCGAATTTGAATCCTCTTGAGGCCTATAAATACCCCTCAAATCTCAGCTGAGATGACAACTATTTGAGCAGCAAGTGTTTGAGAGAAAGGCCTTAGAAAAGTCCTTGCGAGTCTTGTTTTCAATTTGCTAGTGTTCACCTCTTTCTTTCTTGCTGAAAATCTGTAAGAGAGTGAACCTCTTGTAAAAGAGTTGTAAGAGGGGTATTCACCCTTCCCTTTCAAGAGATTAGCTAGTGGAAGGTGGGAGCCTCATCGAAGAGGGGCCTCGCAAGTGGATGTAGGTCACTTGACCGAACCACTTCAAAAACGGCGTAATCTCTGGTTTGCATTTCATTACTGCTATTTACATTACTGCAAACCTCCTTACTTGCTTTATTTCATCATTACCTTTGCTGCACAACTTTGCGAATACGCTTTCAAGTTAAGCACTTCCGATTCTGATTTTTATCGTACGAAAGATTTGTTGAAACCAACGTTTTAATCCGCTGCACTAATTCACCCCCCCCTCTTAGTGCTGCTCCGATCCTAACAATTGGTATCAGAGCCCGGTATTTCTCATTTCGGATTTACACCCGAGAGAAATGGCTCTTCATGGCTTTCAAGAGGGCTTATCGGTTTTTCATCCACCGTTGTTTAACGGATTGGACTACACTTATTGGAAAACTCGAATGAGAGTTTTCTTGATTTCTATGAATTTGGATTTATGGAATATTGTTGAAAACGGTTTTCAACTTCCCTCTAAACCGATGAACGAATGGTCGGATTTGGAGAAAAAGTATTTTTCTTTAAACGCAAAGGCTATGAATGCCTTATTTTGCGCTTTAGACAAAAATGAGTTCAGTCGGATTTCTACGTGCGAAACGGCTTTTGATATTTGGCGAACACTTGAAATCACACACGAGGGAACTAGTAGAGTCAAAGACTTGAAAGTTAATATTTTAATGCATGATTTCGAGCTTTTTCAAATGAAGCCGAGCGAAACCATTGTTGACATGTACACCCGTTTTACGGATGTTGTCAATGGTTTACAAACTCTTGGCAAATGTTTCTCGAATTTTGAACTTGTTAGTAAAGTTTTACGATCACTTTCTAAAGTTTGGGAATCCAAAGTTACGGAAATACAAGAAACAAAAGATTTAAATATTTTTCCACTTGAAGAACTTATCGGCTCATTGATGACATATGAAATGGTGCACAATGCACATGATGAATACAATGAACACTTGAACCACCTTCCAAAGAATAGGAAGGATTTGGAACTCCGGACAAATGAATACCACTTGAGCGATGACTCAAGTGATGAGGATAATGATGAACTTGAACTTCGAACACTAACTCTTAATAAGTTCATTAAACAAAAATCTAAAATGAACAATGAACTTGAACGGAGAAAGAGGCCAAAGAAAAGAAAGGCACCCAAGGATGAATCAAGACCTTCCAAAGGTGAAACGGTGAATTAGGCTTTGACGGGCTTCGACTACAAGGTAAGTAACTCAACTCTCTTGAATTATTTTGAAATTACTTGAAGTTTTTCATGAGTGCTTAATTTAGATAGTAGGAATAGAAAATAAAAAATTATTTTTCAAAAATTATATCATGTTTCTCTTTTTAGCATCTTTGAAAAATTAAAAAATTGATAATGAAAAGTATATTGCTAAGGTTCTTGTATGTTATGTTTTGAAATGTTGAATGATATATGCAACATTAGGGATGATAATTATATGATATGTGATAATGCTTAGGATTAATCCATACATGTGTATCTTGATGATTTTATGACATACATGAGTTTTTTTTATGTAAATGTTGATTTGAAACTCTCATTTTAGATTAACATATTTTTAGACTAATCGTTTTTATGACATATTAAGATGGCATAGTGCATGTACATCTATGTATGAATTTCTTAATAGTCTTTTGATGATAGATGTCATATCATGATGTGTTTGGTCTTAACGGCTTCATGACGAAACTTATGTTTCGATGATGATACATGTTTTCACAAAAGACTTGAATACACTCACATGAAATTAATTGTATGAAATGGAAATAAATTTTCTATCCTATTGAAATTAATGAATTTATTTTACTAATTTTGTGAATCTCGAAATTGATTTTGATGACTTGATTATGAATTTCAAGTTAACGATTTGATTTAAATGAGTTTTATCTAAATAATAATCTTGATCTTGCAAAATTGGAATCCCAAATAATGTCTTTTAGTATTCATGAATTGATACTCACAATATGAAAATATTGTTATTCATGACTTGAATTTGATTGAAACATTGCATGCTTAAATTAATCATTCTCCTATGTTTCAAAAATTCTTTAAATGCCTTATGTGATGATTGAAAATTAATTTACTTTATGATAAATCTATGTATATCATTTTGAATCTCTTGAAAGTAATATTAAGATTTTGATGATTTGGACGATTTGAATTTGAATGAGTTTTATCCAAAATCGTGATAATGATTCCGTGATATTTATAAATTAAGATTTATTATGAATCAAGATTTTTTCATTTATCGATCTCCCAAGATTTTCTTTTGATTATTTATGAGTAGGTTTTTCAAAAAAAAATTATGCATTTTGGTATTCACATATTCTAATATTTCATGATATGATTTTTATGCAACTCCTTGTATTCATGAAATGTTTATCGCATCACCCAACTACTTTTTCTTGATATTCCTTATGTGATGATATAAAATTATGCATGAAATACTCTTGATATTATTTTGATACATACAAATGAAAAGTTATGATCATGAATGGTCAGATGAAATTTGACAAGTTAATACCATCATGATTTGAAACATTTATGATTTGAAATTATGTACGCAATTACTTTTTATTGTGATGATATATGCATATAATGTGCATCATAAATTCTCTAAATAATGAATGCTTGGTATCATAATCAAAATATTGATAAATGCTATGATTTATTACCAAAATGATGTATCATGTATGATATGCTCATAATGTTGATTGATTTATTCAATATCGTGCATGGATGAAATATAAGGATTTTGAAATAGTGCATGTTTTAATTTAAAAATATAATGATGCACAAATGAGATTGATACTTACCTTTGTCATAATTGATGTAAAGGGTCTTTCCTTCTTTTTGACAATGACAAAGGGGGAGAAATATTGCTCGCTCAAGATGCAAAATTTGAAAACTTGCACATTGCAAAAGAAGCAAAACTTACAACTTGCGTATTGCAATAGGAAGCAAGAATCATGAGCTTACACAAGAAAGCTATCTTGTATTTACTTTCGTAATTTTTTGCTAGCTTGTATGTAGTAAAACTTGCATATCGTAAAAATTGCTAGCTTATAGTCTAAAGAGAAGCAATCAATAGCTATCTCAAGAAGACCAAACATGCTAAACTTACACATCTTTAATCATTAGATTGCATGATGATAAAACTTGATATTATGTTTTTCATGCAATGAGTTGAACCCATATAACAAATACTTGATTGTGGTACTTCTCCTTTTTGTTGATGACAAAGGGGGAGAAGTATGTTGATGACATGACATGTGATGCATAAGTTTTATGCATATGTTCATGATGATGTGTTGCAAGTATTCATGATGAATATTGCAATGACTTGAATTCTGCTTGAATTCAAGGTTCTATCAATATGGCATATTGATATGGGGAGTTAAGGTTAACTCCGTTAGTCATCAATTAGTTGTCATCATCAAAAAGGGGGAGATTCTTGAATCTCGGATTTTGATGATGAAACTAATTGATTGTGTTTAGATGTTTAACTGCATTTTGAGTGATGCAGGTCTACTCGATCAGGATTAGACAGTTGACGCAGGAGGAATTGACATTGCGCTGGAGGAGATCACGTCAGGATATTGGACGGCAGAAGGCTTCGGACGTCAGGCATCGGGCCAAGGAGAGCGGAATTGCGCCAAGGATATCGGGGTTGCAGAGGTCAACCACCGATTGGGCAACAAGCCGCAAGAGAGGACGATGCGTTGAAGAATCTAACGAAGCGCCAACCAAAGACGTGCCGGGCAACGGAATGTCGATTCGCATTGTAATAATTGTCTAGATCGGAGTAGAGTTTTAGTTTGTATGTGCAGGAATAACTATGATAATGAGAAAGACATAAAGCGAAACAAAGTGCGGCGTCAAGCGCAAAGGATTCATTGGGAGTTCGAGAGTTCGACGGAAGTTCGAAGGTTCGTTGGGAATGCTGCCAGAACTAGCCGAGAATGAGTAGGGAGCTTGCCGAAGGGTTTTTGGAAGCTCACCGAAAGGTTCGTGGGAAGTTCGCGGAGCTCGCCGAGAGAGATCGGAGCTTGCCGAAGAAACTCGTTGGAACTCGCCAAGATCAAATCATGAAGTTTAAGAGCTTGCTAGGAGTCCGTAGAATGGTTTCCGAGAGTTTATCGGAAGACCGTCGAAAGTTCGCCGGAGGCTCGCCGGAAGAAGTCTTGACTTATGGACTTTGTAATAGCTTATAAAATGTCTTTAAATTCATAGTTAGCATGTTAATTAGGGTTAGGATTAGGTATTAATCCTATAACCCAAGTAGGGGCTAATTGGACCCGAGTTCGGACTAGTTTGGGCCAAGATTGAAGCCCAACTAGTGGGCTGAAACTGTAGGCGGTGGCACCGCCCAGTGTCCGAGAGCTGGGCGATAGCACCGCTTGGGCTGGGCGGTGGCACTGCCCAGCACTGTTAGGGTCAGAAACTGACAGGCGGTGGCACCGCCGCTGACAGGCGGTGGCACCGCCAGCATCGGGAGCTCCAAGAGAATTCAAAATTTGGAGCTCAAATTTGAATCCTCTTGAGGCCTATAAATACCCCTCAAATCTCAGTTGAGATGACAACTTTTTGAGCAGCAAGTGTTTGAGAGAAAGGCCTTAGAAAAGTCCTTGCTAGTCTTGTTTTCAATTTGCTAGTGTTCACCTCTTTCTTTCTTGCTGAAAATCTATAAGAGAGTGAACCGGTTGTAAAAGAGTTGTAAGAGGGGTATTCACCCTTCCCTTTTAAGAGATTAGCTAGTGGAAGGTGGGAGCCTCATCGAAAAGGGGCCTCGCAAGTGGATGTAGGTCACTTGACCGAACCACTTCAAAAACGGCGGAATCTCTGGTTTGCATTTCATTACTGCTATTTACATTACTACAAACCTTCTTACTTACTTTATTTCATTATTACCTTTGCTGCACAACTTTGCGAATACGCTTTCAAGTTAAGCACTTTCGATTCCGATTTTTATCGTACAAAAGATTTGTTGAAACCAACGTTTTAATCCGCTGTACTAATTCATCCCCCCCTCTTAGTGCCGCTCCGATCCTAACATGTGTTATATTGATAGAACTCTTGGATTCAAAAATCTAAGCAAAATTGCATGATAAAATCATGCATAATATCATATTTATCCCCCTTTATCATCATCAAAAAGGAGAAGTTCAACTGTCAAGTGTTTAGACATACAAGTTTAAATCATTGCATAATCTCTAGTTTTATCATCATACAAGCTAGCAAAAATTTTGAGTTTTGCAAGTTTGTAAATTTTGCTATATGTGCAAGTTTAGCATATTTTGCTTCTTGAGATAGCACTATTGCTTCTCTTGAGATTGCAAGCTAGCAAGTCTTGGTGATGTTCAAGATAGCAAGTTTTACATCATACAAGCTAGCAAATTTTTACATTATTTAAAAAAAAATATTAGCAAGCAATAATTAAGATGTTTAAAAAAATAACTTTTGCTTCTTGAAATATACATGTTAGCAATATTTGCTTCTCCTTTCAGATGTGCACACTATCAATTCTTTCTCCCCCTTTGTCATTGGCAAAAAAAAAAGAGAAGAATACAATTTTATTTCTCTTTTTCCTTTACAACAATTTTCAAAGCATGACAAAGATACATAATCATTCTAGAGTATCATTTCAAAAAATGATAATGGTTGACTTTCATATCATTTCATCAAAAAAATCATACTATTTCATGCATCATTCCAAATCATAAATATTTTAAATCATAATGGTATCAAAACATCAAATTTCATCCTACCATGTATGATCATAACTTCTCATTTGTATGTATCAAAATAATATCATGAATATTTCATGCATTCATATCATCACATGAAGAATATCAAGAAGAATTAATTGGGTGATGAGAAAAACACTTCATGAACACCAGAAATTATATATAAAAAATTATATCATCAAAGATAAAACTCATTCAAATTCAAATCATCAAATCAAAATCATTTTCAAGAGATTCATAAAAGCATAATATACATGGATTCATTAATCTTTTATTGAAAAATCAATAAGATAAAGATGGAAAATATATTCATTTTTTATGTGTTTTATTTGAAGTTGTTTGTGTTAGGATCGCAGCAGCACTAAGAGGGGGGGGTGAATTAGTGCAGCGGATTAACACTCGTAAGTTTAAAAACAATTTCGTAAATGCGTAGAGATTTCAATTCGTCAATGACTGGGAGAAAGTAGCTCGAGTAAAGTGAGAAGATGAAAACTGAAAGCTTGCTGCTATGTAAATGATGGTTTCAAAAAAGTAAGAACTCACACATTCAAGGAAAGCACCAATTTAAAGTGGTTCGATTAAAATGACCTACATCCACTTACGAAGCCTTCTTCAATGAGGCTCCCAACTTCCACTAGCAAATCACTTTGAAGGGAAAGGACAAATACCCCTCTTACAACCTTTTACAAGTGATTCACACTCTTACAAATTTTCAAAGTGAAAGAGGGAGGTGAACACTCAAGCTATTGAAAACAAAAACTTGCTAAAGACTTTGTTAAGACTTTTATCTCAATCTCTTGCTTCTCAAATTTTGTAATCTCAGCTGAGAATTGAGGGGTATTTATAGGTCTCAAGAGGATTCAAATTTGGGCTCCAAATTTTGAATTCTCTTGGGTTTCCGAGGCTGGCGGTGCCACTGCCCAGTCCGGCGGTGCCACCGCCGAACCTCTCGGGTGCTGGGTAGTGCCACCACTCGGTTCTCAGGTTCTGGGTGGTGCCACCACCTAATCTGGCGGTGCTACCACCTACACTATTTCAGCTCACTGGTTGGGCTCCAAACTTGGCCCAAACTAGTCCGAACTCGGGCCCAATTGGCCCCTAGTTGGGTTATAGGATTAACACCTAATCCTAACCCTAATTAACATGCTAAATATGAATTTAAAGATATTTCCTAAGCTATTACAAAGTCCGCAAGTCAAAACTTCTTCCGGCGAGCTTCCGATGAACTTCCGACGATCTTCCGATAAACTCTCGGAAACCATTCTGCGGACTCCCGGCAAGCTCCTAGACTTCATGATTTGTTCTTGGTGAGTTCTAACGAGCTTATTCGGCAAGCTCCGATCTTTCTCGGCGAGCTCCGCGAACTTCCAATGAACCTTCCGGCGAGCTTCCGAAAAACCCTTCGGCAAGCTCCCTACTCATTCTCGGCTAGTTCCGGCAGCATTCCCGATGAACCTTTGGACTTCCATCGAACTCTCGAACTCACAATGAATCCTTCGCGCTTGACTCCGACACTTTGTTTCGCTTTATGTCTTCGTCATTATCGTAGTTAATCCTGCACACACGAGCCAAAACTCTACTCCGATCTAGACAATTAATACAACACAAATTGACATTCTGTTGCCCGGCACGTCATTAGTTGGCGCTTCGTCCGATTCTTCAGTACATCGTCCTCTCTTGCAGCTTGTTGCCCAATCGGCGGTTGACCTCCGCAACCCCAATATCCTTGGCGCAATTCCTCTCTCCTTGGCCCGATGCCTGACGTCCGAAGCCTTCTGACATCCAATATCCTGACGTGATCTCCTCCGGCGCAACGTCAATTCCTCTTGCGTCAACTGTCTAATCCTAATCGAGTAGACCTGCATCACTCAAAATACAGTTAAACATCTAAATATAATCAATTAGTTTCATCATCAAAATCTGATATTCAACAGTTTGTTTCATACAAGCATGCCTATGTCTTTTTATGCTAAATAAAAACATACATTAATGTTTAGGATCAAAAAGTAAATTTCGTCATAAAAACTATCAAGACCAAAAAAGTATGACATATTAAACACAAAGCTTCTTCAAACAAGAGATTTGATTCATCATTTTAATCCTAATGATAATATATTTTCCTTTTTATATGTTTCATTTTAAGTGATTGATTTCATATAAGTATGCTCAATTTTTTTGTATGAAAACCATACATCCTAGTTTAAAATCGAAAGAGTAAATCTCATCATGGAAATCATCAAGATCAATAAACTATAAATTACCCAAAAATTATTATTACTTAAAATCATCATGCATAATTAAATATAATATTGTCAAGCATGATTATTTCATATAATCATGCTTTTTTCATTTATGACAAATCAAAATATGTATCATTTTTAAAATCGAAAAAGTAATTTTCATTATGGTAAAAATCGATAAGCCATAAATTATAAGAATCATCATGCATAATTTAAAAATATAAACTCATTAAGAATGATCATTATGCATTATTAAATCATCAAGCATGATTTCATTAAACATAAACCATTTTTAATCACATTCGAAAATCATCAATTTAGATACATATTATTTTTTCTTCAAAACATATATAGGGTTAATCATTAGATTTATATTTGTATTTTCATAAAATATGCAATTGTCATTTTCAAAATTAGCTAGAAAATAAAAGCATGATCCCCTTTTATTTATTTATTTTTTATATTTTATATACTAATTTAAAAACAACATATGAAATGCATCAAGTAATTTCAAAATAAATTAAGGGGATTTCAGGTAAGTCATTTACCTCATCGTTGAGAGCCATTAAGGTAAAGTTCGTTGTTTCGTCTTCATCGGTTTGCTTCTCGTCATCGGATGAGCTCGATTCATCCTAAAGTGCTTCATTCTTCTTACATTCATAGCAAGTAGTTATGTTCTTTCTAAGTTTATTTTTATTCTTTGATTCTTGTTTTAAAAACTTTTTAAGCTTTATTGTGAGAAGTTCAAGTTTATTATCACTTGAGCTTTCGCTCGAGTGGTCTTCATTTGTTCTAAGTACCAAATCCTTCCTGTTCTTAGGAAGATGGTTCTCGTATTCGTCAAGTGTATCATAAGTCATTTCATATGTTATTAAGGACCCGATAAGTTCTTTAAATGAAAATTTATTTAAATCTTTTGTCTCTTGTATTGCCATTACTTTCGATTCCCAATTTTTAGAAAGAGATCTTAAGATCTTGTTAACGAGTTCAAAATTAGAAAACATTTGCCAAGAGCTTTTAAACTATTGATGACATCCGTAAAATAGGTGTACATGTCAACAACGGTTTCGCTTGGCTTCATTCGAAAAAGTTTAAAATTATGTATTAAAAGATTGACTTTAAACTCTTTAACTCTATTCATACCTTCATATGTGATTTCGAGAGTGTGCCAAATATCAAAAGTCATTTCGCAAGTAGAAACCGTTTGAATCTCGGATTTTGATGATGAAGTCAATTATAATTTGTTTGATCTAATCTATATATTGAGAAAAGTATACAGGATTAACTATGATAGCAGTAAGACATAAAGCAGGTGTTGTGCCGGACTCTAAAATTGAGATCTCATTGGGAGTTCGAGAGTTCGTCGGAAGTCCTATCGAAACCAACTGAGAAGTCTAGGAGCTTGCCAAAGAAGCTCGTCGGAACTCGCCAAGAAGATGATCATAAAGTCCAGGAGCTTGCCGGGAGTCCGCCGGAACATTGCCGAGAGTTCATCGGATGTTCACCGGAAGCTCGCCGGAAAAGCAATTGACGCATCGAAACAAGAAGTACTGTAATTATATCTTAGTTATCATAGTTAGAGCATAAATTAAGTTAGGATTGAGAGGTAATCCCACTAACTTAATTATGGGCCAATTGGGCCCTTAACAGGGTTGAATTGGGCTGAATTGAGTAGCCAATTCAGCCCCTAAATTCTTGGCCGACGGTGGCACCGCCTGGAAAGCAATGCCCCTAGGATATCTGGGTGGTGGTACCGCCCAGACTAGGCAGTGGTACCACCAGTACTGAATACTGCCAGCAGTGGTACAACCCTTGTCAGGTAGTGGTACCGCCCATTGTCAGATCAATAGCGGTGGTACCACCTAGTAACGACGGTGGTACCGCCAGTACCCTAGAATCCGGGATGTGACACTTTTTGGCTCCAATTTTGAAGCCATTGGGGTCTATAAAAATCTCACCCTTTTCTACATGAAAGGGTACGAAAGTATTGGCTTTATCTTGAATTCTTAAATCTTAAAAGTGTTATAAAAGTTAGAAAGAGTTCACCTCCTTCATCTCTTAGCCTTGTAACCATCTAAGAAAGAGGAGTGAGACTTGTAAGGGTTACCTACTAAACTCGGGAAAAGGAGAAAGCACTATAAAGAGGTGTTCGGTCTTCACCTAAGGCTTTTAGTGGATGTCAGTGATCTCGTCGAAGGAGGAATCCGAAAGTAGATGTAGGTCGGATTATCCGAACCACTCTAAATTCTGGTTTGCCTTTCATTTCTGCATTTTACATTACTACAAATCTCCTTAATCTTCTCTTGCACTTTTATGAAAGCTTTCAATTTCAACTTCTCTCCGAAATGGATTTAATCAAAATCATTTTCGTCAGAATCGGTTTTAATCGAAATGAATATTTTTCTGAAATCGGGAAAGTTTTTCGCTGCACTAATTCACCCCCCATCTTAGTGCTGCTCTTGATCCTAACAGAAACCTGATTGAATTCATTTTTTACTAAGGCACAAAATAGAGCATTCATAGCTCTAGCATTTAAAGAAAAAGTCTTCTTCTACAACTCATTGCAATCGTTTATTGGAAGAGAAGACCTTTGAAATCCGTTTTCAATAACATTCCATAAATTTAAATCCAAGGAAAGCAAGAAAACTCTCATTCGAGTTTTTCAATATGTGTAGTCCATCCTATTAAACATGGGAGAACGAATGAGAGAGTGACCCTCTTGAAAGCCGAAAAGAGTCATTTCTCTTGGATGTTAAACCAAATGAGAAAAGATATGGCTCTGATACCAACTGTTAGGAATGAGTCAGCACTAAGAGGGGGGGGATGAATTAGTGCAGCGGTAAAATTTATGTTGGTTTGAAATCTCTCGTTCAATTAAAGCTGATTTTGGAAAGATACTTAAAATTGAAAGCATACGGAAGAGCATAGTGGATGTAAAGTAAGTAAGTTTGTAGTAAAGATAAATTGCATAAATAGAAATGTAAACTAGGTTTATAGTGGTTCGGTCATCGTGACCTACATCTACTCTACCGATTTCTCTTCCGTCAAGGCCATCGGCATCCACTATCAGTCCTCTTTCAATAGGTGAAGACCAACCACCTTTTTTACAGCTCTTTCTCCTTTTACCGGGTTTAGAAGATAATCCTTATACCCCCACTTACTCCTCTCTCAAACTATTCTAACACTTAGATTTTTTAGAGGAGTTCAGACAAAATTACAGTAACGTTTCTTTCTTTTTCACTTACAATTCTTGTGTATGTTAACTACGGATGAGAGGGGTATTTATAAGCCTCAAGTATATTCATACTTAGAGCCTGAAAATGTCTAATCCCGGGTTTCCCAAGTCCTAGCGGTACCATTGTTTGTGTTGGGCGGTACCACCACCTACAGCACTAACACTAGGTAGTATCATCGCCCAATCTGACAGTACCACCACTTGGGAGACTATGTTTGGGCGGTACCATCACCTGACACGGTCTAGGAGATTGTGCCATGATAGTGCCACTTGTTGGGTCACTGTTTGAGCCTTTCATTGGGCCCAACATAGTCCATACATGGGCCCAACTGGCCCCTAATTGGGTTAGCCCAATTCCAATCTCAATTATATGCTAACTATGAAATTTAAGATATTTACTAAGCTAAACAAGTCAGTATGTCTAGGTTTCTTACAGCGAGCTTCCGACGATCTTTCGACGAACTTCTAACGATCTCTTGATAATATTCCAATAGACTCTCGGCAAGCTCCTAGACTTCATGATGATCTTCTTGACGAGTTTTGATAAGCTTCTTTGGCAAGCTCCTGGACTTCTCAGTCAATTCCGACAAAACTTCCGACGAACTCTCGAACTCCCAACGAAATCACATTCTTGACTCCAAGACTTCATTTTGCTCTATGCCTTGTTATCATAGTTAATCCTGCACAAATAAAATCTACTTCGATCTAGACAATTATTATAAAGCAAATCAAATGTTGTCCGGCATGTCATTGGTTTATCGACGCTTTGTCCGAATCTTCGGCGCATCATCCTTTCTTACTGCCTATTACCCAATCGGTCGGTTGACCTCCGCAACTCCTATTTACTTGGCACAATTTTCACTTTTCTTAGTCCGATGACCGAATTCATAGCCCAAAGTCTTCTGCCGATATGTCGACCGATCCTCCGGCTCGACGTCAAATCTTCTGGCATGTTTCTCTTCGGCCTAACATGATTCTTCCTACTTTAATTATCTTAAAATACAGATTAAATCATAAACACTCTCAATTGGTTTCATCATCAAAATATAAGATTCAACAACCCCAAACCCATAGAGCAAATATTAGAGGTCCCCCTCGATAAGCGTTGGCCTGACTGGACCGTGAAGATTGGCTCCATGCTTCCGAAGAAGGACCATGTCTAGCTCATCAGCTTCCTAACAAAGAACGCCAATGTCTTCTCTTAGTCACCCAAAGACATGTTGGGAATTGATCTCAAGGTTGCACAACACTACTTGGACATCCTTTCCGAGGCATGACTATTAAAGCAGAGGCTTCAGAGGTTTGCCCTCGACTGACGAAAGGCTATCAATAAGGAGTTGGATGAACTAATGGAAATAGGATTCATAGTCGAGGCTAGATACCCTCGGTGGTTATCTAATGTGGTCCTTGTTAAAAAAATCTAATGAAAATTGGAAGATGTACAATGACTACATCGATCTTAATTGGGCATGCTCGAAGGATTGCTACCCCCTCCCGAGGATTGATCAGTTGGTTGATATGACCTCAGGGCACGAACTCTTTACATTCATAGATGCCTTCTTGGGTTATAACCTAATCCATATGGCTCCTGAGAGCCATGAACATATCGCCTTCTATTGGGATCAAGAACGACACTTAGGGGGGGATGAATTAGTGTAGTGGATAAAAATGATTAGTTTAAGTGATTTCAAAAACTTCATATGATGAAAAAACCTTAGTTCGATGAGAACTATTTTGAAAAGTCGTTTGGCTCTTATAAGTGAGTAGAGAAGAGGTGATTAGATAATTTATAATGAAGTAAAATAGAATGCAGCACAAGTAAAAAAAAATAAGCAGTAAGGAAAGAATACATCAAAATTTATAGTGGTTCAGTCATTGTGACTTACATCCACTTTCGATTCCTCCTCCGTTGAGGTCGCTGGCGTCCACTAATGATCTTCCTTCAATAGGCAAAGACCAACCACCTCTTTATAGTGCTTTCTTCTTTTCACGGGTTTAGGAGATAACTCTTTAAAGGCTCACACCTCTTCTTGGATGATTACAAAGCTAAAGAGAGTGAGGAGGAGGACTCTTTGCACTTTTACAACACTTTTACACCCCCAACATTTAAAGTTTTTTTCACACTATGATTGCACTTTGTTTTCTTTTATGCAGAAAAGGATGGGGTATTTATAGCCCCCAATGGCTTCAAAATTGAAGCCAAAAAGTGTCTCATCCCAGGTTTCCGGGGTACTAACAGTACCACCGCCTGTGCTGGGCGATAGCACCGCCTACAGCACTGACATTGGCCGGTACCACTACCCAGTCCGATGATCTCTCGTAATCTTCCAACGGACTTCTAGCAAGCTCCTGGACTTCATGACGATCTTTTTAGTAAGTTCCGACGTGCTTCTTCTCAGTCAATTCCGGTAGCATTTTCGACAAACCTCCGGACTTCCGACGAACTCTTGAACTCCCAACGAAATATCCATCTTGACTCCGGCACTTCTGTTTTACTTTATGCCTTGATCACTATCGTAGTTAATCCTGTACACTTTTCTCAACATATAGATTAGATCAAATAATTTACCAATTGATTTCATCATCAAAATATGAGATTTAGCAATCTCTCCCTTTTTTATTATGATAATCAATTGATGACGGGGTTAACCTTAATACCTCTTATTTATATGCCGTACTTGAGAAAAGACACTCTTAAATTCAAGGCCTTTGAATTCAAGCATCAAACCAATAAGTTATATGCATTTAAACTTATCGACATGCACATCATAATACTAATCATGATTTACCATCTCAAAATATGATACCACGTATTTATCACAATACAAATGATGTCAAGGTATGACATCCATTTTTAAGTCCAATATAAAATAATGATAGACAATCATCATTTTCAAGTATGATACAAATTTCAAATATGAAATTTAGCAAGATTCAAATTTCAATAAAAGATGACAATTCTTCAATCCGAGGCATGATATCAATTATAAGTAAGAAATTAAGCATCATAATCACAATGATAGACATTTATCATTTTGATTCAAAATCAAGCATGATTATAAGAATGAAACATTTTCATGTATTCATGTCATATTACTTTAAGTTTCAAGCATTCATGATACATTTCAAGTATTTACGATACATATGATGCATATGCAATACATTTTGATATTTATCAAGTATTTACGATATATTTGACGATAGCAATCATATTTTAAGCATTCACAATACATTCAAGCATTTATGATATGATACATTTTACATATTATTTCAAATATCTATAATGCCAAGTTGTCATCAATTTGCCATATTTCTTCCCCTTTGTCATCAACAAAAGGGAGAACCATTCAACAATGCAAGTGTTTTTTTTTTTTAATTATTCAAGTAAGTTCTACACCGATTTATCCAAGCTAGCAAAAAAAATGAGAAGTTAAGCAAAAACTTTGCATGATAACTACTTTTGGTTTTTGAAATGGACAAGCTAGCATTTTTGCTTTAGATGTGTAAAAGCTTTTTGGTTCTTCTTGAGATGTGAAAGTTTTTTTCTTCCTTTGTCATAAAAATAAGAAGCAAAGGAAGAAGAGTAAGGGAGGAATTCATTCTCCATAAGAAATTAAAAACCAAATTCATGAAAGGATTTGAACCAAGTCAAATCCAAAACAATAAATGAGCTTCATTGAATCAAACTTTTTATTTTAACAAAGAGAAATGATTCATTAAAAGAATCAAGATGTCCATACAAAATCAAATCCTTATTCTTGCAAGTGATCATCACATACTAAAAGTCCATAAAAATTCTTCTTTCATGAGAAGAGTAAGGAAGAATTCATGGAAAATGATCATCAAATAAAGGATCAAAAATCCATGAATAAATCAAATGCTTTTTCTTGTAAATAGAAGGAAGAATGATTCATAGAAATTGACAAAAGATCAAGTCATTAATCTAAATATCCATAAATCATGGCTCTTCCTTTGCAAATAGAAGGAGGAAGGACTCATGATCATCACTTGAAAATAAGACATCAAGTTGTAAATACCAAAAGTGGAATATTTTTTTTGTAAATATCACGAGAAAGAAAAAGTGATCTCGATTTAAAAAGAAAACTCAAGTTACAAAAAACCGAGAAGTTCGAAACATGTATCAGGGAATTTATGCATTCAAAAGATTTATCATACCTAATTCTTAGAGTATTGCATGCATTATACCATCATCAAAAAGTGCATCATTGAAAAGCACATAACATTGAAAGGGATATCATTATCATGGGTATTGCATACATAATCAAAGTGCATCATATCACGCATGATTCAAATCATCAACATACCTTTCTCCCCATTTGTCATCAACAAAAAATGAGAAAAGTGTAACTAGTATATTTTTGAAACATGCAATTTCTACTTCACTATAGAACATGCAAACTTAGCAAGTTTTAGAGATATGAAAATTAGTAAAAATATTTTTTTTAAGATGTATAAGATAGCATGTTTTTGCATTTTCTTGAAATGTGTAAGTTAGCAAACTTTGCTTCTCTTGAGATTTGCAAGATAGCACTTCTTATTTCTCTTTTGAGATGAGCAAGCTAGCAAGTTTTGCTCTCCCTTTGTCATTTTCAAAAAGAAGTAATTGTTATAATAGTGCAAAAGTTTTCTCATTACATCATTTTTCAAATCATCACATAAAATATATCAAGAAAAATTAACTTGGTGATGAGATATACAATTCATGAAAATAAATTTTAAGTTGTGAATATCAAGAGACAAATTATGATTCTTTTAGATAGCAAAAAGAAGAATCATATTAACCAATCTTGATTCATAAGAGTCTCAAGCTATTATTATCTAAGAATCAAGATCATGATGTAGATAAAACTTCCCCTTTTTTTTTATAAAAAGCAAAAAGAATCATAGGAGAAATAAATAAAATATCTCGATTCATATATAAGAAATCAAAAGTTGTCAAGATCATGATTTATATATTAAAAAAATATCAAGTTATAATTCAAAAAATCATGATTCATAAAAAAAATCTCCTCTTTGGTAAACAACAAGAAGAAATGAGAACTTGGTTAATGCATAAGAAATATTGAGTCATCAAGTGAAGGAATCATGATTCATGTGATAAAAAGATTATCGATGCATACATTTGAGTAAATATTTTTTAAAACTATCATTACTTTAACTCAACATACATAATTTTAAAATGTAAATCAAGTATGATGCAAATATTTATTTCCAAAACATTCATCATTATTTTCAACTCATTCAATTTTTAAAATCATCAAAATCACTTTTAAGGGATTATAAATGACATAAATAGATTTATTAATTTCTTATTAAAAACTTGATAAGATTTTAGGGATAGAGACATTTTCAAGAATAATGCATTCTCCCTTATTCATAAGTTTTGATTTATGTGATATATTTTATATAATGCCTTTTTCTTTTATTCCAAATAGAAACATGCATCATTGTTTAAAACCAAAACCAAGATTTTACAACCATCATCAAGATCAATTGTATAACACATAATTCCAAAACATAAGATTTTAAATAATTATTGCATCATCATCAATCATGACTTCATTGAATATAAAGCATCTTCAATTAAAATCATTTTGTAACTAATAGTTCTAATTCTAATGAACTTTCCTTTATTGTTTTGGCTATAGAGCTTTATGAGGTATTTTGGATCTTCGGTCACAAGCCTTAAGCATCCACTATTAAAATATTATTTTTACTCCTAGCTTGTGATTATAGACATATCTACAAAAAGGGAGGTTTTCTTTTAGGTACCCATTTTATATTGGGTTCCTCATAAATAGATTTACCTAACTTTTCATCTTGCATAGAGTTATTTGTAGTTCCTTTAGTAACCAAATCAATTTGTGTGAACTATATATCTTAAACAGACATTTATAAGCAACATGTCCAAGTTTGCAATAAAAGTTACATTTGATGGAGGGTGATATATGCAAGGTAAGACCTTTAACAAAGGTGGTTAGATTTTGGTCCGATTTCATCTCTTCTATAAGCGTAACCCTTATTATCAAGGATCATGTTCAAGGACTTGCTACCAACCTTAAACTTTCTAGAGTTCCTTTGAGTAGTAAGTTTTTCTTTTCAAGTGCCTCTAAGTGTTCACACTTAGTGCATGGAGGCAACGAAGGATTATCATGCTTAAGTTTTTTAAATTCATTATTTAAAAGGGTATGCTCCTTTTTTAAATAATTAAACTTTTTGCTCATTATTCTACATTCATTGAACAAATCATGAAAAGCACTTAAAAGCTCATTGAAAGATAAATTAGTCATCTCCGATATCTAATGAACTACTTATCTCATCTCCGATAGTCATTAGTACATAGTTAGCAATTTCCTTGTTGTTTTGTTCTTCATCTTCGGAATCACTCGAGTCATCCCACATTGCTTTGAGTGTCTTCTTCTTCTTTGGTTGTTTCTTTTTTATTTGGGGACATTCACTTTTGAAATGTCCTGGCTTATTGCATTCATAGCATATAACTTGTTCTTTCTTGGGTTCAATTTTGTTTTTAGTATTATTTTTATATTTATTTTTTTATGAATTTTTTAAACTTTCTTGTCAAGAGTCTTAAGTCATCATCATAGTCCTCATCACTTGAACTTCCTTTCAAGTGATTTTCATGAGTTCTTAGTGTTATATCCTTTCTGTTCTTTGGAAGATTCTTCTCATGCTCTTAATGAGCATTGTAGCTTATCTCATAGGTCATTAATGACTCGATAAGTTCTTCGATAGGAAAAGTATTTAAATGCTTAGCCTCTTGAATAGCTGTTACTTTAGGGTCCCAACTCTTTGGAAAGGATCTCAATATTTTATTAATGAGTTCAAAGTTAGAAAAACTTTTACCAAGCGCTTTTAAACCATTGACAATATTCATAAACCGGGTGTATATATCTCCATTTGTCTCACTTGGTTTCATCCGAAATAATTCATAAGTATGGACTAAAAGATTTATTTTGGACTCCTTTACTTTACTAATGCCTTCGTGAGTGATTTCGAGTGTGTGCCAAATATCAAAAGTCGTTTCACAAATAAACACTCGATTGAACTCATTTTTATCTAAAGTGCAAAACAAGGCATTCATAGCCTTGACATTTGAAGATAAAGTCTTCTTCTCTAACTCATTCTAATCATTCATTGGAAGAAAAGACTTTTGAAAGTCATTTTTCATAATGTTTCATAACTCAAAATCCATAGAAATTAAAAAGAATCTCATTCTAATTTTCCAATAGGTGTAATCCGACCCATTGAACATGGGTGAATATATAATTGAATAACCCTCTTGGTTGCCGGAAAATGTTATATCTCTTGGGTTTCAAACCAAAATGAGAGTGACCTTACTCTAATACCAATTGTTATGATCAAGAATGACACTAAGAGGGGAGGGAGGGGGGTGAATTAGTGTAGAGAATTTAAGTGATCAATTTAAGTGATTTTAAAAACTTCATACGATAAAAAAACCTTAGTTCAATGAGAATTGTTTTGAAAAGTCATTTGGCTCTTGTAAGTGAGTAGAGAAGAGGTGATTGGATAATTTGTAATGAAGTAAAATAGAATGCAGCACAAGTAAAGAAAAATAAGTAGTAAGGAAAGAACGCATCGAAATTTATAGTGGTTCGGTCATTGTGACCTACATCCACTTATGCTAACTACAAGCCCAGTTGGCCCTTAACAAGGTTAATGGGATTACCTCCCAAACCTAACCTTAATTATATGCTAACTATGATTTTTAAGGCATACACTAAACAAAACAAGCCCGATAATTCTAGGTTTCTTCCGGTAATCTTCCGACGGACTTCCAACGATCTCTCAGCAATCTTCTAATGGACTTCTGGCAAGCTCTTAGACTTCACAATGACCTTCTTGGTGAGTTCCAATGAGCTTCTTCCCAATCAATTCCAACAGCATTTCTGACGAACCTCCGAACTTCCGACGAACTCTCGAACTCCCAATGAAATCTCGATCTTGAGTTCGGTACTTCATTTTGCTTTATGCCTTAATCGCTATCGTAGTTAATCTTGCACAATTTTCTTAACATATAGATTGGATCAAATAGTTTACTAATTGATTTTATCATCAAAATCTGATATTCAACACCTTCATCATGGATAGAGGGGTCTACCATTACAAAGTCATGCCCTGCGACTTGAAGAATACTAGGGCCACATATCAGAGGATGGTAAATTAGATATTCAAATATCAAATTGGGTGGAACATGGAAGCATATATGGATGACATGATCGTGAAAAACAAAGTTGCCAGCACCCTCCTAGAAGACCTTGCCGAGACATTCTGAATGCTTAAAAGGTTCAGAATGTGTCTCAACCCCACTAAGTATGCCTTCGGAGTTAGCTCGGGTAAGTTCCTCGGCTTCATTATCCATCAGAGGGATATAGACACGAATCCCAAAAAGATCCAGGCAATAACTGAGATATAGTCCCCACGATTGGTTAAGGAAGTCCATTGACTCACTAGGAGATTATCCACCCTCGATCGATTCCTATCCCGATCAGGAGACAAATGCCTTCCCTTCTTTCGTGTCCTGAAGCATGCCAAAGACTTCCGGTGGACTTTGGAATGTAAAGAAGCCTTCAGGAAGCTAAAGGCGTACCTCACTAAGTTACCACAACTCACCTTGGCCATCTTGGGTGAGCCACTCAGCCTCTACCTGGCCGCCTCTAAATGCACAGTTAGTTCGATTCTTGTTTGAGAAGACATGAGTGTTAGTATCATCAAGGCACTAGGGGGGGTGGGGGGGTGAGTTAGTGCTTTCGAAACGGAGAAATGATTCAAAAATTCATCCGATGAAACTGGTATCATAAATGTATTTAACTTAGAAAATGAGTAAGCGTAGTAAGCAATTAAATCAGTAAGCAACAACAATGAAGAGCATAAAAGGAAATACACACTAAATTTACAGTAGTTGCGACCTACGTCTACTCCTGATTCCTCCTCCATCAAAGCCACCGGCTTTCACTAATAACATTCTTTTCAATAGGCGAAGATCAACTATCTTTGTTACAACTCTTTTCTCCTTTTCTGGGCTTAAGAGAGAATATTTACAACTCTCTCTCTTTTACAAGTAATCCTTAAACCTCTCTTAGAATGACTTAGAAGTTTTAAGAGGAAGGAACTCAACACTTTTAATAGAGTTTACACACTTAGAATCATATGTGTTTTGTGCTCTTTGCTTGGTGCATCAAGCAAGAATGAGTGGGGTAGTTATAGGCCCTAAATGACTTCAAAAATGAAGCCAAAATGTCTCATCCCTAGATTTTCAAGATACTAGCGATACTATTGCCAGTGCTGGGTGGTACCATCACCTTTCACATTGAGCACCGGTGGTACCATTGCCTGATAGCCTAGAAGATTATGTTCTAGAGGTACTACCATACTGCCAGTTTTGGTGGTACCACTACCAGTTTGGGTGGTACTATTGCTTGACACTGGCGATACTAGCGTTGGGTTTTTCAAAAACGTATACTTCAGACTTTTCATCTCACAAGAGGTTCGATCGCCTAGTCTGATGATGCTACCACTTGACCTAACTTTAGGTCACTGAATTGGCTTTCCAATAGGCCCAATTTAGCCCTGATTCAAGCCCAATGGGCCCTTAATTAAGTAGACATGGTTATACCATAAACTAACTCAATTAAAACCTAAACTACTTTGATTAAGATACAAACAATTACAAACATGAATCCTATGTTGTCCAGCATATCATTGGTTCATCTAGTGCTTCGGAACTCCCGGTGCATCATGCTTTCCTTTGGCATATTGCCCGATCCATTGGCATGTTGACCTTGCGTAACATCTTATCTTGGCATAATGCCCGATCCTTCCAGTCTAATGCAAGATCTATGACATGATCCACTTCGACCCAATATTTGATTCTCCCACTTCAATCAATTTGCCTTTGCATGATTAAAATTAGTCCAATGTCACATTTCTCAAACACTCATTAGATCACTTTTCGTAGACTCATCAATTGAGTTTATCATCAAAATTTGGGATTTAATAATCTCTCCCTTTTTTATGATGACAACGAATTGATAATAGAGTTTTAACTAAACATCCCCCTATCTATATGTCATATTAAAATAAACTTGAATTTAAAAAAATATATGCCATATTAAAATAAACTTGAATTCAAAAAATGAAAACATTCTAATCATAATATTTTTTAATTCAAGTCGAAATAATTTTAATGATTTTCTTTGCAAAATAATCATGCTTCATATGCATAGTTAAAATAACATTACATACATCAGATGCATCATCATAATATCAAAGTATGAGTTAAGATTCTAAATCATCAAGGTACATCAAAACATTAAAATTTTAAATCATCATAACTTCTTCTCCTTTATCATCAACAAAAAGGAGAACAGTACAAGTGTTTTACTTCTCTTTGAAGTATATAAGCTAGTAAGTTTTTGCTTCTTTTTTAGATATGCAAGTTAGCAAATTTTTGCTTCTCTTTGAGATGTGTAAGTTAGCAAAGTTTTTACTTCTTTTTTAGATATGTATGCTAGCACTTCTCTCTCTCCCCTTTGTCATTATCAAAAAGAAGAGAAGGATATAATGGTAAAAATTTTACATAAATGTTCCAATCATAACATAAAAAATATTAATATCAAAGATAAATTTAAAGAATGAATGATCAAGTCATGAATACTAAAAGATCATGATTCATTTTGACAAATCTCTTCTTTTATAAATAGCAAAAAGAAAGAACGACAGGAGATCAAATAGTAAATAATCTTGATTCAAAAGAAAACTTAAGTCATGAATATCGAGAAATCAAGATAATGATCAATAAAATATATGAGAAGAATTCATGTATTTGGAAGATTCAATATACCTAATTCTTTTTTAATGAAATCGAATTATTCCTCATTCAATGGTTTCGTAACAATATCTACTAATTGATGTTTTATATCATAATTATTAATATGATTCCAAATAAAATGATGTCTAATATCAATGTGTTTAGTCCTAGAGTGTTGAATGAGATTCTTCGTTAAATAAATTGCATAAGTATTATCATATTTTATTAGGATATTTTTCAAGTAAAGTTCATAGACTTCTAAAGTATTTTTCATCCATATTACTTATGTACAACATACACCTACTGCTACATATTCAACTTAGATTATAGATAATGCAATAGATCTTTATTTCTTGGAAGACCAAGAAACAAATGCATGATTTAGAAGTTGATATGTTCCAAAAACACTTTTTCTATCTATTCTATATCTAGTAATCAATTCAAATTTTTTAGATTTAGAATACTATAATCCAAGATTATGAATTCTTTTTAAGTATCTAAAAATCCTTTTAAATGCTTTATAATAAGATTGTTTAGGATTTGATTGAAATCTTACATAAAGTCTAACACTAAATAGTATATTAGGTCTAGTTATTATGAGGTATAGTAAACTACCTATCATACCTCTGTAAATTTTTTATTAAAGCATTCTCCTTCATTATCCATATCTAAGTTGGTAGAAGTGCTCATTAGTATGTTAATGGCCTTAGCACTATCCAAGTAAAATCGTTGTAGTAGATCTAAAGCATATTTGGTTTGATTAATAAAGGATTCATCACGTAGTTACTCAATTTATAATCCTAAGAAAAATATCAATTCACACATTAAACTCATTTTAAAATCTTGGCTTATACTTTTAATAAATGATTCATACAAAGATTCATTTATAGAACCAAAAATAATATCATCAACATAAATTTAAATAATAAAAATTATTTTTAAAATATTTAATAAATAATATGACATCGACCTGGCCTTTCAAAAAATATTCTTAATAATAAATAAGCTAAGTCTCTCATATCAGGCCCTTTGGGGCTTGCTTCAACCCACAAAGAATATTCTCAAATCATTGTGGTTGCTCAATATAAACTTCTTCGGAAATAAAGCCATTAAGAAAAGTACTTTTAATATCCATTTAAAATAACTTAAAATTATTACAATATGTATAAGCAATGAGTATTCTTATGGCTTCAAGTCTTGCCACAAGAGCAAAGGTTTCTTCATAGTCTATACCTTCTTTTTAGTTGAAACTTTTGGCTGATGGGGATATAGACAGGAATAACCTTTGTATAGGAACAAATACTAAAAGACCAAAATACGCAGCGGAATAAAATGGAAACACAATCAAACAGAACACCAAGATATACGTGGAAAACCCCTTCAATGTGAAGGGTAAAAACCACGGGGCAAACTAGAGATAATTCACTATGAGAATAATGAATATACAAATCTCAATCTCTTGCCCAAAACCCAAGCAACAACCACAAGAGAATAACTGGGATACAAGGATCACGTTCATCGCCCACAATATCTAAAACCTCCCAAGTAATCACAGCAAGAGACTATCAGTAGATTTGATCTAACCTTGAGATGAGAACACTGCTAGATGATTGTGAACAGGTCTCTGCGTTGTCCTTGTCTTCTTCCCTTTCTTTCTCTTCCTTTTCTGCCTTTGTTCTCCTTTTCTCTTTAGAATCTCGTCTTCTAAGATCTGCCTCGTTGTTGCCTTTTTTTATAGCTTTAATCTGCCTCTAAAACGCAGCCACCACACCCCCCCCTAATCTTAATTAGGGTTAGGTTAAGAGGGGTGTGAGTGTGGTCATAAAGCCCACATGGGTTGAATATGGGCCATCACCAACAACCTCCCCTTCAAATTTCATAAGGGAGGTCCATGACATGACTCCTCAATGTGAAGCCATACCCACCAACTGTTGGCATATCTCCTGTCTTTCTTTTGTTAAGGTCTTCGTCAACATGTCTTTCTCATTGTCATCTCAGATGAATTTTCTCAAGTCAAGAATCGCTTCTCTTCAAATACATTTCGAATCCAAAGTGGTATCTAACATCTATATGCTTTGACTTGGAATGAAACATTGGGTTCTTACACAAATGGATGGTACTTTCTGTCCGTCCACAATGCACCACATAATTTTTCTGTTTCAGCCCCAATTCTTGTAAGAATTCTTTCATCCATAACATTTCTTTGCATACCTCTCAGAAAGAATATATATTCTGCTTCGTGGTGGAGAGAGCAATACACCTTTGTAACTGGATTGCCATGACACACGCTCCCCCCCAAAAAAGTAAGTACATAACCTGAAGTAGACTTCCTCATTATCTATATCTCTTGCCATATCTGCATCTGTGTAACCTGTTAACGCAGGTGGTCCACCTCCAAAGCTTAAACAAACCTTAGAGCTCCTCTCGAGATATCTAAAATCCACTTCACTGCCGCCCGATTTTTTGCCTGGATTTGCAAGAAATCTGCTAGTAACACCCACTGCATATGCGATGTCCGGCCTCGTACATACCATTGCATACATTAAACTTCCAACTGCTGAAGCATAAGGAACCTTTTGCATTTTCTCCTTCTCCTCATCACTTGACGGACTCTGTTTAAAGCACAACTTGAAGTGACCTGCAAGAGGAGAACCAACTGGCTTAGCATTGCTCTCATACTAAATCTTTCCAATACCTTCTCGATGTATTTCTCCTGTGACAACCAAATCTTCTTGTTTTTCCCCATCACGAAAATCAGTATGCCTAGTATTTGCTTTGCTCGCCCCATGTCCTTCATTGCAAAAGACTCACTCAGGTTCCTTCTTCAACCTGTCAATTTTAGACATATCTTTTCCAAGAATAAGCATGTCATCAACATAAAGTAAGAGAATAATAAAATTCTCACCAAACCATTTGATGTACACACAATGATCTCAAGCCGTTCTTTTGTATCCATTTTCTGTCATAAATGAATCAAACTTTTCTGTACCAATGTCTTTAGAGCTTGCTTTTAGCCCATACAAGCTCTTCTTCAACTTGGAGACAAAATTATCTTTACCTTTGACTTTGAAGCCTTCCGGTTTGCTCCATATAAATTTCCTCCTCCAAATCACCATGAAGGAAAGCTGTCTTCACATCTAACTACTCAACCTCCAAGTCCTCTAGCAGCAATACCAAGAGCAACACGAATAGAAGACATTTTAACAACGGAGAAAATATCTCTTCAAAGTCAATACCTTTCTTTTGACCAAAAGCCTTTCACAACCAATCTAGCTTTGTACTTTGGTTGAGAACAATATTCTTGAGTCTTCAACCTAAAAAACCCACTTGTTCTTCAAGGCCTTCATTCCATTTGGTAGCAGCACCAAATCATAAGTGTGGTTCTTCTAAAGAGCATCCATCTCTTCCCTGCATAGCAACTAACCACTTCTCTTTCTCGCTCACTCTCAACCGCTTCCCCGGTAACTCTCGGTTCACTGCATCATTAAGCATCACATACTCATCTCAGAGTATCTTTCGGAAGGTTGACGTTGTCTAGAAGATCTTCTCAATTGAGGTTCTCATGTGGGAACTTGCTCTCCTACTTCTTCTTGCTCAACATGTCCTGCGGTAAATCAATATCGCTCTACACTATTTTCCTGCACATCTCCCCCATCACCCCCGATATCTTGGAGGAATAACGGGTCACAATCTGCTAATCCTTCTACAGAAGTTCTGGCTGGTGCCTTCTTCTTCAAATCCTCAAAGGTTTGATCCTCAAAGAAGACCACATCTCTACTCTCAACACCTTCTCTTTTTTCGATCCCAAAGCCTCAGAACCAAACCGATCATGTGAGTAACCAAGAAAAATACATTCTTTAGACTTACCATCTAGCTTGGACCTCTCATTATCTCGGAACATGTGCAAATGCACGACAACCAAACACTCTCAAATGCCTCAGGGAAACATCTTTCCCCGACCATACATGCTCGCAACATCACCATCTAGGGTTGTACATGGTGATAAGTTGATCACATCAACTGCAGTCCTCAAAGCCTCATCCCAAAACCTTTTGGGTAGCTTGGCTTTATTAAGCATACATCTTTCTTTTCCATGATGGTGCGGTTCATCCTCTCTCGCAAATTGCATTATCTTTGAGGTGTACCAGAACCGTCATCTCATGTTGGATCCCATGCGACCTGCAATAGTCATTAAACAATCCCATATACTCACCACCATTATCCGATCTTATGCATTTCAATTTCCTTTTCTGTCTCCCCTTTCAACCCCTCGGCATGAAACTCTTTGAAGACATTAATAACCTAATCTTTGGTCTTCAAAGCATAAGCCCAAACTTTCCTGGAAAAATCATCTATAAAAGTGACAAAATAAAGTGCACCACTTATACCAAGAACATCAACGGATCCACCGGGTTTTTGTCCTCAAAGGACCACATACATCCAGATAAACACGGTCTAAGGCATGCATTTTTCTAGACAAAGCAAAGACTAGCAAATGAAACTCTATGTTGTTTACCAAACAAACAATCAATACAAGGGTTCGGATGTTTACCTCGAGATCTAAGGTAATACCTCTCTCTTGAAAGAGCTTGCAGCCCTTCTCGCCATGTGTCCCAATCGCCTTTATGCCACAACTCCATAACAAGTCTTTCTCTCAGCATTTAACTTTTCACCATAAGCTTTTAGCTCAACCTGTATAAAGTATGACATTTCTTTCCATTAGCTATAACAAGAGAACCCCTTATTGAGCTTCCATTGCCCTCTCAAAATCTGCTTTCATACTCTTCATCATCTAGTCTTCCAACTGAAATTAAATTTAGCCTCAAGTCAACCACATGCCTCACATCCTTAAGTACCAACTTACAGCCAAGGTTGGTCTTTAAATGGATATCACCCATGCCAATGATGTCTGCTTTGTGCCATAGTTGCCCATCTTGACAACACCAAAGTTTCCAGGACACAGTATGTAGCAAAAAAACTCCTCCGTGGTGTAGCATGATAAGAAGCACCTGTGTCAATCACCCACTCAAGATCTCGACACACACAAGAAAAAAATATCATCGAAGGAGACAAAATCAAATAATCACCACCTGCACTTTGTAGGCTGTAGTATTATCCTTTGACTCTGTAGACTCCACTTCTTTTCCCCTTTTTCTTGTTCTTCTTAGGTTGCTTACATTGGTTCTTGTAATGTCCTTTCTCACCACAGTTATAGCAAACAATATCTTTTCTTGATCTTGACTTGCTCCTACCCATACGTGAACTGCTTCTAGACTTTGACCTTCCTCTCGTTCTCTCCGAGATAAGTGCACAGAATCATTCTCGAGATGTTGCCAACTCTTTCTTCTCAACTCCTCATTCAACAAACTGCTTGTTACTTGACTCATAGTGACAATACCATATGACGCAAAATTACTAAGGGAAACCACTAGTGTCTCCCAACTTTCTAGTAATGAACTGAGAAGTAACAATGCCTGCAACTCATTATCAAGATACATTTTCATAGAGGATAACTGGTTAGTAATACTTTGCATTTCATTCAAATGCTCAGCAATAGAAGCACCCTCTCTATATTTTAGGTTCACAAGTTTTCTAATCAAAAAACTTTGTTGCCAGCTGTTTTTCTTTCATAGAGACTTTCCAATTTTTTCCAAAGAGAATATGTAGATATTTCAGTAGAAACATGGTGAAAGACACTATCATCAAGCCACTGTCTAATAAACCTAATTGTTTTTCGATCTAACCTCTTCCACTCATAATCTGTTATAGTTGTAGGTTTTGCACTATCCCCTTGCAAAGGTCCATACGAATCTTTGCAATACAAGAGATCTTCCATTCTTGGTTTCCATATCATCTAATTATTTCCATTCAAACTAATCATGCGAGAAATATTACTGGCCTCCATATTCAAATACAAAAATTAAATCACCAAAACCCCGCTCTGATACCAGTTGATGGGGATATAGACAGGAATAACCTTTGTATAGGAACAAATACTAGAAGACCAAAATACGCAGCGGAATAAAATGGAAACACAATCAAACAGAACACTAAGATATATCGTGGAAAACCCTTCAATGTGAAGGGTAAAAACCACGGGCAAACTAGAGATAATTCACTATGAGAATAATGAATATACAAATCTCAATCTCTTGCCCAAAACCCAAGCAACAACCACAAGAGAATAACTGGGATACAAGGATCACGTTATCGCCCACAATATCTAAAACCTCCCAAGTAATCACAGCAAGAGACTACTGTAGATTTGATCTAACCGAGATGAGAACACTTTAGATGATTGTGAATGTCTCTCTCTCGTTGTCCTTGTCTTCTTCCCTTTCTTTCTCTTCCTTTTCTGCCTTGTTCTCCTTCTTCTCTTTGGAATCTCGTGGCTTCTAAGATCTACCTCGTTGTTGCCTTTTTATAGCTTTAATCTGCCTCTAAAACGCAGCCACCACACCCCCCTAATCTTAATTAGGGTTAGGTTAAGAGGGGGTGTGAGCTGTGGGCTGATAAAGCCCACATGGGCTGAATATGGGCCATCAGCCCAACATTGGCCACTATTCTAGCCTTGTTTCGAATCAAGACACTAAGTTTATCTTACTTATTCCTAAAAACTCATTTAGTGTCAATTACAAGATAATCAATAGGTCTAGGAACAAATGTCCACACCTTATTTCTCTCAAATTAATTTAATTCTTCATGCATTGTAAAGACCCATGAGTCATCTTTAAGAGCATCATTAATGCATTTAGGTTCAATTTAAGAAAAAAAATCATATTTGCATAAAAAATTTTCAATAAAGAAGGAGTTTGAATACCTTTTGATATGTATCCAATGATAAGCTCCTTAAGATGTGTATCTATATACTTTCATTCCTTGGGTAAGGATTCTTTGGAAGTATATACATCCAAGTTGCTTGGGAGAGGATAATTCTTATTTAAATTCAATATATCAAAATCAAAATTATTATCAAATTTATTTTTCTTAAATTCGAGAAACTCATTAAATACAACATGGATGGATTCCTTAAAAGCTAAAGTTCTTTTTATTAAAAACTTGATAAACTTTAGAAATAGAGGAATATCTAAGAAAATACCTTCATCAGATTTTGCATCAAATTTTCCTAAGGCTTCCTTTTCATTTAAAGTAAAATATTTATAATAAAAACTTTAAAATATAAAATGTTGGGTCTTTTATTATTTCAGAATTCATAAGAAATTTTAGATAATAGTGGTCTTATGAGAACTCTATTCATAACATAGCATGTCATATTAACGGCTTTGGCCCAAATATATTTTGGTAGGCTATGTTCATTAAGCTTGATTCTTGCCATCTCTTGTAAATTCCTTTTTTTTTTATCAACAACTTCATTTTTTTGTGGATTTCTTAGAGTAGAGAAATTATGGTCATACCTATTTGAATAATAAAATTCTTGAAAATCATAGTTTTTAAATTCACCATCATGATCACTACGAATAAAAGAAATCATAAAACCTTTTTAGTTTTGAACTTGTTTACAAAAATTCATAGAACATTTAAAACAATTAATTTTGTGCCAAGAAATATGTCCAAGTATATCTATTATGATCATTAATAATTACCAAAGCATATTTACTGCCTCCTACACTTGTGATATCAATTGGTCCAAATAAATTAATATAGATTAATTATAGTGATCTAGAGGTACTTGATTTTTAAATTTAAAGCTACTCTTTATTTGTTTATCTAGTTGGCATGCACCACAAACTTTATCTTTGACAAATTTAATTCTAGGCATACCTCTTACAAGTTCTTTAGTTATAATTTATGAAATCAATTTTATACTTGTATGACCTAATCTCCTATGCTAAACCCATACATCATCGTTTAAAACTGAAAAATAAGTTTTATCATAAAAATTATCAAGATCAATAGTATACATATTATTACTCCTTAAGGCAATCATAAATTTATTTTTATGTTGTATCTTATAATGTAAGTATTAGATTCAAATTTAATATTATATCTCTTATCACACAATTGACTAATGTTTAGTAAGTGATGTTTTAAAGCATCTACTAATAAAATATCTTTAATCAAGAGGTTTGATTTCTTACCTATATTTCCTTTGCCCATAATTTCTCCTTTGTTGTTGTCTCCGAATGTGACATCCTTCGTCTTGGCTAATGAGCTTAGAGAAATATGTTGGATCTCTGGTCATATACCTTGAGCATCTACTATCAAGATACAATCTCTTGTTGCTAGCTTTCGATTGTAGATATCTACAAGAAAGGGAGGGTTTGCTTTGAGTACTCATTTAACTTTAGGTCCCTTATAATTCGATCTACCTATCTTGACTATTGATATTAAGTCAATTATGGTTCTTTTAGGAACCCAAACTAATTTATGTAAGTTATATTTTTTAAATAAATATTTATAAGTATAATGACTACCTCTATCGTAAAATTTTCATTTAACTTTAGGAGAAACATGTAATATAGGTCCTTTAACAAATAAAGTTGGTTTTTGTTAAGTGTTACTACTTACAAAGTCAATTCCTTCGATCTTTCCTTTATTATTTTGGATAGTGAGTTTTAAAAAGTATGTTAGATCTCTAGTCATAAGCCATGAGCATTGACAATCAAAATATCATCTTTGGCTCATAGCTTTCAATTTTAGAAATGTCTATAAGAAAAGTGAGTTTGTTCTAGGTACCAATTTAGCTTTGGATCCCTCATGAAAAATCTACCTATCTTGATTTTTGGCATTAAGTCATTCATGGTTCCTTTAGGAACCCAAACCAATTTATTTAAGTCATACTTTTCAAATAAACATTTATAAGTATAATGACCACATCTACCACAAAAATTATATTTAATTTTAGGGGTCACATGCAACGTGGGTCCTTTAACAAACGTGGTTAGCTTTTGTTGAGTATTACTACTCACAAAGTCGATTCCTTCTTTTCTATGAACATAACTGTTATTAGCAAGAATCATATTTAAATATTTGCTACCAATTTTAAAATTTTCTAATATTTGTTTTAGTGATAAATTTTTCTTTTCACATGAATCTAATTCTTTACATTGAGTGCAAAAGGTCAACATACAATTATCATGCTCATTTTTTAATTTATCAAATTCATTAGAAAGCGAAGCATGATCATTTTTAGTAATTTATAATTTTTATCAAATAATTTAAATTTAACATACAAATTATTGAATGCATCAAATAATTTATTGTAAGATAAAGATATTTTGGTTGAGTCATTTACCTCGTCATCGAAAGCTATTAAGGCATAGTTCGCCTGCCACCTCATCTTTGTTGGTTTACTCCTCATCTTCAGATGTACTTAATTCGACCCAAGTAACCTTAAGTTCTTTCATCTTTTTTGACAGCTTCTTCTTTTTAAGTTTAATTTTGTTCTTAGTTTCATGTTTTATGAATTTTTTAAATTTTTTTTGAGGAGTTCAAGGTCATCACTTGAGCTTTCGCTCAAGTGGTCTTTTTTTGTTCTAAGTATCAAATCCTTCATGTTCTTTAGAAGATTATTTTTATATTCGTCATGTGTAATATATGTCATTTCATAGGTTATTCAAGACCTGATAAGTTCTTCAAGTGAAAAATTATTTTAAGTCTTTTGATTCTTGTATTTAATTACTTTTGAGTTCCAACTTTTTAGAAGGGATCTTAGAATCTTGTTTACAAGTTCATGATTAGAAAAATATTTGTCAAGAGCTTTCAAACTATTGACTATATTTATAAAACAAGTGTGCATGTCAATAATAGTTTCGTTTGGTTTCATTCGAAACAATTCAAAATTATACATCAAAAAATTTATCTAAGATTCTTTTACTCTATTTATGCATTCATAAGTTATTTATGTGTAGTTTCACATAAAGAAATATGATTAAACTTATTTTTGTTCAAAGCACAAAATAGAATATTCATAGCTCTAGTATTCAAAGAAAAAGTTTCTTTTCTAAATCATTATATTCATTTATTGGTTTAGAAAATTTTTGAAAATCGCTTTCAACAATATTCCATAAACCAAAATCCATAGAAAGTAAGAAAACTCTTATTCGAATTTTCTATTATGTATAGTATGTCCCATTGAACATAAGAGGACGAATGATATAGTAACCCTCTAGATTACCGATAAAAATCATTCTCTTGAATGTTAAACCAACAGAGTGCCCCTCTATATTAGTTTGTCACGAACAATTGCCAAACATTTAGAAAATCTGTTAACTGAACCAACTTGTCATTAGTTACTTACTATAGGTTCTCCATTTTATCCCTTTTTCATGCAACTTCAACGACAAACAATAACAAAGCCAAAAGCCTTAAAGTCTTTTATGTCACTTCATATAGTGAAATTATAAGTTGAATTCTATGTTTTACTATTTTTTTTTTATCATTCTTTTCCTTCCTCTCGGTATGATTGCTTCTTATTAGGTAGAATCATGAAAATAGCATCATCCTTTTCAGATCATGTATTTAGTTGGAACCTCCTGTATTTGGATTATTCTTTTCCTTCCTCTTCCTATCTAGAGAACAATTATTCAGCGCTGATCTTAAAAGTTTTAAGAAGTGGAAGAGACGCCACAATATTTGCCTTAATTTGATAGAAAATTTCCAGGTTTTCTCTATCTTTTCTTGATGATACTGTTTAAAAGTCAGTGCACCAATTAACTTGATGGGTTTTCCGTTTTACTTCAGTGCGAACTGGACATGTATACATTGCACAGAACATTATTTTCTATGAAACAAGTAGGAAATTATGGCTATTTATTTATATTTATTACTTTTTGGATATAAAAAATTGAATCTATAAAACATGGGCTTTCCGTTACATGAGTCGTACTTACAAAAAGACTGTCTCTTGCCAGGCATTGAACTTTGCCAAGGATTACTTCAAGAGGATGTTTAACTTTAGGAAAGACAAAGATGGACACTGGATATGGTTTGCAGGCAATCTTGCTTCAGGTGATGCAGCTGGTGCTTCATCATCCCTGCTTTTCGTGTATTCTCTATATTATGCCCGTACATGTTTGGCAAATGATGCAAAAGGCAGCAAAAAAGGAAGGTGAAAGGCAATTTAATGGTCTTGTCGATGTGTATCGGAAGACGTTGCAGTCAGATGGCATTGCTGGACTCTTCAGAGGATTCAATATATCATGTGTTGGGACCATTGTGTATCGTGGTCTTTACTTTGGAACGTATGACTCTTTGAAGCTATTACATTTCACGGGGAAGCTGCAGGTTTGCATTTCCAGCCTTTTGCTTGATCGACACAAGTTTAATTTAAGCGTTTAGGATATTCAACGAAGGCATTGGATACATTTTCAATTGGTGTCTTGACTGGCTGAAAGTTATATTCGTCAAATGACTCAGAACTTCAAATGGCTAAATCCAATTTGATCTTCTTTCATGAGTTAAAACTTTTGGTCTTGCGTTGGAGCTAAAGTTTGATCTGTGCTGACAACTGGTTCGTTTGCATGCTAAACAAATTGCAGCATAGTTTCTTTGCAAGCTTTGCCTTGGGTTGGTTGATCACCAACGGTGCTGGACTTGCATCCTATCCTACTGATACAGTCAGGAGAAGAATGATGATGACGTCCGGGGAAGCCGTCAAGTACAGGAGCTCTCTGGATGCTTTCTCCCAGATCTCGAAGAATGAGGGAGCCAGATGCTAATATTCTGCGTGCAATCGCCGGTGCAGGGGTACTTGCAGGCTATGACAAGCTGCAGCTGGTAGTCTTGGGTAACAAGTATGGTTCAGGTGGTGCTTAAACAATGCATATCTATTTTGTTTTCTTGATGAGAAATTTTCAGATTTCGAATAATGTTTTGTAGTGGGAGATCCTCCTGACATAGGTTTTTCTTTTTTTTGTTTTTTTAAACCGATTTGTTCTCCGAAACCTCGATTATCGTAAGTGACCCTGCCAAACTATTTCTGTTCAATGGCATTAACCAAGTCTTCGTTCGATGGAACTTGTTTTCGCAACAAAAAACAAAACCCGTGAATGAAGTTTTGGATTCTCTTCCTTTTCTCACTTGTGCATCAAAAATATTATTTTTATCTATCTGATACTCTCTCTTTAACGGTATGCGTAGAAGATGGTACGTTATACCTGTCCCATCAGCGTTTGTTTGTTGCCGAAATGCCTCGTATTGGCATATCTACCGAGTCATGGTTCCCGGTGACTTAAGCTGCAAATCTTATACATGGTTTGGAATGGGTAGGGAGCAAAGTGAGTCCAAGAAAACATTGTTATTAGCCAGCGGACCACCATGGCCATTGACTCGTATCGTGGCAAGCACATCGAATTGGCTGCATCACTAGGCATTCAGGTCAGCGACAGGAATGGATCTCTCAACCACTGAGATCAAGACTAATGGGTAACAAATAAAAAATTAAAAAAACAAAAGTAGAGATAACTAATGTGATTCATAGTTTTGTCTCGCATGCTTATCCATCGCAAGGACTGTACTTTCAACCAGCATTCTCCTTCTTCTACCTCATCTTATCCCGAGTGAAGAAGCCACACAAGTTTGCTCGCCGAGGGCAACAGCAAAAGTGATCGGATGCGGAACGTAGAATCCGACCTTTTAATCATTGCCAGTAGAGCGGACCAAACACGTTACTCCTTGTCTGCACCTGCTGCTACTAAACTAACGAAGCTTGCCTTGCCAAACCAAGGAACCTACAAAGCAGATAGATGATGGATGAGCATCTGCAGCCACACATATGTTCCAAAAGCTGTTTCACTTTGTGATCATAAAGCCTGCCACAGCTGGATTCATGAGCAAGCCTTTTGGCCGAGAAACCTAATCCTTGTCCACTTTCCATGCACCCAAATTAGTCTGAGCGTTGTTATCCGCATGTTGCAGTGCGTGCAACGCCCTAACCTACGAGGAGGAGATCCTGCTCCTGCTTTCTCTTCCTATGGACTAAATCTATCTCTCGTCTCTTCCAAGGTTGCAAATCAAGTTTCAGCAGCTACTCGATCCATCAGGTGGAAGATACCATGACAAGAAATGTGATCTTCAAAAGTGGCCTCGAGCAAAGCCCAGAGAGTCCCAGCAGAGAGTCCCGTCAACTTGTCCAACTCGACTCCCATATTCCATTTCATCCAAAAAGACTCTTCCCACTATGAAGTTTGTGGTGTAGAGTTCTGTTCGGGAGGAAGTGCATGCCATCATTCCCTTTGAAACGCCACTAGTTGCCATCTTGCTCGGTAAGTGCTTGACCTTACATGCTAATGCCATTTGACTTTCTCATAATTGGGGATGATGACGGTCCACCTCAACTACAATTCACCCAATATAATATAACGTAGTGGAAAAATGAGATCAAGAAATCACTTCACTTCACCACTTTTCCATCTCACTGTAATGCACTCATTCAGCACTCTTTGTTCCCACTTGGTTCATCTCTACAACCTGACGAAGATGTGATCATCTAAACCAATTGTTATGGTAGATTGTTCCCTGTTTCTGTAGGAAATCAGTAACAGGTTGCGGTTTCCTGTCAAGTAGGATTCCAGCGCAAGGAGATCAAATTAACTTTACCGGTGGAAATAAAGAAATGGAATGGCATGGCATCATGTGGATGAAAAGGAAAAGGAAACACAGAACCTAAGAACAGTACCTTTTAAGGGATGAACTGGGTTCGATTTAACGCAAAAAGTAGAACCATTTGGCCTAAGTTGGAACATGATCATATCCAAGGTCTCCATTTAGACTCCCAGGGGAGTCACTTCGTCGTGTATGTGCATCCCTATCGTGCTTGCTTTAGCAAATCATTGCACCTCTCGGTAGAGAGGCACCAGCAAAAAGAGGAGAGCAGGCAGTGGCCAAACCCCATCGCCTGCTCATTAGAATTCCCCTCGAGAGCAGGGAGAAGTTTGAAGGTGTCGGTAGAAGCAAACCATCTTCCATTACCTTTCTGACTTGATACAGCTCCCGGTGGTAGCCATGCTGCAGCTCCTGTCGGCCGTGACGAGGAGGCTGAGATGGCCCAAGAAGCGCAGCGCACGGGTGTTCGACGAGGCGGCTCTGGCGCTCACTCCCGAGGATGCAGCGGCCGCGCGCCGCCCGTGGGGAGCTCTCGCGACGCTGCTGGCGATCGCTCGTGCGCCGCTGGCGGTAGCGACTTGCTTTGCATGCCAGGCTGAGGACATGGAAGCAGGGGGCCGTCTCCATGCAGCGGAGGTAGGTGATTTGATGGTCGGGGAGGCCATGCGCTTTGCCATCTATCTGTAGGCGTTCGGCTTTGATCTTTGTCTATATATAAGAATGATATGATGTACTTTGGAATACCGAGGAAGAAAAATAGAGAGGATTTCAAATGGTTTTCTTGGTTTCGTTGTGGTGTTTACTCGAGACTCGGTGACCTTGTTTTGCGTGATTACTCGAGGCTTTCACGACATGATTTATACTTGACACCAAAGAATCAAGAAGATTTCTGATATGCTACTTTAATTTCTGGGTGCTTCAAGGTTGTCAAAGAAGGGAAAGTGAATGAAGTATTTGATCAACTATTGACATGGACTACCATGATTGTTTTGGGAACTCCTGCAACCACAAAGATGCTCGTAGAAATCAGGCTTCGTAGGATTTATTCCTCTGTTTCAGTCTTAACATATCCTCAAGAAACTGCATAACATGATTCAGGCCACAGTTCACCTTGTTTAGAAAATGCAAACTTGCGGGGCAATCATCTCATTAAGTCTGTCTCGAATCAGGGAAATATAGTATTACCGGTTGCTTGAAAATTAATCCGATGGCAATTTTATGTTGCCTTCTCTTTATGAATTTGAAGATAGAAATGATCAACAGCTCTTTTTTTTTTTTTTCTTTTTAATGTGGGACAGGGAATGATCAATGTGTCAAAACTTGTCTTGATCCTTGGTGGTATGAGGTGATAGCGGTGGACAATCTGATGACTGGTGGGATGCATGGCCTTTGCCGGTCCTACATAGCATTTCTCCGAGATAAGTTTGCGATAGGATAGTTAGTGGGAGGCCAAAGTAATCCCAGTCCATGATAGGTTTGACAATTCCTGGTTGGTGAAAGTGAGTAAAGAAAGAGATCGAATCGTTTTAAAAGCTCCAGAGAACATTTTTCTACTTTATAAAAAGCAAAAGGGAGAAAAAAAGGTGGGTGAAGAATGTTGCACTTCGATGGAGGAGAGCAACGACTCATTCTTGAAGTCTTCTTTGCCACCATGTAGATTTAGGAGCAGAAGCAGATTTGGAAAATCTACTTAAGCAAATTTAATTTCTAGTAGCAATTAATAAGTAGCATATTTGGATTCGGGGTTCGGTCCGGTCTTAAGCTTGGAACTTTCAATTTAGTTTTAGAGCTGGAGACTGGTGTAGGTGAGAGATCGAGGTGGTCTTTCTTGCATAGCAAGACTGTGTTCGCCAGCGCGGGCAAAATATACTAGGATGCATGAGCATAAGATGAATGACAAACTTTTGGAGACATGTTCAAGATTCATTGTTAAAGTGGAGGGTCATCCGAAAAGTAGAGGAGGACCGCACATAGTGACCATATGCTTGACCTCCATCGTGGACTAGAAGCATATGCTTGTCCTTGTAGCCATTGGATGCACGTAGTAGTTGTCAAAGAAGTGGTCACTCTCATGGTTGGGTGGGTACCCAAGGGGGGGATTCCATGTACGCGTAGATGAAGTTTCTGAGACGCAAATGCCATCGTCACAAACTCTCCTGCTATGTCATCCTCCATATTAGCTAGGCATCAGGCCTTGGGTTCAGTAGATCGATCACACAAGTGAAATGCGTTCTTAGGGGAGCAGCACTAATTAGCCAGAAATATCTATGCATGATGGCTTTATTATAGGGAACTTTGACTTGAAATTGACTAGAGGAATTTTGAGTTAAATCTGCTCTAAGAAGTGGTATCATACATAGATAGTATGTATGTGCAGATTGTCATACGGTGGGTGGCACATCAATTAGAAAAAAAGCTTCGGCAGATGTTCCAAGTGGAATGGTTGCAGTTCCCTCAGATTATTGGCAAATTTTGTCCTAATATTCAAAGAGAAATCACTATCCAAAAGTTCATCTGTAGAAATGTAGAACAGAGCCCATGTTGCAGAGTGCGGATTATGCCGGCTTTGGAGGTAGCAATCGAAGGGAAGTAAGTAGCGTCCATGAATTTGCAGGCCACATGGACGGACACCTTTCTTTCCTATAGAAGAGGAGAAAAAAGGCACAGAAATAATAAATCAAGAATTGATAACATCTGTAATTTGTTAATCAGTTTCTGGAGGAGGAGAAGAAGAAGAAGAAAGAAAAATCTTCAAGTTGAAAACAACCACTCATATCTGAGCATGATTGATGATGCAACAATTCTAGGAACTCGAATAACCTAGAGAAACTTTATCTCGGCTGTCGGGTCTTGATCAGATCCAGATCATACTTGGACTTGATGGGTTGCTCCTCCTAACATATTTTATTGGTAGGCATGGGATGGGAGGAGCAAGGTTCTGATTTTATATTGCCTTCTGCTCTCTTACTCTCTCGTGCTTTCGGCATGCTTGCAAAGAGTAGATTTAAGATTTGTTATTCCATCTAGATTTCTCCTTATGATGCGGGTGTTCAAAATCATCTTGAATCCACCCTGTCTCCAACCTTTTCTTATGCCTTGATAAGGGGATGAAAGGTATTTGTTGCAATGGCTAAGAAGGGTTGCCACCGACTCAAGATTACTTCATCTCTATCCTTCTTTAATATGTTGAGGGAGATTGAGGGAGACTGAGACCACTATTAAGAAAAAAAAAAAATCCTTTAAGAAATATAAGGGCAAGAGAGTACAGAGAGTAAAGCAAATATTGCTAAGCAAGATCCAATAAAAGATAAAGGTCGATGCTTCCACTATAACAAAAGTTAGCACTATAAAAGGAACTATAAAAAATACCTTACAGAGACTACAAAATAGAAGCTTGGAGAAACTTGATGTACATTCATGATCAATTTTCATTTGTCAGAATCTTATGATAATACATGAGTATTAGATACCGGTAGTGTTTATTGCATCTGTAATTTGTTGTAGGTTCTAGCAAAATCTAAACCTAGGAGATTGGCAAAAATGAGATGAACCTCAAGATCGGCAATGAAACAAATTTTACTGTAGTAGTTATCGACGATGTCAACTTACATCTATCAAGTGGAGCTATTATTACATGCTTGTTATTTTGTTCCTTTTATTATCAAAAATATTTTTTTCATTTCATGTTTGACAATTAGTTGATACTCTCGAGTGACCTATAATCATGATTACTTATGGTCTGTGGTTAAGGACGAATCGGTCTCATTATCGTGATCTCATCACGATTTGATTTCTATTGCATAGATCCATGAACATCACAATACATACAATAGACAATATAAAGTGAAAAAATATTAAATAAATAATAAAAAAAAAAAATACGTATAATGTCATGCATGTCGTCACTCACGTGATCGGCTTATAGAACACCTATGAGTTGTTCAATCTTTGATACGTCAACTAATTTTCTAAGCTTAATGTTTAATTTACAATACGATAATTTTTCAACACAATGTCTGACTCTATTGCTTAACAATGGATCCTCTGGTAGTTTGATTTTATGATCGAAATATTTTCGTATGTAACTTATCTCAAAAGCATATTAGTTAAATTAACTCATCAATTGATTTCATCATCAAAATTTGAAATTCATACTTTGTTATAAATTCATATTAGTCAAATTATCTCAAAAGCATATTTCGTATGTAAACCTTTGAATTGACGGAAGGATGATGTTTAAATCATCAAGATACAGGCAATGAGTTAGTACATACCTTTAGGTTATAAAACATTTAAGATGATATTTAAACCCACAAAAATGTTGTCTATAGTGTCAGATTTGATTTGATTTTTTCAGATTTAATATGTACTTGACAAGTGTGTAACGTATAATATATGTATAAAAATAATATTAAATGAATACGAGGACACAATATACGTGAAAGTAGAGTTTTTCTTTATTATTCTTACCCTCATTGATTTGACTGTATGAAATACATATATTGTTATTTTTATTATTATTATATTTATTTATAATATGAATACTTATAATGAGTTTAAATTCTTACTCATGAGGGAGAATTGTTTACTTACAGGATATTTTATTTAAATACTCATCTCACTCTTTTATTTTTATTGGTAATTGTTCGAAGTCCGTATGAGTGATCTAGGATTGAAAGTGCATCTTGAGGTTCATTATGTATCAGAAATGATCTTATGAACTAATTAAAGGATTGATGTTACGAAAAAAAAGTAACTTGAAAAAATGAAATAGATATTTTCATAGTGTATTAATCTTTTATTTATTCTTGTATTATGTTAATATTATATATATATATATATATAGTAGATTAGTTTTTCACTTGGGTGACTGAGTTAGACTAGTGTAAAAAAAATTATGATTAAACTTGAACTAGTCTAACTTATTATCATCCGATGGATTGTCACATCTCGAATTTTTATTGGCCGCATAAAATAAAAAATCATCACTGGATTTTAGATTCTGCAGTATGACAATTAAGGTATTAATTTTCATTGTCCACAGAAAGGAGATAGTGGATAACAATAGCAAGGTAAATTTGTGGACTGATCACACAAACACACATTAGATTTCTCGTGAGAGCAGGACAAGAACACACTCATGGCTTATACAAGTGTTTAATGGCATGAAAGTATCAGCCAAAGTTCTTATGGTGCAATTATATTGGTCTTCACGGCTTCACTGTCTCATCAGACCTATAAATAAATTGATAAAAATAAATATATATTAATCTTAATCAACGGAAGATCTTTCTCTGTAGTCCCTCAGGTTGTTCTGAAATGTGGCAGTTCATGAAACTACAGGCAGCCACTGTATACATCCAACTTAAGCTTTGGGAAATTCTACTATTCCTCCCAAGGAAGCTAAACACAAAAAATTTCAATTTGATGGAAACCACAAAATTTTTAGATTATCAGAGTCTTGAATGGATGAGAATCCAGAAGATAACCAGGCATAGACCTACAAGACAGGAGAAGAAGTAATTGGTTGGAGGTTAATCCTATGAAAGAAAACAAAACATGCATATTCTTCTTTATTAGTAATTTGTAGTCTATTTAGTTGAAGGATTGTCAGAGTAAAACATTTCTAGAACTCCTTTCAAATCACTTTAGATCCAGAAAATTAACAAATTTTCAGGCTCCATAATAAAAGAAAAATGGAAGCATAGAAAGCTTTAGAAACTTTCCATTAAAAAGCAGGGAGCCTTGTAATAATCAAATCACGAAATTGAACTGAACCGAAATCAAAGCTAAATCGAAGCTGTTTAGTTTTGAAAACTATAGATGATTTTGATTTAGAGTACTGTTCTTTAGTTTGATTAATCAGATTGAATTAATTTTAATTTAAAAAATATTAAACTGGATCAACTTCGTAGCATCGCTAATCGAATCGGTCCAAATACCTAATTTTACGAATGACATAGGCTCAATTTTATAAATTTTATAATGTCGATCCAATCGGACTAAGATTTTGGTTTTATTCAATTGAATCGAACCGATTTATTTAAAAATATGTATTTTTTAAATTATTTAAAATTATAAATCGGTTAGTCCGTTAATCAAACCAAATTAATCTATTTTGAATTAGTTTGGTTAGTAATATTTGATTCGGTTTTGATCTGAATTATTTTATTTTAATCGAATCGAATCGAATAATTATTTTGATTCAGTTCGATCATTAATGATTCGTATTTGTAAAGAAGAACAAAAAGCAACATGGAAGGATTATAATATGTATAAGCATGTTTCAAGATGAAAAGAGATGGAAACCTGAACGTGTTTATCAAAAGAAGAGACATGCTATTTCTATCTCAGCCTCCTCGTTCCTCCCTCCCTTATTGCTCCATCCATGTCCGGAATGGATGGCCAGCGACTAATGGTCACTAGAGAACATGTTAGCCATGCTTTTGGTATGCTATAGAAATGTGATTGATCAAATTTGACATAAATTATATTGATATCTACACAGAATTCTTAAGGACCAATTTTATTGCTCATGGTATAGCTTCGCATAATCCAACAAGCGACGACATGGATAAGGAACCGGAATCTTTCGACAACAGCAACACCCGGAATCGTATCTATTCAGACCACATACTGAATCAACTCAAACTAGTTCACTCATACATCACCTCTTTTATGCAGTTGCAGCCTCTTCTTCTACTTGCTTCACCTCTTCCCTCTTCTCCTCGTCGGCAACAGCAGCCTCTCGAGCCACCTTCTCTACCCTCTCCTCAGCCACTGCTGCTTTCTCCACCTCTGGCTCAGCTTCGACTGCCGCTTCTTTGGTGTCTTGTTCTGCAGGAATCTCGACGTTCTCCCTCACACCATCAGTAGTTGCTGCTTCCACCTTTGCCTCCTCAACTTCGTCCTCTGCTTTTGGTGTTTCGATCACATCCTCCTCTTTGCGTGCTTCCTCTTTGGTCTCGATCGGTTGAGTCTCTAGAGTCTCCTCGAATAATGCACTAGTTGCAGCTCGGATCTAGCAGACACCAATATTACGCTAAAACAACTGAAAAATAAGCATCTCGAGATGGATCTAACAAACTTTACCCAATACTATTTTGTTTACTTAATCAACATGCAAATATGCATGATATTATAGCATAATTGCTATACATCTCATCATAATCATTATTCTTTCATGGAACGGAGAGGCAGTATCCCCATCAGCTTTTCGTAAATCTAAATTAAAACAATGTTCTGTCGCTGGCAGATTAAGAAGAGAGAAGGAAGTGTAATGAAGCTACCTCGACTGTGGCCATGGGGAATATTACGCCAAGAGAGATAGAGAGAGAAGTTGTGCGGAGGAAATATGGGAGAGGAGGGTTTATATAGAGATTTAAAAGGCTAAGAGAGAGAGAGAGAGAGAGAGAGAGAGAGAGAAAGGGGAAGCGGATTGGGTTCATTTATTTCCCAGGAATCTTGTGACGACTCCCAACAAGATGAAATCAAATTGAACAGAGTTGGACACAGTTCCATTGCCAATAAGAAGGTGCACAGGCTTCTAGTGTGTAGTACGTATATTGTGTTTTGTTCCATCAGGGCTGACATGTGGCGTAATATCCAATTCAGCTTCAACTAGAGCACCGCAGAACTTTCTCCCGCATCCACGTACGCCGGAATGCAGTGAGACGTACGCCAGTGCTCGAACATGATATGGTTTTTAGGAATCATTTGAACTTCGTAAAATTGAAAGAGAGGGAAAAGAGTCTGTCCTTATTTAATCGTCGCCTGCGACCTGAAAGCTTGAAGCAACGACAAAATCTTCTTCTACTTTTTCGACATCTGGTTGATGAAGAATTATTCGAACTTGTCTTATCCTTACCATTCGAGGGGTGGCTTCATGCTTTATGTCCTCCTCCTACTTTCGCTGAGCCCACCCTTGTCAATTGGACTCACCAAACTTGCACAAGGAAGACGCCTCGAAGGTCTGATTCGGTGCCATCTCACATGGTTCCGGGTATGGCCGGGTCCCGCTGCCGTCACCCACCCACGCAGAGCTGACTTGGCGACAACTCCCTTGGGCGGTGGAGGCGGGCCCACCACTTGGACACCTCCCGCTCGACGTAGAGGACACGCCACATTTGAGGTTCTCCACCGACCGGTCAATTCAGCCACATCAGTCGCAGATCGGAAATTTCGATGCATGCCCGACGCGTCTTTTGTGTGTGTTTTTGGCTCGGCGGTGCGTCGAGATCGTGGCTTGCTATTATTCTCGATGATGATAGAGCAAGATCGGAGTGGCTTATGGCCAGCAGCATCATTACACTACACTGGGTCGACCTGAAAAGAAAATTTCTGGTAGCATCATCACAGATGGTTGATGGGTTCTCCTTGCTACTTCGAGTGCACCGTGTTGTGGTTGCGTGTGCCGACAGGGATTTTGTTTGCTTCGTCTAGTGAAGTCTCTCAAGTTTGATTCCTTGCATCTGCCAGCTGCTTGTCTTAGCCCATGCGCTCTTGAATCCAAAAAAAAACAAGGCGATGAAAGATTGAAAGGAAGGAAGGAAAGAGAGAAAGAAATATTCTGAAATGAAGGTAAGAGAGAAAAGGTAACCAACCCCAAGCGCTAAGGAATGTGATCTTGGTTGATATTCACCACATATATAATAACCTAATCCTAACTAAATTTAGGATATCAAGAGAATGTGACCTTAGTTAATATTCACCACATATATAATAACCTAATCCTAACTAAATATAGGTTATTAAGAAGATAATGATGCGAGCAAAGTTTTGCAGCAGATCCCTAGCTTTGTCATCACTGCATGCTGCATTGCTTCGCATCATATTATCCCTTCCTTGTCCTCGGAATCTCACCGGCAATTCCATTGTCTCGACGTGTTTTAATACCCAAGCTTCCAGCCCTCCATCAGTGCTTCCCTCTTCATCCCTTGTCTCGAGATGATGCATATCCATCCAAGTTTAACCGCTTCCAGATTGTGTGTTTCCGCCGTGCATCCCAACGGCCTCTTACCTTGTTTACCGAAGAGGAACGGGTGCAGCAGGAAGCCTGGCAGGTCTCCAGTACTACCTGTAACTGCAGCCAAGTCCTCATCGGACATTGGAGGGATCAATCTTCGCCACCTTGAAAGGGCCATAAGGCTGCATTCAGCTATCTCCAACAGAAGCATCAAGGAATTCGTAGAGCTGATCGGTGATGAATGCCGACATTGTTTTACGTCTCTTCCAGCTGACCCTTTGGAGCTAAGTAAGGTGAAACTTTACCTAACTCCATTTTACATGCCTGCGTCGATAACTCTTTGGTGAAGAATGAGTTGGTTTGTTGTAGAAAGCATTCCAAATGTTGCACTCTTTCATGGTGTACAACAGCGTGATGTTGGTGATCAAACCAACGGCGGACTATGGCGTTGATATTGGCATTAGATGGATCTCAAGTATGTTTACTAAAACCTTCAGTTTCTTGATATATATATATATATATATATATTTGACATTCAAGTGAAACATATGTCTTGCAGATTTTGCGAAGGATAATTTACCCATGGCCTTCGGTTGCAGCATCTCTACAATGCATGTATATGAGGGCATTGTGTTTTGGAGGTGACAGATATTAATGATGGATGGATTATCATTTGCATAGCTTCTTTTGCTTTGACAAACAAATCAGAAGACTTGATTATGAGTTCTAAATTTGTGTTGCAGGAATGCGAAAAACATCATTGACACATTGATCCAAATGCAAGTTGCAGAGGTGAGTTCTATAGCACATTCTTTCAGCATCATAAAAGTCACCAAAGAACATTAATATTGATTAACATCATCTGCTTTTTGTTTTTGTTTTTGTTTTTTTTTTTTTACTTTGTCAGAGGTTAGAGAAGATTCTTCTGCCCATCATTGATAAGCTCGTACCGGAGGGTGTCTTCGAAGGGAAGGAAAGGGTTGCCCTAATGTATTCCTTGCTTAGTCTACTAATCATGGTTGTTTCTGTTATCATCCTAAAGAACACATTGGTGTAACATGTCACTTGCTGCGTATACTAAAACCAAACGATGAAATTGTTTCTCGACTCCTCTTGTCCATAAAGAAGATGAGAACTCATGAAAGCGTGTTCAGCAGGAGTGCATCTCTTTCAAGATTACACTGAACATGGGCAACGATGACAACGTGATCTTCCAGCAAGTAATCTCGCAGAATGTTGTTTGATTTTAAATGCTAACTTAGATGGAAATCTCCAACCAGAATCCCAAAAGCACGGAAAAGGTAAACTTTGCAGCAGGTTAATGCTAGATGGTACTTGAGCAAAGTTCATTGTCAGGCCGACAGAACTTGTTTACCTACGTAGAATTCAAATGTTAGGTTGAAGCCATCTGTAACGTAAGCAACTGAAATATCGATTAAAAACAGCAGTAAAACAAGAACATAATCTTGACACAATACAAGAGATGCAGAGGAAGAACAGAGAACATAAAGAAGCAGCAGATGTAATCAGCAAGGCAAAGACCACAGAGCAATGTAGTAGGCATGACCTCGAAGTTTAACCTAATTATTGTGACCTCGAAATCTGAAAGATGAAACACGGCCAGGATCAACGTTTCAACCTGTAAGACCACAAAGACTTACCAAATCAAAGTTTAATCCCTATGCATTTGGATGATCATTAAGGTGTTATGATGTGCAGTTTGTGTGCTACTTATCACTGGTTTAGACACGGATACTACATCGGGATTGTAAATTGACTGGACATCTTTGATATAGCATCACGTAAGAATTATCTACCGTACCGAGTCCTCAGAAGCTTTAATCGTTTCACATGCATGTCGCGATGATCATAAATGGCATTGATCAGAAGTGCAGCAAAAAGTCCTTTCATGTCGAACTGGGAAAGAACTGAATAATACTATTCAGCTAATTGGAGAAAGAATTATCATCATCAAAGTGTTCAGCTGTCTCATTATTATAAATTATCCAGTGTATTTTGTTTTTGTCCAATAATACATTGCAAGAGTGAGTTATAATCTGCCATAGTATGTATGTATGTATGACAGCTCAAAGTAATGAATGACCCAGATATATTATTTAGGTTTTTTTTTTGGTTAAAAAAGAAAATATATTAACTAAGAGTACAAAAGACGTTCGAAGCAATTGATTAAAAAGGCCAACCCCCTCGACATTCGTTCGTTAACCGATTAATAACTTTGTTGTCTTATTATGAGGTTGAATCCTTACATGAGATTTTGTTGAAAGCAATTAATCATATTATAGATTATAATGGATTCGAGAGAAGTATGTAGTTGACGCAAGCTCGAAATTGATGGCTCTAGCCATCGTGAGCAGGATGGTGGTATAGGTGATAAGGGGTTTGTTGTTGTTTTTTGTAGGATGCAGAAGTACTATTGACAGATCTATCTTGCAATAATAACAAAGCTATCGCAATTAGAGAAGGGCTTTTGGGAACGAGGAATAAAGGCATGCAAAGAATCCACCTTGAATCGATGCAAAAAAAAAAGTCCAGTCACAATATTGAATACCAACACAACTCCGAGGACGATCACTAACGTACCTGGAGATATTATTGATAAGTTGAATTGTGATGATAACAAGAGAACTGATTGAATATAATGTCTTATTTATATACGTGGAAAGGGAAGATTTTGCTCTGACTGTCCCAATTGAGAAAATCTTATCCGTTATCATGTACCCGTAAGATTGAGCTCCTGTTAAGAATGTCAATATTAGATCGGTATAACGAAAATAGTTTACGGGCAAGAGACTTTGTGAGTAAGTATGCTAGTTGATCAGCCGTATGTATATGAGAGACACGTAGTTGATGTCTGATAACTTGATTAATAAGATAGACTACAATTTAAAAGGTTGTTGACCAAAAAGTTGGTGGCATAGATGCCTAATGTAAAAGTGTGAGACTAGTTTCAACTATATGCCGATGCTTACGTTTGATAGAGCCAACTAATTAAGGAGTATGAGGGAGTGACTTAAGGTGTTGTATACCACAAGTTGTGAGGCAAGATATGAGGGCTTGATGTTCGCTTCCGCCATCAGAGTAGACTATTCTAATTGAAGACTGAAAGAAATTCTCGGCCAACTTTCTAAAGTTGGTAAAGATTGTTGAAACTTTATATTTTTGGTAAAGAGGATAAAACCATGTATACTTAGTGAAATAATCAATAAAAATAATATTAAATCTGAACTTATCAAAAAAGGGGTTGGGGCGGGCTCGAAACATCAGTATAAATAATTTTAAACGATTTATAGTAAGATATGGAGGATGTTTCAAAATGTAGTTTATGACTTTTATTATTATGACAAGCATCACAATGAGTTATAGTGCTACTAGTATTAAATGTAGGAAGAAAGTAACGAAAAAGTACTTTTTGCTGAATATAGGACAATGGGTGACCAAGACGTCGATGTCATACATCAACTAGAGCAGCAATTGAAGAATGAGTAGTAGGCTAGGTTATTTATGAAGCTGACGGCTACTCATAAATATTATCTTTGTTCTGTCCTTGAATTAATGATGCCCCCATGCTCAAATCCTTAACAAAAAAAAAGTCAGGAAAGAATTTAATTGAGATATTATTTTGTTTGCAAAATTGAGAAACGGAAATGAGGTCGCATTTAATATGAGGTGTACATAAAACATCATAAGAGTATAAAGGTTGTGGTAAGTGAATTAAACATTATGGTACCAATATGAATAATGGGTATTCTGTAACCGTCACTAATAATGATATCTTCGTTTCCGTCATAATTATTGTGGATAGACAACTTCTGAAGATCGGAGTGTTGAATCTCGGATATTAATGATGAAATCAATTTATAATGTTATGATCTAATCTATGTTTTGAGAGACAAATTTATTAAAATAAGAGGAATCGGATGTTGGGTTAGAGTTGAACATATTAGAAGATTGGACGTCGGGCCAAAGGATTGGTCGACATATCGGTAGAAAGCTTCGTGCTATGAATTCGAGCATCGAGCCAAAGGATTGAACATTGCACTAAGGAGATCGAAAGTTGCGGGTGTCAATATACCGATTGGGAAATACGCTGAAGGAGAGGACGATGCGCCGAAGGATCGGACGAAGCGCCGGAAGAACTAATGACATGCCGAACAATAGATGATTCATGCTTTGTAATAATTTTTCTATATCGAGTTAGTTTATGTCGTACTTAGGTTGATTTAGAATGTAATTAAGCCAACTCAATTATGGGTCAAATGGGCCTAAAGTAGGGCTATTTTGGGCTAAGATAAAGGCTCATTCAATGACCCAAAAGTTAGGTCCAAGCGATGGCATCGCTAGCGGCTCAGTCTCTAAGACACAATCTCCAAGACTGTGTCAGGCGATAGTACTGCTAGACTGAGCGATAGTACCTCCCAATGTTAGGTGGTAGTACCGCCAGTTTGGACGATGGTACTGCCTAAATACAGTCTCACAAAATGTGTTAGGAAGTGGTACCACCCAACATAGGTGGTGGTATCGCTAATATCCCGAAAATCGGGGATGAGATACTTTTAGGCTCCAAGTTTGAATCCATTTTGGGGCCTATAAACACCCCTCTCATCCCTAGTTAGATAACACAAGAACTAAAAACAAAAATAAAGAAAAATTCTGTTGCAATCTTGTGAGAGTTCTCCTCCTCTAGTCTAAGTATTAATTTTTGTTTGAGAGAGGAGTAAGTGGGGGTGTAAATGTTCTCTCATGAGCCTGTCAAAAGGAAAATAGAGTTGTAAGTGTAGTTAGTCTTCGCCCATTGAAGGAAGACCATCAGTGAATGCCGGTGGCTTAGATGGAAGAGGAATCGAGACTGGATGTAGGTCACAATGACCAAACCACTATAAAACTTAGTTTGCATTTACTTTAAGCTCTTTATCTTCATTTCAAACTGTTTTTTTTACTTATTCACTATGCTTTCATACGCTTTCAAGTTAATATATTTCCGATATGGTTTTTCTTCGTACGAAGTTTCAAAATCGATGATTTTAACAAAATCACTAATTCACCCTATAGTGCCGACTTAATCCTAATAGTTGGTATCAGAGCAATGTTTTTCTCATTTGGTTGAACACCAAACAGAAATGACTCTTTTCGGCTTTCAAGAGGATTACTCTATCATTCGTTCTCCTATGTTCAATAAGACGGACTACACTTATTGGAAAACTCAGATGAGAGTTTTGTTGCTTTAATTGAACCTCGATTTACGAAATATCATTAAAAATAATTTTTAAAAGTCTTCTAATCCAATGAGCGAATGAAATGATTTGAATAAGAATTTTTTCTTTAAATGCGAAAGCTATAAATGCTTTATTTTACGCCTTAGACAAAAATGAATTTAATCATGTTTTTATCTGTGAAACTGCGCATGATATTTGGCACACTCTTGAAATCACACACAAAGGCACAAGTAGAATTAAAGATTCAAAAATTAATCTTTTGATACATGATTTTGAATTATTTTGTATGAAGCCAAGCGAAACTATTGTTGATATGTATACTTGTTTTACGGATGTCGTTAATAGTTTAAAAGCTCTTGGCAAATATTTTTCGAATCTTGAACTTGTTAATAAAGTTTTACGATCTCTTTCTAAAAATTAAGATTCAAAAGTAACTATAATACAAAAGGTAAAAGACTTAATCAAGTTTCCACTTGAAGAACTTATTGGGTCTTTAATCACCTATGAAATAAGTTATTTGATACAAAATGAATATGAGAACAACCTTCCAAAGATGGAAGGACTTGACACTTCGAACAATAGAATACCACTTAAGTGATGATGATGATGATTTTGAACTTCTCACTATAAAATTTAAAAAGCTCATAAAACAACAATGAAAGAATAAAAATGAACTTTAAAAGGATAAAACAACTTGCTATGAATGCAATCGACCAGGGTACTTTATGTTAGTTATAGGTGCCCAGCAAGCCAATCACGTGAGTGATGGCACGTGTGACTTAATATAGAATCTTTTTGCTTATTATATTTTGACATATATCACTTTATAACTATTGCATAAATGCATACATATATTGTGATGTCCTTGGATTTGTGCAATGGGAATCGGATCGTGATGAGATCACGATAGTGAGATTGATTCACCTTTAAACACATATCCTAAATAATCCCGGTCATAGGTTACTCGAGAGGGATATCATGATAACCGGACAGACTGGTGTGCTGTATACCCGTCCATATGATGGATGCAGCTGGTCTCATAGCTGCTTGTGTAGGGACACTAGAGATACAACACAAGTGCTCATTGGAGAATGAGTTCACTGATTAATCCGCTTACGGAATGCTGGATGGTTGATGATGCCTTATTGTCAGACAACGATTTCGTAGTCCAAGTGGTGTATCTGGTCCTTAGACTTGAAACACCAAGGATGTCCTGTATGAGTGCTCCACTCTTTGATACCAGACTTATAGGTTTGGCTGTTCCCAGATCTAGTACAATTGGTCATTGGGAGTGGTAGTCGACCTTACGAGGGCTATTGAGTATCGATAGAGGATCATCCACTCTCAGGATCATGAGAGGAATATCCCATGTGTTCTTGCTCAAACAAATCCCTGGCTAGGGTCATTCGGGTTGAGAGAGAAAGAGTTCTCCGGGAGAATCCGATTAGAGCGAGACTCGAGAAGAAATCGTGTGGGTCTGACAACACCATGCTCGATATATGGTCTCTAGTATATTAGATGGATGAGGGACTATAGATACATGGTAACCGAGACGGACATGTCCAATGGATTGATTCCCAGATCGTCCTGGGGGACTTCTACGTGAGTGGCCTAAATGCGTCCAGTAGTCGATGAGTCAAGTGAATTATTATAAGGATAATAATTCACCGAGTTAAAGGAGTTCTTGACAAGTATGACTCACGGCCCGGCTCGATATTGGGCCTAGAGGGTCACACACATATGGTAGGCATTACGATGAATAGAGGTTCTGGATATGAGATATCCGGACCGAGCCCTTGTTTTATTGGATGCAGCATCCAATACCCACTAGGGGAGGACCCATTAGGGTTTGGCAGGGACCTCTATAAATAGGAGGGATTGAGAGCCCCATGGGCTAGAGAGCTTTGGTTTGCCTTTTCCTATTCTCCTCTCTATCTCCACCTCATAGTAGGTCCTGAGTTTTGAGGAGCGTCGTCATAACCCCTCCTGTGGGATCACCCAGCTAGAGAGGAGGACAGCTTGACCTCCTTCACCCTCTCCTAAGGATCTGCAAGGAAACAGGGATATACGATCTCCCTAGGTAACATAATCTACTCTATACGCAGTTTCATGTTTCGTGGATTTTTGCGTACTAATCTTCGCACGACGACGAACATCTATTTGGGAATTGGGGATTTTGTTTTTCTTGTTCTTCCGCTGCGCATATGATGTCGCCCCAAGGATTTCCCAACACTTTAAAAGCGAATGTCCACAACTAAAGAAGATGGCATTTAAGGCAATAGTGGAGGATGAAATAAGTGCATCGAAAGATGAGGATATGAACCACACTTTGATGGCTTTCGACAATGAGGTAAGTAACTTAACCAAAACCCCTTTATCTTATTTTGAAATTACTTGATGTTTTTCATAAGTTGTTTTTAAATTAGTTAGTTAAAAAAATTATTACAAAAAATATTATCATGCTTCTTTTTCTAATGATTTTAAAAATATATATAAATAAAAATTTAAACATTGAAAATTGTATGTTAGCTCCTAGCACAAAAGTTAGAAAGAAAAATGCATTACTATAATAAACAAAATGATGTTGATTGAAAATGTGTTATGTTCAATAAAATCAAGCTTGATGTTTTAATGATATAATGATGTAATAAAAATGTTAAAAAGTTTGGTATCATGATGATTTTATATTATACATGAGGATTTGAAGTAATGATTTAAAATCATATGTTTTGAAATTATGTATTATACTTTTTGATCTTGATGATTTTTGTGATAAATCTTGCTCTTTCAATTTTTAACAATGATACATGTTTTATTTGGGATTAAAAAAAAACAAGGACTTGCTTGTATGAAATCAATCACATGAATTAAACAACTAAAAAAGAATGCATTTTGAAAATCTTATCAATTTTTCAATAAGAAATTGATAAATTTATTTATGTCATTTTGAATATCTTAAAAGTGATTTTTGATGATTTAACAATTTGAATTTGGATGAGTTTCATCTAATCATGATTTTTATCTTGATTTCTCAATATTTATAACTTGAGATTTATTCTATATGAATTGAGATCTTTTATCCTCTATATTTTTTTTTTGCTATCTACTATCCAAATGATTTCATGATCGGTATCATTGGTATATTTCTTTTTATTGTTTACTAAAGACTCTTTTTACTATAGAAATAGCTTTATCTATATCATGATCTTGAATTCTCGATATTCAATACTTGAGATTTTTTTGTGAATCAAATTCTTTCATTTGATCTCTTTCATTTGCAAAAGAAAGATTTGTCAAAAATGACACGTCTTTTGGTATTCAAGAATTAATATTTCATTTTTGATGATTGAAATATTGATACAAATTTATCTTTATTATTTATCTTTGTCATGGTATAAAAATTGATGTAAAGAGAAAAGAATTACAAATTTATATTCTTCCTTCTTTTTGACAATGACAAAGGGGAAGATAAAATTTACTAGCTTGCACAATTCAAGAAGTGTTATCTTGTATATCTCAAGAAAAACAAAACTTACACATCTTAAAAGATGTAAAATTTTACTAACTTTCATATATGAAAAATTTGTTCGCTTGCACGTTTTAAAATGATGTGAAATTTGTTAGTTTACATGTTGTAAAATAATATAAAATTTATTAACTTGCACTTCTCAAAAAGAAGAAAGAATTTACTCACTTGTATGTTTTAAAGCGATGAAAATTTACTAAATCGTTAAGTTTATATATCTCTAAAACTCAATAGTTATATTTTTTATGACAAAAAAGAAGAATGTACGATGATAATCATGCATGTTAACGTGATGTCCTCCCTCCTCGTGACAGCAAGGAGACCTGTGGCCGGCAAATAATGCATCAGGATAGGCGACAGATCCCTCACAAGTGAGCTCGAGCCATCCCCACCGAGGCTTATAACAAATCGTACTAATAGTTTATATAGATAGATGTATACGTTATATCTATCTATCAATCTATCTATCTTTTTATTTTCCTGAGACCAAACGGTACTAATACTTTACTTGGATTAAAATTAGAATCTCATGTCCCGGGGAGTCTGGCTGGCCACTGAGAGAGCACTCAGCAACCCGAATAACAATGTATATTGTACCATCCAATGACTGGCCTTTTGGTTTACGAGGCAACTACTGCAAAGCCTCCACCAATGGTTTCAGTGGCCCAAGCGCTGTGTTGAAAGGGCATGAGGCCACTCGGCAACTCCAAATAACTGCTGTTTTTATTTCTTTGGAGCTTGTCAACACGGTCAAAGGAATTACTCCTATTCTCTACACCCTATAGAATTATTTTCATGACATCTCTTGTTGTTTGACATTATTTTGTAAGTCATTCCTCACCAATTTTGGAAGATCTTATATCTCCAGATTTTCTTTCTGCCACATATGTTTTGTATTATAGTGTTTGTAACTCAGTGTCAAGTTAATAGAATCTCCTAAAAATAAAATAAAATAAAGCACTGTACCTTTGAATTCTCATAACACATTGCAGTGAAGTTCCCCTTCTCTCTTTCTCTCTGTCTGTCTCTCGTGGGACATTTGGAGTCAGGACTTTGGGTAGAGTGCAAGGAGGAGGAGGTTTTTTCTTGAATGGAAGAGAGGGCATTTATTTGGTCGGAGGGAGGTCAGGTTGCTTGGGTGGAGCAAGTCTCTCTTCGTTTGGTCTGCATGTTGCCGTCTCTTTAGCCCCCACCCTGGGCAATACGCACCTACTCACCTCACCACCTGCCACAAAAGTTTCACGTGCCTGACTTTATTTATATCGGACTGCCCTCACGGGATAGTGCATCTCCCGGGCACATCGGCGTTCCTCTGGTTCGGTCAGTTCTTCAAACTCTCCTCCTCGCTGCATTTACTTTTCTTATTCTCGTGTTGGTTTAAAGAGTGGTAGTACCTGTTGTAAATATAGGCAGGAATATGTCTAGGGGGGCTTTCTGGTGGTGTTGATCTTCCTATTTTCAGTTCTTCATAGTCTCCTAGTAAGATTCTTCCTATTTTCCATTGTCCTGGATCTTGTGTGGGGATTCTCTCCCTTGTTTTCACGTACCTAGACTTTTTTTGTTTTTGGGTCTTACTGCACCATGTTCCAGGGTCAAAATTTGTAGTTGAAGCTTTGTGATTTCTTTGTGAATGGACATAAATCTGGGGTTGGAATGCTTTTAGATCTTCTTTTGTGCTCCTGGTTGGATTGGGTCTAGTGTTGCCTCTCGTTTTCCTGGTTTTCCGACTATGGGATTTGGAATAATGTGATGGTTTCAATTATCTTTGTATCTACTAGTCTATAATTCACCCTAGCATTATTTATTTGTTTATAATGGCCTAAAGAAGGATGTTTATGTTGCTTTGGTGTGCTTGGCTTATGGGATGCACAAGATATTTTTGGTTGACGCAGTCAGTCTGTTCTTGTTACTTCATCACCGGACATAGTTCTCTAGCTTTTATGGATCGGATTAATTCACTTTGTGGGCTTGCTGTTCCTGTGCGACTCCTCCATGTATCATTTTGCTTTGCTTCCCCTTTGGAATGTGAATGATATACAAAGCCATTACTTACATTGTCGTTGGTTTCACCAATCGATGGCTGCTTTTATCGATCTAATTTTCAATGGATTTCTTCATGTTTTATGTGTTCTTTGAGTTTAAAATGTTTTCTTACTGCAAAGATAGCTTTAGCAGTACAACCTGCTTTTTCGGTTGGTTATTTAGTATAATATCTATCAGCTACTGCATGGAATAACAGTACCACCATGCTGATTAGATTAATATATAGAAAAGCTTTGTTCTCACAAGATAGATAGATAGATAGATAGATAGATAGATAGAGATTATGCTGTGATCCAGTATCATATAATTAAAAGTGGAATTTGTCTACATATGTTTGCTTATTCTGATCACACTTGTTGCACATTGATATTATTACAGGAAGTGAAGAAAATTTAGATAAATGGGTCCTGTTGCGATCTTTTGTGCCAGTATTCTACTAGCTCTGTCGATGCCTTCTCCTACGAGCGCACAAACTCCACCAGCTCCATTCCTACCTCCGTCTCCATCACCTTCCCCACATTTTGTGAACCTCACTGATCTACTCTCGGTTGCTGGCCCTTTCGACACATTCCTCGACTATCTCCTGCAATCCCAAGTCATCGACACGTTTCAGAACCAAGTTAACAACACCAAACAAGGCATCACTGTCTTTGTACCGAAAGATTCGGCTTTTGCATCGCTTAAAAAGTCTGACCTTGGCAATCTTACTCGAGACCAACTCAAGACCCTCTTCCTCTACCATGCTTTCCCCGAGTACTACTCGCTATCTGATTTCAAAAACCTGAGCAATTCGAACCCTGTCAGCACGTTCGCCGGTGGGCAGTATACTCTGAATGTCACCGATGCATCTGGGCTTATTCACATTGTTTCGAATTGGGCAAACCCGAAGATAACCAGCAGCGTCTACTCCACAGCTCCCGTGGCAGTTTATGAGATCGATCGTGTTTTACTTCCATCGGCAATCTTCAGCACCGAACCAGCTCTAGCACCAGCTCCTGAGACCAAAACACCGTCAGACCTGGCTCCAGCCCAAGGCGGAATTGCTTCTGCGCCCAAATCTGCAGAGTCATCGACCGGTGATGCTACTTCATACACCACCGCGTTTCGTCTCTTGGATTGCATGGTCTTGATTCTTTCTGCTACTCTGATGCTTATCATGTGAGGCGATTTGCTCTCGAGGAAGGAAGTACTTCGATGTACGACGCTCAGCACATTCACAGCCTTGGCTTTCTTTTGGTTCGTTTGTGATCATTCTTTGAGTGGAGCAGATATTGTGTTTAGATGGAGTTTGAGAAATGCATCGTGCTGAGTTTTTTATTTGGTTATTTCATTTTGGTGGTATGGAGGATATTGTGATGCTTTACTTCATTTTCTGAGATGATATGTTTTGAGCTTTGCCTGCGCATAAATATAAAGCCACTAGTTTTATTCCTCTCCAAGACATTGTTGGAAGCTTACATCCTAAGCATAACGTTATGGCCAATATCTTTGGACCGTCCGGTACCGTTATAGTGTTACAGTATTATACTATAGTATTACTACAATATGAAAAAAATATAAAATTGTTCGGTACACTAGGGTGTACCGTTCGATACGTCCTGATGTATCGTTCGGTATATCGGAACCGTACTGTATCGAATTCAGATCGAAACGTTAATACAATACGGTATGATGAACCTTGCTCCTAAGAAGGATTAGACAGACAGCTGGCTAGTGGTTTTTCTAAAGGGAACCATTGATCTATTGACATCATAAGGGTATCCCCATGGCTGCCATGTTTGTGTGCTCCAAAGGAAGAAGAATTGCGGGCGAAGCAGTGTAGTAAAGCTTGACAACAAGTCGCCGATTGGAATAGCACACACATATCTCTGGTTATATTCAAGATTTCTATTTCTCTCTCTCTCCCTCTCTCCTTTTTTTTATATTTATCATGCACTGTTCACCTGTTCATCAAATAGGTATATGTACGCCACTCAAAGTTGATAAAGTTACAGTCGAAGGAATGTTTTTCTAATCTTTCACGTGGAAACTGCTCTGACAAGATCTTTAGATAATGTAACCCCTTATATGAATGTTTTTATCGTGGAGCGTTTGATAAGTAAAAGTTCCTTCTTCCTCTTACTTCATATTTGATATATATATATTAGAATTTTCTAACTTTGGTATCAGAAGGTTTGCTAAGAGACGCTTGTGGATATTCAACGTTAGAGTATGGTTCAATCTGAAGAATACTCTTTATCAACTTTTAACAATTAACTTGGGAGTGATTCTTATATTATACAAATATTTGAGTTTGGGATAGGTCAAATTAATTTTTGTTCTCGAGATAAATCATTAATACTATGAATAAACAAGACTCATTGTGTATCTTTATTAGAATATGATACATTTCATCTCTCTCTTACTATCTATCGTACTTGAAAGATAACTCTTTTGAAGTGACAGTATATTTATTTCTTGCTCAATCCGATCACTCGTTAACTCTTTTTTTGGGAGTGAACCCTGAAACTATTAACACCGAAACCTCTCCAATGGCATACCCAGAATGCCAAAAAAATTCGTTTGATCTCGAATACCATCATCAACCATGAGCATTTTAATGTGACTCTGTGTGGAATTCGACTTTTGGGAGGCGGCAAGAGCTGGAATTAGATGCCTCGAACAATGATGGCGTGTTGCTTGCAGGGTTTGAAAGGGAGAAGAAGCATTGCAACTACGTGTGCGAGGACGCTAGTTTTGTGTTCCATATCTCAGAACGAACTATGCGGCTTGGAGAGCCAGCCGTGGCTTGTCACGGATACAATCCTAATAATTACCTGTTAATTCAGTTACCTACTTTACTTTAATTCTATCAAACATACTTAGGACGATCGATACGCTTATCGGATCGGATGTGAATCTTGGATCCGCATCAAACCCAGGTTATAATGTGGTTGCACGCATCTCAAGGCGGTGAATCAAACGAAACATATGTTTGACTCGACGGACGGATTTTGTTGGGAGGTTTTACGATAAAAGGATGTATTAATCCTTCGAAAATATATTCTTACCGTAGCGTTCCCATTTACCGAACAGCTGATCACGATACATACATGGAAGGGGCCAAAAGTACCCAACACCTAATAAATGAAGGAATAGATGCATCGCAACCGGTATTAAATCCGTCACTCTTGTGGGCCTCCGATAGTGCAATATGACGGGGTATGAGAGCGGGTACGAATGCACGCGGGTAGGGAGATGTTTTCTTGCTCCCAATAATAGAGAAAGGAGACGAGGAGCAACCATACACCGGCAAACGTAATCTAGCAAGCAATTCCTCGCATCGATCGGTTTCCTGTAATAGCTCAGACGCCATTCAGGCATTCTCCTCGTTTGGTTGTCGCGGGTCCATATCTCAGACTGACGGTTCGATGGGAGAGAATTCCTGGACCCTGGATGGATTGTCCCACCATATTTCTTATACTTATCTTTTTAAAACCCTCCGAAAAAGAAATAAAATTGGGCCTCTTTTCCTCCCCTCGTTTGGTGGTCTTCGTCTCGGATGGCGTCGCCCCTTCTCTTCCGCCTGCTCCTCCCCCTCCTCTTCCTCTCGGTCTCATCAGGTTCTTCGAGCACTTTACGACTCCAATCCGATGGCGCCTACATCTCCACTATCGTCTCCGAGAAAGGCCTCGCGTTTGCCAAGGACCTGCTCGTCGAGCGGGCGGTTGAGACTCTCACCTCGCTCCGCATCCGCGACATCGAGAAGTCCGTGGGGATCCCGATCGTGGGCGTGGTCCGTATGGTTGCCTCCAACATTACCCTGGAGGCCATCCATGTCTCCTCGTCGACGGTCCAGCCTGGGGAGTCCGGGATCGTCATCGTCGCCTCCGGCACCACGGCTAACTTGAGCATGGATTGGTTTTATTCCTACACAACTTGGTTTGTCCCTTTCGAAATCTCCGATAAAGGGGGCGCGTTCATTCAGGTATTACCCCACTGATTGCTCTTTGGTGTCGTTATGGTTTCTAAGAATTGGACTTTGATGCATTGTAGCTGTTTCTTCTTTTGTATACTTTAACATGAATTGATTGTTTGGTTGTCTACTTGACATTGCGTAAAATGTACTACTGTGTAGTTTGTAGAAGATAGTCAAGAGAAGTCAAATTGATGTGGATGTACATATCTAACTACGACAAAATCGATTCCTCATTTTTTTTGTCAAGTGTGTTGCAGTAAACTTCTGATTGATTCTTTGAAAGCTTTCAGTTGGTCAGCATAATTTCGTCTTCAAATTTGCTCGCAGCAATATCTCATTCACTAGTAACATTCAGTGTTTTTTCTACTGTCATCAGTATTTCTGAAGTTTTAGTATGTCATTTTTTTTTCTTTCAGAAGTATATTACTTCTTGTTTGATATCGGAGCTGATGTCTGGTTTTGTTGATTGTCTTCCTGTGTTCTGACAACTAGGACTTTTCTTTTATGATTTGCAAGCTGGCACATTCTAGATTCACCACTCTTTTTTCTGCTTTTTGAAGCAAGGTTGAAGGCATGGAAGTTGGATTAACCATGACCATGGAGAATAAAAATGGGACACTGGAACTGTCTGTTACACAATGTGGTTGTTACATGAAAAATTTTGTCATAACCTTGAATGGAGGAGCTTCTTGGTTCTACCAAGGGTATGTGAGATACATCGATGGACGTACATGGATTGAAACCAATTATGTTGCATGATCTGTTTTGTGTTTGATCAATCAATATATTTTTCTTGTTTGGTAATCTTTTTTTAATACCGATATTTTTTTTTTCCAAATAAATGGTGTTTTGTTACTGATATATTTTTCTTTCTGAACACAGTATAAACCTGGTTACTACAAGTTTACATTGAACCTAGGTAATAAATCCAAGGCCATTTGATGAAGCTGGCTAATTTTATAGAACATTGACCTGATTCTACAATAATAAAGGGTGGACATCTTGTAATTATTGTTCTAAACATGGACAATTAAATAAAATGCAATGTTGGTGTATTTTGACAAACTTCATTAGAGTTTATAAACTGATAGTTTCAAATGATTGGATATGTTCTTACGTCCTTTGTTGTACCTTTACACAGATATAATTTCCAAAGTAACTCTAAGATGTTTGCTATAGTGTTTGTTGGTTATATCATTTTCATCTTAATCATCTAGTCTCACATGGAGGGAGATATAACAAGATAATTAATTGGTTGAAGTCAAACTTGACTAATTGAAGGTAGCCATGGCTTCAGCAGGAATTGCATGTTCTTCCACTGTTCTTGAATTTATAATCATGGATCTGAAGTATGAACTATCACATTTGTAAATCAAGTGTCTCGTACATACTACTTTCTTCATATTCCTACTTATGAGATGTAAGTGTCTATTCATTTGTAGAGAGTCTGAGAGAATGAAGGACTTTATTCTACTTAGAGTGATTTCAAGATAATGAGCTTCTGATAAAGAAAAAATCAGTTGTGTTGATACTGAGAATCAATGACATTTTATCTTACGAAACAAATTCCAACATACTCATGAATTTTAAATCACTCAATCAAAATGTAGCATAAAGTAGTGAATAACAGGCTAAAAATTATACAAATTAGAGTTAATACTATGATTACACAATAGGCCTCAGGTTTCTTGGGCAAAAACTTGTTATCTGTTAGAATGAATACTCCTTGGTCATGCCAAAATAAGAGAAGTCATTGTGGAATGTAGGGCATTTCTTCAAAGGGATCCAATGTGGAATCATGAAAATGATGACACTTCTTCTAAACTTTGAGTGCTACAAAGGCTTTGGTACTCTAAACGAGTTAGCCGGCACATTTTAATTTTTAACTTTCACAGTGTAGTTTGCTATTCAAAATCATGCTTGGATGGAATTCAGGTGTTTAGCCCAGTTTCAATGGGACCAATTTAAGGACTATGAGGTTACGAAATCATGTGTCTGATTGGATTTAAGGTTTTGAACATTATTTTTCACTTGAGTTTTTGATAGAAATTGGAAAACATTTGGAGGTGCGGTGCTAGATATTGTATGGAAATTGATGTACATAGCAGGATGGTCAATTGATGAATTCAGCAAACAAAGGGTTTTTTACATTTTTGGTACTGGTATGAGTGATATCATGGAGAGCGAGGATTAGAAGGAAAAAGGATAGAGGGAGAGAAATAGCCAGAGGAAGTAAAGAGATCACCTGAAGTTACACTTGTTCCTAGCAGTCACATCTAGGTTTCTAATCAGACATCAATCGTGCTTTGTACTATGAGATGTGAAAAGAGTAAAACTCATAATTTTATCAATCTCTTCAAGATCTACATAAGGTGATTTAGCTCATAAATTTAATTTCAAAGGGGTCCATCCCAACAGAATTTTGCAAAAATAGTCAAATTTGTGGCATGCAAAATTATACTGAAAGAGAAAGTTTGATCATTCAAAGCATGAGTTTGAATACATAATAGTTGTTTTAACTAATTCTTTACCGAAGTTGACTCTCATCAACAACAAGTAGATGTTGGGTGCAAAATGCTTCCTTGAGTGGCCACTGAACAGAGTATGAAAAAAATGTCCTGAAGTGTTTACAGCTTAATGAATAGATAACGTTTGACTCTATTCAGAAGTAAAGTTGATATAAACTCTTTCATCATGCTCTTTCATCAGATCAGTTGACACCTATTGTGTCTGCTTTGTAATTTTATATGCTCTTTTCTTCCATGTCAGGCAGCCTTTTTGACTAAATATCTTCCTGCTCCATTCATACTTTCCAGGTTTCTAAATGCTTTTGCAGATCAGATCAGATCTGCTGTAGAGGATGCAATTGTGAAGAAGATAAATGAAGGGGCACTAAAGCTTGATTCATTGCTGAAAACTGTTCCAAACAAAATTGATGTGGACAAAGTTTCTGCTCTAAATGTCACATTTGTGAATGACCCGACCTTCACAAATTCTTCTGTTGAGTTTGATATTAATGGCTTATTCATTTCACTGGACAAAACTTCTGCCCGTGGTTACTTTCAGAAGACATCACAACTTTCACATTCTTGTGATGGGACACAAAAGATGCTTTGGATGTCATTGGATGAATCTGTATTTAATTCAGCATCTGACGTCTATTTCCAGGTAACCTTCTCTTACATCACTGATTAACCTTGCCTCAATGCCTGTAGGTAGAGACACTTGAGGAAATTTTTGGGCCATGCTTATTTAATAAGAAAGACATTTGATTGTTATGTGCAGTTCCATCATACTTCTTTTTTGGTTTCAGACCATGTCAAACACACAAATATTAGAATTGTCACAAAGAAGCATGTGGTTGTGTGCCATGTATCTATGGTTTTCTTGTCCATGATAAAAAGGCACATATTAGGTATAATAAGAATGTGTACTCATTTTGTACTCTACACTTGCAATTTGTTGGTTTTTTTGATAGTTGACAATGCTAGAGAAAAGTGCTTCATGTCCTGGCTTAAAGAGAAAAAATATCTATAAATTATTTGGAAGAAATGGTTAATTTTCTACAGCCTTTGTTCTATGCTGGTGAATCTATGAGATTGTAGCAGCATTTACTAGCTTTCACACTGTATCTTTTTTGGTAGTGGTTCAGAATTGACTGTTATTCCCAAACAGAAAGTCCTTATATTTTTATCAACAAAACCAGGTTCCAAAGGGTTCCTTGTTTGACTTCTACATAATCTAATGGCTAACAATTTTCTTCATTCCATACATTTACGGAGTTTTTGCTCTCATGTATTATCTTTTGGATGGTTGGACTATTCTAATAATAAGTTTGAACTAAGGTATGTAATTTTGAATAATACCGTCCGGTATGGATGGTACGTACCGGTCCGTTAGCTGACCGGTACAAGGACCGCCCGTTACCGGACGGAACGGAATATATATATATATATATATATATATATATATATAAAGCGACATCGCGTCACCTTTATCGGCGACGTCGTCCAGGCGACGCAACGCGACGTTGCCTTTAATAAGAATATATATATATATATATATATATATAAACGAGGCGACGTTGCGTCTTCTCGGCGATGCGATGTCGTCTTTTATAAAAAAAAAATATATATATATATATACTGAGCGGTATACCGAACAATATATCACTCGGTATACAGTATCGTACCATACCGAGCGAGCGTTGAAACTCCGGTGCGGTACGATATTTCAATCCTTGGTTTGAACAATTATAATTATGCTGGGAACTTAATTTTTAATTAAACTACGATACAGTGGCATGGATAAACCTGATTGTTCAGGGTTACAGGCATAGAAACAATCTTTCCACTTGTAAGGATAAGATTGCATCCGTTGACCGTTCTGCGTTTATGTGAGTTTCATGGATTGGACCTTCCTTTTTTAACTAAATGGCACATTATACAAATCAAAACTTGGTTTTGTTATAATCATCCATGTGGCTTTAGTGCTGTAAATAAAATAATTTTAGCAAAAATAAAATAGCTTTTCTTTCTCAAAAAGCTGATGTTTGTATTCTTCCATGTTGATTGCTTCCACTGTTGTGCTAATACTTTTCTCTTATTTGGTTTAGGCAGGAGTGATGCATTGGGTTGTGGAAAAAATACCTGATCAGTCTTTTCTGAACACTGCTAGGTGGAAGTATCTTATTCCCCAATTGTACAAAAAGTACCCTAATGATGACATGCTGTTGAATATGTCATTAACTTCTCCACCGGGCATATGGATTACACCACAAAAAATAGGGGCGACTATTTCTTTAGACATGACCATTGATGTCTTGGATGGCAGTAAGACAATTCCTGTTGCTTGCATATCAGTGGTAATTGATCGTTAAGCAAATTTTATAGATGATGTTGGTTCTGCTCATTATAATCTAATGCATGGTATACATTAATGCTTCTGTATGTATATATGCTAGAGCTATACACTGGTCTTAGTGCTTTTAGACAATATGTGACTTCAATACGTCTATATATATTCTTCTTTACTTCATACAGAAAGGCATATAATTTGTTCACAAATTGTTATCCTATTTTTGTTGAAATGGGTAGGAGCTAGGTCGAGTTGAACAAGGTAATTGATAATACTGTTTCATGACGTAATCTAAACAACATGACTTGATCATGTTATATTTGAAATGTTGCTATGCCCATTATCTATTGAACTCTCTTTTTATATTTTCATATGTAGTGCTATCTAAAACAGATTGTTGTTAAAGGGTCATAGTTATTAATACATTTTTCTACTCCTTTATGTTTGTCTTGGAATGGTGGCTTTATATTGTATTCTATATAGACATTTTTCGGTTCATCTTTAAGGAGTTTCACATGTACCAGTCCAGTTATATGAGTGGGGGATCTAACCTCAAATAGTGATAGGATTTTGAACTTGAGCAACCTTGATACTATCACCAAGTTTAGAGCTAATGCAAGTATAAAGAAAGAAAATTTTGACTTGGATTGCCTTTGTTGATATTTGAAAACTTATAAAAATAATTTATAAAATGGTATCATTTTTATAGTGCCAGAGGGGATTGCATTTCTGAAGAAGCACAGAATTATTATTGCAATGTCTCAGCTAGGCAAAGATTCGATGAACTCAAGTAGTTAAATCCATCTTGGGATATTCTTGTGAACCGCATTATTTCTTTGGTTCAAAAACTACACCACTACTTATATGCATCACAAGGTTTGTGTTTAGTTGTTGATTCTGTTATGAACCTTTTCATTTTAGATGGTTCGTGGACAAAATGGAGAGTTTTGAGCATTTATGTCAACTTGTCATCCCCTCTGAAGAAAGTAATAGTATGGATAACAAATCTGTTTCTATGAAGCTTGATCCTGATTATGACAGTCCATTGTCAATTTGAATAGCTTTCTATAAGTTTATATTGCTTTTTGCTGATCACAATGTGTATTAGGATAACACTTTTTTAAGTTTTAACTACAACTAAAACATTACTGCATATAATCCAGCTTGACGAGAGCTGCAGGTGTTGTTAGGAATGTTTTTTGCATCTACACGTAACACATACACATATGCACTACTGCTGATGCTTTTGCAATGCCTCAGGTTTTAATATTTAATATGAATGTTTGCGCTGGTAGCCAGGGTTCTTCCTTGGATCCTACGAGTGCAATTAAGTTAAATCTTTTTATTGATGATTGCAGGTTTTTAATATTGATGTTCTTTCATAGCATTGCAAAATTGATTGCTTCCATGTACCATGATCTGAGGACTTGTTGCTTGTCTTGTTGCAGGTAGTTAGCGTTTCAGGAGTTGTCAAGATATCAGGGAATAATCTAGCCGGTCAAGTTGAATTAGATGACTTCACCCTTACTCTGAAGTGGAGTGATGTAGGCAACTTTCATATGTATCTTATCCAGGTATGGTTGATCTACTTATTACTCTTGTTCTGTAGCTCAGAAGTTTCTTTCTGGGTTTTTGTTAGAAATCTGTTTTCATATGAATTTCTGACTGCCTATTGTCATTTGCAATCTTGAGACAAAGAGAGTCTCATTTTGGTTAAAACCATGCTAAGCATGGTCCTCAAGATTTTTACTTTTCAAGAGATGAATGATACCACATGTATTGCATCAGTACTTTGCATCATATTGACAATATGAGATAAAACTGAATTAATCTTTCGAGCACCACTAAATATTCATTTGCTCATTACGAATTCGCCAAAACCACAATGTTCTACGTAAATGGAACTTGAGGAGTCCTCCTATGGTCTTAAAACATTTCATGGGGCATCAAAATCCAAAAAAATTGGATCTGCTGAGTGCTCATCTAATTATTTCACCAGAAGGTTTATCGTGCATACTCTGGTTCTTATTACTTGGAGTTAATTTCACAGTTTACACAAACCGGTGGAGCATTCCTGGTTAAGATATGAAGGTTTGAAATTTGGGGGAGAGTTATCTGTTGTTTATTGTTTCTTTTGTTAGTTTTTAACGTAATGTGGAAATTTGCATTGCTTCCACTTCAGTCTGTTTTTCACGTTCAACTTTATGCTAATTGTTTGTCATAAGCGATTGGTATTAAGGAAAGACACTTAGTAGATTTTAATGTCGATGCAGGGAGTAATGCGAGTTTTCCTGAACACAGTCTTCGTGCCATATGTGAACACACATCTCCGGCAAGGGTTTCCTCTGCCGATTGTCCACGGTTTCACCCTGCAAAATGCAGATATCCTTACTGCCAACTCCATGATGATTGTATGCTCTGATGTAGCATTCAACAAAACGACTGGTGTGATCTCTTCCTGGTAATTTTCAATCACACTCAAAGCCACCATACAGATCGAAGTGAATCCTTTGGCTATGTTCAGTACAAATGTGTGCAGATTGAAGTAGAATCCTTTCTCTATGTTCAGTACTAATGTGTGATTGTGAAAGCATTTTATATCTTCAGCTTTTTCTTTTATTTTGTACAGTATTCTATGTACACGAGCTCGAACATTATGCTAAAAATACATATATATACATACATGAATTGGGTTTTTTTTTCTTTATGTTTTGTCGTCTGCACAATTTTTCCAATCATCACTAATGTATTAAATGGTCCAAAAGATAGAAGAAGATGGATAAGATACAAGCTTTGATTGACCATACAAGTAGAGAATAAGCCACGAGTATCCATCTATTTTTCCGCATCATTCATAGTATTAACAAAAACTGTGAGGCATATGTATCAAACAAGATAAGATGGGAAGTCGGGTTGACGACGAAACATGCCATGAACAGGGACATCATGAACATAAGAAGAATTGGGGTTTGAGAGTAAATGACCCTAATACAATCCAAACTAATGGGTTTCAACTGAAGGATTGGTCAAAAGTACGAGAGAGAGTAAATGACCCTAATACAATACAAACTAATGGGTTTCAGCTGAAGGATTGGTCAAAAGTTCAAGAGAACGCCGAAGGAAATCCACCGCAACAGGGGCATCATCAAATGCAAGTGCACCAACAGCAAACCTTGCTGCCTTATGAGCCTCTGCAATTTTCTCCGCAGGTGGCTGATAACTGCTGTCATACTTGTATCTCTCGGCCGATAGAGGAGCTTGTACCACATGACTCTCGTGGACACTGCCAGAACTGTACTGTGCTGGTGGTGCATAATGTGAAACAGGAGCAGGTTGGTGAGAGGATGCAGAATCATGGGCATGGTAGTAAGAAGGCTGATGAGTGGGGGCAGACGGGAAGGTGCTATCATGGAAGCTTGGATAAGACTGAAAATTAGGATAGGGAAATGGAAGAGTAGGGTTTTCTGAATGATTATTTTGAGGCATATGTTGGAGCTCATCTCTGTAAGAATGATGATCGTATTGTTGAGAGTAAGCAGAATATTCAGGTCCGCTGGTCTGTTGAAGGTGGTGAACATCAGGACTAGCATAAGAGGAGGATGTCGCAGGCGGTGGTTGACCGAAACCCTGCATGGTAACCTCATCAGCATCCTGAGATGATAAGTTGGCACTTTGGTAGCTACCTGCAAAGCTCTCACTTCTTCCTATGATCTGTAGAGGCAGAAGAAAAAAATATATATCTGTTAGAAAAGGTACCCTTTGGGCAAAAAGAAAAGCAGCTCACATTGACCTTATCTACATGATGAGGTGATGCATCACCACCTCTCTGGCTGGATGGAAAACTGTCACTTGGTTGCAGGTCCTAGCACAGGATAAAAAAATGAGAAGAGACTTTGTAGACCATTTAAACATTTTCTCTTTTATAACAAGAATAGTAATAAAAAAACCAGAATATTCGAAAATCTGCAGTCTAACTACTGCAGAATCTTACAAAATCCTGATTAGCTTCATCACTTTGGGGAGTTACATATGCATGTTAAGAGGGCCTCTAACTTTTGGCTGTTTTTTAAAAAATAATGAAAGAAATTTTCATTACAAGTGTACATGATGCTCACACATGAACTCCGAATATGAGATCTATTACTTGTGCAACAATGCACTAACTAACTCGGATATCTTAACAGAACATACCTTAGAGGACCTCTAACTTTTGGCTGTTTTATATGCTATGTTCAAAATGCTTGTTTTCTCCTATGCTGGAGAAAAGAGTTATTATACAGAACATACTGGCAAACACTGTTCAAGTATAGCATTGTGGAAGGGGCAATACATATGATGAGCCTCACTCCAGCCGACCTACTTTGCAAAATTTGGCAAAAAAAATGTCAGGAACTAAATCCAAATTTGCTCCAAAGTTAATGGACTGGTGGTTTAATTTATCCTTTGACATAAATAAATCCAAGACTCAAGTACAAATGAAAGTTTAAATGCTATTCTTTGTCAAGCTTACTGGTTTATGTAGTTACTAACAATGTATTCTGAAAAAAGATAACATCATCTTTGCCACTTCAAAACAAATTCCTTGAAAGCAGCAAAATCCTGTCAATTCCCGATACAAGCTCATGAAGCCGGCAAAAATCAGAATGCAGTAATAAATTATAAAATTTTGTCAGTAGTGTATACAACAACAAATCCGTAAGCCCCAACTATTTGAGTTCGGCAAGCTTAGTGGTGTATGTGGATGCTAATAATGTGATCTAAATAATATGAATAATGATTTTTTTAATGTTTAAGAATATTTTCCTCTTTGTGAGAATTAAAATCTATCAATTTCTGATATGAACACTTAAAAAAACTTCAGAACACCAAAGAGAGCAAAAGAAAAAATAAGCTATCTTGCCAAACATATGGTTGTGGTTCACATAAAGGAAGCATGCTGTATTATTTGCTCAGCCAATGAGGTATATCATATGCAACTTAAAATGCATACATATGTGTTGCTTGATGGGCTCGAGGAAATTGATAAATCTGTATCACCACCAGGAGGGCCTGGTTCAGGCTTCCGGCCTTCTTTCAAGGCTTTCCTTATATCTGCAGCTTTCCAAACTGCATACTTCTGTTTTTGCTCAATCTGGAAAATGCAACATCACCAGCATAAGTCAACTTTCTCAAATTGAATCACAGATCAAGAGAACTTTAAATTACCATTAGATGAAAAACTTACATCGGGCTGATGCTCACCAAATTGACTCAAAATCTCAAAAAAGATGCTGGCTGCATAAAAGGTCTTTGCAGTATTCCTGTAACATTTATATCTCATTTATATTGCCTACACTCATGACACTGTAAAACACTAGCTAGTTATGTTAAATAATTGACAACGAAACACAACAAGTTGTTTTACATACAAGTCAGCACGCCCAGCACGATCTTGTTTATCTGCCTTTGCAAAAAGATTAGATACAAATCCCTCCACGTAAAGGTTGTCATCCGGCCCTAACTTTAATGATTTTTTATCCTGTGAGAAGTTACAGGATCTTGCATCAATAAAAAGAAATCTCCATTTAAATTAGTACTAAAATTTTCAGATGAATCTTAAATGGTGACTATTAGCAAATGTTATTGTCTTCAAGTATGCAAACCATCAATGTAGAACTAAATTCTTCATTGCCAGCTAGAGAAGCACTAGATTAACAGGAAACAACCAGTAACACATAATTGGTGAAAGATGGTCACTTTTGCCTAGTTTTCTCTCAAAAAAAGGTGAAAGTTGAATTTAACATGGACCACACAACAAAGCTTAATGATAGAGACAGACTTAGTCAATACAAAAATTACAATATCCATATTCCACAAATTACAGTTAACAATGTTTAATTGGATGATGTTAACAGTGTTTAATTGGAAAATTTTGCTGACTGGTCGGCACAGAACCCTTTTTTAGCAGAAAGGAATTTGCAAGTAAAGCAATGAAAAACAATAAAACAATTATAAATCTGATAGCATAACAATGAATGCTACTGCTGCCATCAAAGATTTGCTAAAACCTATTTATGTCAAGTATACAAATCTTTACTCTGACATTCAGCCCTGTAGAGGATGTACTACCAACTAATACAATAATAACAACAAAGCCATAAGTCCCAATTATTTGGGATCAGCTACATGAATTTTTTACCGTCACTAAAATTTGTAAAAAGTTATCTGTTTAGTAAAATTTAGAATACTTAAATCTTTATTTATAACAAGATATGCAATTTCGAATAATACCGCCTACGATGAAAAAAAAATGCATCTTGTCCGTCGACTTACGATATATATCGGACCACTCATTTATCGGTGGCTTGACTAATATATATATATATATATATATATATATATATATATATATATATATATATATATATATATATCACGCGTTATACCGAACGGTATACCGCTCGATATACAGGTTCGTACCGTACCGAGCGAACGTTGAAATTTCGGTTCCGTACGAAATTGCATACCTTGATTTATAGTTTCTATTAAGGTCTTTTTAATCATCCTCCATCTCTCCTCGTACCACTAACATTAAACATCTCACCTCTTTTGACTATCGTATTTGAAGGTCTCCTAAACACATGTTTATACCATCTTAAACGATTTTTTCTTATCTTATCCCCTATCAAAAGGGTACCTAGTTGTTTACGAATAAAAGTATTTCTTTTCCTATCTTTCCTAGTAACTCCACACATATATCTCAACATTTTCATCTCAACAACACGAATTTTTTATTTTTTTGCATATGTTGTTTCTTAACTACTCAACACTTAGATCATTAAAGCATTGTTGATTTCACAACTGTCTTATAAAATTTTTCTTTCAATTTGAAAGATATCCGATGATCACATAAGACTCCTGATGCCCCTCACTATTTTAACCATCATATTTTTACTTTATGAATAATATTTTCATCGATCTCTCCATCTTGTTAAATAATTGATCCAAGATACCAAAAGTTTTTACTTAAAGAAAATTCTTATTTATCCAACTTAACTATATTTGCTAGTTTATTCCTAGTGTTACTATAATTGCATCTCATATATTTAGTTTTCGTCATACTTAATCTAAAACCTTTAAATTTTGAGGATTGTCTTCATAGCTCAAGTTTATAATTAATTTTACTTAGGCTCTCATCAACTAATATAATATCATCAGCGAATAACATACACTAAAGAGGTCTATCATGTAAATAACATACACTAAAGAGGTCTATCTTTTCACATTATCAATGTGAAAAGATAGTGACTTAATGTAGATTCTTGATATAAACCTATGATAATAGAAAACTTACTAGACACACTCCCTATAGTTCTAACACTAGTAGCTACAATATTATACATATCCTTAATAACATCCATATAATTAATAGATATACCTTTCTTTTCTAAAACCCCCCATACTAAGCCTCTAGGAACTCTATTATAGGCTTACTCTAGGTCAATAAAAACTATATGCACATCTTCTTTTTCTCCCAAAACTTTTCAATAATTGTCTTAATAAATAAATAACTTCTATAGTTGATCGTCCAAACATAAAACTAAATTAATTGTTAGAGATATTTTTCTTAAACCTTATCTTACTTTCGATAACTCTTTCATAAAGTTTCATAGTGTGACTCATGATTTTAATTCCTTAATAATTTGAACAATTTTATATGTCATCCTTATTCTTGTAAATTGACACTAAAAACCTCTTTCTCCATTCACTAGGCATGTTTATGAATCTCATACTTTTATTAAATAAGCTACTTAACCAAGTTACTCTCTTGTCCTCTAGATTTTTTTAGACCTCAATAGGGACACCATCCGGTCCCACACTATTAGTTATTTTTATTTTATTTAATATGTCTTTTACTTTACTCGCTCTAATTTTATAAACAAATCTATGATTATTAAATCTACCACTATTATTTATCGTTAAAGCTAATTCCTATGTCGAATATTCATTAAATAGTTTATAAAAATAATTTCTTCATCTTTTCTTGATTCCATCATCATTAACATGTATTCTGATCTTCGTCTTTAATGAATCTAATATTACCTAAATCCTTACATTTTGTTTCCCTAGCTTTAGCAATTCAATATAAATCTTTTTCACCATCTTTAGTACCTGATGTATTATAAAAATTATCATAAGCTTTATGTCTTGTCATACTAACTGCTTTTTTAGCCTTTTTTTTTAGATTCTTTTGTATCTTTTAAATCTATCCTCATTTTTACAATTTTGTCAATATTTAAAACATGATCTTTTAGTAAAACTAATTTTTTGAACTTCCTCGCACCACCACCAACTCTCTCTTAAGTTACCCCTCTACCTTTCGTTTCATCAAGAATCTTCTTTGTTAAGCTCATAATCTTATTAGCCATTATAGTATAAATAATATTAATATTATCCTCGTCTAAGTTCCAAGTCACCTCCCTTTCCATCCTATTCTTAAAGACCTCTTTACATTATCATTTTTAAAATTCCGCCATCTAGTCTTAGTAAATTTTTTAATTATCAATTTCTTCTTCCATTTTCTACGATAAATATCTAATATCAGCAACCTATGTTGATTCATCAAACTTTTGTCGAGTATAATTTTACATTTCTTAAAAATAACTTTATTTACCTTTCTAGTGAGAAAAAAATCTATTTGACTATAATTGTGAGTCTGTGACCACTCTTATAAGTAACCAAATCTTCATCTCTCTTCTTAAAGTGAATATTTACAATTATAAGATCATACGAAGTTGTAAAATCTAAAATCATACCATCATTTTCATTTCTATCCCCATAACAAGAGCCCCCATGCACTCATTTATATTCAACATATGTTTTCCCCATATAACCATTCAAATCTCCTATAATTGTATCACCAACTAATACAAGTGTCAGATTGCTTGTATTCTTAGGCAATTCTTCTTTGATCTTTTTTCTGTCCTTTGTGATTACTACAACATACGGAAGTCATATCACCTCATTAATAAAACTGATAGTCTTGTTTTATCTCAACAACAATCTTCATGGTCCTCTTCTATTATCTTGTTTCTTTTCATAGCACAAAGGACCCATCGTATGGTTCCCATTTCCGTGGCACTAAGTTTATGGATCTGGTGTTCCATAAGACAACTGTACACTAACTCATAAATCATGGATGGCTTTGTAAATGCCTTATAAAACACTAACTCTTGTCATACTAGAGGGTATTTGAAAGTCATACAACGCTCCCAAATTCACTGTATTTAAACTGTTTGAATTTAGTTTCATAATGTTTTCCATCTTCCCAAATAGAAGGTGCATGCCTGACAGAAACCAAAAATATAAAGCTGCCAATTCATGTATGGCCCTTCAGCCCTACCTCGGGCATAAAGTTGCCCTAATGTTCTTCAGCGACCAAAAATCTTAGTCCAGAAATATAAAAACGAGCAAGAAGACAACTTCTGATCGTTCTAATTAAAGCTCGAACAGCAACATCATCACCATCAAAGGGAACAAATAAATAGCCATGCACCTTAACATACACGAAATTCAACTCGAATCAATCAACGGACAACAAGAAAGGAGTCAACTCTATACTATGAGATTCTTCGCAAGATCGAATTGACAGCATAAAGAGATGAAAAAGAATCATTCAATTAAATAGAATGACGAAGGAGAAAGATTAAACCTACCTTCTCGAGTTGGTTCATGAGGGAGATGAGGAGGGCGTTGGTGGTCTTGGTTCGATCCTTGTGCGGAATCTTCAGCCCTCGCTCCATCGCGTAGAACCGACCTGCCGACCAACCAATCGAAACAACGATTGAAAGGGGAACAAATCTTAGGGTTACAAGGGACGCGAACTATTCCAAAAAGAATCGGAGATCGAATGGTAATACAGTAGTAGGCGACGAGGGGTTCGTGCTTCTGCAGCTCGTCGGCCCTTTGAAGGTAGGGCAGGAGGAGCTTCGCCGGCTCCGCGTCGCCCCCAACACCAGACATGACACCCAGTTAATCCCTCGAAGGTCTCTCTTTTGTGGGAAGATTTGATATTATTGATTGGATCCTTTGTCTCCTCACAGAGGAGCGAATTCTTCTTCCTTATTGTAGCAAACCGTACACAACCCCGACGCGGAGGCCATCTTGAACGAACCAAGAAGAAATAAGCGGGGGCTGCTTCCATGCGAAGGAAGCTGCTACAGGAATTCAATAAATATCTAATACAAAAATGCCCCGATTTTTGAAATTATATATATATATATAGGTAAATTTTCGTTAAAAAAATTCATAATTTTGAGAAGTTCTCACACATAACCTCAACTCGAACTGATTCAATCAATCTAAAACTTAGATCAGTTCAAAATAAATTATATTAATAATTTATTAACATATATAAATTTATATTATTTAAATAATAATAATATTAATAATATAAAAATATAGTAATTATAATATAGTAAATATAATAAAATATAAAAAATAAATATAAAAAATATTAACTATAAAGTAAAAAAAATAATATAATAATTATATATATATATATTAAAAATAATATTTAAAAAGAAATATGAAATATCTATTTGATAAATATTTTTAAGTTTTAAAAATAATTTTTTTGTTTACTGATTTTGACCCTTAAAATATTAAATTTATCTAGAAAATATCAAAAAAATATTACTTAAAAGTTTTCAAAAATAGAAAAAGCTGTGTTTTTCATCTTAGCCCGATTCAAATATTCCCTGAAAGTTTCAACTTATTGATAGGCTTTTAATGACCGACTCCCTAATTGGAACTCCTTACGATTTTCCATGTTGTCTAATTGAAACTCCTTACTCCCCTAATTGTTGGGCTTTTAAATGTGATTTCATTTGGACATCTATACCAGCATTAACGTTTGATGTTATCAAAATGCATTTGGATGATCAGCCTTTCTGCTGTTCGTCATTGTTGTTCGAGAAAGCACACTGATGATGCAGCAGCTGAACCAAGAAACTCTAAAATGATCCTCCAGCAAAGCCTTTCTGCTGTTCATGCAGGGGAGAATATTTCAAAAGATTCACAGACTGTCGAGACAAAATGGAATTTCCAGGTTAGCCAAGGCATATGTATCTGTTCTCCAATCTGTTCATCGGGCCAAGAATCTCTTCCCCTTTCAGCACACATCAAAACCAGGAATTGAGCCTTTTTAAGTTCTACCGCTTGAGATTTGCAGCGTATATCAACTACGTTTTGCATACAATCAATCAAAGACGAAAGACATGGCTGCTCAATGCAGAAACTGATCAAGGTTTTTTTGTTGTTAGTCATAGATCAAAACTATTATTTTCACTCAATATGAGATGCTAGAGAATGGAGGTTGGAAGATCTCACACATCATAATTGAGATGCAGAGGAAGAAGCAAGCCAAAGCAATGAGATACCTATGTTACATCCTTCATATCTTGCTTCTATATCTGACCAACTTGGCTAATGTTTCCTGAGCAGCCAAAGTCTGAGCGTGGTTATGGCCTAGCATCACCGTCCTGATACTGATACAAGTTCTACATAGCTCTTCGCCATTGTCAAAATGCCCTCCCCTCAGCAGCAACTTCGCCCGAGTCTCCAGCAATGTCGCTTTGAGGAGCGTCACATCCTGCCAAACATATTCATCCACCTGCTGATCGGAGTGCAGCCTCTTTTTCCAGCACAAAGATCCTTGGTTCCAATCCTGTATCTGAGATACAAATGATTTCTCCACCTCCTCGAGCACGTTGGTGCACACCTTCAGGAGCTCCAGAGCCGAACTGCACCTTGAGAAGGTCATGAAGGACCGGATTGCTAGAGGAAGTGCCGTCTTTTTGATGAAGAAGACCATGTCAACTGCCTTGAGCTGAACCAGAGGGGGTTCTGATTTAAATCCGAAGATAAGAAACGCTGAAGCCCATAGGTGGTCAAAGTTCGCCGTGGCGTTACCGACCTTCATCATGCCATGCACCGTGGCCATGGCTGGCGGCAGCCCGCCTCTCCTCCTGGCAAACGTTTGGGTGATCGGGTGGAATTGGATCCAGCATCCAGGCTGTCTTGCAGTTCCTTTTGCCAGGCCAAGTTTAACCAGCAGGAGAGCAGATTCCACTTCGATTTTTTGAGCTTGGGGTGGTAAATAACATTTGGAGCCACAGAGGAGGAAAGCAGCAGTGAGACCTTTCCCCCATTGATGAAAGCTTCCTCTTGTGGGTAAATTATTAGAAGCAGCTGCTAGTAATGCTGAAGAAACGGGGGCAGTAGCGAACCATGCACCAGCGAGCACCATCCTTGACGCAAGGCTTCTTCCTTTAGCTCGATCCAGTACCGCAAAGCAGAACACCAATACTTTGATTAGGAATGCATTGTTCCTGCAGAAACCATCCTCGCTACCAACCAAGGGAACAGTACTATCGCTGAGGGAGATCCTGTCGATTGCTTCAAGCAATTCGGATGGTGAAATTGCCAGCTCAGAAAGAAGGGAGCCGATTACCGACAACCCAAAGCTCAACCTTGCCAACCTCTCGTCGAAGTTTTTTAGTACTTCAATCTCCTCGGCCGAGTAGTCCTTCCTTCTGCCTCTAAGGAGGAGGAGAGAATCTACCAAGGAAAGCGGTGGAAGTTGCATTGGCTCGAAGCTCATTACCTTGGGAAGCCTCGTCGTGATGATCACATGGGTGGCTCCGGTGTTCCTTGGAATCAGATCATGCAGATCTTTTCCTTCCCACCATTCCTTCTCTGTCTCAAGATTGTCGATCACCAGCAAGTAAGGGATATCTCGGAAGAGCTCCCTCTTCACCCTTTGGAATGCATCAAACTCCTGTTCATCGAAGCTCCTTATCCTCCCTCTTTCCTTCTCTCCCTCTGAACTGACATCCAATCCCAAGTTCATTGACAGATTCAGAATGTTCTGCCTGAAGTACCTTGCTTCACCACCAATCCACAGCACCATCTTGTATCTCTGAGCGTACCTGTAGGCAAACTCCAAGGCGAGCTCTGTCTTCCCGATGCCTGAAGCCCCATTGACACAGAACACGTTGGCATTGCCATAACCTTTGTTGCCTCCGCTACGTGATTTCTTGTGCTTCGACCGTTGCTTCTGAAGGCTTCTTCCTTTGCTTGTAAGCTCAATCACTGGTTCTATCCAAGCTTCCAAAGTAGGCTCTTTGCACTTCCTCATTTCCAGACTAATGTACTTCCCGCTTGTTCTAACTGTATCACTCTCCTCATCGGCGAATCCATCACTCGAGCCACCATTCACCAGCGGCTGCTTTGGATGCTCCATCTCATGAACTTCACAACATCCGAAGAAAGTAGCCTCGATCTCCGTCATCTCCTTCTCTCTACCGACAAAATGTCTGTTTCGAGGAAAGGGTAATTCTTCAAAGCCATCGTTTTCCTTGTTTGTGCTACTCTTCCTTGCAAGTTTCGATTTTAGGATCGCGACCGCCTTCGATATGCAGCTTCTCCAGTTGCTATGGTTTGTTTCGAGCTTGAACTCATTGCACTTGGTCAATCCTTCAAATGCTTCCCTACATTCCTTACCCTCCAACCTCCCATCAAGAAGACTTGCGATCTCTGAGAGCTCGGTATCGAACAGAAGCGGAATGAGATTTCTCTTCTGAGAAAAGAACCTGACCTCCTCGACACTCAGAGGATTAAGAAAACTAGATGGTGTCACTGCAATGACACCAAAGGTCGCAGAGCATATGACTCGATCGGCGATCTCATGTCTCTGAGTATCCGAATACTTTTCTCGATCAGCAACAAATGAGGCTATTCCTTGGAGCTCAAGCTCAGACTTGAGCCATTTACAGAAGCGAATGAGATTGTTGTTTTGGCCATGGAATCCGATGTACACATCACAGCTTCGGAGCTTGGCATTGGCCGAAGGAGAGTCCGAGCATTTTGTGAATGAGATCCGAGGGACCGGAAAGGAGAATGAGATACGAGGTGCTGCCGCATCGGAGAACTTGGGCTTTTGGTCGATCTGGTCAGCTAGAGAGCCGTATCTTTCTGATGGAGGAGTGTAGGAAGTGCTTGGGATGTCGTCAGAATGTGAACAGGAGTACGAAACCAGTGATGGGATTGTAGCTGTTGGTGTAGTGTTGTTGTTCTCACATGGTAGTTCTAAGGCTCTTGGAGATATATAAGGTGACTGTAATGCTGAAACAAATGCAGAGGATGGTGGAGAAGGTGAATTCAGGTGTGGAGAGATTGATATGGAAGGAGAGATGGGGATAGATGTCTCGCCATTCTCAGATGAAGGCCCTGCTATTTTGATGGTTAACATCTTCGTATTTGGTTCCGTGGGATCTGGGAAAACATCAGGGATTGGAAGGCCTCGAGGAGCTTCAGATGGAATCTGTTCATCCATCAGTGGCCACAGGACTAGATATCGAGTCTTAAATCCGGCAAAAGGAGAATTCAGATTGAAAACACAAAAAAAGAATAGGAATCAACAAATGCTGCATCTAGTCCTTCTCCATTTCGAACATCATCTTACATGGGTTCTCATGGTCTAGAGAATTTGGTGAAGAACCAAAAAAGGGAAAGAAACTAAGAAGGAACGACTTACAGAGGGATGTCGATCTCGGTCAGGTACACAGAACTTTGATACTCCTGATGAGAAGACGAGATCAAGTACCCGAGAAGAACAATATCTAGGGAGGAGACATAAACCTGTGACTAGATTACATCTGTCCGCACCTCCTTTCATTATAACACATGTCATGCATAGATGTCTCAACAGAGACGCGTGATGAAGGTTGGAGGCCAAACATAAAGGATAAGTGTACAGTTCTCAGTCCAATGGCCGCTGAGAAGTAATAAGGATTTGCAACTGAAAGGAAAGGCGAATCGAGGTCCTCAACATAAATGAAGGGCATAAAAAGGTGCAGCTTCGAAGACACAAAGACCGCACATCTTCCAAGGTGAACGAGATCACGAGCGACTCATCGGAGGATCGCGATGCCAAGGCTCAAAAAGAAGCATACATTTTCCTAAAATCCAATGCCATTCAAGGGGGGGGAAGCAAAAGTAACAGAGAAACAGGAGTCAGTCATTGCTGTAGTGTTTGCATCACATACGTTTTGACGAAATATTGAGGGGAGGATTCAGGGACTACGGACTGGGGGCTTTGAATGAATTGCGATGACACACACACAGTCTTTGCCTTTGGTTTATGCGTTGGGGATTATCTATTTTACTCTCCTCGAAGAACAAGGTTCTCACAATAACTAAAGAAATGGTTGAAAGGGCATCGGGAGGGGAACCAAAGCTCAGATCCTGTAGGTTATGGGGGATTCAGAGGGTCAGAAGAAGACAAGCAATAATATTGCTGAGCATTGTACTCATATGGCAGTGAGCTTTTTTGCTCTGGTGTTTGGAGCAAAGACTAGTCCAACTGCAACATCAAGGTAGGGGTGGGGGGGGTGGCTGGCATTCATTCAAATTCACACAGAAGCTCTCTCTCTCTTTCTCTCTGTGTAACTCTGACCATTTTGCAGACATGGCAGTCTGAAGGCAGGCCAAGGCCAAGGCCAACTATTTTGGATGCTGACTCACGCGTTGACCGAGTGATGCAAAGGCCATTTGGCTCTTCAATGCCATGATGAAGCCAAGTAAGCCATGCTGGTGGATTCCCTGACATTTTAATTCGAATAAATAGTATTAGGTCTCTGCTATAGAAGAAAGAGAGTTGATGATATATAACCCAGCCCACTTCTGCTCAGGCCATGAAAGCATTAGGTCTCAGACCACTGGCTCAACTAAAATAATAACTATAAAAGTTGTCGGCGGCTAAAAAGATCTATATATTAAATGGGACTGCAAGGATATATTAGAATCAAAAGACATGCTTTGGAGAAGTTGTTTTTGGGACAATTACAGAAAAAGGAGCATAAAATCATTTCACTGGTGAGTTGCACCTTGTAGCTGTTTGCTGTGCAATAATCTTTTCTATTCTTCATTGATGAAATTTGAATATTGACAATAAAATCATTTCAGTAGGACAATAATCTTTTTTATCTTCTTTTTATCCACAAATTTCATCCTCCAACATGAATGAATATCTCCTGCTCAATGTAATGATCAACTGATCATTCAGTTTCTATGGATGAGGAGGAGCTAATGAATTTGAATATTATTGAGATGATGCCAAGTAATATTATTGTTTCTTGTGATGATAATGGTCACTCTTTTTTCAGAAGAAAAAAAAAATTCTCAATTTTAGTTTCTCAAATGGAGGATCCCAAGATACCCATTTAGATTTCTATGAATTCATCCCAAGTTTCTTTCACATCCCCTCTTCATGTTCCAGTAGGATATGGTCTTCTCTCTAAGCTAAGCCTTCCCCACTTGTTTTCAGCAAATCAGGAGCCAATGAAACAAGTTAGTAGCAGATTCTACCTTTAGTATATATACCATAGACCAATCTTATTGGCAATTGGTTGCACTGGTGATACACAAATTGAAGTTTTGATCACATATTTGAAACCTGGAATTGAGTGACACACAGCTACTACCTACTTAGCCACTCTAAATTTCCACCATCTTTCTCTCAAATTATTCTTTGGATATATGAAGCCTAGAAAGTTGTGTACAGACTGCACATACTTGCAGAGAAGTAAGAAGCTCAAATTTACCTGGTGTTAGACAAGATGGGATGACTGCTCCTTCTTCTTCTTCGAGTCAACTAAGACCATGTCCCACCAAATCCAGCAAATTATGCTCCCCATCAACTTTATAACGAAACACCTTTCATCTTTATTAACGGCCAACAAGCAAGCCCCTTTCGAGCCATGAAAGGTCTAATAATCATGCTTTCACATGTGATCAGCCCAAATATATGCTCTGTTACATGCATCTTTCCAGTTTAGAACAGGCCGCTGGCCAAAGCAGGGGCTTAAAGACTCGACAGCTATGAGTTATCTGTAGAGGAAGAGTTATTTATCCAACTGTTTCCCTAATAAAAGTTTCCAGTACCATATCATAGTCCAATGGCTTATGTTGTTTGTGAGGTATAAACCATAGTATAAACCATTTTGCACAGACCCAGCTTTGCTACCAACCAAATCTTATGGACTCAAAACCACATCGTTGTTTAGTCCCTATATTCCTTAACTAAGTTGAAGGATTGAATCAATTTATTATGTCTTGTATTCCTGTAAGATGTGATCAAGTTTGGCTGACAGAAGGAAGGAGCTCTCAGTGGTGAGCATGATGACCTCCTGTTCTTTCTCTCACGACATAACTATCAGGGAGAAGCTGTCCTCTAATCGATATCTTTGTTAGTACTACCCACAATTGAACCAAACGCCAAAAGTACCAGATGTTTCGGAATCTTCTTCCTGCACTGGGTTTCTACGTCTGACACTAATTGCTTGAGGACCTTGAGCGATTGGAGCCATGTCCATCACAACTAAAAGGTCTTGGAAAACTCAAAACAGCCGAAATGACACGACGCTCGCTATGGAACATGACAAAAGACTCGACCATTCCGGTTCTGTCCTGGTAAACAGCATCATAACCTGTGATGTCAAGTTCAATTGCCGAAGAAATATTTTCAAGGGGACGAGAAAGTGGTGAACTGTTTCAGGACGAGGATATTTATTCTGCAGAAGAGTTCAAAAGGTCTGCAAGGGGCATTTAAATCATCGAACGCTGCTTTTTGTAGTTCCTCTTCGACCGAGCAGCTTTTGGTACCATATGGCAGCATCCGACGTATCTATCTACCTCACCTCAAGCATCCATGTGACCAGTGACTGACTTCCTCTCCCGAGAGGGACACTGCGTGCACTTGTATGCCGATGCAAGCACCACAACAAAAACAAAAGCTAATAACTTGATTGGTTCTCTGCTGTTTGTAGATGCAAGGTCTGCACATACATACATTGGAATTGGAACTCATATCATTATCCTATCCTGTGTCTGCAATGCAGACTTTCCTCACCTCCACTCTGCCAGTTCATGGCCTGTGAAAACTTTGCATTACAAAGTAGATATAGCATCACCATGAATCAACCAATAAAATAAAATAAAAATTAATATCCAAATGCCCTCCAAAAGATGAATTTTAATAAATGATGAATTAAAGGGATATTTTAGGTAAATTAAAAAAAATAATAATAATTTAAGGTGTTGTGGTTTGGAATAGGAACTTTTCTTAATCCAACCATTTTATTTTGGTTTCAAATTGGATATGATTTCAGATATTCGAAGAATTAAAAATATAAAATATCATTATTGACTTTTCAATATATTTTTAGGTTTTGATATCCTACACATTTAATAAAAAAAAATTTACTAATTTCCATCGAGAAATTTGTACTTCAAAAAAACCAACCATGGCCAGTCAGTGAATTGATATGAGATGAGCTGTCTTGTCTCAAAAAGGAGATGATAGCACCGAAACAACAACGAGTGCAACGCTGCAACGTCGAGAAACATAACTTCTTCCCGGTTTCTCAAGTATGCAGCAGAAACACCAGAACCATTGCACAGATACGGAGTGTGAGGGAGGCGAGGGTTTGACTCGTGAAATCTGCACTTGCATTGCCATCCTCCGACTCCGGGGGAGTCGCAGGACAAGCCAACCCTTCCTTGCCTTCACGGCATTCGCTGGCAAAGAGCCCAGGTGGGTACTTTCCATAGAGGTTGATGTAGCTGAACATGGTGGAAGCACAGTCATTGGTCTCGTCATTCAACTGATCAGCGAAAGGGCATGCCAATTCCTTGAAAGCTGCACAGCAGAGGTTGGCAGGGTACTGAGGACCCTTGCACTTGCCGGTGATGATTGTGGAGTTCATTCCCTCCAAGTCGATAGGACAACCTAACAGAGTTTCGAGTCAAAGGCAAAACATGACATTTCGCAATCACTTGCAGTCAAACACGTTGGTCGATGATAAATATTGTTCGGTGGTGTTGGATGTTAATGCATTGTCGTGAAAAGGAAGTTGGAGAGATGAGATACTAATGCCATTGTCATGAAAAAGAATTAAGTTTGCTTTAGGAAATCCAAATCATTTTTCACAATCCAAATGAATAGCGGAAGAAATCCTACTCGTTTTCGCCTGCAGCAAACTCCGCCCGGCAGATCCATGCAACTCGAACACGGTATCTATCCAAATCCATATCGAGAACCATAAGCTCAGGAGGAAAAGGGGGAGAACTCAAATCGAACCAAACATTTTCGCAACTTGATTGGGACCCCCACCTGAGATGAAGGTAGAACCGGCCGCTAATCCGGCCAAATACATGAGAACGGCAGCGAGAAACCAAACGTCTCGACTCGAGTCCATCCCTTCCCTCCTCCTCCTCCACGGCGACCAACGGGAGAAGGGAAGCAAAGGGGGGAGAGAGAGAGAGAGAGAGAGAGAGGGAGAGCGTGGCAGAGAGGAAGAAAAGGGCGTTCCTCCGCCGAACGAGGCGGGGATACAGAGCTGGCCACGATCAAACGTAAGACTGCTCGTGGACGAGTATATGCCGAAGTTGAAGGAAGACAATACAACTTTGGAGCGACCAAATCTGAGAGGCCACTCTGAAAACATTGCATACATAACCTCCTCCAAATTAGTATATATATTTTTTTTGGTATTTATCCCTTAAAATTTAAATGTACACGTAAGCAAGCTTATCTATATTTCTATTCTTCTAAACCATATTTACCATTACAAGTTTTTGATACAGCATACATATATCAATGCTTAACATGTCTCTCCATAAACATATACATATACATATACATATATATATCTAAAATATTCTTAATTTTTTTTATAACAGTAACAATATATATATATATATATATATATATATATATATATATATATATATAAATTATATTTGTTTATCGTAATCAATCGCAATCTTGATTAAGATTTCAAAGTTTTGCAAACCTCAATTCTAATTTCAAAATGCATACAATAATAGATATATAAAATGAACCAACTGAATAAGATAATAAGATGGCCTACCATAATTAGTTTCTGTCACAGTGGCTTCAGAATAACAGATATCACTTGCATCGCACACCATAAGCCAATCGAAAACCACATGGGCCAGGCTCCGAAAAATAATAATTCAAAAGGGACTCATTTGAATGCCAATATGCATCACAAGTCATTGTCAATATCAAATGGGATCCTTATTGGATATCATGAACAAATGGGAGACTCATTGGATATCATCATGAACATGTTTTCCAACCATGACATATATAACTTAATGTTTCCCTTCGTTTTTCACAATCATCACAAGACAACCAACTCCTGCTGAAAATATAAAGGAAAAAAAAAATGTCATCCTGCTCCCTAGCCGGATTTTATCCATCATCCATTGAAAAAAAAAAGAAATAATACAGGATAAGATACCATTTTTTTTATACTACAGCTTGAGTTTAAAATGATCCAAACTAAATCAAGTGCTGATCCAGTCTTTAAATTGCAATACATTTCAGTTCACCCCATATATAACCTCATCAAAAGCAGGAATAACAAATATTGCAAGTTCCGTGGATCCACATGCCAGGGAAAGTTCCAACCCCATCCGCTAATGTATTATAATGTAACTGACCAAGAGGCATTAAGTTCAATTAGGATTTGCGTTACCTCAAAATCCTGGTAAAGACCTCCCCAATTTATCCGATAAAAAAATCAGGACCGAGCTCAGCTTCTAGTCTATCTGCCATGTTTTTGGTTTCTGTTTTCCTTTTTGTCTAATTCTGTTCAGTTCAAACAATATTCATTAATCACTGTCCCAACTTTCATCAATCTCTTTCTTCTTAAGTTCACCCATCCTCCTGCCATTTCCACTATTACTGTCGGAGTCTTCGTTGCTGCTGCTGAGATAATCGTAAGCAGTGCCTTTTGTTTCTGACAAATCATGTGTATCCTCATCTTCTGATTCCCAAATCCCATCCTCCGAATCTTCATGCATATCATTTGGTGACCTGGTATCTTCATTTTCTATCCATTTGTTTCGTTCATTGCCTCTTGTTCTGAAAGCTTCCTCCTGCCCAACTCTGTTGTTCCTCTGTCTTCGGTTTGGTAGTCTTTCAAGAGTCTCATCTTCACTATTCTCATCACTTTGAATATCAGCTACAGCATCATCCACTTCATCATCATATTCCCACTCGTCGCCTTCTGAATCCCCAGATATCTCAGGATCACTATTCCACTTTCGTGTCTCTGTAGTCCTTAGTCCACCAGAAGCACCACTTGAACCTCTTCCGTGGCCCCTATTCTCTTCTGAACTTCTGCTACTCCAGTCCGATGCCCTGCTTGGCATACCCATGCCATCCTGACTCCAGTACCTTATTCTGGATGATTCCTCTTTCTCTGCTGCTTCCTCCTCTGCCCACTCCTTGTCTGCTGCATCCTCTATTTCTTGAATAAAGCGGTCAAGCTCCTCCTGGTCACTGTCTTCAGAAGGTACATCGGCAGGCTCATCTTGAGGATCATCAATCTCAGATGGGGATGGCCTGTTCCCACGAAATACATATGGAGTTCCTTGTTTCTCATCGATAGCCCTGAAAAAGGTAGCGGCAACTCTCTGAATGCTAGCCATAGAGATTGGATCCTCTGGATTGACACCCTTTCGGCGAAGCTGCTGCTCAATTTTCTTTATGTTCAACTTTTGAGATTCGAGAGCTTGCTCAAATCTCGCTTTGAATAAGGCCTGACATAAAATAACCAAGACAAGAATAGGCAAATATTGATGTCAAAGGTAGATACTACAGTAAAGTTCATTGTAAATTGTACATATTAAATCACTTGAAGAAAATCAAGCTGCATTGCCAATCCACACTTTATCCTAATCGATGTTAAGCCTTTAAGACACTCAATAAGAGACTTTGTTATCGTGACCGATCTAGTGAGTAATCAAAATACATGCAGAGGAACAAAAGCAGAGATACAATTGAGTAGTAGTCCATAAGCATAAAAGATGGATCAACTACATCCAGCGACCAACACAACTGCAATACTTAGGAAGGATTCTGATAAATACAAACTAATATAAGCAAAGAGAGTTACGAGAGGCAGTGGAACATCATGCAATAAAGAGAATGGTGGGTGGCAAAAAAAAATCGGAAGTATCTACAGATGAAAACACAACCAAGACACTGGTTTTTTGTTAAATCTGTTCTTGCATGTTATCTGCATTATGCCCTTTCCACTTCAAGCATGAAAGATGAGTTCTAAATTGGTTACTACAACATATCAGATAATCCATATCAAATTTTGAATTAAAATATAACCGCTTCAAATCCACACATTTCCATCGACCAGTGATCTCTAAAAAGGAGAAAAATGATGTATTATCAAAATAGGAGCAATTGCAGTATATATAACTAATGTGTTGGAAATAAAACGAACCTTCCTTTTGGTCAGGGTGTTGACTGGTATCAGATTCTTTGGTTGTCGGTAATTCCTTCCACGAAACATGATAATAGTTTTGACATTGTGTATATTAACCACGATGCCACCACTTAATCTTGCAAGCATGGTTGCCATTTCTTTAATTTTTTCCTTGGGAAAGTTGTCACAGCAAACTTGTACAGTCTCATGGAACTTCCAGTGGAGATGCATGTTTTGAACCACACCTCCAAATACTCCACGAACTCCAACAGGTACATAGTTCCTATTTCTAAAGCCAATCTTCTTATAAGCCTGGAGCTGTTCTGGTGTAAGAACCTCAGGATCATGGCGAGGAGTTGGTAGCTCTGGCAATTCATATTTCTTGAGTTTCTGTAGAAGCAAAGCCACCTTTTTCTTGGCCTAGACAAAAACGTACAGATATTGTCAGTCAACTGGCCACAAACATAACATTACGCATAATACACTGATCATGTAAACGAAAGCACCACCCACAGAAGAGGCAGTTATAATATCTACATGGGTCTCTCAACAAAATAAGTGGAGCATTCAAATGTAAACAACATGTTTTTAAATCGCTTAGTACAATAAAAGTACATTCCAATTTAGAATAAAACCCATCAAAAGTATAATCAATACTTACCAAGTAGGAGATTGACATAGCCATATACAACACAATAATATTTTAGAAAAAAATAAACCAAAATAAAGACCACTAGTTAGTGGAGAAGGAAAGCAAAAAAAAAAAAAAAAAGTTTCCATAATGCTTACTCTACGTAAGTTGTATATTATCCGCTCCTCTTCTGTCATTAATTTCTTTCTAATTTTTTTTGCACGTCTGATCTCCCTTAGAGTTTTCCCTGTTTCTCTCCGCATTCTCTTCTCCACCTTGCTCCGCATACTCCTTCCTTTTGTTGTTGACATAAACCGACACGCACAAGTTGAAATGAACTGGGAGATGGAAGTGGAGTTCAATTTTCTCATGGACATTAATCGAAATTCATTATTCGACCATGTTTTCAAATATTTATCTCCAAACAGGTAATTCCTGCCAAAGATACAAAAACAGACAACAGAGAGAAAAAAAAAGGATTATTAGAAACTGTATTTCCATATAAGACAGACTACTATGAAATCACGATATAAAGGTACTTATCCACCTCTTTTCTAGGAGAGAAACATTCTTTAAGCAGGGGTAATATAAGCTTTCTATGAGCTCACATGTTGAAGATCAACATTATTCAACAAAACCCATTGGGGTCTCTTTATTGCAAATTTACACACAGAGATTTTTCTTTAGACAATTAAGCATGAAAAAAGAAAAAAAAAAGAAGAAAACATAGCCATACATCACAAAGGCTATGTGATGCCAGATGTAAAAAATGGATCATGATCAACAATCAGCACAAAAAACAGATAAAAATCAAAAGATAATACTAGTAAAAAAGACAAGTATCAGATAATACTCCAGGTGTATTCTACCCCCTCATTTTTCTCCGAGGAAACCGGTACAACAAGTTAGCTAGAGTCTCTTAAGTATTTAATGTGCGACAATTAAAGATATTAACATGTCGAATAACAGTTTCATAAGCCAAGAACAATCAGTGTCAGCTCTTTGTTTGTTCATCCATAACAAGAGAAGTATGAGGAGATTGGCAATTACCATAACTTGTCGGCCAAGAAATCAAAAGGACGAAGTGTTGACTAAATTCTGCAACACAAAAAAAAAAGAATCTACCTTGAATCCGCCTTTCCCGAGATTTCATCACGGTGCCTCCGACAATACTGATGCCTCCATCGAGACCTGCAAATATATTCCCCAATCATCCAACACGTTTCATCTACGCTAAAAAGGGCATTCTCACAAGAGATCAAATATTTCTGACAGTGACGGACAGAGTCGAATCAGCCGAAGGCAACGAGGGGTTCAGGGATTCCGAGAATTCTTGGAAACGGTAGACGACGGGATCGGTATCGGGAATAGCAACTGGAAGATGATCGAAGAGCACGGCAGCGGCGGCATTCTTTAGCGAGACGCTGCCGCTGACGCTGGCACCGATACTGCCGTCAGTCGACGAGGAGAACCGCCGGGATCGGAGGAGGAAGCGGCTGAGGAGCGGAGCGGCGGAACGCTGCATCGCCGCCGTCTCGTTCTTGGCTCGACTTATTTGGTCGAGGGCTGCGAAACCCTCCCCTAAACCCCGAGAAGAGCGACGCACGGGCAGCGAGGCCAAATTAACCTGACCCTGACGAGAACTGAAGTCGTTACCAAATTGACCTGACTCGGACTCGATCGTGGTCATTTGACCGGCTCATATGGATTTGTCTAATCCTTCGCACCGCTTTCAGAAGGTGAACTTAATTCGCATCAGGAAAAATCAACTCCATTTCTTTATTATGGAGTCACGTCACGAAATATAGAATGGAATAATTCCGTCGAGGAGGAGGCCGTCTTTGCCGACTCCAAATGGCACATCTTACATCAATCTGATATAATTACGAATAATTCTTGTGTGCATGATTATTTGAATCGCTTTATGCCTTTTTCTTCCACCTGTAAACTCACTCTTATAATTTGACCCCAAGAGAGAGAGAGAGAGAGGAGCGTGGCCCATTTGTTCCTATTGAAGCCCCACGCCGACTCTACCCCCATCGCCTCGTCGCCAAGGAAGAAGAGCCGCAAATATGGCAATGTCTGGACGCCTAAACTTCGCTGTACTCCCCCCTCCTGTCTGCATCTCCGTCCGGCCTAGGTCGGTAGTGGCTTTGGCGGCGGCGGAAGGGACGCCGGAGACAGCGGAGAGGAGGGCGAGGAGCCTGTACCAGGTACTGAGGGTCCGAGAGACGGCGACGGCGGGGGAGATCAAGGCGGCGTACCGGTCCATGGCGAAGCGATTCCACCCGGACGTGACTGCGGGCCGGGGAGGGGACGACTTCGTGGAGATCCGCCGCGCGTACGAGGCGCTGTCGGACCCGGCGGCGAGGGCGCGGTACGACTTATCGATCGGGAGGTGGCGCCAGGGGGCGTGCGGCCTCTCAGGGAGGTGGGAGACGGACCAGTGTTGGTAACCGCTGTTGCAGAGAGGAGTCGACACCTTCTTGCTCTTCAATAAAAACTAGGATAAACGGTACTGATGACGGCTGATTTCGTCATCATAACAAAACCACCAAAAGAACCGACTCGAAGGGCGTGCTCACACATCTTCTGGGATTATAATTGTGCATTAGGAACCTAAAAATGAAGCAGAAGAAACACAATGAATGGCTGGACCATTTATAATCTACACAGTACATGGCCCTTCCATGGGCCAATATCGTCAAGCATCTCTCTCTTCTTTTATCTTCTGTACATGACCCTAACAGATGAACAGATGATGGTGGGTCAAAGAAAGAGATCACTTACAGGTCGTGAGTACAGAATTTATAACATGCATCAACAGGCGGACGCTGGCTGCTTCAGAGGCACTGGTTGTTGGAAATGCCATTTGGTGGCCCAACATGTTGTAGACTTGCTCAAATATTGGCCTCACATGCAGCGCGATCATCGGGTCACCCGGGTTGATTGCAACGGCAACGTCCGTCATCCAGCCGACTTTCCTCGATGTCTCATGACCGATATCACATGCTAGTTGCTGCACAAGTGCTAAAAGGACTCCTTGACTCAAAGGGAGCGGCTGCCCCGTGGAACAAATCACCCGCAAATCAACCTACAAGATAACGCGAGCATGAGCAAAGAAAAGAGGATAAGAAGCGGGGATAGTTGAGACAGAAAATGAGAAATTTTGAAATGCTGAGGCAGAAGAAAAAAAAAAAAAGGTCCAAATTGAACCATCTCCATAATTGAGTTTTGTATAAGGCCAGTACCTGTGTGCATAGCCAAGATACGATCGACACATCACTTCGTTGAAGTGCCATTGTGAATGCCTCCTCGTACTTCCGCTCGGATATCAATCTCGACAGCTCCTTTGTTGGATCTAGTGGTGCCCCCACCTGCTGGATAGATAAGGCCTGATGTGGGTCAATTTCGAGTATCTTTGAGTCAAGCAGACTTCCAAGAAACACAGCGATCTAAGTAAAACTACAGAGGAGGATGATTTACTACACAAATATAAGTCTCAATGTAAGAATTACTAAATGGAACCTGGAATTGATGTTTTACCATCTCAGGAAGGCCAACCGAAGGGCCATTTGCTTGCTGCACAGCAAGAGGATCTAATGCCTTTGTGTTTCCTGCAGCAAAAAGCCCCAAAAGCTTGCGCTGACCATCAATTAATTCAGTGGTGAGATTTTGGGTAATTGATGAAGCAGAATTGATTGCGTCCTGCATATAGGAATAAACAATTTACTGCAAAGAAAATGATTTACATTGCAGATAATGAATATCACACCATAGCAAAGGATGCATCAGATCATAACAATGAAGCCAAAGATTGTAAAGCACTTACCCTCAAAGTAAGTGCTAATGAACTATTTGCCACCTCAAGCTGCTGCAGTGCAGCAGTAGTGTGTTCACTCATTCCCTTCTTGAATACATTTCCCACTTGCTCAGACATTGTTTTACAAGAGTGCTCAAATGCCGGAACCACTGATGATTCCAAACAAGACCTCAAGGCATCCTGCATTCAGGTAAGAGACACAAGTCGTCAGAACAAAAAGGATTCTGCAGACAGATAAGGTTGGCACCAAATATTCAGAAAGAACAAAAAAGATCAGTACCAAATTAAATAACAAACATGTATCCTATCAGTAACCTATTCTTTGTGTTGTCTTAACATCAACATATGAGGACCACATATTTATTAAACAGCAACACTGAGTCTGAGAGTACCTACAGCTTGCGGGTAGGTTAGATAAGAGCCTATCTATATGAAAAGAATGAAACAATGTTTTTCATCAGAAAGATTACTAATTTGATGCAGCATTAAGAGGTCAACCATAGGAAAAGCTTTGTTGGCAATCTTTCATACCTCAAGAACTTGCTTCCCAGAAGTTTGGAACTGCGTTTGGATTTGTCTTGCAACTGTAGCTTCAAGTTTAGAACTGATGGACTTCTCCAACTGGTTCACTGACTTATCACCAACACCCTTCTGAGATGAGAACATGACATGTTAGATAAATGCAACAGATTTTAGCCAAAATGATAACCACAAAGTCAAACAAAAACCTGAAATGACTCTGCAATAGCTGAAGAAATAATAGGTGTAATTGCACGCGCAACAGTTGACCCTATTACAGAAAGTTCTTTCTTCGCTGCCTTCTCTAAAATGGTTGGCAAGTCCTTGTTCACATGGTTGGTTATTAGATTTGTCATCTGCTGGACACGGTCCTTCTCAAACTTCTCATATTTGGCATTTTCTTCTTGGATACGGGCCCACACAGCCTCTAAATTGGCCTTGATGATCTTCTCCATGCTCCGACTTAATGTGGTCTCCACCCTCTTGCCTTCCTTTGCTACTGATGCAGACACCATTAGACTCATCTGCTTTTGCATTTCCTTTTGCATACTTATAATCTGCAAAGAACCCATCAATTAAGTTGACGACTACACGATAAATGCAAAAGGTGTGGAAGTGAAAAATGGCAACAGCAAAAACAGTCTCTCTAAGTTTGTCCAATATTAGAAAATGGCATTCTTTCTTAGGTTTTAGCAAGCAAAAATCTGATTGTTAGATCAGTTGGAAGAGAAACTTTAATAGTATTAATAAGTTCAACAGTAGGAATACGCATAGGGTATCAGTTCAGTTTTTTAGAGTAAGCCTAGACCTAGAAGATGGATACATAGGCTACAAGCCTACAAAAAGAGTTGCTTCTAGAATTGGCCGCTTAGAACTACATAGTCAAGTGCATGGCACCATGCCGCTAAATTATATTATGATACCAACTCTCAGTCACCTTCAACAATCAACCAAACTTAATAGAGAAGAAGATATATTGAAGTACTGTTAACAAGTATATCCATGTACTATGTCCTCTTCAGGAATTCATGCCTCTGTACTTAATTCTTCATTATCACAACCTTCCAGTAAAAATATGAACTCTATTGGCAGTATCACATATAACTCCTACATATTTTTCAGTAACATTAAACTAAGAAAAACAACAAATTCCAACAAATAAAACCCTTATGCACATTTTTACTGAAGTATGAAGATTGCAACTTCTTATAGCATTATAAACAAGGTATTAAATTCTTAAACATGTGTACTATGGAAGCACTCCTCAATGAATTAAAACAGTAACCTGCTAAATGGCGATCGACTTGTGTGTCACAAACACAAAACACATTATCCAACAAATGGAGTGCATAGACCAATAATAGCTTATGAGATAGCAGATGTTAAAAACTAATATGGAACCGTCAATAACCCTTAAAATGAAAGCAAAGAATAATTTACTGGTTGTGCTCTACATACAAATGACAGTTTTAGCACACAAGAACCTAAGTTCTCAATGTAGACGGAGGGAGGGGAAGATCTCAAGATTGATGCCCCAGGTATCATGGTGGCACTGGCTACTATACACTCAGTACTCAGCTGATAATACATATCGGCAAGGATAATAAAATATTCAAACGATCAGGTCAATTTCAGGGACTGATTCAATGCTTCGCAATTTCAGAATGGAAAATGGAGAGGACTGGGTTGGATCAGCAAGCCCAAATTGCTGGACATGCATTTTGACTGAACAGTAATTAAAAAATTTAAAATATAAATCAAATATAGTATACTCGTCCAATCTACTTCTCGACAGCATACAGTTCCAGTCAATCAGTTGGTGAGAATTTGGTCGGGCACAGTTCAGTGGAGGCATTGTTGAGGCCATGAAGACCACATACTCAAGCACATCCTCAACAGCCAGAATCAGATAAAGATACTACTCGGAATTGACCAATCTGAAGTAAGCCAATTTTGTACAGTGCGGCCATTCCTTGACCTTGATCTGTCAAGCCGAAGAAGCAAATATGCTCAAATTGGCCATTGCCAATCTGCTTCGTTTCTGGACTCATCTAAACAATTTTGATATAACACATAAATATCAGCCAATTAATGCCAGAACAGGAAATACAAACGCAGACCAGCACATCAATCCCTATCGTGCAAAATCTCCAAACAAACAGTATCAGACACATTTAAATGAGAAGAAACATCTTAAAAAATGAAATAAAACTTTCACCTGGTTCACAGTTTCCTGCAGAGCAGGAATTTCAGAAAAAGCAGCATCAGCTGGAGGAGCACCTGTACTGCTCCCTGGTTCGTTAAAAGATTCGGTAGAATTAAAAGGGCTTGATGAAGGTGATGAAGGGCTGAATCTTTGGGAAGTCTTTTCTATTTGTTTCTTCCCACTGGCAGCTAAAGGAGATTGAGATGCTGCCATTACAGCAGATCCTGTCACCTCTTCTGTTGTATTTTTCACGCCATCTCGAATTTTTGCCTCAAAAGTGCTTGGTAGATGTTTCTTTGACTGGGAAATTGCATTGTCCTCACCTGGGCGAGTTTCTTCCAGAGTTCCTTTTACAGTAGAGCACTCATTTTCCATCCTTAAGTCGGCTATTGAAGTCTGGGGGGAGATTTCCTTATCCTCAGCAGCAAAATCTTCAGGCACTTTCTGCGAATCAAATTCCTGCAGACCTGGTTTATCCTCACCCACTACTTTTACTTCCAGTTCAGCACATTCTATGTCATCACAAGTGGTCATATCTTGAGCCTTCACTTCCTTGATGGATCTTTTATTGGCATGGCTGCTTTCTGAAGAAGATATAGCACCTGACAAAATTTCTGCGGGGGTTACCAGGTGAGTTGAGTTGCCACCAAGCTTAAACATCAAACGAGGATTAGATAACATGGAGAGATCATTCTGTCCAGCTTTAGATTCATCCTTCAGTGTGCTTCCTTCTGTCATAGGAACATCAAGTGCACTTTCAATGAAAGAATCCACTCTCCTGTCAACTGAATACTCTGAAATTGACTGATCCATTTCACAACCACCAATTGATGGTGTGTCCTCAGATTTTTCAGGGCTCTTCAGGTCAGGTAAAGTTCCTGCAAAATCTGCACTCAGAGCTGGAGGAACTGGTGTAACATGCAATGCATCAACATCTACACTCGGAGCTGGAGGAGCACTGGGCTGAACTTCAAAACTTGATTCAGACAACTCAAGGGTACTGGTGCCTACAGTAGAAACTTTTGTAACAGCTTGTGAAGCTGCAGGTGCCCTGTCAATGCTGCTATTGGTAAGATGGGTTTTTGGTGAAGTATTTTCTGTAGAAAAATCATTGACAGAAAGTCCACCGGATGGCTCTGGAACCGCGAGTCCTTCCATACCACGTGTCTCAACAACATGAGATAAATGATCCCTTTCCAACCCAGCACTAGCAGTTGGTGGTGGTAGACATTGAATTAAATCCAGAGCATACTGCTGTATAGCCTGTGTCTGGACACAGTAGACTTGGACCACCTGTTCTCCATCAGGAAGGCAATCATGTGTTCCAGTAAGACTCAAAATTGGCATTGCAACGGTAAAGTCTGCTATATAATCCATGCGTGTAGAAGAAGGATATGGACCATAGTCAACATGCACTGCATAAATAGCATTCTTCTTTGCATTGGCAATAACAATAAGGCTTGGTTGAGGCAAAACTACTATTTGATTGAAAAATGCCTCTTCAGTACGAGATTCTAAGGAACTTCTCAAGTCCAAGGTCTGAGTGCACCGCCATGATTCAGAATCGGTCGGCAATAGCCAACCTTCTTCACCAGCAGAAGCCCAAATTTTCACTTCTCGGCTCAAAGGCCCCTGCAACATAACATTATACAGTTCAAAATGTCATAATAAAGGAAGGTATCAAAGAAGAAAGGATGTTATTAATGAAAGGAGGGTGGAATAAAGAATAAGACATTACTCATGACATTGAAATGCATTAAAAGCCAATAAACTAAAATTAGGATCATCATCAATACGTTCAGAAGCACATCATATGAATTTGGCATAAAGGATTACATCTGAGAAATAAAAAAATATTCATGCAAAAGAAAATCTGTGGCAAAATGCAACTTAAAAGAAGGTTAAAGCATGCATACTGTTGTAATGAGATTGATGTGATCAGGGCAATGAGGTGATGTCATGAATGCCACTGAGTTAACAGGATGACCATCATGTGGCTTGAACATGGCAAGGGGCACTACTTTACGATCATCCCAGATCATAACCTGTAGCAGAATCAGATAACCAAATCATCAAACAAATATACCATAAATAAAAACAAGATTCTAGAACACCATAAGTATTAAATGATATATTAACATAAATATTAATGCTTCATAAACAAATAAACACCTCATATTTCTCTACACAGAAGAATTCAAAAAGAAACAAAAGTTTTAAGTCCAGTAATATGTGTCTGTCATCATAAAATAATAACATTTGACAACAAGGCAATTAAAGGAAAATGTTAATAAATAAGAGTAGAATTTCTTGTGTTTTTTATACATCAGAATGGAAGGCAATATGTTTTCCTTTTTACATCTTCCTGTCAGAAAAAGACAGCATCCACCTGGGTGAAGTTTGAGGATACTCGGGTTTCATAGAAATACTTTGCTCTATACAGGCAGTGAAATTCTATTCAATTCACCAAGTATATAGCATTAAAATGGAGAAAATATCAAATGATTTCCCGAGGAAAATGTTTCATAACATGTACACTGGATTATCAATATCAAAGAACTAAAAACAGCTGGACATCAGCATCTTAGTAGAGCAAGAGCAACCACTGCTGCAAGAACACTGATGTGTTTACTAAACATATGCTGTCAATGATAAAAAAGAATTTGAAAGAGTTGGCACATTGAATACAGACATGAGAAAGAGGCCCTTGCCAACACTAGCTGGCTGATTCTCTCCTGCAAGAAAGACTCCACAAGATTTCTGATTTTTCTTATAACATGCATATGCATACCTCACAAGTTAGAATAATGCATTGCTTTTTGGTGTCAAAACAAGCCATTGCAGGTTAGACAACCATATGAAATATTTACTTAATGAATACATGTTCACCACATAAAAAATGGAATAATTTTTAATAATCAAGCAGTTAAATAGGCATGAGTACAAACTGTTCCATCTTTTGATGCTGATACTAAACGAGTGATCATCCACTGGGATATGGACAGATCTGTCACTTCTCCATCATGTTTACCAGTAATTTGCACTCCATCAATCAACTTCTCAACATGGCATTTGAGAGGTTCCTCTGCTAAAAATTCTTTTCCTCTTCCAACTTTATTTATGTCAATTTTCAAGACCCAATTTCCAACTCCAACAAACAATATTTCCTGCAAAAAGTAAAATGGAAAATTGAACTATGAGCTTCATAGAAAACACCAACAAGTAACATAATAGGACTATGAGAAGTACCAAAACATGGATCCTTATATCAATAAATCAAAAGGTACCAGAAATGTACTTTGTAAATACAGTTAAGCCAAAGGAGTTCATGCATACATAAAAGGTAACTTTACTTGTTTGTGGGAATGCCAACATATTCGTGGATGACGTGATTCTCCCTGTCCTACAATCTGAATAGCCATTATGATTTTTCCTGTTATCTGCGGCTTGTTTTCCTCATCAGGCGCTTCATTGATCTTCCACACGAATATTCTCCCATCAATACTTGCACTGCAATGAACAAATGAGTAGGTTGTCAAAGCAACAGGAAGAACAACAAAAGGCATACAATAAAATCAAATAGTAGCAAAAGTACCTGGCTAAGAAGTGCACATCTTCAGCAAAGAAAGCCATGTCAGTGACCCTCTAGAGAAATGCAACTTTAATTAATACAAAAATGTCAACAAATACATAAAAGAAAAGACTGTGACAAAGAGGGCTTCAGATTGTGCTTCAAAAGTGTCACAGGAACTCAGGAAGAAAGGAACATCTTGGCTTATTGTAAAATTACAACTAAGTATAACGAGAGAACCTATAGTAGTTTCTCCCTAATAGAGAAGTGTCAAAATTGACTATGAATAGTAAATGATAACAAAGAATCTGTACTTAAACATCAGTAGATTAAAAAAGATTCATATTTGCAAACCATATTGTGTTGTTACATTAATGGACACATGTCAAAACTCAAAATATTATGCAAAAAAAAAAAGAATAATATACAAGAATTAGAACATAAGCAAAGTATGATTATTATAGTCATGAATGGAAAAATCATTATTGGCAAAATCAGGTACATTCAATCTACATGAATTTACCAATTAACATTTTTCTTAAAAACAAAACTCCAAATAAACGAATCTCCAAGAAAACAAAACCTACAATGCACTTAATCATTTAAATGTTTTCATTTCCGTTAATTGTAACATAATCTTTCTTCCAATTTCCCACTAACAAAATAGAATCTGCAGATATCTAACTACAACAAACAAATAATTGAAAACCAGAACAGCATTTGTTAAGTTCCATAAGTAATAATGAGGCATACTAGCACCTACAGTTCAATAAACCCCAAAAACAAACAAAGTTTAATTATATCAAACCAGAGTACAACTCCAGAGTGATCTATAACATTATCATATGAAGAGCAAACCTACTGATGTCATGAACAAAAGTTGACAAAATGAACTGCTTGTTTATATAACATGCTTAACATCTGAAGAACTTTGAGGGATCCAGTTGTGGTTTTTCCATTTGTTAATTGAATCAGAAAAAGTATGCACTTTCCTCAAGTAACTAAGATAACATCAATAAACTAACATCAAGCACAATCAAACCAACAGCAACATCCATCTTGGTAACCATCTTCCACGAAGATGAAGGTCAAAGCCTATACACCATACTTTCATTAACTGGGGGGTAGTAAAAATTATTTAAGATCGAAAAACAAAATGTAAGATTTACTTTGGATCCAATGCACAAATGACTTGCCAGTTGGCAGCCAAAACTAGTTTATGTTAGAAATCTGCAATGGTTAACAAATTAAGCTCCTTAGGTATCAGAAACTTTTTGTACCTCCAAAAACCCAGCTCAATCAGCTTGTTAAGAAGCAACCAGTAGTTAAGAGTGCCATCATCGGCATCAGATGGTACATAACATCCCAAAGTTATTTACAGCTGAGAGTCCTGGGCTAAACAAATACTAAATAACAATTCGCCCTATAGGCAACAATGTGAAAGCTTCATCGAAAAAGAACAAAATATCCAAAGAAGTCACTCCAGTCACATAAACATAAATCCTACAACCGTCATATTGTCTTAATAGAGAAATAAACAGGACAGAACATACACTTAGGTCAAAGAAATTCGTCAATGAAACACAGAAAAGCTTAAAAATCTAACTGCCATTTCTAAATGTCGAACCTGAGAATGCCCCTTGAGCAATGATCTCAGAGCTGTGTTGATATTGAGCACCCGGATAGCACCAAGCTTAAGGCCATAGCATATATAGTTCCGGTTGACCGCGATCTGGCGGCCCAAAACAAGCCCAGGGTCCGAGATATATTTGGTGATCGGCGTTACCTCGAGCTGTGGCGGCTGCAACTCTCCCGGTAGTCTCAAATCCACATCGTAGACCACCCTTTCTCCGGAACCAAGAAGCCGCCCTCTTGGCAACTTATTGCTTGGCATCCTCACCGGTGTTGGCTGAACCAGAGCCGCTGGCGGAGCCGACGGAACGGGATGGAGAATGGCGGTCGCGGTTGCGGAAGGGGACAGGAAGTCCGATGGCGTGGAGGAAGGGAGCGGCATCGAAACGGGGGATTCCAGGTGGGCAGGAGGATTCAGGAGGGCCATGAGGCGAGCGCCGGGATTGGAGTTGGGGCTAGGACTAGGGTTAGGTGTGGGATTAGAATTGGTGAGCTGGGGAGCAGCGGCGGTGGGGGAATAAATGGCGGGGGGACGGTGGAGGGGCTCCTGCGGATAGTGGAGGAACGGGTGGTGGTGGAACGGCGGGGTGGCCGGTGGGTAGGAGAAGGCCCCAGGGAGAGGCGGTGTGGGGTACGATGACGGAGGCGCGGGGTAGGCGGAAGGAAGATGGAAAGGCGGCCGGGGGTTGGAGCCGGGGCTAGGGCCGGCGTTGGGGGGCTTGAAGACCGCCTGCGCCTCGTAATTTCCCGACGTGTTGGGACTCCCGGCGGGAGACGCCATCAACGTTGTCGGAAGAAGGCGACGGAAAGACTAGGGTTTGGTCTATCGTACGCCGAGGTGGGGGAGCGGCGTACGTTAACGGAGATCTCAGCGGGGGAGGAGGCTCGAGATTGGAGAAGACGAAAGGAATGAACCTTTTGTACTCTTTGGTGCGTAAAAAGTTTTAAGATAGAGAGATTATTTCTTCTAATGGTTTCCACTAAGAGAGTCAGCAAGCGAATGAATAGACCCAATGTCAAACGAGCTGGTCCAATATCCATAACTAAGTCCGAGTCTGTTCTTGTTCTGTCGGTTAATTTGGGCTCGGTACTAATAAAGGGGGTTTCGGAACCCCCGACCGCTAAGTCGAACCAAGAACGCGACGGGGGAGAGATGCTCCGCTCCTCCGCAAGCTCCCTCCTCCGACCCCGGCGGTTCTCCTCCCTTGCTGACGGAAGCTTCGGCGGAGACGCCAGCAGCAGCGTCTCGGAAAAGATTGCCGTCGCCGTGCTATTCGAGCGGCTTCCAGTTGCCATCCCCAAGACGGATCCCGTCGTCTACGCCGTCCAAGAATTATCGTAAGCTCTGACCCCTTCGTTGCCGTCGTCTGGGTTGATTCGGTCTGTTTCTGTTCGAAGGTTTCGATCTATAATGATCATGAGACTACGGTCATTGTTTCTGTTTGTCATAGCATCGTTGCATTTTTCTGTTGCCCTTTTAGCGTAATCCGGATGCGAATAGATAGATTTTGTTGCATGACTGTGGAATATAGATTGCAGGTTTCTATGGAGGCAGCAGGTATCGTCGGAGGTACCCTAATGAGGTCCTGGGAAAGGCGAATGCAAGGTAGAGTTGGTTTTTCTTTTTTCTTTCTTTTTCGGTCCACAGAAATTAGTCTGCACTTTGTGGATTTGATTTTTTGATTGAAAATATTCCTGTATGAGGAAAAAATTACTCCTTAATTAATTTTTTTTGTGATGTTTATGGACGAACGAAGGGCTGATGGTGATGCTGTCCACCTTAGCTTATTCAACCATTATTTGACATGTTAATTTTCTAAATTGTTGAAGCCTCAAAGACAAATAGGTTAAGATAAATAATTTACCTTCATCCACAAGTGTCATAGGCTCATTGTTTAGTTTATTAATTTGCATAGGAAAAATGAGTGGCATTGCCTTTTTGGCTATCCGAAGCAACCATAACACATATAAACTCACCAGGACATAAATAGCTTTATGGATTAAATGTTTAAGCAATATAAAAATCAGGAAAGCAAAAATCAAAAAACAAAAAAAAGGAAGGTGATATAACATAATGTTTTTACTGTACTGTTTTTCCATTTGATTATATATATATATATATATATATATATATATATATATATATATATTGTAAAACTCTACTTCTAGTTTCACTTATACCCTACATGTATGACTAAAGTAGGATGTCATATTTCAATTTTCTTTGCTTCTATCAATAGGGGTGCAGCGAAAAATATACAATCTTATTATAGGGATTTTCCTGTATACAGTATTTTTGACACTTGTACATAATTATAACCTTTGACTAAAAGAATAGTACAAAAATAACATGTTCAAAATTTATACACAAAATGTCCACAGGTCATCGTCCATATCTGCACTAGCATGGACTTGCACGTGCTTACTTCCCTACCTAATCAATTGAGTGGGGTATTAATATACTTACTTGCAAAATAAGATCTATAGTGACTAATCACTTAGTAACTATAAACCTTTGTAGTTTTATTTAGGTAAACATGCATCATGTCATGTATACAACATTTCAAAATCATTGGCATATGAAGTTTAACGGTAGATATCTCATCCTATGACTTCTCTAGCAAGCATAATCATACAACATAGTATATACACAATAAGGAGGTAAGATTCTACATTGAAATAATTCAAGTGCTTATATGCACATATAGGAAACATAAAAAATTCATCAACTTCTACACCTCATATCATAACATATACATGTACTCCCATACCGTACATCATTGTAATATATATGTGCATATTCATACTGCATGTCATAATATATATGTGTACTCCTATACCGCACATTATAATATATACGTACACTTTCATACCATACATTATAATATATATGTGCACTCTCATACCGCACGTTATAATATATATGTGCACTCCCACACTGCATGTCATAATACATACGTGCACTCTCACATCATACATCATAGCATATACGTGCATTGTATATCATAACATATACGTGCACTCCCACACCACACATCATAGAAAATATGAGCACTCTCGTACCACATGTTATCATATATGCATGCATACAAGACATTTTTATCGTAATCATATAGTTTTTATGCTTACAAAATATTTATATTCACACTTAGCTTATGACAATCATATTTTTTGAAACATACTTTTCAAAATACATTATGCATACGATAATTTATACAACTATTATTTTGCAATGAATTAAACTTATACTTGCCTTATTGAACTCAAAAATGAAGATGTCACTGAAAGATCACATTCCTTAATGATTGAGTATGCTAGGGAGCGATATACCTATCAAATTGGGAGCATAGAATCATGAGATGCCTTAATTAAGAATCCTTCATCTTAAATTATTGATTTATAATAATTTATAATAATAATTCATAAAAAAAAGTTTGATACAATCTCTTATAAAATATACTATACTCAACCTGAAAATTCATCTAAATTCCATCACCAATTTTTCAACAATTCACTCTATAACCAAATGAACTACTTAATATCAATAAAGTCATCGCACAATTCTACGAACAAATTTTACTTCACTATTTTAGTGGACCAAACGATCTTGAATTATCATAAAATTTTATAAAAAACATATAAAACTAAATAATACCAAATTTCAGCTTAAAACAAAATCATTTAGCGGTTAAACTACCCTCCTAATTTAACTACCAACACCTATTCTATTATGCTAAAACTAGGTTAGGACTGTCTAAACTTATAAACTTCATATCTTGGTGTACAAAGGTGGTATTCACTCAATTCCAAATCTTACAGAACTCTAGGGAACCTTTTAAAACATATCAAAAGGCTAGAGCCTAATCATATTCCTAAGGGGGTTAATTCAACTCGAATAGAATCCCTTCTCAGAAAACAAGGGCTTCTGAGTACCTCAGATTGGGACAGTAGTAACTCTATGCACTAATCTCAAATTAAAGTCATACCAGAGGCCTTAAAGTCATAAGAGATTCATACAAAATATATCAAAAAATCAAAGATAAATTTGAAGTCTAGGTTACTCAAAAGCAGTTGAAAATATCAACCTAAAATTTGTAAAAACTGAAACCCTAAGTATAACAAGGGAAGAATTGGGATTTTCTTACCTCAATCTTCCTTAGAGCTGGGGTTTCATAGCCTCCATAAGAAAAGTTAAGAAAATGGCTAAAGAAGAAGAGAAAGAGTCGTGAGTTATTAGGTTGGTAAAGAGGATAAGGTCAAAATAAGGTAGAGATACTTAAGAGGTTACCTTGAGGTCTAGAGTTCAATCCTATTAGGCCTCATTTAAAGTTTTTCTTTTCTTTTCTTCTTTTATTAATATAATTCTAATGTTGCAGCAACTTTCATTGAGTTTAATTTGATTTGACAAAGTTGATATTTTTTATCTAAACACATCATTCAATCTCACTTATATTTCTAAACATTTTTAGTATAACACTTCTTTTTTATTTCTATCTCTATTTAATTTTTTATTAATCCATCCGTGCCTAAGTAGATTATTATCTTCTATATACATGAGGTTTAAGACTTAAACCTTCTTATGTTAATCATGATTAAACCCATTCAAGCCTTGAGATTCATTTAAGGCCGATTAAAATTCATCTGCTATTTCTAATCACTATATGCATGCATATTATCATAACTTAACCTCATAGTCAAGTCCATTAGCACACTTTGGTTTGTTACGCTATGCTTAATGTAAATATTAATGCTTGTGCATGCTCAATCAACATTTTGTAGAACACTAAGAATGATATTTTTGGAAAGCATCATGCTTATTATCATAACTTAATCTCATAGTCAAGTCCGTTAACACACTTTGGCCTGTTGTGCCTTGCTTAACGTAAATATTAATGCTTATATATGCTCAACCAACATTTCATAGAATTCTGAGAATGACATTTTTGGAAAGCATGTACTTCAATCTTAAAAGTCAAAAACGCATATCATCTATCATATTTATGAAGCATAGACATCACAAATCATATCACTAAGTGAGGGTAACATATATATATATATATTATTTATGCTTCTATTAACATATTAGTTATAGTTTAAAATGTGTGGGACTTGGACACTATATATATATATATATATATATGTATTTACATTAATGCTTATTGTCCTGATTGGGGTATGTATTTATTCACATTAATGTTTATTGTCCTGATAGGGGAAAAGGTGACTATCAAATTGATTCGACATAATTTATTTAAGTTTATGTATGTATATATGTATTCACATTAATACTTAGTATGTATGTTTGTTTGTACATTAATGCTTATTGTCGTAATAGGGGAAAAGGTGACTATCAAATTGTTTTGACATAAAATTTTATTTAAGAAGTTTGCTCTTTTTGTCGAAGTCATATAATTAGTTTATATTGAAGTACTCCAAGAGAACCGTGAAGCTCTTATTAGTGATGGTGACTGTGAACTTGTAATGTGTATGCTTGATAACCACATTCTCACTGGTATTTTACCAAGAGAGACTACACAACTTCCTCTCTGCCTCTTTTCTATTTCTTATTTTCTACTCTCTAATTCTCTTTGCTTTTTTTTTTCCTACTTATCTTTCTCCATGTTAATCTCCAATCTATAAATAAATTATCACTGGTACTCTTTGCAATTTTTCAAGAGCTTAATAGTTTTTATTTATTTCATGCCCATAAAATGGTTATAGACTCTTTTGTGATAATCACCCATGTCAATTAGATACATAATCTGAATTCTTTCTTGAGCTTTGTGCACAAGTGGAAGAAGATTTGAATTAATTTATAATTTTATAAGGACTTGATGAGGTTGTACTATTATTATATCATAATCTTACCTGATTAGATAACTAATCCATTTATTTATTGTGCATGAACTATTGACCTAAAATATTTAAATCCAACTTAATGATAGTGCTTACATCAAGTCTTTAATCAAGTCCAAATCTGTAATTGGAGAACTTAATCAAACATATTTTGTGGGCAGTGCTCCAAATACACATGCTGTGGTGGAACCAGGAATTCCAACCTTGAAACAAGTATTCGTTTTGCAGCTTTTTTCATTAGTAGTCTTTGATTTTAGATATTTGTCTTATCCTTGTTCAATTGCAGCCTGGATGCTAAGACATGTTTAATATTTTGCCTCCCTTTGATCATTCTTTCTCAAAATGCAGACATCTAGTGTCTAAATTCTTATACTGCAGTTATTTTGTTCAACTCTATGTTCCTTATGGAAAACCTGAAAAATGCAAAGATGCTTTCTATGCAATGTGATAATCTTTTAATAGCCTACTGGTTTCTTTCCACTTGGTTGACCTTTTTTTCTCATATGGTGGCCACTTTTTTGGGGTTTATTGGTAGGCTAGCACCCGTATGGCAGCTCCTTAGGATTGTGAATATCATGACTGGTAGTTTTCTAAAAATATAGATTAATGAAATGGAAGTTTTGAAAGAAGGCCCTCTATTGGAATGTGGTTGTGATTTGTTTGATATTAGATTGTTTATTTAGTTATGAACTGGTTGTATTTGAACTAAATTAAATGATGTAAGTTTTTTTTTTTTAAAATTGAAAGAGATTTTCATTACATTAAATGTCGTGTATATGGCACTTACACAATTCATACATGTGAATTTGAATCTGAGGCCTAATGCCACCTAATGCTAACTGCAATAATACACTAATCATTGATGCAGAAATCTATAGTTCGATGTGTACCTCATGCAGGTTCACAAGATCTTTCAAGATTGTTAGCTTTGCTGCTTTCCTCGCATTTTTCTCTTTCTTTTTTTACATCACAAGAAATTGGCATCAGCAAACTTCACATCTGAAAAGTGTAAAGATCTTGCCTGGGTTATAAAGGATGAGTTGGTGGAGTACTTTCCAGAGCAAGTCTCCTCATTTAACTAGATTATTATTAGCTGAAAACTGCCATGGAGAATGGAGAGTAGACACGCATGTCCTCGATCGATCGGTTAGCTCCGAGCTCTTTACTTGTGCTTTCAGAAAGTTTAGATGTGATATCTGAATTGTCTGCTTTGGACATCTGGAGTTGGCGAAGGAATTTTATCCTGAGGATCCTTCAAACACAATTAGCTTATTCAACATCAAAAGTATGCACATGTGGTATCTAATTTTTATGACTAACCGTTCCCATTTGTGGATACCACACACAGTTCCAGTATTGCATTTGTACACACACCTTCCTTTTTTCAGGTTAATGGATAGGAGCCTTATTTGGAGACACATGATTGTTTTATTTTTGTTTAAACCTGGAATGGAGTAAGAGTGTTTGATTTGCTGATATATTGTATTAGTCTGTACATTCATTGTTGATATTTTGGGATTTCCTAACTGCTTTGTCAGGCTTTTTAAGATTGCTTATAGAGTCTTCTTGTATTGTTTCTAACAGGTTAGATTGCAGAAGAGAAGAAACATCACAATCTTTGTGGCCGTTCAAGAAAGAAGAGAGTTACAAAAAAGATGACAGAAGAAGAAGATACAACAACATACAGCAGCAATCTTTATCCTTTTAGACAGACTCGAAGATCATAGCATTTAGCTCTTCACAAAATCAGGTTGATTTGTCACTGTTCGTACCCACGCCCATTTGTGATCTCTTGTGTCCACCACATTCCTTGCGAGTGCCGCCTCCTCCGCCGGGATGTAGCCATAGTTACCATTTATTGGGCCAGCCACAAATCCAGTGTACCCTGCCATCACTCCATGGATTGCAGAATGAGCCAATATGGTGCAGTATAGGTTGTCTGTTGCATTAGCCGGCACTGCCCGTATCATATACATGGGATCGATATACTTCACTGTGAACAGTTGTCCCGCATGTTCTACCTCCCACCACTTGTTCAGCTCAGATTTCAGCCATGTTCCTACATCCAGAAACACCGGATTGCCTGACTCATCCTTCTCCTCCTCGGCATCCGTTCGTGGTATCAAACCCTGTCCTGCTCCCTCGGCTATCACAACGACGGCATGCCCATTCTGCTTCAACCTCTGGTCGAGGAACTCGAAGAGTCCACCTTTCCCTTCCAAGAAGAAGTCGTTCTCAGGGATCAAGCAGCAGTCCACGTCGCGGCTGCTCAACGTGGCATGCAGTGCAATGTGCCCGGTGCTCCTGCCCATCAGCTTCACAAGCCCGATACCGTTCACGGCGCTCTCGGCCTCCACATGGGCTGCGCTGATCGCTTGCTGCGCTATCTCCACGGCCGTCTGGAATCCAAATGACTTGTCTATGATGCCGATGTCGTTGTCTACTGTTTTCGGAATTCCGGTTACCGATACATTGAGCTTGCGACGCTGAATCTCTTTGTAAATCTTAACCACGCCTTTCATGGTTCCATCGCCTCCAATGCAGTAGACCTGAAAGATTAGATGTCATCCTCACGAACGGTACAAGAACTTGTGCATCGCAAACATCACCTGGTTGAAACGGCGCGCTTCGATGGCATCGACGATCTTCTCGAGGTCGAATCCGCCCCTGGACGTGGCGAGAGCCGTGCCGCCCATCTTGTGCCAGCCGTGCACGATCATGGGGTCCAGCGGCAGCGGCTCGGCCGAGTAGAACCCCCGGTAGCCCGACGGCACACCGAAGATGTGCCGGACGCCGTAGAGCTCCCACAGCCCCACCACCAGCTCCCTGATCACCGTGTTCATCCCCGGGCAGAGCCCGCCGCAGGTGACGATGGCCGCCCGCACGTCCGCCGGGTCGAAGCGGATGGTTCGGCGGGGCCCGGCGCGGTGGTAGGCAACGAGGAGATCTCCGAGGGCGGAGGGGGAGGAGAGGTCGAAGAGGATGTGGCGGAGGATGAAGTCGGAGGGCGCGATGTAGAAGCCGTCGGAGGGACGGTAGAAGGGGTTACGGTCGATGGAGTTGGTGAGGGCGGGGGGGTTCGGGAGGTAGTCGGAGAGGTGTGGGAGCCCCCGGAGAGCCAAGGGCGGGAGCGTGAACTCGTCGCCGTCGGAGACAGTAGCGGGTACGGAGGACGCGTTGGAGGAGAGAGCCATCAGATGTTGCAACCGGCGGTAATGGAAGTGCGTCCAGCGGCAAGTGCCGGAGAACACTCATTGCGTTAAAAGGAAACGAGGAGTACGTGGAAGACGTTGAGTTTGCGATGATGACCTTGCATGCTGTCTGCATGCCACGTAGTAATTTAAAGACGTGCGTCGAACCCTTGAGACTAGAGCGTTTAGCCCGATGAGCGAGCTCTATTCGTACCTGATGGGGCCATGTCATGAACTATAAGCATTATGGGCCGTCGTTTTTCGCTTGAACAAAAATATATATTTTTTTTTAATTTAAATATTATTAAAAATTATTTATTTTAATGCATAATTATCATAAAATCCTCAAAGAAATAAAAAAATGATACTAATCATATTAAAATCATGCTCGCTCTAACTATTATGTAAAATTTTGAGTTGATTTAGTGGAAATTGAGATGGTAATACTCAGAGTTGAACTAAGTTATACTCTATTATGGTTTTAAAAAAATGTTAAAATTTATTAATTAGTTATCATAAAAATCTAAAAAGATAATACTAATTTTCTTTAATCCATATCTGATTTTATACAAGTTTGGATAGGTTTAATAATAAAGGTTGGCCATGTCATATTGGGAAGTGATCTAAGTTATACTAATGAAGGGAACCTATACAAAAAAAAGTCTTTAATTTTAAGTAGGTTTTGGTTCATGAATTTTTTTATGTGATTTATTAGAAAGGAGGGAGTCCCCAACATAAGCATAGAAAATGAATGGAGGGGCGCCACCTGATAGAGATCTTTTCAAATAAAATTCCGAGAAAGAAAATATTTGTAAATATTACTAATTTTTTTCCGTTGACGAGAGTAATGCTACAGGAGTCAATGCATGTTCCTCCAATGACTGAGGTCTTCCCATTCTTCCACATGCTTCTTTTAGAAATATTATCTATATATATATATATATATATGAACATATGTGGATACAGCGTGAACACGAAGTGAAGCTTTCAATTGTTTAGAACCATCAAACTTTCTCTACAGATCAATGTGTTCGAGGAGATGCTAAAGACTTGACTTGGATGAGAAAAGAATTAAGGAAAACACAAACAAAACCATCACGGAACGCATTAAACTACTAAATTCATACAAGACTTGCTTTGGATCTGCTCTAGGCTTTCTTCCCTAACGAGTACAACCTGGTAGAGCAAAGAGAACCATAGAGAACTCGGTAGATGGCGAGAAGTCACCTTGACTTGTCTCGGTTAAATTAATAGGCTGGTGCTTGACCTTTTTATTCCGAATGCTTTCCATGAGAAGAGCGGAACTTTGACAGACAGTCCAACACAAGTGCTTCCAGTTATGAGATTTGCAAGTGGTGGAGATCATTCCTCAGAAGATAAAACACATCATTATTCTATATGCTTATAAACTTCGATTCAAGCTTTCACCTATGGGTTGTTGTTAACTTGTAGGTAAAATTTGCATTGACTTCGTTCTGCACTATGTTCTTGGTCTTCTTCTCTAGGTTGAAAAAACAGCAAGGACGTTGTGTGTTTATATATAGGTAGGTGTCTCATCCCCTTCCACTACTCGATAAGCACCAGTCTTCTTGTTTGGCTCAAACACATAGACATATCAGGTTCTTCTCCATCCATCAGGAAAGAGGAGCATGAAGGTATGCATACCTCTCACTTGGTTTTTTTTTTTTGCATCAGCAAAAGGGAAATGGAGTGATAAGAGGTTTTGTACCTTGAAAGGTACCCAGCAAGGGTGATTCTCTTTTGTTGTTGATATTACCTTTTTGCATCATCTTCATCGGCCTTTGCAGAAGAAGATAGTGATCGAAGTGCAGATGAAGTGCGACAGGTGCCGCGTCAAAGCCATGCAGGTGGTTGCTGCAGCAGGTACGCTTCTGGAATCGATCAGACTTGTCTTGGGTGATCAAGCTTGAGCTCATTCATGATCGTGAAGAACTCATCCAAACTTGGGGTGATGCTGTTTCGGAAGGCGCTGATTCAGTTGCGGTGGAAGGGGAGGAGAAGGATCGACTGGTGGTGGTGGGAGATTGCGTGGATCCTGCAAACTTAACAACCACCCTGAGGAAGAAAGTAGGCCATGCATGCATAGTCAAGGTGGAGGAAGCGAAGGAGGAGAAAGCGAAGAAGGAATCAGTGGCGTGGTGCTGCCCCGGTTACCCTCTACGTCATAAGGTGGAGGCAGCGAAAGAATCTGCGAGGTGGTGCTACCCTCCATGTCAAAAGGTGGTGATGTATGATCATGAAATCTATGCCTCCGACCCTGGTGGTTGTTCCATCTTGTAAACGATGGATCATTAGGTTCCAGAAACTTTGGATGTTTGGATTAATGATATCTTGGTATTGTTATTCTTCCTCTGAATATATAGAGAGGATATTTTCATTGAGCCGCAAAAGCACTTTGTTACTTACTATGGCATAAAACTTGTTACTTACTTTTGGATATGAAAATATAATAACACAGGATCAAGTTAAAATAAATTATAAAAAATAAAAATACAACCTGTTGAGAAGGAAGGAAGAGTTGGGTTCTGTCAAGAATTGAAACATCAAATGATCGAGTTAAAATAATAATAATAATAATAATGATACTATATTTCCTTTCTCCAAAGAAACAAGACTCCATCGGTGTATTTCCTTTGGAGCCCATTAAGTTTGTGGTTTGGTGTTGTCGTCGGAAAAATCGATCGATAATCTTCAAAGTAAATTATTCTTGAGTAATACCAACCTTTGGTTGTTCGAACACTAACGAAAACATCTAACTTGGATTAAAACAATTAATAGAATTAAAAATTCGAAAGAAAAAAACACCTCGTACGCTGTCAACATTACTAATATGTAAGTTGTAATCGGAATACAGGGATGTTGAACAATCCAAACACTAGCGATTACTAATATGTCAACATTAAATATAATGAGAGAAAAAAAAGTCAAATTTTCTGATATCATCTAAAATACCCCTAATATATAGAGATGGTTAGAGGGAAAATTTTCCCCATTATGGGACTAGAGAAATTAAGTTTTTTTTTATTATTTTTTATAATAAAATTTGATTATCCGATCTACAACATGATTTAGATCCTACCATATCTCTTTCCCAATAATGTCACGGGCTAATTAGAATCTTAGAGCACTAAATCATCTTGTAAGACTGCTCAGCCACGTATTTGACCAACCCGATGCTTAAATTTTAAAAAAATTCATATGATGATTCGAGTTAGTTAGTTAGTTATTATTATGCATTTAATCATGTGCTAAATTTGAACATCTTACGGTCACTTAAATAGTTCCTTTCTCAATCACATATTACTCGAGTGTTATTTTTAAAATATTATTTGTGCCATCCGGTATCGATGTGATCTTTGTTAACGTCACAATGGAACTACTGAGAGATGGAGAAAGGTGAATTAATACAATAGTATTTTTAATTAATTTTAAAACTTATCAATAAATTAATATATTTTGAGAAACTAACTCACAGTAAATGATTAATAAGTAAAGAGAGCCATTCATTTTTACCATCTATCTTTGATTGGGGTAACAATGGCGACATGACGCGTCACGACGTCAGCCTCACCTGGGCGCCACTCTGTCCGAGGAGGAGGGCAATAATGTTGACTCGACATGCGCTGACGTCATCCGCTCTCAGACAACGACTTCATCGTTGCCTGACCTCGCACGCTTGACCGAGGCAGAGGAGGACGACGACCGACCCTCGCCCATACCCTATGACATTTCGGTTCTCCACGCAACGTCAATAGCAATGTCAGATGCCATCAGAGGTACGATCTCGCCTCCCACAGGCAGGCACATCAGGTAATACTAAACTGCCCTATAAATACCCTCCTTCTAACGCCAAAAGGGGGGGGACTGCTTCACGAGGAAAACTCCCTTCCACATCATCTGACTTGATCATCGGAGGGGTCGGGTCGAGCTTCTGACCTGACCTGCGTGCAGGAACGAAGGCGAGGTCGCACCTCCCCGACGCCACATTCCATCCGGACTACCGCGACCAGCCACCCCGGCTGCCCCGAGGAGTGCCGTGCCGGATCCCCACGTATTCGGACCCGAACCAAGCCGCGTTGGCCCCGAGGCCACGGCTTACAGTTGTTTCCTACAACATTTTTGGCGCTAGAAGGAGGGCCTCGAATATCGAGCGGTCAGCAGATCCACTCTGGCGAACCCACAGCCATGGGGTCGCGTCCGATCAACACCCCAGAAGAACATCCCCTGTGGGATGAACCCCGTGACGAGCACCCTGCCACGACATCGGAGCGCTACTGGCGGCTGTTCAACGACCCGGGTTTGTCGCCACCCGACGTCCCCGTTGGCCCGCCACCTGTTTCGCCCGAAGCCTTCCACGATCTCGCTCACCAAGTCCGAGCGCTGGCAGGCGCGATGCAGACTATCATCCCGCTCGTCTCCCAGCCGACGCCCCCACATGCAACCCAGCCTTCGGAACAACATGAGCCCCCCGCCCGGACGCATGCGCCACTCCCTGAGCGCCCAATTTCACCTCGAAACCGAACGACCCAGCTCGGGGACCGAGAGGCGGAAGGCACATCGAGTCACCCAGGGCCTGAGGTACCACCCACGGACTCGGCGAGCACCCTGCGAGCCCAGTTGCGCCTCTTCAATCAACGCCTCGACGAAGTACAACAGGAGGTTCGCAGGTCGAAGGGGGAGCTCGGGGCGGACGGATACCAAGGGTCACCATTCGCGCCCGAAATACAAGATCAAGCGATTCCACCACACTTCCGGCTCCCGTCTCTAGACGCCTATGACGGCGCCGCCGACCCCGCGGACCACGTGGCCGCGTTTCACGCCCAAATGATGCTATATGGGACTTCTGACGCCTTGATGTGCAGGGCGTTCCCAACGACCTTAAGGGGACCGGCCCGCGCATGGTACAGCGGCCTGAAGACCGGGACCATCTCTTCCTTCGACCAACTCGCTCGAGATTTCAAACTCAACTTCCTGGCCTACGCCCATCCGAAGCCATCCGTGGCGTTGCTCCTCGGGCTCCACCAAAGGGAGGACGAGCCCCTCTCCCACTTCGTAAACCGTTTTACGACGTAGATCCGAGGACTCTCAGACGCTCACCCTTCTCTATTGATGCAGGCGTTCATGATAGGCCTGCGGCCCTACAGGTTCTTCTGGTCTTTGGTGGAGCGACCTCCCACGTCGGTACCCGAGATGCTCCAATGGGCGAGCCAGTTCGTCACCGCAGAGACATGGATGGCCGGGAGACGCAAGGAGCACAAGAGGATCAAGCCGGAGCTGCCCCGGCAGCAGCAACCCGCTGCGTCTCGGCGCAGGTTGGACAAATCTGACCCGCCGGTATCAAGGCCCCCTCTCCCAGCCTTGAACTCATCCCAAACGAAAATATTCCTCCACATAAGGGAGAAGGGACTGCTCAAAGAACCTTACCCGATGAGGAATCCACGGGCGCTAGCGGACCAATCGAAGTACTGCCGCTTCCACCGGCAACATGGGCACGACACCGAACAATGTCTGGAGCTAAAGAGGCAGATCGAGGAGCTCATTCATAGGGGACACCTCGGTCAGTACCTCCGACCGGACAAGGAACTTTCACCGCGCCCGGAGGGTCCCATCGAACGACACACCGACACAATAGTGGGCGGCCCCGCGTCTGGCGGGGATTCTATGACCCGAAGAAAGGCGTACGCTAGGGCCGCTCCGGCCGAAGCACCCAGGCATGGGCCCGAGCCTAACATCACTTTCCCGGACGAGGCATCCGAACAAACCGAGCACGACGATGCGCTCGTGATATCAGCCAGAATAGCCAATGCTCAAGTAAGAAGGATCACGGTCGATACCGGGAGCTCAGCCGACATACTCTACTTCGACTCCTTCCAAAAGCTCAGCTTGTATGGAGATAACATGAAGCCGATGCTCTCGGCACTCACCAGATTTACCGGTGACTCGATCTCGCCGCTGGGGGCGATCACTTTACCTTTGACCCTGGGAGCCCCGCCGAGGTCAAAGACGGTGATGACCACCTTCCCAGTAATCGACCTTCCCGTTGCATATAACGCCATTCTCGGCCGGCCGACCCTCAACAAAATCAGAGCTGTCGTCTCGACCTACTACCAAACTATGAAGTTCCCGACCCACGCCGGGACCGGAGAGGTCATAGGAAGCCCTCGAGAATCCAGGCACTGCTACCTGGCTACCGTTTCGTTGCACAAGAAGGTCAGGATCGAACCATCGTTGGCGGACCCCCGGGAGACAAAGAAGCCAGCCCCCTATCCTGAGCTGAGGGGGTCCACCATCGACGTGCCGCTGCTAGAGGATCGGCCGGAGTAGACGGTTAAGATCGGGTCGGAGCTACCCGAGCAAGAACGAAGACAGCTCGTTGGCCTCTTACAGCAGAATGTTGACGTCTTCGCCTGGTCGCCATCTGACATGACGAGCATCGACCCGGAAGTCGCACAGCACCACCTCAGTATTTCACCCGACGCCCGCCCTATAAAGCAAAAACCCAGGCGGCACGCCCCTGATCGGCAGTTGGCCATACGAGAAGAAGTGGGTCGGCTACTGGAGGCAAACTTCATAGAAGAAGCCAGATACCCACAATGGCTATCCAATGTAGTCCTCGTCAAGAAAGCTAATTGAAGCTGGAGGATGTTTGTTGATTACACCAGTCTCAACAATACATGCCCGAAGGATTGCTACCCCCTTCCAGAAGTCGACCAGTTGGTCGACGCTACGGCCGGACACGCCCGCCTCTCATTTATAAACGCCTTCTCGGGGTATAACCAGATCAGAATGGCACCCGAAGACCGAGAGCATACGACCTTCCTCACCGATCAAGGGGTCTACTTCTAGAAGGTAATGCCCTTCGGTTTGAAGAATGCCGGGGCTACGTACTAGAGAACAGTAAACAAGATGTTCGCCCACCAGATCGGGCGGAACATGGAAGTTTACGTCGACGACATGATTGTCAAAAGCCAAGAGGCAGGAGCACACCTGGCCGATCTGGCCGAGGTGTTCGCCACGTTGCGCAAATACGACATGAGACTCAACCCCGCGAAGTGCGCCTTCGGCGTTACTTCGGGAAAGTTCCTCAAGTTTATCATACACGAAAGAGGAATTGACGCCAACCCGGAGAAAGTCCAGGCGATCATCAATATACAGTCACCTCGGACGATCAAAGACCTACATCGCCTTAACGGGAGGCTCGTCGCCATGTCCCGTTTCCTTGCCCGATTAGGTGATCGCTGCCTCCCCTTCTTCAGAGCATTAAAATACCCGAAGAACTTTCAATGGACGGTGGAGTGCGAGGAAGCCCTCAAGCAAATAAAGCAACACTTGGCCAACCTCCCCCGACTTGCCTCAGTCTCTCCTAGGGAGAAGCTGGGCCTCTATTTGGCTGCCTCCCAGCACGCAGTCAGTTCCATCCTAGTGAAGGAAGATTCCGGTGAACAGCTCCCGGTCTACTACGCCAGCCACGTCCTGGCCGGGCTAGAGGAACGATATCCCCCAATCGAGAAGCTGGCACTAGCGCTCGTGCTGTCAGCTCAGAAGCTACGCCCCTACTTCCAGGCTCACCCGGTGGAGGTCATTACTAACCAGCCACTTCAGCAGATCCTATCTAAATTCGATGTTGTAGGACGTCTCCTCAAATGGGCGGTCGAGCTCGGCGAGCATGACATACGATACGTGCCCAGGACCACTATCAAAGCCCAGTCCGTGGCCGACTTCATCGTGGAATTAACCCAGATAAGGGACGAGGATCTTGAATAACCCCCCGAGGCTTGGGTCCTGCACGTCGACGGATCGGCCAACTCAAAAGGTGCCGACGTGGGGCTGGTGTTGCAAGCTCCCGACGGGCGGTTGTTCGAGCGCTCCCATCGCTTCGGGTTCCGGGCCACTAACAACGAGGCGGAATACGAGGCGCTCCTAGTAGGACTCCGGTTGGCCCTCGAGATGCAGGTGGTCGCCATCCGCGTCCTCACCGACTCGCAGCTGGTAGCCGAACAACTCAGCGGGGGATACGAAGCTCGGGACCCGATCATGGCCAAGTACTTGGCACAGGTAAAAGACCTGACCGCCAAGTTCCCTCACTTTACATTGTCTATTATCCCGAGGGGAGAGAACGAGCGAGCCGACGCGCTAGCTAAGCTGGTGTCAAAGCCGACCCTAGAAGCCGGGCCCAAAGTCGAGGAGCTTCCTGCCCGTGCCATCGAAGTCACAATGGCAACCTCGAGCGACGCGCCTACCACCTGGGTACAAGAGTTGCTGTGCTTCAAACGAGACAGGACTCTTCCCCCCGACAAAGCAGCAGCTTGACGCCTGCGTCGCACGCATGCGTGGTATACCGAGGTGAGCGGACAGCTCTACAAGCGGTCCTGCACATACCCCCTCCTACGGTGCCTAGAGCCCAACGAAGCTCAGACGGTTCTGGCTGAGGTCCACGAGGGAGTCTACGGGGAACACATCGGAGGGCGGACCCTGGCACACAAAATACTTCGCCAAGGCTACTACTGGCCGACCATGTGCCGGGACGCGAAGGCCCACACGCAACGGTGTAGTTCATGCCAAGAACATGCCCGCACACCCCGACAGCTCGCGTGTTGGGAAATCCTTGGGGGCAACATCATATGCGCAACGGAAGAACAAGAAAAATAAAATCCCCGATTCCCAAAGAGATGTTCATCGTCATGCGAAGATTGGTACGTAAAAATCCGCGAAACATGAAATTGCGTATAGAGTAGATTGTGTTACCTAGGGAGATCGTATATCCCAGTTTCCTTGCAGATCCTTAGGAGAGGGTGAAGGAGGTCAAGCGTCCTCCTCTCTAGTGGTGATCCACACAATAGGGTTGCGACAACGCTCCTTAAAACTCCAGACCTACTCTGAGGTGGAGATGGAGAGGAGAATAGGAAAAGGCAAACAAAAGCTCTCTAGCCCATGGGGCTCTGAATCCCTCCTATTTATAGAGGTCCCCTATCAAACCCTAATGAGTCCTCCCCTAGTGGATATTGGATCTGCATCCAATAAGACAAGGGCTCCGTCGGATATCTCATATCCGAACCTCTATTCATCGCAATGCCTACCATATGTGTGTGACCCTCTAGGCCCAATATTGAGTTGGCCGTGAGTCATACCTGTCAGAACTCCTTCTAACTCAGTGAATTATTATCTTTGTAATAATTCACTCGACTCATCGACTACGGACATACTAGGCCACTACGCCGTAGTCCCTAGACGATACAGGGGAATCCAATCCATTGGACCTGTCTGTCCTCAGTTACTGTGTACCTATAGTCCCTCATCCATCTAATATACCAGAGACCGTATATCGAGCATGGTGTTGTCAGACCCACACAGTTTCTTCTCGAGTCTCGCTCTAATCGGATTCTCCCGGAGAACTCTTTCTCTCTCAACCCGAATGACCCTGGCCAGGGATTTGTCTGAGCAAGAACACATGGGATATTCCTCTCATGACGCCGATAGTGGATGATCCTCTATCGACACTCAATAGCCCTTGTAAGGTCGACTACCACTCCCAATGGCCAGCTGTACTAGATCTGGGACAGCCAAACCTATAAGTCTGGTATCAAAGAGTGGAGCACTCATACAGGACATCCTTGGTGTCTCAAGTCTAAGGACCAGATACACCACTAGGACTACGGAATTGCTGTATGACAATAAAGCATCATCAACCATCCAGCATTCCGTAAGCGGATCAATCAGTGAACTCATTCTCCAATGAGCACCTGTACTGTATCCCTAGTGTCCCTACACAAGCAGCTATAAGACCAGCTGCATCCATCATATGGACGGGTATACAGCACACCAGTCTGTCCAGTTATCACGATATCCCTCTCGAGTAACCTATGACCGGGATTATTTAGGATATGTGTTTAAAGGTGAATCGATCTCACTATCGTGATCTCATCACGATTCGATTCCCATTGCACAAATCCAAGGACATCATAATATATGTATACATTTATGCAATAGTTATAAAGTGATATATGCCAAAATATAATAAGCAAAAAGATTCTATATTAAGTCACACGTGTTGAATATCGTATTTTGATGATGAAACCACTTGATATGTGTTTATAATTTAAACTGCATTTTGAGTGATGCAGGTCTACTGGATCAGGATTAGACAGTTAATGCAGGAGGAATTGACGTTGCACCGGAGGAGATCACGTCAGGATATTGGACGGTAAAAGGCTTCGGATGTCGGGCATCGGGCCAAGGAGAGCGGAATTGCGCCAAGGATATCGGGGTTGCGGAGGTCAATTGTCAATTGGGCAACAAGCCGCAAGAGAGGACGATGCGCTGAAGAATCGGACGAAGCGCTAACCAATAACGTGCCGGGTAATAGAATGTCAATTCGCATTGTAATAATTGTCTAGATCGGAGTAGAGTTTTGGCTTATGTGTGCAGGATTAACTACGATAATGATGAAGACATAAAGCGGAACAAAGTGTCGGGAGTCAAGCGCAAAGGATTTGTTGCGAGTTCGAGAGTCCGAAGGAAGTCCGAAGGTTCGTCGGGAATGCTGCAGGAACTAGCCGAGAATGAGTAGGGAGCTTGCCGAAGGGTTTTTCGGAAGCTCGCCAGAAGGTTCGTTGGAAGTTCGCGGAGCTCGCCGAGAAAGATCGGAGCTTGCCGAAGAAGTCGTTGGAACTCGCCAAGATCAAATCGTGAAGTCTAGGAGCTTGCTGGGAGTCCGCAGAATGGTTTCCGAGAGTTTATCGGAAGACCGTCGGAAGTTCGTCGGAAGCTCGCTGGAAGAAGTCTTGACTTACGAACTTTGTAATAGCTTAGAAAATATCTTTAAATTCGTAGTTAGCACGTTAATTAGGGTTAGGATTAGGTGTTAATCCTATAACCCAAGTAGGGGCCAATTAGGCCCGAGTTCGGACTGGTTTGGGCCAAGTTTGGAGCCCAACCAGTGAGCTGAATTGGCCTAGGCGGTGGCACCGCCCAGCACCCAAGAGCTGGGCGGTGGCACCGCTTGGCTGGGCGATGGCACCGCCAGCCACTATCAGTGTCAAAAACTGACAGGCGGTGGCACCGCCAGCATCAGGAACCCAAAAAGAATTCAAATTTAGAGCCCAAATTTGAATCCTCTTGAGGCTTATAAATACCCCTCAAATCTTAGCTGAGATAACAACTTTTTGAGCAGCAATTGTTTAAGAGAAAGGCCTTAGAAAAGTCTTAGCTAGTCTTGTTTTAATTTGCTAGTGTTCACCTCCTTCTTTCTTGCTGAAAATCTGTAAGAGAGTGAACCGCTTGTAAAAGAGTTGTAAGAGGGGTATTCACCCTTCCCTTTCAAGAGATTTGCTAGTGGAAGGTGGGAGCCTCATCGAAGAGGGGCCTCGCAAGTGGATGTAGGTCACTTGACCGAACCACTTTAAAAACCACGTAATCTCTGGTTTGCGTTTCATTCTGCTTTTTACATTACTGTAAACCTTCTTACTTGCTTTTTTTCATCATTACCTTTGCTGCACAACTTTGCGAATACGCCTTCAAGTTAAGCACTTTCGATTCCGTTTTTTATTGTACGAAAGATTTTTCGAAACCAACGTTTTAATCTGCTGCACTAATTCACCCCCCCCCCCCCCTCTTAGTGCTGCTCCGATCCTAACAATTGGTATCAGAGCCTGGTATTTCTCATTTCGGATTTACACCCGAGAGAAATGACTCTTCATGGCTTTCAATAGGGCTTATCGGTTTTTCGTCCACCGTTGTTTAACGGATTGGGCTGCACTTATTGGAAAACTCGAATGAGAGTTTTCTTGATTTCTATGAATTTAGATTTATGGAATATTATTGAAAACGGTTTTCAACTTCCCTCTAAATTGATGAACGAATGGTCGGATTTGGAGAAGAAGTATTTTTCTTTAAACGCAAAAGCTATGAATGCCTTATTTTGCGCTTTAGACAAAAATGAGTTCAATCGGGTTTCTTTGTGCGAAACGGCTTTCGACATATGGAACACTCTTGAAATCACACACGAAGGCACTTCTAGAGTTAAAGATTCGAAAATCAACTTTTTAATACATGATTTCGAGCTTTTTCGAATGAAGCCGAGTGAAACCATTGTTGACATGTACACCCGTTTTACGGATGTCGTCAATGATTTACAAGCTCTTGGCAAATGTTTCTCGAATTTTGAACTTGTTAGTAAGGTTTTACAATCACTTTCTAAAGCTTGGGAATCAAAAGTAATTGCAATACAAGAAACAAAAGATTTAAATATTTTTCCACTTGAAGAACTTATTGGCTCATTGATGACATATGAAATGGTGCGCAATGCACACGATGAACATGATGAACAAAATCACCTTTCAAAGAACAGGAAGGATTTGGAACTTCGGACAAATGAATACCACTTGAGCGATGACTCAAGTGACGAGGACAATAATGAACTTGAACTTTGAACACTAAATCTTAATAAGTTCATTGAACAAAAATCTAAAATAAACAATTAACTTGAACTGAGGAAGAGGCCAAAGAAGAGGAAGGCAACCAAGGATGAATAAAAAATTCCAAAGATGAAACGGCGAATTGGGCTTTGATGGGCTTCGACTACAAGGTAAGTAACTCAACTCTCTTGAATTATTTTGAAATTACTTGAAGTTTTTCATGAGTGCTTAATTTAGATAGTAGGAATAGGAAATAAAAAATTATTTTTCAAAAATTATATCATTTTTTTTTGTATCTTTGAAAAATTAAAAATTTGATCATAAAACGTATATTGCTAAGGTTTCATGCATGTTATGTTTTGAAATGTTGAATGATGTATGCAACATTAGGGATGATAATTATATGATATGTGATAATGCTTAGGATTAATCCATGCATGTGTATCTTGATGATCTTATGTTATGCATGAGTTTTTGAAGTAAATGTTGATTTGAAACTCTCATTTTGGATTAACATGTTTTTGGTCTAATCATTTTTATGACGAATTAAGATGACATTCTCATGACATTAAGATGACATAGTGCATGTACATCTATGTATGAATTTCTTGATAGTCTTTTGATGATAGATGTGATATCATGATGTGTTTGGTCTTGACGGCTTCATGACAAAACTTATGTTTCGATTTTAAATGATGATACATGTTTTCACAAAAGTTTTGAATACCCTCACATGAAATCAATTGTATGAAATGGAAATGAAATTTCTATTCTATTGAGATTAATGAATTTATTTTACCAATGTGAATCTCATGAAAATAAACATGATGAATATTTTGAAAATAAATGAGTGTTTCATGCATTTGGTCTTAATGATTTCTCTTGAACATATTTTTTGAAATCATACTTGATGATGAATATCAAGATATTAAAAGGATAATTATCATGGAATCATGCTTGATGATTTGTTTTACGAAATTTACCTTTCCATCTTAAATGTTGACACTTGTTTTATTAAAGGTAACGACATGCTTATAAGAAGCAAATCACATTTATAGAAATTTATAAAAATGAAATGTGATCCTCTATCTTATCGACTTTTCAATAAATCTATGCTTGTCATGTATGAATTTATTGAATGTGACTTTGAGGTTGATTTCAGATTTCATAAATGCTTGATTCATACTTATGACATGAGACACATTTTAAATATGAATCATGTTCTATGCTTCAATTATGTTATATCTCTCTTAATTCATTTTGTTCTCCTAGATTTATTTACCAAAGAGGAAAATCTTCCGAAAATGAAATGATATAAATGAATCACTTATCGATATGTCTTTTTGAAATATCTTTTGGTATTCATGAATTGATACTTATAATATGAAAGTATTGGTATTCATGACTTGAATTTGATTGAAACATTGCATGCTTAAATTAATCATTCTCCTATGTTTCAAAGATTCTTTAAATGCCTTATGTGATGATTGAAAATTAATTTGCTTTATGATAAATCTATGTATACCATTTTGAATCTCTTGAAAGTAATGTTGAGATTTTGATGAATTTGACGATTTGAATTTGAATGAGTTTGTATTCGAATTATGATCTTGACTTTTTGGATTTACTACTTGAGATTTTTTTAATCACAATCTCTTCTTTGTACACCTATAATTTTTGTTATTTATAAAAAGAAGAGATTTGATAAAATGAATCATTGTTGACTTAATGTTCGGTATCATGAATACTTTATTATCATACATGAAAATAGTGATAAATATTTTAAAAATAAATGTTAGTATCATGTTAGATGATTTTACATTTTGTGCATGATAAGTTATAGTGATGATTGAAATAATGATTAGAATATTGATGTAATTATAAATGATGATTTTGTATTTTGTATAAAAAACTCTTGATATTATTTTGATGCATACAAATGAAAAGTTATGAACATGGTAGGATATAATTTGACAAAATTGATACTATCATTATTTGAAACATTTATGCACGCAATTGCTTTTTATTGTGATGATATATGCATATAATGTGTATCATGAATGCTCAAAAATGATGAATGCTTGGTATCATGATCAAAATATTGATAAATGCTATGATTTATTTCCAAAATGATATATCATGTATGATATGCTCATAATGTTGATTGATTTATTCAATATTGTGTATGAATGAAATATAAGGTTTTTCAAATAGTGCATGTTTTAATTTGAAAATATAATGATGCATAAATAATATTGATACTTACCTTTGTCATAATTGATGTAAAGAGTCTTCCCTTCTTTTTGATAATGACTAAGCGGGAGATAGCCAGTTTGCACAATTCAAGAATAAAGCAAAAATTGCACTTCTCAAAAGAGAAGAAATTGCTATCTTGAACATCACTGAGAATTGCTAGCTTGAAACATCAAGAAAATACAAAAATGTGCTATCGTGCTTATATCAAGAAAAACAAATATGCCAACTTGCATATATTTGAATTTGCTAGCTTATAAAACTTGCATATTTTAAAAAGCAAGAGTTGCTTTCTTGAACATCTCTAAATTGCTAGCTTGCAAGTTCTAAAATGTTGTAAAATTATTAGATTGCATGATGATAAAAATTTAACATTATGTTTTTCATGCAATGAGTTGAACCCATATAACAAACACTTGATTGTGGTACTTCTCCTTTTTGTTGATGACAAAGGGGGAGAAGTATGTTGATGACATGACATGTGATGCATAAGTTTTATGCATATGTTCATGATGATGTGTTGCAAGTATTCATGATGAATATTGCAATGACTTGAATTCTGTTTGAATTCAAGGTTCTATCAATATGACATATTGATAGGGGGAGTTTGTTTAAACTCCGGGAGTTAAGGTTAACTCTGTCATCAAGTGGTTGTCATCATCAAAAAGGGGGAGATTGTTGAATCTCGTATTTTGATGATGAAACCACTTGATATGTGTTTATAATTTAAACTGCATTTTGAGTGATGCAGGTCTACTCGATCAGGATTAGACAGTTAACGCAGGAGGAATTGACGTTGCACCGGAGGAGATCACATCAGGATATTGGACGGCAGAAGGCTTCGGACGTCGGGCATCGGGTCAAGGAGAGCGGAATTGTGCCAAGGATATCGGAGTTGCGGAGGTCAACCGTCGATTGGGCAACAAGCCGCAAGAGAGGATGATGCGCTGAAGAATCGGACGAAGCGCTAACCAATAACGTGCCGGGCAACAGAATGTCAATTTGCGTTGTAATAATTGTCTAGATCGGAGTAGAGTTTTGGCTTATGTGTGCAGGATTAACTACGATAATGATGAAGACATAAAGCGAAACAAAATGTCGGAGTCAAGCGCAAAGGATTTGTTGCGAGTTCGAGAGTTCGACGGAAGTCCGAAGGTTCGTCGGGAATGCTGCTGAAACTAGCCGAGAATGAGTAGGGAGCTTGCCGAAGGGTTTTTCGGAAGCTCGCCAGAAGGTTCGTTGGAAGTTTGCAGAGCTCGCCGAGAAAGATCGGAGCTTGCCGAAGAAGCTCGTTGGAACTCGCCAAGATCAAATCGTGAAGTCTAGGAGCTTGCCGGGAGTCCGCAGAATGGTTTCCGAGAGTTTATCGGAAGTTCGTCGGAAGCTCGCCGGAAGAAGTCTTGACTTACAAACTTTGTAATAGCTTAGAAAATGTCTTTAAATTCGTAGTTAGCACATTAATTAGGGTTAGGATTAGGTGTTAATCCTATAACCCCCAAGTAGGGGCTAATTGGGCCCGAGTTCGGACTTGTTTGGGCCAAGTTTAGAGCCCAACCAGTGAGCTGAATTGGCCTAGGCGGTGGCACCGCCCAGCACCTGAGAGCTGGGCGGTGGCACCGCCAGCCACTGTCAGTGTCAGAAACTGACAGGCGGTGGCACCGCTAGCATCGGGAACCCAAAGAGAATTCAAATTTGGAGCCCAAATTTGAATCCTCTTGAGGCCTATAAATACCCCTCAAATCTCAGCTGAGATAACAACTTTTTGAGCAGCAATTGTTTAAGAGAAAGGCCTTAGAAAAGTCTTAGCTAGTCTTGTTTCAATTTGCTAGTGTTCACCTCCTTCTTTCTTGCTGAAAATCTGTAAGAGAGTGAACCGCTTGTAAAAGAGTTGTAAGAGGGGTATTCACCCTTCCCTTTCAAGAGATTTGCTAGTGGAAGTTGGGAGCCTCATCGAAGAGGGGCCTCGCAAGTGGATGTAGGTCACTTGACCGAACCACTTTAAAAACGATGTAATCTCTGGTTTGTGTTTCATTCTGCTATTTACATTACTGCAAACCTTCTTACTTGCTTTTTTTCATCATTACCTTTGCAGCACAACTTTGCGAATACGCCTTCAAGTTAAGCACTTCTGATTCCATTTTTTATTGTACGAAAGATTTGTCGAAACCAACGTTTTAATCCGCTGCACTAATTCACCCCCCCCTCTTAGTGCCGCTCCGATCCTAACAACATATGCCATCACTCACGTGATTGGCTTGCTGGGCACCTATGACTAGCAATCTCCCACTTAACCTAAAGCCAATCACCTATATGTCTGATTCCCATCAGACCTCTGTGACGCTCAAAACAAATATGAGACAACGGCTTTGTTAGTGGATCTGCAATGTTATCTTCAAATTGAACTCTTTCCACTACTACATCTCCTCGGGTCACGATCTCTCTGATGAGGTGGAACCTCCTCAGAATATGCTTAGATTTCTGATGAGACCTAGGTTCCTTTGCTTAAGCAATCGCCCCATTGTTGTCGCAATATAGGGAGATCGGCTCTTCGCTACCCGGCATGACTCCCAAATCTGTGATGAACTTCTTCACCCAAACTCCCTCCTTTGCTACATCTGATGTAGCAATGTACTCCGCCTCAGGTCGAGTCGGAGGTGGTATCTTGCTTGGAACTCTTCCGGCCTGACACCGCTCCTCCATTCAAGGTGTACACATACCACGAATTCGACTTGCTATCATCGACATCAGAATGAAAACTTGAGTCAGTGTAGCCTTCAACCTTAAGGCTATTACCTCCATATACTAGTAAAAGATCCTTAGTCCTTCTCAAGTACTTAAGGATACACTTTCTTGCTTTCGGTGCTCCAAACACGGATCCGCCGGATACACCTTTCGTGACACTCAAAGCATGCTCTATATCAGGCCTAGTACATAGCATGACATACATGATAGACCCTATTGCTGAGGCATAAGGTATCATATCCATGTTTGCCTTTTCTTCTGGAGTCTTTGGGGACATACTCGTAGAAAGCGATATCCCATGTCTCATTGGTATGAGACCTCTCTTGGAATTTTCCATGCCAAACCTTTTGACAATGGTTTCTATGTACCTAGATTGGGACAAGCCAAGCATCCTCTTGGATCTATCTCTATAGATTCTAATTCCCAAAATATAGGATGCTTCCCCTAAGTCCTTCATGGAGAAGTATCTAGATAACCAAGCCTTTACTGTGGATAGCATTCCTACATCATTCCCAATGATCAGGATGTCATCCACATACAACACCAAAAAGGTGATAGCGCTCCCACTTACCTTTCTGTATACACAAGGCTTATCTTCGTTCTTAACGAAGTCATAAGATCTGATTGCCTCATCAAATCTTATGTTCCAACTTCGGGAAGCTTGCTTTAATCCATAAATGGATCTAAGCAACCTACACACCTTATCTGGACAGTTCTTGGACACGTATCCCTCAGGTTGTATCATATACACCTCTTCCTCGAGGTTCCCATTGAGGAATGCGGTTTTCACATCCATCTGCCAGATCTCATAATCATAGTGTGCTACAATAGCCAATAGAATTCTGATGGATTTTAGCATTGTTACGGGTGAGAAGGTTTCGTCATAGTCAACACCTTGCCTTTGACGATACCCCTTAGCCACTAGCCTTGCTTTATAGGTCTCTACCTTTCCATCTACTCCGATCTTTTTCTTAAAGATCCACTTGCAACCGATGGGTACAATACCTTGAAGCATCAACTAGGTTCCAAACCTTATTGGAGTACATAGAATCCATCTCGAGAATTCATGGCTTCTTGCCACTTCCCGAGTCTATACTCATAATAGCCTCCTCGTGGGGCCGAGGATCAATATCCTCTGCATCCTCTCCTCCTAATATGTCCCACATATCTCTCAGGAGGATGGGATACTCTATCGAATCTGCGTAAAGTTGAAACTTGTGTATTAGGTACTTGAATGGACTCATTTGTAGAGTGGTGCTTGAGCTTGGTTCTCCAACCTCGCTCAATTCTATCATTCTCCCACTATCTCCGCCAAGAATGTGTTCCTTCTCAAGGAACACTGCTCTCTTTAGCTACAAAGACCTTTTGGTCCTCGAGATGATAGAAATAATACCCACAAGTTTCCTTGGGGTATCCCACAAATTTGCATCGCTCTGTCCTTGATTCTAACTTATCGGGGTTGTGTCTTTTAACATGTGCAGGGCAGCCCCAAATCTTAACAACCTTAAGATCAGGCTTCTTCCCTTTCTATATCTCATATGGTGTAGACACTACCGACTTAGTTGGAACTCTGTTCAGAAGGTAAGCTGCGGTTTCTAGGGCATATCCCCAAAATGAGATAGGTAGGTCAGCGAAACTAATCATGAACCGTACCATATCTAATAATGTACTATTTCTCCTTTCAGAGACACCATTGAGCTGAGGTGTATAAGGAAGTGTCCATTGGGATAATATCTCATGGTCCTTGAGGAACTGAGTGAACTCTGTACTTAAGTACTCACCACCTCGATCTGATCGAAGAGTTTTGATACTCTTTCCAGTCTGGTTCTCCACCTCATTCTTATACTCTCTGAATTTCTCAAAGGCCTCGGACTTGTACTTCATTAAGTACACATATCCATAACTTGAGAAATCATCAGTAAATGTAATGAAGTAGGAGTAACCTCCAATGGCATGAGTTGACATGGGTCCACATACATCACTATGTATGAGTTCCAACAACTCAGTGGCTCTCTCTCCAGTTCCACTAAATGGAGAGTTGGTCAGTTTTCCACGAATGCAAGGCTCACAAGTTGCATATGACACATAGTCGAATGGATATAGATATCCATCATTTAGCAACTTTTGAATCATTCTTTCATGGATGTGACCTAGCCTACAATGCCACAGGTATGCACTGTTCAACTTATCTCGTTTCCTTTTGGACACATTTACATTCATGATATGTGGAGTGGTGTCTAATATAAATAAACTATTATGCAATGTTCTTTTCATGATGATCTTATCATCTAATAATATCGAACAACCATTGTTCTCAAAAACAAATTTATATCCACTAACTGTTAAACATGAAATGGAGATAATATTTTGATAATAGAAGGAACAAAATAACATGCATCTAATGCAATAAAAGCTCCACTAGGCAGATGTAGGGTAACCTCGCCAATAGCTACTACAGCAACTTTTGCTCCATTACCCATCTTGAGGTCCATCTCGTCTCTCTCTAGTCTCCTAGGCCTTGCCAGAACCTACAACGAATTGCATATATGATAAGCACTACCGGTATCCAATACCCATATGTTATCATAAGAGTCTGACAAATGGAGACTGATCATGAATGTACTTGAAGCTTCATCAAGCTTTTGTTTCGCCCTTTCTGCAAGATACTCTTTGCAGTTTCTCTTCCAGTGCTCATCTTTACCACAGTGGAAGCACTGGCCTTTGTCCTTTGCTGGGTCTTTCTTAGCAACCTTTGCTTTACCTGGTTTGACCTTACCCTTTCCCTTCTTAAGGGACCTTTCTGCTTTCCTTTTCCTTTTGGTCTCACCAGTGTAGAGAACTGGCTTCTCTTTCTTGATAATACTCTCTGCCTCCCTCAACATATTGAGAAGCTCTAGGAGAGTCACTTCAAGCTTGTTCATATTAAAATTCATTATGAACTGTGAAAAGGAATCTGGTAGGGACGGAAGCACAATGTCCACACACAAGTTATCCTCTAGGATCATTCCTAGACCTGTGAGTTTCTCTATCCACTCAATCATCTTTAGGACATGGTTCTAAACCGATGTCCCCTCAGTCATCCTAGCGCAGAAGAGGCTCTTAGATATCTCATATCGCTGAGTCCTTCCCTGTTCCTCAAATAATTTACGGACATGTAGGAGAATGGATATGGCATCCATCTTTTCATGTTGTCTTTGTAACTCAGGAGTCATAGAGCCCAACATATAGCACTGAGCAAGAGTGGAGTCATCAATGTACTTCACGTAGCGAGCGATCTCATCCTCGTTTGCCCCTTCTTCGGGCGCAAGCATCACTGTATCAAGGACGTACATGATTTTCTCTGCTGTGAGAACAATTCTTAAGTTACGAAGCCAATCCGTATAATTTGGACCAGTGAGGCGGTTGACATCAAGTATGCCACGTAAGGGATTTGAAAGCGACATTTTCTGAAAATAAAGATACAATAGAAATGAATAACATGCAGATTTTGCAAGAAATAAACTATCAAGATATGAACTTCTATCTTAATATGCTCCCACTATTTTACTAACGAGTCACGCGACACCCTTAGCACGTGAAACGGAAGTCTCCGGCAGACTTCTAGTGGGGATCAGGATCTAATCAGCATCTTAGTGTAACCTCGAGGGACTCGACCAATCACACTAAGCCTAAAAGGTAGACAACTCTTGTCGATCACAACTCCTTGTGATTCCCGTCCTATTCGGCCTCCAAATCACCATGGCCTCGAGGGACTCGACCAACCATGATGTTCGGTTAAGTCAACACCTTCGTTACAAGATGAGTCTGATTTGATGATATACCCTCGAGGGACTCGACCAAGTATACCATGCCCTCAGGTCACCGGTGACATCTCTATGTCGTAAGTAAGATAGCGAATCGCGATATAGGTGAGTCTCGAGGGACTCGACCAACTCAACCTACACCGGGAATCAGTTCCTACTTATAACGATGGAAGGCCACGTGGGTCAATCTAATTGCCTCACGTTTACCGACTTAATATTATCGAGAGATGTTTCTATGATTTGGTCTCCTAATATGACATGTCACACATATACATATTTAATATATATCTATATCGCATGCAAATATATATACATATCTAGTATGTGTATAAGCAATTACACCAGATGATCATAGACCACAACCTAATATGATTAGGCCCGAGCCAGTAGGCCTAATCGCTCACATCAAGATCTATGTGTGCAATGGTGCATCTCCATGCCTTGTGATCGTCCATTTTATCCTTATCGGTTCCGTCGACATCTTGATGCATCTTCATTCATCACGATCGTCCGTCTCGTGGGTCCCGCTATTGCATCCACGCTCTCGCTGTGCCTCCTCATGTGATTACAATTTAATCATAGGCACGCAGGCCCAACAATAAACGAAAAATATAATGGAGGTTCGCAGACCTCAATAATAATAATCACAGGTACATACATCACACGGTCCATGATCATCCGTCCACACATCATACATCACAAGTATAAATAATCATCATCATGTAGGACTACAAGATAATAATATTAAAAAAATAATAATCAACTAAACTTTTTAATTAATTAATATTTTCTGAAATCAGGGACATTATAGGTAATTTCTGAAATCATAGGGGTATTTTCGTAATTTGGACAAAAGACAAAAACTGGAATTTCTCAAATTTCGAGGGGCAAAACTGTCTTTTGCACAGAAAACCCTAATGCCCTTTCCCCTTTTCACTACTGCCGCCGCCACCACCCTGCCGGCAGCGGCCTGTGCGGCGGGGCGAGGGCACTGCCCTCGTCTGCAGGCGGCACGCCTGCTGGCAACGCTGCCGTTGCGGGTGGGCGCCCCCTTCGAGCGCCGCCGCCTCCGCAGGCGGTGCTGTCCCACCGGGAGACCGCCCCTGTGGGGGGTTTTGCCCGCGGGAGCAGCGGCGGCGGCCTGTACGGCGGGGCGAGGGCACTGCCCTAGCCTGCAGGCGGCACGCCCACTGGCAGCGCTGCCGCTGCGGGTGGGCGCCCCTTTCGTGCGCCGCTGCCTCCGCAGGCGTTGCTGTCCCACCGGGCGACCACCCCTGTGGGGGGTTTCGCTCGCGGGAGCAACGGCGACGGGCGCCGCTGTCCTGCGGCATCTCTGCCCGTGGGCTGCCAGCCCCGCCGGCAGCAAGCCTGCTGCAAGCAGGCCCCCGGCCGGCTGCAGCAGACGCAGCCCCTGTGCTGCCCGCCTTCGGCAGCGCTGCACGCACGTAGATCGAGGGCAGCAACTTGTTGCTGCCCTTCCTTGTTTTTGCGTTAACAATTTTGACGTCAAAATTCTTCCTAGACACAACACACGTAGTTCAAAATCAATCATTCGGACGAGCAACCTGGCTTTGATACCACTATTGGGAAATCCTTGGGGGCGATATCATATGCGCAGCGGAAGAACAAGAAAAACAAAATCCTCGATTCCCAAAGAGATGTTCGTCGTCGTGCGAAGATTGGTACGCAAAAATCCGTGAAACATGAAACTGCGTATAGAGTAGATTGTGTTACCTAGGGAGATCGTATATCCCTATTTCCTTGCAGATCCTTAGGAGAGGGTGTAGGAGGTCAAGCGTCCTCCTCTCTAGCGGTGATCCACACAACAGGGTTGCTACGACGCTCCTCAAAACTCCAGACCTACTCTGAGGTGGAGATGGAGAGGAGAATAGGAAAAGGCAAACAAAAGCTCTCTAGCCCATGGGGCTCTGAATCCCTCATATTTATAGAGGTCCCCTGTCAAACCCTAATTGGTCCTCCACTAGTGGGTATTGGATCTGCATCCAATAATGCTAGTCATAGGTGCCCAGCAAGCCAATCACGTGAGTGATGGCACGTGTGACTTGATACAGAATCTTTTTGCTTATTATATTTTGGCGTATATCACTTTATAACTATTGCATAAATGCATATATATATTGTGATGTCCTTGGATTTGTGCAATGGGAATCAGATCGTGATGAGATCACGATAATGAGATCGATTCACCTTTAAACACATATCCTAAATAATCCCTACCATAGGTTACTCGAGAGGACATCGTGATAACCGGATAGACTAGTGTGTCTTTGTATACCCGTCCATATGATGGATGCAAATGGTCTTATAGCTGCTTCGTGTAGGGACACTAGGGATACAAGATGCGAGTGCTCATTGGAGAATGAGTTCATCGATTGATCCGCTTACGGAATCTTTGGATGGTTGATGATGCCTTATTGTCGACAAATGATTCCGTAGTCCTAGTGGTGTATCTCGGTCCTTAGACTTGAGACACCAAGGATGTCCTGTATGAGTGCTCCACTCTTTGATACCGGACTTATAGGTTTGGCTGTCTCCGATCTAGTACCGGGTCATTGGGAGTGGTAGTCGACCTTACGAGGGCTATTGAGTATCGATAGAGGATCATCCACTCTCGGCGTCATGAGAGGAATATCCCATGTGTTCTTGCTCGGACAAATCCACGCCGGGGTCATTCGGGTTGAGAGAAAAGAGTTCTCCCGAAAAATCCGATTAGAGCGAGACTCGAGTAGAAACCATATGGGTCTGACAACACCATGCTCGATATACGGTCTTTGGGATATTAGATTGATGAGGGACTATAGATACATGGTAATTGAGGACAGACAGGTCCAATGGATTGGATTCCCCTGTATCGTCTGGGGACTACGGCGTAGTGGCCTAGTACGTCCATAGTCGATGAGTCGAGTGAATTATTACAGAGATAATAATTCACTCAGTTAGAAGGAGTTCTGACAGGTATGACTCACGGCCAGCTCAATATTGGGCTTAGAGGGTCACACACATATGGTAGGCATTGCGATGAGTAGAGGTTCGGATATGAGATATTCGACGGAGCCCTTGTCTTATTGGATGCATATCCAATACCCACTAGGGAAGGACCCATTGGGGTTTGACACGGGATCTCTATAAATAGGAGGGATTCACAGCCTCATAGGCTAGAGTCTTTGCTTGCCTTTCCTATTCTCCTCTCCCTCTCCACCTCAGAGGCCTGGAGTTTTGAGGAGGGTCGTCGCAACCCTGCTGTGTGGATCACCGCTAGAGAGGAGGACGCTTGACCTCCTTCACCCTCTCCTAAGGATCTGCAAGGAAACAGGGATATACGATCTCCCTAGGTAACACAATCTCTATACGCAGTTTTATGTTTTGTGGATTTTTCGCACCAATCTTCGCACGACGACGAACATCTTTTTGGGAATCGGGGATTTTTGTTTTCTTGTTCTTCCGCTGTGCATATGATGTCGCCCCCATGATTTCCCAATAGTGGTATCAGAGCCAGGTTGTTCGTGCGAATGATTGGTTTTGAACTGCGTGTGTTGTGTTTAGGAAGAATATTGACGTCAAAATCGTTGACGCAAAAGCGAGAAGGTCGACAACGATTCGCCCCTCGATCTGCATGCCCTGCAGACCACACAAGCAGCGGCCATTGCCACCACCAACCACCACAAGCCGATCTTGCCGCGCCAGTGCCTGCAGCAGCAGCTGGTCGGGTGTCTGCTTGCAGCAGGTTTATGGCCGGGCGGGCTGGCAGCCAGCGGGTAGAGGGCGCTTGCGGCGTGACCCATGAAGGCGGCGGGTCGAGGCACCAGAGGAACGGCGCCAGGTCAGCCGCTCCCACCAAAAAAACCCCGCAGAGGCGGCAGCCATGGAGGCAGCCGCCGCCCAGCCGCCCGGGCATAACCGCCGCCGGAGGAAGCGGGGCGCCGGGGCGCCCAGCGAGGGCACTCGCCCCTCGCCCTCACCACCTAGGCCGCCGCCAGGTGGCGGTAGCGGCAGTAGTAGAGGAATTAGGGTTTTGGGCAAAAGGATAGTTTTGCCCCGTGAATTTGAGAAATTCCAGTTTCTGTCTTTTGTCCAAATTACGAAAATACCCTTAGGAATTGAGAAATTCCCTACATGTCCCCTCGATTTCAAAAAAAAATATTAATTAATTAAAAGGTTTAGTTGATTATTATTTTTTATTATTATCTAGTAGTCCTACATGATGATGATTATTTATACATGTGATGTATGATGTGTGGATGATGATCATGGACCGTGTGATGTGTGTACTTGTGATTATTATTATTGAGGTCCCCAACCTCCATTATATTTCTCGTTTATTGTCGGGCCTGCGTGCCTATGATTAAGTTGTAATCACATGAGGAGGCGCAGCGGGAGGCGTGGATGCGATAAGCGGGACCCACGAGACGGATGATCGTGATGCATGGAGATGCATCAAGATGTCGACGAACCGACGAGGAGGACGAGATGGACGATCACGGGCATGGAGATGCACCGCTGCACACATAGATCTTGATGTGAGTGATTAGGCCTCTTTGGCTCGGGCCTAATCATATTAGGTTGTGGTCCATGATCATCCGATGTGATTGCTTATACACATACTAGATATGTATATATATTTGCATGCGATGTAGATACATATTAAATATGTATATGTGTGACATGTCATATTAGGAGACCAAATTATAGAAACATCTCTCGATAATATTAAGTCGGTAAACGTGAGGCAATTAGATTGACCCACGTGGCCTTCCATCGTTATGAGTAGGAACCGATTCCCGGTATAGGTTGAGTTGGTCAAGTCCCTCGAGACTCACCTATATCACGATTCGCTATCTTGCTTACGACATAGAGATGTCACCGGTGACCTGAGGACATGGTATGCTTGGTCGAGTCCCTCGAGGGTATATCATCAAATCAGACTCATCTTGTAACGAAGGTGTTGACTTAACCGAGCATCATGGTTGGTCGAGTCCCTCGAGGCCATGGTGATTCGGAGGTCGAACAGGGGCGGGAATCACAAGGAGTTGTGATCGGCAAGAGTTGCCTACCTTTTTAGGCTTAGTGTGATTGGTCGAGTCCCCGAGGTTACACTAAGACGCTGATTGATCCTCGATCCCCACTAGAAGTCTGCTTTGGAGACTTCCGTTTCACGTCGGAGGGTGTCGCGTGACTCGTTAGTAAAATAGTGGGAGCATATTAAGATAGAAGTCCATATCTTGATAGTTTATTTCTTGCAAAATCTGCATGTCATTCATTTCTGCTACATCTTTATTTTCTAAAATGTCGCTTTCAAATCCCTTTACGTGGCATACTTGATGTCAACTGCCTTCTTGGTCCAAATTATACCTGATTGGCTCCGAACTTGAGAATTGTTCTCACAGCGGAGAAAATCGTGGTACGCCCTTGATACAGATGATGCCTACCTCAAGAAGGGGCAAGCGAGGATGAGATCGCTCGCTATGTGAAGTACATTGATGACTCCACTCTTGCTCAGTGCTATATGTTGGGCTCTATGACTCCAGAGTTACAGAGACAACATGAAAAGATGGATGCCAGATCCATTCTCCTACATGTCCGAAAATTGTTTGAGGAACAGGGAAGGACTCAACGATATGAGATATCCAAGAGCCTTTTCCGCGCTAGGATGACTGAGGGGACACCGGTTCAGAACCATGTCCTAAAGATGATTGAGTGGATAGAGAAACTCACAGGTCTAGGAATGGTCCTAGAGGATAACTTGTGTGTGGACATTGTGCTTCAGTCCCTACCAGATTCCTTTTCATAGTTCATAATGAATTTTAATATGAACAAGCTTGAGGTGACTCTCCCAGAGCTCCTCAATATGTTGAGGGAGGCAGAGAGTACTATTAAGAAAGAGAAGCCAGTTCTCTACACTGGTGAGACCAGAAAGAAAAGGAAAGCAGAAAGGTCCCTTAAGAAGGGAAAGGGCAAGGGCAAACAAGGTAAAGCAAAGGTTGCTAAGAAAGACCCAGCAAAGGACAAAGGCCAGTGCTTCCACTGTGGTAAAGATGGGCATTAGAAGAGAAACTGCAAAGAGTACCTTGCAGAAAGGGCGAAACAAAAGCTTGATGAAGCTTCAGATACATTCATGATCAGTCTCCATTTGTCAGACTCTTATGATAACACATGGGTATTGGATACCGGTAGTGCTTATCATATATGCAATTCGTTGCAGGTTCTGGCAAGGCCTAGGAGACTACAGAGAGGCGAGATGGACCTCAAGATGGGTAATGGAGCAAAAGTTGCTGTATTAGCTGTTGGTGAGGTCGCCCTACATCTGCCTAGTGGAGCTTTTATTGAATTAGATGCATGTTATTTTGTTCCTTCTATTATCAAAAACATTATCTCCATTTTATGTTTAACAGTTAGTGGATATAAATTTATTTTTGAGAACAATGGTTGTTCGATATTATTAGATGATAAGATTATCACGAAAGGAACATTGCATAATGATTTATTTATGTTAGACACCACTCCACATATCATGAATGTAAATGTGTCCAAAAGGAAACGAGATGAGTTGAACAGTGCATACCTGTGGCATTGTAGGCTAGGTCACATCCATGAAAGAAGGATTCAAAAGTTGCTAAATGATGGATATCTAGATCCATTCGACTATGTGTCATATGCGACTTATGAGCCTTCTGAACAGAGTTCCAACTAAGTCGATAGTGTCTACACCATATGAGATATGGAAAGGGAAGAAGCCTGATCTTAAGGTTGTTAAGATCTGGGGCTGCCCTGCCCATGTTAGAAGACACAACCCCGATAAGTTAGAATCAAGGACAAAGCGATGCAAATTTGTGGGATACCCCAAGGAAACTTGTGGGTATTATTTCTATCATCTCGAGGACCAAAAGGTCTTTGTAGCTAAGAGAGCAGTGTTCCTTGAGAAGGAACACATTCTTGACGGAGACAGTGGGAGAATGATAGAATTGAGCGAGGTTGGAGAACCAAGCTCAAGCACCACTCTATAGCCCGAGTCTGTTCAGGTACCTAATACACAAGTATCAACTTTACGCAGGTCTGATAGAGTATCCCATCCTCCTGAGAGATATGTGGGACATATTAGAGAAGAGGATGTAGAGGATATTGATCCTCAGACCTACGAGGAGGCTATTATGAGTATAGACTCCGGAAGTGGAAAAAAGCCATGAATTCGAGATGGATTCTATGTACTCCAATAAGGTTTGGAACCTAGTTGATGCTTAGAAGGTATTGTACCCATCGGTTTGCAAGTGGATCTTTAAGAAAAAGATCGAGTAGATGGAAAGGTAGAGACCTATAAAGCAAGGCTAGTGGCAAAGGGGTATCGTCAAAGGCAAGGTGTTGACTACGACGAAACTTTCTCACCCAGTAGCAATGCTAAAATCCATCAGAATTCTATTGGCTATTCCAAAGACACTATGATTATGAGATCTGGCGGATGGATGTGAAAACCGCATTCCTCAACGGAACCTCGAGGAGGAGGTGTATATGATGCAACCCGAGGGATTACGTGTCCAAGAATTGCCCAGATAATGTGTGTAGGTTGCTTAGATCCATTTATGGACTAAAAGCAAGCTTCCCGAAGTTGGAACATAAGATTTGATGAGGCAATCAGATCTTATGACTTCGATAAGAATGAAGATGAGTCTTGTGTATACAGAAAGGTAAGTGGGAGCTATCACCTTTTTTTTGTTATATGTGGATGACATCCTCATCATTGGGAATGACATAGGAATGCTATCCACAAGAAAAGGCTTGGTTATCTAGACACTTCTCCATGAACGACTTAGGGAAGCATCTTATATCTTGGGGATTAGAATCTATAGAGATAGATCCAAGAGGATGCTTGGCTTGTCCCAGTCTAGGTACATAGAAACTATTGTCAAAAGGTTTGGCATGGAAAATTCCAAGAGAGGTCTCATACCGATGAGACATGGGATATCGCTTTCTACGAATATGTCCCCAAAGACTCTAGAAGAAAGGGCGAACATGGATATGATACCTTATGCCTCAGCAATAGGGTCTATCATGTATGCCATGCTATGTACTAGGCCTGATATAGCGCATGCTCGAAAGTGTCACGAAAGCAGTGTATCAAAGCGGATCCGTGCTTGAGCACTTTGGAAAGCAAAGAAAGTGTATCCTTAAGTACTTGAGAAGGACTAAGGATCTTTTACTAGTATATGGAGGTAATAGCCTTAAGGTTGAAGGCTACACCGACTCAAGTTTTCAGTCGATGTCGATGATAGCAAGTCAATTCAGGGGTATGTGTACACCTTGAATGGAGGAGCGTTGTCTTTGGAAGAGTTCCAAAGCAAGATACCACTGGCGACTTCGACCACGAGGCGGAGTACATTGCTGCATCGATGCAGCAAAGGAGGGAGTCTGGTTGAAGAAGTTCATCACAGATTTGGGAGTCGTCTTGCGGGTAGCGAAAGAGCCGATCTCCCTATATTAAAACCTTTCAACAACGGGGCAATTGCTCAAGTAAAGGAACCTAGGTCTCATCGAAATCTAAGCATGTTCGAGGAGGTTCCACCTTTATCGAGAGATCGTGACCCGAGGAGATGTAGCAGTGGAAAGAGTTCCATCCGAAGATAACATTGCAGATCCAATCGACAAAGCCGTTGTCTCATTTTGTCTTTGAAGGTATAGGGATCGATGGGGATCGAACACATAGGTGATTGGCTTTAGGTCAAGTGGGAGATTGCTAGTCATAGGTGCCCGAAGAAGCCAATCACGTGAGTGATGGCACGTGTGACTTGATGCAGAATCTTTTTGCTTATTATATTTTTTTGGCGTATATCACTTTATAACTATTGCATAAATGCATATATATATTGTGATATCCTTGGATTTGTGCAATGGGAATGGCTGCGTGATGAGATCACGATAATGAGATCGATTCACCTTTAAACACATATCCTAAATAATCCCGGTCATAGGTTTTTCGAGAGGGACATCGTGATAACCGGATAGGCCGGTGTCTTGTATACCCGTCCATATGATGGATGCAGCTTGGTCTCATAGCGCTTGTGTAGGGACACTAGGGATACGATGCAGTGCTCATTGGAGAATGAGTTCACCGATTGATCGGCTAACGGAATCTTTGGATGGTTGATGATGCCTTATTGTCGACAAATGATTCCGTAGTCCTAGTGGTGTATCGGTCCTGAGACTTGAGACACCAAGGATGTCCTATATGAGTGCTCCACTCTTTGATACCGCACTTATAGGTTTGGCTGTCCCGGATCCAAGATACCGTCATCATTGGGAGTGGTAGTCGACCCTTACGAGGGCTATTGAGTGTCGATAAAGGATCATCCACTCTGGCGTCATGAGAGGAATATCCCATGTGTTCTTGCTCGACAAATCCTCGGCAGGGTCATTCGGTTGAGAGAAAAAGAGTTCTCCCGGAGAATCCGATTAGAGCGAGACTTCGTAGAAACCGTATGGGTCCGACAACACCATGCTCGATATACTCTCTCCGGGATATTAGATGGATGAGGGACTATAGGTACATGGTAATCGAGGACGACAGGTCCAATGGATTGGATTCCCCCAGATCGTCGGAGACTACACAGTAGTGGCCTAGTACGTCCGTAGTCAATGAGTCGAGTGAATTATTACATAGATAATAATTCACTGAGTTAGAAGGAGTTATGACAGGTATGACTCACGACCAGCTCGATATTGGGCCTAGAGGGTCACACACATATGGTAGGCATTGCGATGAGTAGAGGTTCGGATATGAGATATCCGACGGAGCCCTTGTCTTATTGGATGCAGATCCAATACCCACTAGGGAAGGACCCATTAGAGTTTGACACGGGATCTCTATAAATAGGAGGGATTCACAGCCTCATAGGCTAGAGTCTTTGCTTGCCTTTCCTATTCTCCTCTCCCTCTCCACCTCGAGAGGCCCGGAGTTTTGAGGAGGGTCGTGCAAACCCCTGCTGTGTGGATCACCGCTAGAGAGGAGGACGCTTGACCTCCTTCACCCTCTCCTAAGGATCTGCAAGGAAACAGGGATATACGATCTCCCTAGGTAACACAATCTCTATCATGCAGTTTTGTTTTTTTGGATTTTTTTACACCAATCTTCGCACGACGACGAACATCTTTTTGGGAATCGGGGATTTTTGTTTTCTTGTTCTTCCGCTGCGTATATGATGTCGCCCCCATGATTTCCCAACAAATAAGACAAGGGCTCCATCAGATATTTCATATCCGAACCTCTATTCATCGCAATGCCTACCATATGTGTGTGACCCTCTAGGCCCAATATCGAGCTGGCCGTGAGTCATACCTGTCAGAACTCCTTCTAACTCAATGAATTATTATCTCTGTAATAATTCACTCGACTCATCGACTACGGATGTACTAGGCCACTACGCCGTAGTCCCCAGATGATACAGGGGAATCCAATCCATTGGACCTGTCTGTCCTCAATTACCGTATACCTATAGTCCCTCATCCATATAATATACCAAAGACCGTATATCGAGCATGGTGTTGTCAGACCCACACGGTTTCTTCTCGAGTCTCGCTCTAATTGGATTCTCCCGGAGAACTCTTTCTCTCTCAACCCGAATGACCATGGCTAGGGATTTGTCTGAGCAGGAACACATGGGATATTCCTCTCATGACGTCGAGAGTGGATGATCCTCTATCGACACTCAATAGCCCTCGTAAGGTCGCCTACCACTCCCAATGACCAGCTGTACTAGATCTGGGAAAGCCAAACCTATAAGTCTGGTATCAAAGAGTGGAGCACTCATATAGGACATCCTTGGTGTCTCAAGTCTAAGGACCAGATACACCACTAGGACTACGGAATCGTTGTCTGACAATAAGGCATCATCAACCATCCAGCATTCCGTAAGCGGATCAATCAGTGAACTCATTCTCCAATGAGCACCTGTACCGTATCCCTAGTATCCCTACACAAGCAGCTATGAGACCAACTGCATCCATCATATGGACGGGTATACAGCACACCAGTCTGTCCGGTTATCACGATATCCCTCTCGTGTAACCTATGACCGGGATTATTTAGGATATGTGTTTAAAGGTGAATCGATCTCGCTATTGTGATCTCATCACGATCTGATTCCCATTGCACAAATCCAAGGACATCACAATATATGTATGCATTTATGCAATAGTTATAAAGTGATATATGCCAAAATATAATAAGCAAAAAGATTCTATATTAAGTCACACGTGCCATCACTCACGTGATTGGCTTGCTGGGCACCTATGACTAGCACCGCGGTCCCGCTCGCCCCCATCGACTACGCATGGCCATTCGCACAATGGGGTCTGGACCTGCTCGGCCCTTTTCCCCCAGCCCTGGGACAACGAAAGTACATCGTCGTGGGCATGGATTACTTCACAAAGTGGGTGGAGGCCGAACCACTGGCGACGATCACCGAACGACAAATAGAAAAGTTCGTATGGAAGAACCTGGTGACCCGGTTTGGCTTGCCCAAAACCATCATCACAGACAACGGGCCCCAGTTCGCCGGTAGAAGGTTCCAAGAGTTCTGCGCGAACCACGGAATCCAGCTGAGGTTCAGCTCGGTGGCCTATCCTCAAACGAACGGACTAGCAGAGGTAACCAATCGATCCATCCTAGACGGGCTCAAAAGAAGAGTATCCGCAGCCCGATCGGCCTAGACGGATGAACTCCCGAGCGTCTTGTGGGCACTACGCACCACCCTCAAGACCACAACAGGAGAGTCCCCTTACAGCCTCGCATTCATAACCGAAGCCATTCTGCCACCCGAGGTAGCCATTGCCACCCTTCGAACGATAAGCTATGACGAGGAAGTCTCAAACGAGGGACTTTGTTCCGGCCTCGACATGCTCGAGGAACGATGCACCGACGCACACCTTAAGGCCCTCTCTCACCAGAGAGCCATCGCAAGGGTCTACAACAGGAAGGTACGACCCCGACCGGTTAAGTTAGGCGACCTGGTCCTGCGAAAGACCGAGGTCAGCGATCCGACCTGAGCGAGGGGGAAGTTGGCCCCCAAGTGGGAAGGGCCTTACCGAGTCGTCGAGGTAGTCCGACCGGGTACTTACCGGCTTGCGACAACGAACGGTTCTCCCTTACCGAGAACCTGGAATGTCCGAAATCTTAAGAAGTTTTTTTGTCTAAAACAAAGAAACCTTTTTGTCTAAGGAAAAAGAAGTTTCCCGCCCGAGGAGTAAGAAGCTTTTTAGGAAGAAGAAGACGACGCACGAGAAAAGTAAAAGTTTTCTTTTATTCAAGGAAAACTTACAAGACTCGACTTACAGGACTCCGACTTACAGAATTGACTAGCATCTTAGAAAACAAAAAACAACAGGACCCTTCCTTATTACAATGGAGCGTCCAGGCGGTCATCGAAGGGGACCTCCTCGGGCATATCTACCTTCTGATCCTCGAGGTGGGGAGTGAAGGGGTCCTCCTCCACCTCAAGACCAGGATGACGACAGCGGAAACGGGACGTGGCGATTCGGTATCCATACTCAAAGGACACCCGCCCCGTCCGCGTAAGCCCGAGTTCAAACCCCTCAGACTTCTTGTACGCCTCGAGGAGCCCCTTATCTCTGGCAGGTCGAAGCCGGGCCTCCTCCGCCAGTGCCTCCGAGGCTGCCCTCGTCTCGGCCTTGGCCTCCTCCAGCTTCTTGCTGAGGGCACTCGCCTCCGTCTTCTACAGGCGGAGTTCGGTCTGCTCCACCCTTATTGTCTTCTGGAGCTCCTCGTTTGCCTTCTTGGAGGCTTCAATCTCGGACCGAAGGTGAGCCGCCTCTGCCTCAGAATCCGTCGTGCGCTTCTCGGCGGCCGCCACAGCCTCTGGGCCGGCCCCGGCTCGAACCTCCTCGACCTGGCGGTGAAGATCGACGTTGCGACTGACGAGGCCCCCGATGACACGGTCGGCGTCACACCCCCTGTCCATCAAGGCCGTCGCATAATGGAGGCCCTGCAAAAGGAGAAACAGGTCAAGAAGGTCGACGTCGGACAGACAAAACCAAACGGGAAAAGAGGAGACGTGCTTACCCAGGTCAGTGATTGGGCGGACTTATTGAGCAGCGCCTCCGAGGGCAGGACGTACAAATCCCGAGCCATATCGGGATGAAGCGCGCTTCGGAGGAACGCTGCGGAGGGATCCCCTCCGGCCCACACTCTATCCCCCCGGGACAAGCCCTCCCAGCGGGCGACCAGGGGCTCACTGGACTCCCCGAGCGGGATCTCGCTTGCTAGCCGCGTCAGGAACGACTCCCCGTCCCCGGCTGGCAGTCGGCACAGGTCGCATATGGAGATTGGGCGCGGACCCTTCCCAGCCGCCCGTCGACTAGGCCCAGCCACGCCTCGACGGGAGCCCGCCTCAGGCCCCTCCAACGGGGCTGTCTTCGCCTTCTTCATAGGGCGCCCAGCCTCGACCTCCAACGGGGCGCCCTCCGAGCTGGGTTATGGGTCGGCCGACGGAGCTGGGGGAGAGGCTTGTGACGCCTGACCCCCCTGAAGCGACCGTAGGTTCACCATTTCTGCAAGAGACGGAAAATGTTAGTACCCGAAACCAACCACGCCAACACCCGAACCAAGCGTCTCTAACGTACCCAAAGGCATCGGGTTGAGACCCGCCTCGGCCAGCCATCTCTCGGTCATATTCTGGATAGCCTGCGACCTAGGGAGAATCTCTTTGAGCCTCCCCAGATCTTGACGCTCTGCTTCGCCCAAACATGAGGTGGTATTATCGATCGCCCTCACGGACCACCGAACTCCAAAACCCCAGTCCTTCACGCAACTAATATAAAAAAACCTCCCCTTCCACCCTTTATTACTGGAAGGGGCCCCTCCGACTCGGAAGCCCGTCCGGGAGGATAAGAAGTAACCCCCCGAACCCTTAGAAAGACGGTAGCAAGAAAGAAAGAGGTTGAGGGTGGGGGTGATATCGGCGTAATGGCATTCCCCCAAGAATACCACTACGTAATGCCAAGAGTTCGGCGCCACTTGGGATGGCGAAATCCGCCAGAAAGACAAACAAGACACAATGAGGGGGTGATGGGGAAAGCGCAGACCCGCCTCCAGGGCATCCAAAGTCAGCACAAAACCCTTCAGGACAGGGTCATACGCCCGCTGCCCTGGCTTTGGGGCACTAAGGATGTGATCCTCCGGGATGCAATAGCGCTCCTGGAGTCCCCCCAGCAGAGACTCACTCACGGTGGAGTCGATATCATGCGGCCACATCAAGGCCTCCAGGTCACGCGCCACTTCCCCATCAGAGGATTCTACAGGGGGCGTTGAAGGACGTCCCCCCCAGCCACACGGGAAGGTAAAGAAGGGGAAGGAGGAGAGTGTTAGGATCGAGAGCACTAAGAGGGGGGGGGGGTGAATTAGTGCAGCGGAAACCTTTCAGCGATTTAAAAGCGAATGCTGCGTTCGTCCGATAAAAACGATTTCGATGTAAAAGTCGATTCACAGTTTGTATCTAAGTGTAGTTTACGCAGTTTGCGTCTAAATGCAGTTTGCGTCTAAATGCAGATTGCGTCTAAGCGCAGTTTGCATTTAAGCGCAGTTTGCGTCTAAGCGCAGATTGCGTCTAAGCGCAGTTTGCATCTAAACACAGTTTGCGTCTAAACACAGTTTGCGTCTAAGTGTAGTTTACGTCTAAACACAGTTTGCGTCTAAACACAGTTTGCGTTTAAGCGCAGTTTGCGTCTGAGCGAAGTTTGCGTCTAAACGCAGTTTTACGTCTAAGTGCAGTTTTACGTCTAAGTGCAGTTTTACGTCTAAACACAGTTTTGCGTCTAAACGCAGTTTTACGTCTAAACGCAGTTTTGCGTCTAAACGCAGTTTTACGTCTAAACGCAGTTTTACATCTAAGCGTAATTTTACGTCTAAACGCAGTTTTACGTCAAAGCGTAATTTTACGTCTAAATGCAGTTTTACGTCTAAAAGCAGTTTTGAACTTTGAAAACCGTTTTATGAATACGCAGAAAGTAATTTGCAGTTATAAATGGAATCAAAACGTAAGCGTAAACTGCAGTGTAAAGATCGTACGAAAACACCGATTTACGTCTGAATGCAGATTCGGAAAGATCAGAACTTAGAGACTCGTTGGTAAAAGCGCAGAGGGCAGTAGCTATGTAGGAGGTTTGCAGTAATGATAAAGTGCTCAAAGTAAAAGCAAACCAGAGATTTAGAGTGGTTCGGTCAGTCTTGACCTACTCCACTTTTGGCTTCCTCCTCCGACGAGGTCACCGACGTCAACTAGCTGCCTTCCTTCAATGGGCGAAGGCTAACTGCCCTTTTACAGTTTCTCTCCTTTTGACGGGCTCAGGAGACAACCCTTACAGATCCTTTCTCTCCTCTCTTTACAACTCAAGACTTGAAGAACAAAAAGAAGAGAACTTTTGGACTTTACACAAATTTGAGCTCTTAGAATCACTGAAAAGATCAAGAATTCGGTGTGGATCTGTGTCTTTTTAGTGCTGAATGGGTGGGGTATTTATAGGCCCCAACCCAATTCAAATTTGGAGCTCAAAACGATCAAATCTCGGAATTCCGGGATCAGGCGGTTGCACCTCTTGACTGGAGAGGTTGCACCGCCGGCGAGCTTCGGAGATCGAGCCCGTTGCACCTCTCTATCGGGAGCGGTTGCACCGCTTTGAGTCCGCTCGAAGACTGAGCCCAGCGGGTGCCACCTCTTGATCGGAGGCGGTTACCTCTCCGCTGCTTTCGAAGACCGAGCTCAAAGCGGTGCTACCTCTCTGTCGAGGAGTTGCACCGCCGATCTAGCTTCGAAGACTAAGCTCTGGGCGGTTGCACCTCTGGCTGGGGCGGTTGCACCGCCCGATCTCGATGGGAGACACAGCCCGGCGGTTGCACCTCCTGGCCTTAGCGGTTGCACCGCCTGGTGCAATCGGTCCGAATGGTTAGCTTCATTCGGCCCAATTTCAATCTTTTTTCAGGCCCAATTGCCCCAAAGATTAAGCTAATGGGATCACCTCCCATTTTCAAGTTTAATCAACGTGCTAACTACGATTAAATCTAAGACAACTTCTGCAGCTTTTGCTCGATCGTCAATCGCTTCTTCGGCGAAGTTTCCGGCGAACTTCCGTCGATCATCCGATGAACCCTCGGTGATTCTTCTGGGACATCCGGCAAACTCCTGGACTTTGCGATGATCCACTTGGCGAAGTTCCGACGAAGCTTAAACGCTAAAAGCTTCGACTTCTCGGATCTGTTCTCCGCGGAACCTCCGACGACCGTCCAACTTCCGTCGAACTCTCGAACTCCCAACGTGATCATGATCTTGACTCCGGCGCAACTCCTGCTGCTTGTCTGACTTTCATCGTAGTTAATCCTGCACACTTATCTCAACACATAGATTAGACAACAAATGACAATTGACTTCATCATCAAAATCCGAGATTCAACAGAGAGGACGACATCTCAACTGACCTTAACAGGGAGGTGCTACGGAGAAGGGGAAGACGACGCAGGAAGCAGAAGGTTGGAAAGGGGATGGCAAGGCCAGGAGAGGGAGACTCAGCAGCAAAAGATGGAAGTAAAGCCGGGCGTCCGCTATTTAAAAGGAGATACACCACCGAGACCAACGCCCCTTCACCTCCCGAGAGTGGGCGGCAGCCCACCTACGCATATGCGTAACCGTCACATCGCATCGGAAACGACCAAAAGGCACCCTGCCTTAATGAAAACATGACGCAACAACCTAGCTGAAGCGGCAGCAGGCTGGCGCCTCGATCTCCATGCCCGAAAGCGTGCTGTCACGGACTTAGTTGGTTTTGCCTAAGTCATGCGGCACCCTTGCGTGTCCGTCCGCAAAGGTCAGCCTCCTCAAAGCCTCCCTTGGTCCCTTAGGTCCCACAAAAGAGAGAACAGGACAGCGAAAAGGCCTCACTCGGGATCTACAAGCAAACATCTCCGAAAAACACTTTATAGACAATGCAAATTACAAACAGACTTTACAAGCTCTGAACAGTTGCACAACAAAGGGTAAAATGGTCCATTATAGATCGAAAATCTCTCACACATGTCCACATGACACAACCTTTATTTACAAGCCTAAAGCGGCCACCAACCCAACTAAAATGGGACTATTAAGCCTTCAGCCGTCCTGTTTAGAAATTTATCCATGACAGTGCGGCGAAAGCAACCAATCCCTTCTGAAAGGAGGTCAAATACAACAACTTTCCAGCCCCTGCTACTGATAAGTAGCTAAGGAGGGAAAGAAACACTGACAAGTAGCCTCTCGGGTCGTCAAGCCGTGCCGCGCTACTCAGCCGCATGATGCCCGAGCCCCCTACCTGCGCGGTCGGCCCGCCCGCGCCGCGCTCCCCGGCTGCAGGCTGCCCGAGGCCACCTCCTCGGCCGCATAATGCCCGAGACCACCAGCGCGACCATGCCCGCATGGTCTGTCTGCCTACGTCGTGCTCCTTGGTCCCACGTTCTCGAGACCACATGCGCGGCCAGCCCGCCTGCATCGTGCTCCTCGGTCGCATAATGCCCGAGACCACCAGCGCAGCCAGCCCGCCTGCATCGTGCTCCTCGGCCGCATAATGCCCGAGACCACCAACGCGGCCAGCCCGCCTGCGTCGTGCTCCTCGACCGCATAATGCCCGAGGCTACCAGCGCGGCCAGCCCGCCTGCGTCGTGCTCCTCGGCTCTATACTCCCGCCTGCCCGCTCGAGACCAGCTCCACCTCATGTCGCCTGAGACTATTGCAAACACCAAGGGTCAAAGCCATGCATCGGACTCCCCCCCCCAATGACAAAAACCGACGCATAGCTTCTTCCGGGGGGGAATATGATAGGGGTAATAATGGCGACATGACACTGTTAGGATCGGAGCGGCACTAAGAGGGGGGGGGTGAATTAGTGCAGCGGATTAAAACGTTGATTTCGACAAATCTTTCATGCGATAAAAATCGGAGTCGGAAGTGCTTAACTTGAAAACGTATTCACAAAGTTGTGCAGCAAAGGTAATGATGAAATAAAGCAAGTAAGAAGGTTTGCAGTAATGTAAATAGCAGTAATGAAATGCAAACCAGAGATTACGCCGTTTCTAAAGTGGTTCGGTCAAGTGACCTACATCGACTTGCGAGGCCCCTCTTCGATGAGGCTCCCACCTTCCACTAGCAAATCTCTTGAAAGGGAAGGGTGAATACCCCTCTTACAATTTTTTACAAGCGGTTCACTCTCTTACAGATTTTCAGCAAGAAAGAAGGAGGTGAACACTAGCAAATTGAAAACAAGACTATCTAAGACTTTTCTAGGGTCTTTTTCTCAAACAATTGCTGCTCAAAAAGTTGTTATCTCAGTTGAGATTTGAGGGGTATTTATAGGCCTCAAGAGGATTCAAATTTGGGCTCCAAAATTTGAATTCTCTTGGAGTTCCTGGCGGTGCCACCACCTGTCAGTTTCTGACCCTGATAGTGCTGGGCGGTGCCACCACCCAGCCCAGGCGGTGCCACCGCCTACAGTGTTTTCAGCCCACTAGTTGGGCTTCAATCTTGGCCCAAACTAGTCCGAACTCGAGCCCAATTGGCCCATACTTGGGTTATAGGATTAATACCTAATCCTAACCCTAATTAACATACTAACTACGAATTTAGAGACATTTTATAAGCTATTACAAAGTCCATAAGTCAAGACTTCTTCCGTGCGAAGCTTCCTAGGCGAACTTTTCACCGGTCTTCCATAAACTCTGGAAACCATTCTCATGGACTCCCAAGCTCTTAAACTTCACGATTTGATCTTGGTGAGTTCCAACGAGCTTCTTCGCAAGCTTCAATCTCTCTCGGCGAGCTCCGTGAACTTCCCACGAACCTTTCGGTGAGCTTCCAAAAACCCTTCAAAGAAGCTCCCTACTCATTCTCGGGCTAGTTCCGCAGAATTCCCCGGACGAACCTTTCTGGACTTCCGTCGAACTCTCAAACTCCCAATGAATCCTTCCGCGCTTGACTCCGTTTTGAGTTTCGCTTTTATGTCTTTCTCATTATCATAGTTATTCCTGTACACAAAACTAAAACTCTACTCCGATCTAGACAATTATTACAAACGCTAATCGATATTCCGTTATTCTAAGACGTCATTGGTTGGCGCCGTCCGATTCTTCAAAATCATCCTCTCTTTATGCTTGTTGCCCAATCGGGCGGTTGACCTCCGCAACCCCCGATATCCTTGGCACAATTCCGCTCTCCTTGGTCCGATGTTTCGGCGTCCAAAACTTCTGCCATCCAATATCCTCGACATGATCTCCTCCTACAAGAACGCCAATTCCTCCTGCGTTAATTGTCTAATCCTGATCGAGTAGACCTGCATCACTCAAAATGCAGTTTAAATTATAAACACATATCAAGTGGTTTCATCATCAAAATACGAGATTCAACAGACGCGTCACAATGTCGGCCTCACCTAGGCACCACTCTGTTCGAGGAGGTGGGCAATAATGCTGACTCGACATACGCTGATGTCATCCGCTCTCAAACAACGACTTCATCGTTGCCTGACCCCACGTGCTTGACCGAGGCAGAGGAGGACGATGACCGACCCTCGCCCATACCCTGCGACATTTCGGTTCTCCACGCAACGTCAATAGCAATGTCAAACGCCATCAGAGGTACGATCCCGCCTCCCACAGGCAGGCACATCAGGTAATACTAAACTGCCCTCCTTCTAGCGCCAGGAGGGGGGGGACTGCTTCACGAGGAAAACTCCCTTCCACATTATCTGACTTGATCGTCGGAGGGGTCGGGCCGAGCTTCCGACCCGACCTGCGTGCAGGAACGAAGGCGAGGTCGCACCTCCCCGACGCCACATTCCATCCGGACTACCGCGACCAGCCACCCCGGCTGCCTCGAGGAGCGCCGCGTCGGATCCCCACACATTAAAACCCGAACCAAGCCGCGTCGGCCCCGAGGCGACGGCTTACGGTTGTTTCCCGCAACAATCTTCTTATTACAACTTTCTCCTTTTTTTTTAAAGCTAAATCATATTTTTTTTTTACACAAGATTTTTTATCTTCTGTAACTTGGAATTATAACTAAACTTAAGAGGAGAAAAGACTTAAACTATACTCAAAATGAGGGTTTAAAATACTTTACTAGCTTGGAAATGGATACTCTATCAACGTGGAGTATTTATAAACTCAAAATGTCTTAAAAATAAAGTTAAAAATTTAAATCCTAAAAATTTTAGGGCACGGATGATACTATCATCAACATTAGGTGATATTATCATCATAACTATACTGCAAATATAAACTCTGGTGGTACTACTGTCGGCTTAGGCGATACTATCATTATCATAGGTGGTATCGCTATCGAAAAGACTAACAAACATAAACGATACTTGTCGGCTAACTTAAGTGGCCCAAGAGGTACCACCACCTAAGCCTAATCTAGGCCACTAGTTTGACCTTCTAACGAATGTAATTCAACTCGGCTTCAAGTCCAATGACCTTCTTGATAAGTGGGTTTCATTTTGACTCAATACCGGTTTAAATTGATAAAAAATAATCTCGATTAAGACCTTGACAAATTAACCACACATCTAACATATTTATGAAACTTTTGACATGCTCTATATCTTTTGGCATATCATCCGATCTTTCGTTCAAAACTTTAGTACATCATTCTTTCCTTTAATATATTGCCCATTCCACCAATATGTTGATTTTCTCACAACATCCAATATTTTGGCATAATATCCTATCCTTCTAGCACTAGCACAATGTTTAAACCTTTAGCATGAAGTCTAATTTTTGACACGTTTACAAGTCCTTCGACTTGACGTCTAATTTTTTATACGTTAGTTTCTTGGTATAATGTCTGACTCTTTTACTCAACAATTGACTCTTTGGTGATCCGAGTTCATAATCGAAATATTTTTTATATCACTTATCTCAAATACATATTAGTCCAATAAACTCATCAGTTGGTTTTATCATTAAACTTTGAGATTCAATAATCTCACTCTTTTGATAATGATAACTAAGTGATAATAGGGTTTTAACAAAAACTCTCATGTCTATTTATTATTTTAAAAAATTAAAATAAACTTAAATTCAAATAATTATATATAATTTTAAATGCTTATATTGAATTCAAGTTTAAAGAAATATAATCTTATATGATTCGAAGTTTAAAAATAAATATTCAATCAAATTTTAAATTTTAATCATTATCAATATGTAATATCAATCAAAATATAACTATAAGTTAACCATTTTTATAAATCAAACATAAGTAGTATAATAATAAAAAAATCATAAGATATCATGATTCTCCCTATTTATCCAAAGTTATCACTTCAGGCAACAAAGGGCATGAGTTACTACTTCTCCCCATTTGTTATTAATAAAATGAAAAGAGCATATCAATAATCTAATTGTGTAAAAATAATAATTACTTTGATATCATGATACTTGAAGAATCTCAATATTTCTTAATATTGTATCATCAAAGATAAGTTCAAGTTATAGGCACCAAGAAATCAATTGATGATGAGCCTTGATAAGACTCTCTCTATCTATATATTATCTAAAAAATATGTTGAACTTGAATTCAAAATAATATTTTTTCAATGATAATCTTGAATCAAATTCGATTTTGTTGATATTATCATTGCAAGCCCAGATATTTACTAGGCATGAGTTATAAAAAAGTTATAAAAGTATTATAACTCTCCTTGTTCAACGAATAATAGGCATGAATCACTACTTCTTTTCCCTTGATCATAAATAAAAAAGAAAGAATGGAATATACAAGTCTTAAATACAAAAGAGTCATTCAAATTAAATCTCGTAAATATTGAAATACCATGATTCATTTAGATTAATTTTCTTCTTAATCATTAGTAAAATAAAAGAAACATAAGAGAATAAATAATAAAATATATTTAATTATAAATTTGAAAGATTCAATATGTCAAATTATTCCTTGGTTTAGTAAAAATATCTACTAATTGATATTTTATGTGGTTTAATAAAAATGATTATTTTAAAATTACTAGAATTATATGCTTTTGAAAAAAATAAATAATGACTTGAATGAAAAACTGAAATATAATTTGTAAGAGTCTAAAAAGGGGTTTCCAAGATGTGTAAGGAACTGCCAGCTTCGTTGCTTCTATCTAAAAGGTTGATTTGAGCTGATGATGTAGAAAGCTTAATGATCCATTAAAAGCCATGACACAAAGAAGACTTTGTTCACGTATATAACAGTGATTCCTCACCTTCATCTCTACCATGTGGGAAAGTGCATTGGTTGCATCGCTCACGTGATTACATTGCTGGAAAGATGTTCATTCTTTTCTCAGATCTACTGTTGAAGTCACATAATAATTGCACCAACTACAACACAGACAACTCGTACCTCATTTCTCAATACATCCCTGAACAGTGGATTTGGCACACTAACAGTCATTGCAGCAGGAAAGGAATCCCACAAAACATTACACATTTTTTTTATGATTGATTTACATGTAGTTATTATGGAAGCTAGCTGTAGAAGAATCAAGTCATTCCAAAATTGTTAGCGGTACAGAGTAATCTGACATTGCAAATCAGCAGTTTGAAGAACCTCGCAACTTCACCTTCCGGGCCGGAGTAGCAGCGGCCGCGCAGCCTGCTGAGTCCTTGGACTCGTCGTTCACCGGCCGCCTGATCTCCTTCAACATCGCCACCACATCCTTCATCATCGGCCGGTCGTCGGCTCGGGAACTGACGCAGAGGACGGAGATCGCGAGCGCCTGCAGCATTTCTTGTGTTTGATGCTCGGGTAGGCCGCGCAGCCTCGCGTCGAGCAGGTCGACGGCATCACGCTTTCTCTGCAAGTGGTCTCGAACCCACTCGACCAAATGCATTCCGCCAGGCAGCGACGGGTCCAGTGGATGCCTTCCTGTTAGAACTTCAAGCAAGACTACGCCATAGCTGTAGGCATCACTCTTCTCTGTTATCCGTTGCATCGAAGCATACTCTGAACCAAAACAAACACCTTCGTCAATCTAAAATTAATCTATCGAAGTTCCAACTGATGAATCTTTGAAGAAGCGACAAAAGCTAAATCGATAACAGTCATTTACCTGGAGCTATGTATCCGTAGGAACCAGCGATACGAGGCGAAGTCTTAGACCCCAACTTGTGAGCAGTATCATCTCCGCTTACTACTCTGGCCAGGCCAAAGTCCGCCAAATATGGTTCAAATCTCGGCCCCAGCAACACGTTCATGGCCTTCACATCTCCGTGCAAGATGGCGGGCACACAGTCATGGTGCAGATAGGCGATGGCGTGAGCCAGCCCGATCACGATCTCGTACCTCGACTCCCACTCCACCGGCGCCTTCCCTCTTCGGTGAAGGAATCCGCTCAAGCTCCCGTTCGGCAGGTAATTGTAAAACAACAGTTTGGTGCTCCGGTTGGCCCCCCATCCCAGCAAGCGCACGATGTTCCGGTGCCTTATCGTGCTCAGGGCCGTGATCTCGTTGCGGAACGCCCCCGACTCAGACGACGACCACATCTTCTTGACGGCCAGGGTACCACCGTTCGAAGTTCCGACCTTGTAGACCACCCCGGAGCTTCCGGTCCCGATAACGTTCGCCGACGTCAGGCTCCGGACTACATCGTCCACCGAGAAGTCGAGCTTTTGGTAGAGCGTGATCTCCCAAGTGTCGTCGGCCTCTCCGCTCGGGACAGCACGAGCGCGTAGAAGCAAGTAGGCGGCCGCCAGCAACAGTACGGCGCTGACGCTGATCAGAACCGACATGGCGAGCTTCAGGGCCGAAATGGTTGCTCTGCTCTGTGGTTCTTGCGTCGCGGGGCCCTTGGTGATGAACAGCCCATGGTTGCCTTCAAGAACGGAGAGCGGGAGCTTCCTGAAGAAAGGAGTGTCGGGCACTTCGCCAGAAAAGGCGTTGAAGGACACGTTCAACGTGACGAGGTTCTGGAGAGCGGCGAGCACGTCGAGGTTGCCGGAAAGCTCATTGTGGGAAATGTCAAGGCATCCGAGCTTCTCAAGTGCAGAGAACTGGGTTGGGATCTCGCCGGAAAGATGATTGCAGCTGAGATTAAGTGAGATCTCGAGGGCGGGAAGTTGGCCTAGTTCGGCCGGTATCCCGCCGGAGAAGGAGTTATCGCCGAGGTCTAGCATCTGTAGCTTGCTGCATGATGCAAGCTGCGCTGGAATCTGACCAGAGAGCTGATTCCTCCCCATGACGAGCTTCGTCAGCTCCGGAAGTGATCCGATACCGGGGCTTAACGGTCCAGTGAGCCTGTTGTCAGAGACGTCGATGAACTGTAGGCTCTTCGGTAACGACTCCGGCAACCGTCCAGTCAGAGCATTGGAGTGGAGGTCGACGAATTCAAGGGAGTCACAACCGGATATTGCAGCCGGAATCGGGCCTGCAAACAGGTTGTTGCTCATGTCAAGAAAATTCAGGTTCCTCAGACTGCCAATCTCCGCCGGAATGGCACCTGCGAGCCGGTTACCGTTCAGCCGGAGCCGGAAAAGATTCGTGCAGTTGCCGATATCAGGCAGCACGAATCCCGAAAGTTCGTTCGACAGGAGAAGCAATTTGGTGAGATTCTGCAACCCGAATAGCTCCTTAGGAATCGACCCGGTCAGATTGTTGTAAGAGAGATCGACCGACTGCAGATTCCGGCACTGGGCTAAACTGGCAGGAATGCTCCCGGTCAGCCCGTTCTGCCAAGCATAGAACAGAGTGAGATTCTCCAGCTTCGTGAAATCGATTTGGATCACGCCGGAGAGCTCGTTGTTGTCGATCTCGAGATCAGTCAGCGCCGCGCAGTTCGAGATCTCCTGCGGTATCACGCCCGTCAGCTGATTAGTACTCAGTTGAAGCTGTTGGAGATTTGCTAGGTTCCCGATGCTCCGCGGAATACTCCCGGTGAGAAGATTCATCGACAAGTCGACGAGGACTAGCTGTTTGCATCGGCCGAGCTCTGGCGGGATCGAGCCCACCAAGTTGTTCTGCCATGATAGCAGACTCTGAAGGTTTTGGAGCTTGCCAATCTGGGGAGGAATTGGGCCTGACAGAGAATTCTGATACAGATACAGGTTGGTCAGCTCGGTGCAATTGCCAACCTCATCCGGGATCGTACCAGACAGCAGAGCGGTATAGATTGCTATGGTTTGAAGCCTTTTGAGCAATCCAATTGTAGACGGAAGCTTCCCTGATATGCCGGTTTCTGCGAGGCCTAACATGACCAAGCTGCTGCAGTTTCCAATCTCGGCAGGTAACGAGCCTTTGAGATTTTGATTCCCGCCGGCCCGGAAAACCTCGAGCTTCTGCAATCGTCCGATGCTGGCCGGGATCTCGCCGCTCAGTGAGTTGTCATAAAGAGTCAAGTACGTGAGGCTGGAGAGGTTTCCGATGTTGGCAGGAATGGCACCTTGGAGCGAGTTGGAATTCAGCGCAAGCGACTCGAGTTTGCTTAGCTTGCAGACTTCGGCTGGGATCTCGCCGGAGATTTGGTTTCTGCTGAGGTCGACGAAGGCGAGGTCGTGGTAGTCGCCGAATTCTCTGGGAATTGGGCCGGTGATGTTGGTAGCAGAGAGAACAAGCGTCTCGAGTGACTTGAGAGGTTGAAGATTGGAAGGCAATGGGCCTTGCAGATTGGACGAGTTGATGCTCAGGCCGGTGACTTGCAGTTTGGAGTTGCAGGTGACTCCAAACCATCTGCATGGATTGGGGTCCGAGGACCTCCAAGACTTGAGTGCATCTGTGGAGCTGTTCAGAGTTTGCTTCCATGACAGGAGAGCCAGGCCCTGCTCATCAATGGATAGGCAGCAGAGGAAGAAGGAAGAGCTCGTGGTGAGGAAGAGAATTAGAGAGGTGAAGGTGGTGAGACTAGTGTAGATGGTACGTGTGTGTGAAGGCAACCCCATGTTGGGATTGGAGAGGGGAGGGAGAGAGTGTTGGGATCGTAGAACCATGTTTTGTTTATAGTCGGAAAGCATGAGATCTGGATCCAAAGAACAAGTTAGCTTTTCAAATTTTATATCACTGCTGTTGTTGGTGCTCGTGGGATGGGTGCAGATGGGGCATGGCTTTGTTTATGGGACGAGGGGGTGGGTTTTTGGAGCTACGCTGAGGAAGATGTGCAGGGAAAGATAGTTATAATCGTGAAGGGAAGCCAAGAGGAAGTCAGGTTTTAGGATAACATGCATCGTTGAGGTTGCTGTCATCTATCTATCCACTTGATGTGTTTGTTTCAACTAGATTTCTTGTCTTATCTAACTCATTGCAACCTTCAATTTATTTTTTTAGCTTAAAACGAAACACGGTAATATTTCCTCGTATTTAGCTTAAAACGAAACACGGTAATATTTATACTAAACGAAGCACGGTAACATTAACTCATATTTATCTCTTACACTTGAGGGTAACCCTCGCTATTTATCCTAAACGAAGCACGGTAACATTAACTCATATTTATCTCTTACACTTGAGGGTAACCCTCATATTTATCCTAAACGAAGCACGGTAACATTAACTCATATTTATCTCTTATACTTGAGGGTAACCCTCATATTTATCCTAAACGAAACACGGTAACCCTCCTCTACTTTTAATCTTTGCCCATTGTCAAATCCACGCCGTGAGAGAGCATAGGGCTTCATCTCCTTTTACCCAAAATTTTGTCCAAATATTTTAATTTCAGACTTTGGCTTCATTAGATCTGAGCTTATGCTCATATTAGTTGTATAAATGCTGGACTTGTTGGTCAAAAGATGATCATAATTGTGATCTATATTCATTGTGGGTTTTAAATAAAGACTGACAGATCGAATGGGGGTTGGACACTGACAGATCACTCGCTACATTATCCCACAGTGTACAGCATAGAGAAGGACGAGTTAAAATGGGGCTGGCTACACATTGTCCAACGTGAAGATCGAATTGCGCTGCTTTCGTACACAATCTGCAAAGCGATAAGTAGATTGATTTCATGTCAATCCAGAATTTAAATGTATGCAAATCAAGCGAGTCTTTAACCGTGTGACCGAACCATTTACTGAAGGTGAGAGTTGGAGGAATGCTTTCGCATGATGAAGAAAGACGATGTTTGGGACACAGATTAGGTGGCACACATGGGGGCGTGTTGTCTGTCTGTGTAATCAAGATGCAAGCATGATGGGGGAGGAGAATGACTGAAGACCAAAGTAGATCATATGATGGGAGATGAGGAACTCATGCGGTGGTGAAACATTGTTTGTGTTCATTCATTAATCAGAGATTGTACCTTTGCCAAGTTGTAATGCATGTTTCTTTAGTATTCTCCTAGATTTTTCTTTAGCTTTCTGACACAGTCAGTCACTTTAGAACCTCCTCCTCCTCCTCCGGAATTCCCTGCAATCCACTTCTTTTTACGGTAGCAAGTCGTAAGAGAAATTACCAATCAGTCATTTTTCACTCTTGTTTCTAACAATAAAGAGCTCAATTTCTTGAAATAAGTTTTCATTCAAACCCATTGCGAGGCCAAGAAAAGAGGATAATTTTCCTTTTTCTTTAACTTGTTTCCCATCGAGAATTACCAGTCACTGTATGTATATTACAAGTACTTGTTTTTGATAGATTAAAAAAGCAAAATACTTTTTTTTTCCTTCTTGCAAAATCCCTCCTCAGACTTGGCAATAAAATTTAGACTGCTTTAGGTTTTCTTTATACCGTTTGGCAATGTGGCGAGGTTGCTTGGATGGAATGTCAATGGTAGAGTCAAAAAGGAAGAAGGATAAAGGAGAGAAATGGTTTGGCCTCGAAGAACAAAGTGGTTAAAGGGTAAAGTCAATTAATTTAGGAGGAAGAGGCTCGTCAGAGCACATGTAGGGAGGAAGAAGGCTTAGCGTTAGGTAGCTGTTCTTCACATGCCACACACTCGTCAAAGAGCTGCATCTTGACAAAATAGGAACCACATGATGGTTGGTGCCAATGGAACTCTTATTCTTTTGTATGATCGATCCTTTTATCTAAACAATTATTCCACTATCCTTTTTATCGAAAGCTCGGAGGACTGTTTCTTTTTCTTCCAAATTTGATCAGTTTCAAGAATTGAAAGCTCGTCAAAACATTTTTTATGCGATGATACTCGTTAAATACTAGGCAAGATTTAGAACGATTCTCACAACCAAGATGATCCGAGTCTTGTGGTACTTTTAGGATATAAATGTGTTGGATCACATTCTTTGTATATTTCGATTATTGTAATGCATGATTATGAAGCCCGAGCTTCCTTCCACTGCAATTAAATATACTTGGTATTTATATGGATCTGATCCTTAATTTCCTTAGAGCATTTTGATCCAAAAACTATTAAGCAAGAACGGTTTGAAGCAGCATCACACTAGTCGGGAGTCATCTATCAGCTCCAGAGTCGCAGCTTTTGGCCTTTTTCTCTGAGCACTAGTCTCTCTACTTTTTTCCTATCAACTTTGCTAAATGCTAGCTGAATGAATTGTTCAGCACTTTGGATCAAGTTAGGGACCCATATATCTTCCTTCCTTCTCTTTCGGTTTAATCTTTAATTCAGCGTGCACAAATCTGCCTTTTTCTGGTGATGCAGTACTAGAATAATATGAGGTTGCCGGGGCTAACTCCATGGCCATCGATTCATTGTCTCCTACGCACCATGCAAATTGGAATTGCATCATCTTCCCCAATTTCAGGATTTTGTTGTCCTTAACACCCACCTCACCATCTCTCTTTTATGTCAGCAGAGATTAGATATGGAGAGTGGATGGAAGAGTGGGGTACAAAAGACTTGTAAATCCTATAGATTAGTCAAGCAATTTGGAGGATCCTTTAACTTATTATTATGAGCTAGCTAATCTTCGTTCGGCCATTACCTGCATAGAAATGCATGGTGCTCCATAAGCATCCTGATGGCTGGCTACATGGTGGTCGAGCTGATCCAGCGTCCTACTAGATCAATTTACGCATGTCTAATTTTGATGTTGCCGGCCATCGAATAAGGACACTATTAAGATGTTGGATTAGAGAGTCGATGCTGAAGATACAGGATTTTTCAGCTTTAATCATTGTGTCTGTGTGTTCGTACACACATGATCGGTAACGAACAACAACATCTCACGGAGACACGAGTCATTTTGAATCAGATAATAATTTGGATGACTGAGATTACTTGCTAGCTCAAAAAAAGTCCTTTATGCAGATGCTTAAAAATAGAGTTGCTCATCGATTATCTATCTATCTATCTAATGCAGATGGTTGGATAAGTTGCCTTATTTCAGCGGCTGAAAGAACCTCATAATACACTGACAATAAAGATACTGGCAATGCATATCACTGTCTCGTTTCACAGGGTTCATCATAATGGCAATTCGATGCCTATTTCATGTTAATTAATCTAAATGTAGAACTCAGTCTGGGTATTGATGCATTCATCGATGCTGTCTGTCCCGAAAGGTGACGACAATGTCTGTCGAGAAAGCCTACCAAGCTTGATGTGAATGTAGCCATAAGGAGGCAAAGAGGAAAGCTTGATGTGAAGTAACCATGGCTGTCAGATAGTTTTGGTTTGGATTGCAGATTGATCGTTGTAGAAACAATGAAAATAATTTTAAGAAACTACTAAAAGAACAAAAATATGTTTTGCAGAGACCCTATGAGTTCTTATTTTTTCAGAAACAAAAGGTGCAAGCACAAGTGCTGCTGTCTGACTTCCAGCAATGGACTTCATCAGATACCGACGAAAATTATTGACTTCTTAAACGACTATATTTTCCTTAGATGTGACTGAGAAGTTTCGAGTTTTTTGAGAAATCTTACTTGTTTTTCATTGATTTTGGATTCTTGTTTTCAGAAACAAACGACACATTTATTTCTTTTTTCTTCTTCTTTGACAATAAATCACAGATTGACACCACAGTGACTGCTGCATCATTGAGAAATCCATATTAGGCCCATAGTGTCTGTCGCCCATGTCGAGATAATCTCAAACTTGAAGTATAATATCTCTGTTTGGGTAGGCCGATGAGGATTGTTTAGCTTGAATAGCTACAGGATCGTTCTAAAAATATCTAATATAGACTCGTATTAAGGTCAGAGAGAGAGAGAGAGAGAGAGAGAGAGAGAGAGAGAGCTGAGCCTTAGGATGGGCATGCATCTAATTCAATTCTCAGGTTTTCACTTGACAGTGTGTGCCCTTGCTTGCCAGATGACAGTAAACTAATCTTGACCTTCACGTATCATTAACGGAGTACAGGCAAACCAGCAAGGCAGTGACCGCAGACACGCGTGAAGCTTATGAATCCATCCTTGTTCCACTCCATTATGGATAGTGCCTTCCATCTCCGTCGATGAGACGTGACCTTTCTCATGGTGTTCGATTTGTGGAAGAATCTATGACAACCTCTCACGCTGATATCGTAGAGGGATTGATGGGATAAAATAAATAATATATATATATATATATATATATATATATATATATATATATATATATATATATATATATATATATATATGTATGTATATGAATAAATAGTCACATAAAACATCAAAACTTATGTTAAAAATTTAGAAAAAATTACGGGCAAGCTAGAGAAATAGATTTACTATAAAAATAATAAACATATAAATCTTGAAGTCTTTTATCCAAAACTTAAATAATAATTATAAGAAAATAACATAGATATAAGGATTATGTCATCTTGTACGTTGACCTCATTTTCTTTCCTTTTATTCTTTTCTTGTTCCTTTGCACTCAACTGTCCTCTTTTTTTTTTTTACTATATCCATCTAGGTTAAAATAGAAAGGGTTTACGTTAAAAGAGAAAATAATTTTTAATGATTTATATGAGTTGTGGGTTATTAAAGCTCATTATGGACTGAATAAATGGGTCATGTGCCCAACAACCTCTCCTTTCAACCTATAAAAGGATGTTGTCATATGACTCCACAATATGAAGTCATGTCAATCAGTTGTCGGTGCATTTCTTACCTTTCTTTCGGTAAGGTCTTTGTTAATATGTTTGTTTTATTATCATCTGTATGAATTTTCTGAAGTTATAACGGCTTCACTTCAAATACATTTCGAATTTAATAGTATATGATATCTATATGTTTTGATTTAGAATGAAAAATTAGTTTCTTATACAAATAGATAACACATTAGTTGTCACAATCTATTACATAATTTTTTTGTTTCAACTTCAATTATTATAAGAATTCTTTCATCTATAATATTTCTTTATAAATGTTTATAGTAGTTACTTTCTAAGTTAATTACTAGTTCATTTACTCTAAAGTTAAGTACTTTTCGAGATTGATTTTCAACGAACGAATATTTTACAAAACCGACGATTTTTTTTACTGCATTAATTCACCCTCCGCCCTCTTAGTGTCGCTCTTGATCATAACATGGATTCCCCTATATCATCTAGGGACTACGACATAGTGGTTTAGTACGTTCATAATCGATGAATCAAGTGAATTATTATTGAGATAATAATTTACTAAGCTAAAAGGAGTTTTGATAGGTATGACTCATGACAAACTCGATATTGGACCTAAAGGGTCACACACATATGGTAGATATTACGACGAGTAGAGTTTTAGATATGATATATCTGTCGGAGCCCATATTTTATTGGATATCCATTAAGCCCATGAATTATTGGATTCTGAGATTCAATAAAAGCAAATAAGAGATTATTATGTAGAGACTCACTAATCTAATAAGCTTGGGTAATTGGATGGAGATCTAATGCCTAATATGATAGGATTCATTAGGGTTAAGTTAACAAAGGGCCTCTATAAATAGGAGGGAATTAAAGAGTCATAAACTGAGTTCTTTTTAGCTGCCACCTCTTATTCTCCTCTTTCTCTCTCCTCCTCAGTAGCTCCTTCTTGATTGCGTGGTGCATGCTGCGAGGAGAATTGTGTAGTGATTTGAGGAGTGTCTTCGCAGCCCTTGTCATGTGGATCATTACTAGAGAGGAGGACAATTGACCTCCTTCATCTTCTCCTATAGATTTATAGGATTTCATAAATATACGATCTTCATAGGTAATACAATCTCTTATGTATACGTGAGTTTTTGGTTTTATAGATTTTTACACATCAATCTTTGCACGATGATAAGAAACCTTTTTTCTACGAGAAATCTATGATTTTTATTTCTATTCTTCTGCTGCGCATGTAATATCACCCTAGATTTCCTAATAGATGCACCAAATCATACATGTGGTTCTTTATAGAGCATCCATTTTTTCTTGTATAGCAAATAACTACTTTTTTTTCTGCTTATTTTCAACTGCTTTCTAATAACTCTTTGGTTCACCTGCATTAATAAGTATTATATAATTATCTGTAAAGTATCCTTTGGAAGGTTAACGTTGTCTAGAAGATCTTCCCAATTGAGGTTTTATGGGAAGTTTCTCCCCATCTTCTTTTTGCTCAATATATCCTATAATATTTTAACATCAGCCTCTACACCATCTTCTTACACATCTCCCCCATCACCCTGATATATTGGAGGAGTAACTAAGTTATAATATGCTAATCCTTCTATAGAAATCTTGGCTGGCGCCTCCTTCAAATCCTCAAGAGTTTGATCATCAAAGAAGACCACATCTCTGCTTCTAAATACCTTTTACTTTTTTGAATCTCAAAGCTTATAACTGAACTAATCATATATTTAGCCAAGAAAAATATATTTCTATGTCTTACCATATAGCCTATACCTCTAAATATTTGAAACGTATAAAAATACATGATAAATAAATACTCTTAAGTGTTTATAGGAGATATCTTTCCCTGACCATATATGCTCTACAACATCACTATCTAGAGTTATATAGGGTGACAAATTAATCACATCAACTATAGTCCTCAAAGCCTCATCCCAAAACTTTTTGGGTAGCTTGGTTTATGAAAGTATACATCTAATTTTTTCCATGATGGTGCGATTCATCCTCTTCGTAATTACATTATGTTGAGGTATATCAGGAATCATCATCTTATATTGGATGCTATGTGATCTGTAATAATCATCAAATAATCCTGTGTACTTATCACCATTATCTGATCTTATATATTTAAATGATCTTTTTGCCTACCTTTCAACTTTGGCACGAAACTTTTTGAAAATATTAATAATATGATCTTTGGTCTTCAAAATATAGGACTAAACTTTCTTAGAAAAGTTATCTATAAAAGTGATAATAAAATATATCAGTGATATTAGGAATATTAATAGATTCACTATTCGTTTTTATTCTCAAAGGTATGTATTTTTTTAAACAAAGCAAAACTAGCGAAGGAAATTATATGTTATTTGCTAGTTAAATAATCGATATAAGAGTTCAGATATGTACCTTTGAAGTCTGACAAGATTTCTCTCTTGGAAAAACTTACAGCCCTTTCTCGCTCATGTGTCCTACTCGCATATGCCATAACTCCATGCTAAAGTCTTTCTCTGTAGCATTCAATTGTTTACCACAAGCTTTGGCCTGCAACCTATATAAAGTGTGATATTTCTTCCCACTAGCTACAATAAGAGGACCTTTACTGAGCTTTCATTGCCCTTTATGAAATCTGCTATTAAATTCTTTATCATCTAGTCTTCCAATTGAAATTAAATTCAGCCTCAAGTCAACGACATATCTCATATCTTTAAGCACTACCTTGCAATTAAGATTGGTTTGTATTTGGATATAACCTATACCGATGATATCTAGCATGTTATAGTTATCCATCTTAATAACACCAAAATTTTCAGACCTATAAGGTAATAAATAACTCCGTCTATAGTGTAGCATAGTAAGAAGCATCTATGTCAATCACTCACTCGAGATTCTGATATACACAAGAAAAAATATCATCATAATGAGACAAAATCAAATAATCACCACCATATATTATAGTTATGGTATTCTCTTTTGACTCTATAGGCTCTACTTTTTTTTTCTTACTCTTCTTATATTGCTTGTATTGATTCTTGTAATATCCTTTCTCACAATAATTATAACAAACAATACATTTTCTTGATCTTAAATTGCTTTTATTCATGTGTAAACTACTTCTATCATTGGATTTTTGATATTCCTATATTCTCTAAGATAAATGCTTGTGAATTAATTTGAGTTGTTGTTGAATTTTTTTTCCTTAACTCCTCATTTAATAAACTACTTGTTACTTGGCTTATGGTGATAATACCGCCTGACACAAAATTGCTAAGGGAAACCACTAGTATCTCCTAACTTTTTGACAATTAACTAAAAAGTAACGATACCTGTAACTCATCATCCAAAGACATTTTCATAGATTATAACTAGTTAGTGATACTCTACATTTCATTCAAATGCTCAACAATAAAAAAGTCCTATTTATATTTCAGGTTCATATGTTTTCTTCTCAAGAAAGTCTTGTTACCAACTATTTTTCTCTCACAAAGTTCTTCTAACTTTTTTCAAAGAGAGTATACAGAACTTTCGGTAGAAACATAGCGAAAGACACTATCATTGAGCCACTGTTGAAGAAACCCGATCATTTTTCGGTCTAACTTCTTCCACCATTATTTGCCGCTGTGAGCTTTATACTATCTCTTTACAAAAGTCCATACAAATCCTTGTAATATAAGAGGTCTTCCATTCTTAGTTTCCATATCATCCAATTGTTTTTGTTCAAGCTAACCATGCGAGAAATACTACTGACCGCCATATTCAAATATAAAAATTAAATATCATTGAAACTCTGCTCTGATATCAATTGATGGGATAAATAAATAAATAAATAAATAAATAAATATATATATATATATATATATATATATAAGAACAAATACAAGTAGGCCAAACACATAGTAGAAAAATTAAACAGAAATTATAATAACATAAAACATTAAGATTTATGTGGAAAACCCCTCTAACATAAGGGGAAAAAATCACGAGATAAACTAAAGAAGCGGATCCACTATAAAAATAATGAAAATATAAATCTCAAAGTATCTTGCCCAAAAATCGAGCAACAATTATAAAAAAATAACAGGAATACAAGAATTAGTCATCATACATGTTACCCTCGCCTTCTTCCCTTCTCTTCTTCTATTGTTCCTTTGCTTTCAACTATTGCTACTATGATTTCTCCCGGCCATGTCCACTATAACCTACAAACCCTTTTTATCCTACCCTAACTGCTACATGTCTAGGTTAAAAAAAAAAAAAAAGGTTAATAAAGAAAATAATTTTTAATAATTGATATAGGCTGTGAGTTATTAAGACCCACTATAGGCTAAATAAATGAGCCATGTGCCCACTAGCGATGACCTCCATGCAAGCCAATAATACATTGTACCATGTATATTAAGTTTTATTTTTACTAGGTTATTGTACCATGACCTCATGCAAGCCAATAATACATCCTAGATTTTTATTTTTTTTAAGATCATATCTTTCCCCACATTCATTACTTTATTTATAATTTATAAACATTTTTTTAATTCATTTATTTATCAAATCATAAGTGAAAAAATAAACATAGTGATGTCAACTTAATGAATCATCCAAGTGGCTCTACCTAACAGTAGAGGAATGTCCGCTTTTCATCAAAATCCAATTTAGTACCGGTGGGAGGTTGCTTTGAAAATAAAAAATAAAGAAAATTTAGCAACGTTGGGTAGGAACCCCAAAAGTTAACTCAAAATGAATACATGATAAAAAAAAAAATCATCTTATTAGTATATATCAAATACTCGAACGAGTACTCCCCCAATAGTGGATAGAGATGCTTTATCCTATAGGATGAGTTTGTATTCTCTCTGTTAGTCAAAAGTGCCTAACAAGCCAATTACGTGAGTGATGACACGTGTGACTTGACACAGAATCTTTTTGCTTATTATATTTTGGCATTTATCACTTTATATTGACTATTGCATATATACATGTATATATTGTGATATCCTTGCATCTATGCAATGGGAATCGGATCGTGATGAGATTATGATAATGAGATCGATTTATCTTTAAACACATATTCTAAATAATCCCGATCATAGGTTACTCGAGAGGGACATCGAGATAACCGGACAGACTGGTATGCTGTATACCCGTCTATATGATGGATGCAATTGGTCTTATAGTTGCTCATGTGAGGACACTAGGGATATAATATAGGTGCTCATTGGAGAATGAGTTCACTGATTGATCCGCTTATATAATGCTGGATGGTTGATGATGCCTTATTGTCGGACATTGATTTCGTAGTCCTGGTGGTGTATCTGGTCCTTAGACTTGAGACACCAAGGATATCCTGTATGAGTGCTCCATTGTTTGATACCAGACTTATAGGTTTGGATGTCCCAGATCTAGTACAACCAGTCATTGGGAGTGGTAGTCGACCTTACGAGGGCTATTGAGTGTCGATAGAGAATCATCCACTCTCAACGTTATGAGAGGAATATCCCATATATTCTTGCTCAAATAAATCTCTGGCTAGGGTCATTCGGATTGAGAGAGAAAGAGTTCTTCGGGAGAATTCGATTAAAGCGAGACTCGAGTAGAAACCATATGAGTCTGACAACACCATACCCGGTATACGATGTCTAGGATATTGATGGATGAGGGACTATAGGTACACAATAACTAAGGACAGACAGGTCCAATGGATTGGATTCCCTTGTATCGTCTAGGGACTACGACGTAGTGGCCTAGTACGTCTATAGTCGATGAGTCGAGTAAATTATTATGAAGATAATAATTCACTGAGCCAAAAGGAGTTCTGATAGGTATGACTCACGACCAGCTCGATATTGGGCCTAGAGGGTCACACACAAATGGTAGGCATTGCGATGAGTAGAGGTTCGGATATGAGATATCTGTCGGAACCCCTATCTTATTGGATATTCAATAAGCCCCTGAATTATTACATTCTATGGATGAGATCCAATAAGAGCCCATAAGAGATTATTGGATAGAGATCCCCTAATATAAGAGGCTTGGGTAGTTGGATGGAGATCCAATACCCAATAGGGGAGGATCCATTAGGGTTAAGTTAATATGAGACCTCTATAAATAGGAGGGATTCAGTGGTTCATAGGCTAGAGTCTTTGCTTGCTTCTCCTATTCTCCTCCCCCTCTCCATCTCAAAGCAGGCTAGAGTCTTTGCTTGCTTCTCCTATTCTCCTCCCCCTCTCCACCTTAGAGCAGATCTGGAGTTTTGAGGAGTGTCGTCGTAGCTTTGCTATGTGGATCACCGCTAGAGAGGAGGACGCTTGACCTCCTTCACCCTCTCCTAGAGATCTGCAAGGATTCAAGGATATACAATTTCCCTAGGTAACAAAATCTACTCTATATGTAGTTTTAAGTTTTGTAGATTTTTACGCATCAATCTTCGCACGACGATAAACATCTTTTTGGGAATAGGGGATTTTGTTTTCGTTCTTCCATTGTACATGTGATGTCACCCCCAAGATTTTCCAACACTCCCAATAACGGATGGAGGCAAACTCATATCGTACTCTCAACAACGGATGGAGTGGTATCTCTTACCTACCAAAGTGGGGACACGTTCCTCCCAATAGCGGATGGAGGCAAACTCATGTCATACTCCCAACAACGGATGAAGTGGTATCCCTTACCCGCCAAAGTGGGGACACGTTCCTCCCAATAGCGGATGGAGGAACTATCCAACCGACACGTTTGACGGCCCGCTAATCTCCGAAGAGAATCGCCTTATCTGCCCTCAGTAGGGAAATAACATAATCTCACATTGGTCTTATCTCTATTAAGATAAAATAACACGTTTAAAACATCTCTTTCAAATGTCATCAATATCAAATAATACAAATTAGCCCTCAATTGACTTAGAACCCTAGTTCAATTGATTCCATTTAAACTCAATTTACTAGAACCTAACTGAATTGATATATAATCCTTATTTAATTAGTCTGGAAACACCCTAGACTAGTATAATTTAGACTAAATTATGTTCAATTTAGTTTAAACCGATTTGAATATGTCAAACCAATTTGGAATCACTTGAATTGATTTAGATTAACTAAATATGATTTAATTCAATTAACGTTTGGACTAAAATCCAACAATTACATAATATTGGACTAGACTAGGCCGACTCATATACTAGTCATGTGCACGACACATAACTGTGCATGCACCACAACATGTTAGGCCAATCTAGGCCCATGGATTGGTTATATGCATCGCATATGACTACCCATGTTGGGTTGGCTGGGTTAGCTTGCGGGCTAGGGCTTGACCCACGGGTTAGGCTTGGTCTATGTGTAATTAAATCAAATAGTTAAATTAGGAATCAATTTTTATTTCCTTACTTACCAATATAATTTAGGAAATATTAATCTTATTTCCTTGTTTGTTATTACAAATTATGAAATGACTATTAAGCATTCTAAATAGGGTGATATCATATTTGTTGGTATATTAAATATAAATAATTTATATTAAATAAATATAAAAATTAAAATAAATTTCCTTTAATGGAGGCTCACCTTCTCCTATTTAAGGAGAGGGATTTCTCTCCTTCATTCCTTACCTAGCCGAGCCCAACAATGGGAGGAATGAGGAGTTATACCCTATTGACGAGAGATAGGCTTCCCTATATTTATTAAAATTAAATTTTTTTATTTTGATTACTTAAATGTTAAAATTTTTATAGTTTGAAAATATTTATCATTCATTTTAATATCAAAATATTTATTGTTGGATTAAGATATGTTAACTGAAGTTTTTAAGGGATTAATACACTGTTGTTTTATGTATTAAATACATGATATTTGATTCTTCATATTTGGATTAGGAATGTTATTTCCTCGTATTATAGTTTACCTTTTAATCTTATATGGATTAAAATATACTGAGAGTAGTTCAAAAAATATATTTCTTAATTATTTAATTATTAAAATTTTTATTGTTAGATTATAATATATTATCTAAAAATTTTTATTCATGTTAAGATTTCAAATTTTATTATTTGATTAGATCATGTTAAAATTATTCATATTATATGTATTGAAAATATAATTTCTATTGAAAATATGATTTCTAATTCTTATTAAATATAGAATATTATTTCCTTATATTGAAGTTTATCTTTTAATCTTATTTTTTAATTTTTTGTTATGCATTATTATTAATGAATATATGTTGTCATAATTCAATATTAATGAAATTAGATAGGCATAGGGTTAGAACAGCTCGCAAACTACGCCCAACCCATAGGTCAGACTACAACCCATTGATTAGGCCCAACTCATAGGCTAGGCCTAACCCATGGGTCAGGCACAAGCCCGTAAGCTAACCCAGCCTAGCCCAATATGGGCAGTCATATGTGACGCATATGACCAGTCCATGGGCTCAGGTTAGCCCAACCTACTGTGGTGCATGCATATTTATGTGCAGTGCACATGACCAGTATATAAGTCGGCCTAGTCTAGTCCAATATTATGTAATTATTGGATTTGAGCCCAAACGTTAATTGAACTAAACCTTGGTTAATCTAGATCAATTTAGGGTGATTCTGAATTGGTTTGACTTATTCAAGTTAGTTTAACCTAAATTGAACCTAATCTAGCCTAAATTATACTAGTCTAGGGTAGTTCCAAACTAGTTAAACGAGAATTAGAGATTGGTTCAGTTAGGTTCTAGTAAATTGAGTTCAATTAGATCGATTGAACTAGGGTTTAAATCAATTGGTGGCTAATTTATATTATTTGATATTAATGATATTTAAAAGAGATATTTTAAATATATTATTTCATCCCGATATAGACATGACCAGTGTGAGATTATGTTATTTCTACTAGGACCGAGTTAGCACTAAGAGGGGGTTTGAATTAGTGCTTATAAAAAATTACGTCGGTTTGAAACTTCATATGATAAAAATTGATTTTGGAAAATTGTTCACTTGAAAACACATTCATAAGCATAATAAGCATAGTAAAAGTAGTAAGTAATCAGTTTGCAATATAAATGATAATTATAAAGTAAATACAAATCAGATTTTATAGTGGTTCGATCATCGTGACCTACATCCACTCCCGATTTCTCTTCACTCGAGGCCACTGGTTTCCACTAACGGTCTTCCTTCAATGGGTGAAGACTAACTGCTCTCTTACAACTCTTTCTCATTTTCGCAGGTTTAACAGATAACCTTTACAAGCCTCACACCTCTCTTGATTGATCTAAAAACTAGAAAGCAAGGAGGAGGAGGAGAACACTTAGTAATTTTATAACATAAAATAACAACCTCTTTCTGCTCTAATTCATGCTTCCTCCTAGCAGGAATAGCTAGAGTATTTATAAACCCCAAATGGCTTCAAAATTGGAGCAAAAAAAGGCCTCATCTCGAGTTTTCGGGGTACTAGCGGTACCACCACTTGTGTTGGATGGTACTACCACCTATAGCACTGACACTGGGTGGTATCACCGCTTGACATAATATGGGAGATTGTGTTTGGGCGGTACCACCGCCTAACACTCGGGTGGTACCATTATGTGACACTTAGGCGGTACCACCGCTTAGTCTGGCAGTACTATCGCTTGACATAGTCTTGGAGACTGTCTTGGAGACTAAGTCTCTGGCGGTGCCATCGCCTGACCCAACTTTTGGGTCACTGAATGGGCCTTTCGCTTGGCCCAAAACAACCCTAATTCGAGCCTAGTTGGCCCCTAATTGAGTTAGCCTAATTATATTCTAAACCAACCCAATTAGAACTAAAACTATTTTATTCTAGACAATTATTATAAAGCACTAATCATATGTTGTTTGACATATCATTAGTTCATCCGACACTTTGTCTGACCCTTCGGTGCATCGTCATCTCCTTCAGCATATTATCCAATCAGTATATTGTCTTCTCACAACATCTGATTTCCTTAACACAATGTCCAATCTTCTTGGCCCAATGCCCAACTTCATGGTATGAAGCCTTTTGCTGATATGTCGACCGATCCTCCAGCCCAACGTCCAATCTCCTAACATGTTCCACATCGACCCAACATTGATTCTTCCTGCTTTAATTATCTCTTCATGATAAAAGCTAGTCCTGCATCACTCAAAACATAGATTAGATCATAAACTCTATCAATTGGTTTCATCATCAAAATCCAAGATTCAATAAGCTTTCCCTTTTTTATGATGATAAGCAATTGATAACGAAGTTTAAACCAAACTACCCCTATCAATATGTTATATCAATAGAACCTTTAAATTCAAAAAATCATGCAATGTTTGAAATATAAAAGTACATCATACCATGCATGATTCAACTCATTATCATATCTTCTCCCCCTTTGTCATCAACAAAAAGGAGAAGGGCATCTAGCAAAGTTTTGAGAAATGTAATTTTTACAACATATAAGCTAGTAATAATTTTGAGATGTGCAAGTTAACAATTCTTTGTTTCTTAAGATAGGCAAGATAGTACTTTTGCTTCTCTTGAGTTTGTAAGCTAGCAAACTCTTTCTTCTCTTTGCAATATGCAAGCTAGCAATCTTTCTCCCCCTTTGTCATTATCAAAAAGAAGGGAAGAATACAATAGTATAATTTATCTTCTTTTTTTTTTACATCAATGATTCAATTGAGATATACAAATCATAAATACAAGGCAATTGTATATAATAAAATTCAAGTCATAAACATCAAGAAGTCAAGTGACATATCATGGTTAATTTGAAAACATCTCTTCTTTAGTTAAAAGAAAAATCTTGATTGTTAGAAAAACTCAAGTTATAAAAGTTGAGAAATCAAGTACATGATCCAAAAAATGTATAAGAAAAATTTATGCATTTGAGAGATTTAACATGCCTAAGTTTAACATTCAAGTTAGCAATTTTAGTTTTCTTGATATGCTAGTAATTTTCTTTCTCCCCTTGTGTCATTGTCAGAAAGAAGAGAATGTTACAATAGTGAAAAACTTTTTCCTTTATATCATTTTTCAAATCATCACATAAAATATATATATAAATTAACTTGGTAATGAGATATACAATTCATGAATACAAATTTCAAGTTCTGAATATCAAGAGACAAATTATGATTCTTTTGGATAAATCAAATAGTGAAAAGAAGAATCATATTAAACAATCTTGATTCATTAGAATCTCAAGTTATAATTATCAAAGAATCAAAATCATGATTTGGATAAAACTTCTCTATTGTAAAAAGCAAAAAGAATCATAAGAGAAACAAATAAAATATCTCGATTCATGCTAAGAAATCTCAAGTTGTCAAGATCATGATTTATATACTAAAGAAAAATCTCAAGTTATAATTCAAAAAATCATAATTCATAAAAAATATCTTCTCTTAAATAATACAAGAACACATAATAAGAGATCTTGATTCATAAAAGATTTTAAGTTATAAGTCTGAGGAATCAAAATCACGATATAAGTAAAAACTAATTCATATTCAAATAATCAAAATCATCAAAATCACTTTCAAGATATTCAAAATGACATAAATAGATTTTTAATCTCTTAGGATCACTTGTTGAAAAATTTAATAACATTTTAGGGATAGAATCATTTAAAAAAAAAAAATGCATTCCTTTATGTGATTGATTTCATACAAGTAAACCATTGTTTTCTAAGCCAAAACCATTCCTCGGCGTTTAAACTTGAAAAATAAGATTTATCACAAAAATCATCCATATCAAAAGTGTAACACATAATTTCAAAACATAAGATTTCAAATCATTATTACTTCAAATCCTCGTGCATAATATAAAATCATCAAGTATGATATCAAACCTTTTAACATTTTCATTACACCATTATATCATTACATCATTAAAACATCAACCACGATTTCATTAAACATAAAAAATTTTCAATCAAAATTATTTTTTATATTATAGTAATGTATTTTTCTTTTTAAATGTATCTAACTTTTCATACTTAGTGCTAGGAGTTAACATGTAATTGTCATGCTCAACTTTTGAATTTTTTACAAAATCACTAGAAAGAGAAGCATGATTTTTTTAATATTTTTTTATTTTTTACTAACTAATTTAAAAGTAACTCATGAAAAGTATCAAGTAATTTTATAGTAAAGTAAAGGGGTTTTGGGTGAGTCATTTATCTCATCGTTGAGAGCCACTAAGGCATAGTTCACAACTTTGTTTTTATTGGTTTGCTCCTCATCTTCGTATACACTCATTTCGTCCAAAGTCACATTGAGTGCTTTCTTCTTCTTTGGCAGTTTCTTCTTTTTAAGTTTGTTTTTATTCTTTGATTTTTATTTTAAGAACTTTTTAAGCTTTATTGTTAAGAGTTCAAAGTCATCATCACTTGAGCTTTCGCTCGAGTAGTCTTCATTTGTTTGAAATGCTAAATCCTTCATATTCTTTGGAAGGTTGTTCTTATGTTCATCAAGTTCATCATGTCCCTAGTACGTCATTTCATAGGTTATTAATGACTCGTTAAGTTCTTCAAGAGCAAGGTTGTTTAGGTCCTTTTCTTCTTGTATTGTCGTCACTTTTAGATCACAACTCTTTAGAAGGGATCTTAATATCTTGTTAACGAGTTTAAAATTGAAAAAAACTTTTACCAAGTGCTTTTAGACCATTGATAACATCTGTAAAACGGGTGTACATGTCTCTAATGATTTCGCTTGGTTTCATACGAAATAATTCAAAATCATACATAAAAAAATTAACTTTAGAATCTTTAACCCTAATTGTACTTTTGTGTGTGGTTTCAAGAGTATGCAAAATGTCATGTGCAGTTTCACAAGTCGAAATACGATTAAACTCGTTTGTATCCAAAGTGCAAAATAAAGCATTCATAGCTTTCGTATTTAAAGAAAATGTTTTTTTTCTCAAAGTCATTTCATTAATTAATAAGTTTAGAGGAGGTTTGAAAACCCAGTTCAACAATATTCCATAAATCAAAGTTCAAAGAAAGTAAGAAAACTCTCATCCGAGTTTTTCAATAAGTATAGTATGTCCCAATGAACATAGGAGGACGAGTGATAGAAAAACTCTCTTGAAAGCGGAAAAAAGTCATCTCTCTTGGGTGTTAATCAAATTAAGAAAAAATTAGCTCTGATATCAACTATTAGGATCAAGTCGACACTAAGAGAGGGGGGTGAATTAGTGTTTACGAAAAATTACGTTGGTTTGAAACTTCATACGATGAAAATTAATTTCGGAAAGATGTTAACTTAAAACACGTCCATAAGCATAATAAGCATAGTGAAAGCAGTAAGTAATCAGTTTAAAATATAAATTATAAGCATAAAGTAAATTCAAGCCAGATTTTATTGTGGTTCGGTCGTCGTGACCTATATTCACTCTCGATTCCTCTTCACTTGAGGCCATTGGCTTCCACTATCGGTCTTTCTTCAATATGCGAAGATTAACTACCCTCTTACAACTCTTTCTCCTTTCCACAGGTATAGGAGACAACCCTTACAAGCCTCACACCTCTCTTAAATGATCTTGAAACTAGAAAGCAAGGAGGAGGACACTTAGCAATTTTATAACCCAGAATAACAACCCCTTTCTACTCTAATTCATGCTTCCTCTAAGCAAGAATAACTAGAGTATTTATAGACCTCAAATGACTTAAAAAATAAAGTAAAAAAAGGTCTCATCCTGGACTTTCGGGGTACTAGCAATACCACCACTTGTGTAGGCAATACTACTGCCTATAACACTAACACTAGGTGGTACCATGGCCCAGTCTAACGGTACCACCGCCTAACATAATCCGGGAGACTATGTTTGGGCGGTACCACCACCTGACACTAGATGGTATCACCGCCCAATCTGACGGTACTACCGCCTAACATAGTCTCGGAGATTGTGTCTTGGAGACTGAGCCTTTGGCGGTGCCACCACTTGACCAAACTTTTGGATCACTGAATGAATGGGCCTTCCACTTGGCCTAAAACAAACTCAATTTAGGCCCAATTAACTCCTAATTGAGTTGGCCTAATTATATTCTAAACCAACCCAATTAGAACTAAAACTACTTTGATCTAAACAATTATTGTAAAACATTAATCACATGTTGTCCGACATGTCATTGGTTCATTCGGTGCTTCATCCGACCCTTCGGCACATCGTCCTCTCCTTCAGCATATTGCATAATCAATATGTTGTCTTCTCACAACATCTAATTTCCTTGGTGCAATGTTCGATCTTCTTGGCCCGATGCCGGAACTCATGGCACAAAGCCTTATGCCGAAATGTCAATTGATCCTCCAACACGAAGTCCAATATTTTGACATGTTCCACTTCGACCCAACATTGATTCTTCCTACTTTAATTGTCTCTTCATGATTGAAGCTAGTCCTACGTCACTTAAAACGTAGATTAGATCATAAATTTTATCAATTGGTTTCATCATCAAAATATGATATTCAATAATTTCCCTACTAAGGGCAAGTAGGGTGATTCCCTTCGCGGATTAGAGGGCCGTTAGACATGACAGTTGGACGGTTCCTCCATCTACTGTTCGGAAGAATATACCCCACTTTAGCGGGTGAGGGACACCACTTCATCCGTTATTATGAGTGTGATATGAGTTTGCCTCCATCCGCTATTGGGAGAACATAAACTCATCCCATGGGATAAAGCATCTCCATCCACTATTGGGGGAGTGCTCCTTCGGGTATTTGATATACGCTAATGGGATGATTGATTTTTTATCATGTATTCATTTTGAGTTACTTTTAGGGTTTTTACTCAACGTTGCTGAATTTTTTTTATTTTTATTTTCAAAACAACCTCCCTCTAGTACTAAATCAGATTCCAATAGAGAGTGGACCTTCCTCTCTCGCTAGGTAGAGCCACTTGGACGATTCTTGAAGTTAACATCACTATATTTACTTTTCTACTTATGATTTGATGGATTAATGAATTATAATAAATATTTATAAATGATGAATAAAGTGATGCTTATCTACTTGGCTTTGAATGTATGGAAAGATATGATACAAAAAAAAAATCCAGCATGTGACATCTTTTTATGGTATTAGAGTATGATCTAGGGCTTATAGGTGTTTAAGTCCTTTAATTAACTTTGACCAATTATTGTCTTTAACCTATTATAAGAGTAATGGAGCCAATTCCAAAGAATAGTGGTTATATCACTTGGGGTGCTCATGGTCGCAATACTACTAGTCTACGCACTCGAAGAGGTGTTCGAGCAAATAATAACTTAGAAGTTCCACGCATTGTAGAGCAAACCTAGTCCTCACGTACACCTGCCACTGATTATGTGCTAGCTTTTTCGACTTCACAGAATGCACCTCATGCCCCAACACTCGTCAATGCTCCAAATGATGTACACGGAGTGCTCAATACTATTAGAGGATACTTTGAGTGTTAGGAGGAGCGAGATGGAGTTTCACATGATAGAAATAATATCTTGGATCACTTTAAGAGATTGAGACCATCGATTTTTTAGAGAAAACCAAATCTAATCTTTGCTCAACATTGGATTTGTCAAGTGGAAAAGACATTCGAAGCTATCGAGTGTAGGAAAAATCGAAAAAGTATCTTTTGCTTCTTTTATTTTGGAAAGGAAGATAGAGACTTAGTGGACCTAAAAAAAGAAGATGTTAGAGGTTGGAGGTAATATAGTGACTTGGGAGTAGTTTAAGGATACATTTTATGAGCAGTTCTTTCCTGATTCAGTTCCCTTTGAGAAGTAATAAAAGTTCCTTAGCATCTACTAAGGAAGTAGAACCATAATGGAATATGATCATTGTTTCACTGAACTGACCCAATTCTCTCCACATATTACTTTTAATAAAAATCAAAGAGCTCGTCATTTTGAGAGGGGACTTCGATAATCAATTAGAAAGTTCATTGCAGTATTGATTTTACCAACATATGCTAAAGTATTAAATTAAGCTATGGTGGTAGAGAAATTGGATAATAAACTGCAACAAGCAAATGATCGAAAACAACCTTTTAGTATTGCACTATTTGTGTATGGGGGATCACACTCTAGACCCTCAAAGAAAGGCAAGGGCAAACAGTTTGGGCATCAACAAGCAAAAGCTCATAGTAATAAGTTATCATAAGATGCTACTTCTATGGAAAGACGGATCATGTTTTCACCTCATGCCCCATGGGATAACGTGTATGCCTTTATTATCAATAATCGGGGCACATGTCAAAGGATTGCTCTCGGAAGCAAAATCAATATCAAACTCTACCCTAAATAGTTGGATAACAACAATTAAGATCCAAAGACGGAGGTCAAGCGAGAGTATACATTGACCCACCAAGATACTGAAGTCTCGAGATTTATTATTAAAGGTATCATCACACTCTATGGTATGCCTGCATCTGTACTTATAGATTCTAGTTCTACACATTCTTTTATATCACCCTATTTTGCTATGAAACTGCATAGGAATTGTGAAACAATAAGTAATGCATTAATGATAATAACACAAGTTGGAAACTCTTTGATAGTTGATCAGATATATAGAAACTGTATTATTACTATTGAAAGTCACGAATTGCTAGTAGATCTTATTCTACTAGAAATGATATTCTAAGTTCAATACTTAAAATATATATAATTTGCCTGTTTAATGGTAGTACAAGTAAATCTTCAGAAAAAACATTTGAAAAATCCTATAAAATAGGGATGTCCTTTAGTACTGGCTTCTTAGATTCTTCTCCAAAATGAAGGCCAAGTATTCTTGACATCCTTTCTTGAAATTCTAGTAGAACAAGATCTAGTAATTCATGACTTTCAATAGTAATAATGTAGTTTCTATATACTAATCAACTATCAAAGAGTTTCCAACTAGTATTACTATCAGTAATGCATTACTCATTGTTTCATGATTCTTATGCAATTTCATAGCAAAATAGGGTGATATAAAAGAATGCGTAGAACCAGAATCTATAAGCACAGATGCAGGCATACCACAGAGTGTGATGATACCTTTAATAATAGATCATAATGCTTCAATATCTTGGTGAGTCAATGCATAGACTCTCACTTGACCTTCCTCTTTGGGTTCTAGTTGTTGTTGTCCAATTGTTTGGGGTGGAGCTCAGCATTGATATTGCTTATGAGGGCAATCCTTCAACATGTGCCCCGATTGTTGATAATAAAAGCATACACATTGTCTCATGAGGCATGAGGTGGAAACATGATCCGACTTCCCACATAAATAACATCTTTTGATGACTTGATTTCTAGGAGCTCCTGCTTATTGATCTCCAAACTATTTGCCCTTGTCTTTCTTTGAGGGTCTAGAGTGTGATCCCCCGTATATTGATGGTGTAGTATTAAAAGGTCGCTTTCGATCATTTGCTTGTTGCAGTTCATTATCCAATTTCTCCACTATCAGAGCTCAATTTAACACTTAAATATATGTTGGTAGAATCAATACTAGAACAAAATTTCTAATTGATGATCGAAGTCCCCTCTTAAAATGACATGCTCTTTGATTTTCATTGAAAGTAATATGTGGAGAGAATTGGGCCAGTTCAGTCAAATAATGATCATATTCCATTACGATTCTACTTCCTTAGTGGATGCTAAGGAACTCTTGTTTCCTCTCAAAGCGAACTTAATCAGGAAAGAATTGCTCAAAAAATGCATCATTAAACTGCTCCCAAGTCACTACATTACCTCAGCCTCTAACATCCTCCTTTTTAAGATCCAATAAGTGTTTACCTTCCCTTCCAAAATGAAAGAAGCGAAAGACACTTTCGGATTTTCCCTACATTCGATAGCCTTGAATGTCTTCTCCACATGATGAATCCAATGTTCAACAAAATTAGATATGGTTTTCCCTCAAAAACTAGTGGTCCCAATCTCTTAAAGTGATCCAAGGTATTATTTATACCATGCATAACTCCATCTCGCTCCTCCTGATGTTCAAAGTATCCTCTAATAGCATTGAGCACTCCATGTACGTCATCTGGAGCATTGACGGGTGTTGGGCATGAGGTGCATTATGCGAAGTCAAAAAAGCTAGCACATAATCAGTGGCAGGTGTACGTGAGGACTAGGTTTACTCTACGATGCGTGGAACTACTAAGTTATTGTTTGCTCGAACACCTCTTCGAGTGTGTAGACCAGTAGCATTATGTGCTAGTCATAGGTGCCCAGCAAGCCAATCACGTGAGTGATGGCACGTGTGACTTAATATAGAATTTTTTTTCTTATTATATTTTGGCATATATCACTTTATAATTATTGCATAAATGCATACATATATTGTGATGTCCTTGGATTTGTGCAATGGGAATCGGATCGTGATGAGATCATGATAGTGAGATCGATTCACCTTTAAACACATATCCTAAATAATCCCAATCATAGGTTACTCGAGAGGGATATCGTGATAACCGGACAGACTGGTGTGCTGTATACTCATCATATGATGGATGCAGCTGGTCTCATAGCTGCTTGTGTAGGGACACTAGGGATACAGTACAGGTGCTCATTGGAAAATGAGTTCACTGATTGATCTACTTACGGAATGCTGGATGGTTGATGATGCCTTATTGTCAGACATCAATTCCGCAGTCCTAGTGATGTATCTGGTCCTTAGACTTGAGAAACCAAGGATGTCCTGTATGAGTGCTCCACTCTTTGATACCAGACTTATAGGTTTGACTGTCCCAGATCTAGTACAGCTGGTCATTGGGAGTGGTAGTCGACCTTACGAGGGCTATTGAGTGTCGATAGAGGATCATCCACTCTCGGCGTCAAGAGAGGAATATCCCATATGTTCTTGCTCAGACAAATCCCTGGCCAGGGTCATTCGGGTTGAGAGAGAAAAAGTTCTCCGGGAGAATCCGATTAGAGCAAGACTCGAGTAGAAACCATGTGGGTCTGACAACACCATGCTCGATATATGGTCTCTGGTATATTAGATGGATGAGGGACTATAGGTACACGGTAACTGAGGACAGACAGGTCCAATGGATTGGATTCCCTTGTATCGTTTGGGGACTACGGCATAGTGGCCTAGTACGTCCGTAGTCGATGAGTCAAGTGAATTATTACAGAGATAATAATTCACTGAGTTAGAAGGAGTTCTGACAGGTATGACTCACAGCCAGCTCGATACTGGGCCTAGAGGGTCACATATATATGGTAGGCATTGCGATGAATAGAGGTTCGGATATGAGATATCCGACGGAGCCCTTGTCTTATTGGATGTAGATCCAATACCCACTAGGGGAGGACCCATTAGGGTTTGACAGGGGACCTCTATAAATAGGAGGGATTCAGAGCCCCATGGGCTAGAAAGCTTTTGTTTGCCTTTTCCTATTCTCCTCTCCATCTCCTCCTCAGAGTAGGTCTGGAGTTTTGAGGAGCGTCGTCGCAACCCTGCTGTGTGGATCACCGCTAGAGAGGAGGATGCTTGACCTCCTTCACCCTCTCCTAAGGATCTGCAAGGAAACAAGGATATACGATCTCCCTAGGTAACACAATCTACTCTATACGCCAGCTTCATGGTTCATGGATTTTTTGTACCAATCTTCACACACGACACCTAACATCTCTTTGGGAATCGGGGGATTTTGTTTTTCTTGTTCTTCCGCCAAGCATATGATGTCGCCCCAAGGATTTCCCAACAGTGGTATCGAGCTAGGTTGCTTTCGTCGCGAATGATTGGTTTTGAACTAGCTGCGTGTGTTGTGTTTAGGAAGAATTTTGACGCCAAAATTGTTGACGAAAAAAAACAAGGAAGGGCAGCAACAATTACTGCCCTCGATCTCGTCGCGTGCGGCAGCGGCGGCGGGGTAGCACAGGGGGCTGCGCTTTGCTGCAATCGGCCGGGGCCTGCTTGCAGCGAAGCTTGTCGGTCGGGTCGGGTTCCACCCGCGAGGCGCCCCATCATCCCCCAAAGCGAAACCCCCCGAAGGGCGGTCGCCCGGCGAGACAACACCGCCCTACGGAGGAGGGCGCCCCACTGCAGCGGATGCGCTGCAATGCGTGCCGCCCACAGCGAGGGCAATGATCTCGCCGTCAAGATAGGCGGGGTACCCCACCTTCCAGGGTGGCATGGCGGCGGCAGCAATGTAAAAGGAAAGGGCATTAGGGTTTTCTGGGCAAAAGATAGTTTTGCCCCTCGGAATTTGAGAAATTCCAGTTTCTCTTTTGTCCAAATTATGAAAATACCCCTATAAATTCAGAAATTCCCTATAATGTCCATGATTTCAGAAAATATTAGTTAATTAAAAAGTTTAGTTGATTATTATTTTTTATTATTATTATCTAGTAGTCCTACTTGATGATGATTATTTATACATGTGATGTATGATGTGTGGACGGATGATCATGGACCGTGTGATGTGTGTACCTATGATTATTATTATTGAGGTCTGCGAACCTCCATTATATTTCTTGTTTATTGTCGGGCTTGCGTGCCTATGATTAAGTTGTAATCACATGAGGAGGCACAGCAGGAGCATGGATGCGATAGCGGGACCCACGAGACGGACGATCGTGATGCATGAAGATGCATTAAGATGTCGACGGAACCGACAAGGACGAAATGGACGATCACAGGGCATGGAGATGAACCGTTGCATACATAGATCTTGATGTGAGTGATTAGGCCTACTGGTTCGGGCCTAATCATATTAGGTTGTGGTCCATGATCATCTGGTGTAATTGCTTATACACATACTAGATATGTATATATATTTGCATGCGATGTAGATATATATTAAATATGTATATATGTGACATGTCATATTAGGAGACCAAATCATAGAAACATCTCTCGATAATATTAAGTCGGTAAACGTGAGGCAATTAGATTGACCCACGGGCCTTCCATCGTTATAAGTAGGAACCCATTCCGGTGTAGGTTGAGTTGGTCGAAGTCCCTCGAGACTCACCTATATCGCGATTCGCCATCTTGCTTACGACATAGAGATGTCACCGGTGACCGAGGGCATGGTATACTTGGTCGAGTCCCTCGAGGGTATATCATCAAATCGGACTCATCTTGTAACGAAGGTGTTGACTTAACCGAGCATCATGGTTGGTCAAGTCCCTCGAGGCCATGGTGATTCTGAGGCCAAACAGATTGGAATCACAAGGAGTTGTGATCGACAAGAGTTGCCTACCTTTTAGGCTTAGTGTGATTGGTCGAGTCCCTCGAGGTTACACTAAGACGCCGATTGATCCCCGATCCCCACTAGAAGTCTGGCCGAGACTTCCGTTTCACGGTTGAGGGTGTCGATGACTCGTTAGTAAAATAGTGGGAGCATATTAAGATAGAAGTCCATATCTTGAGAGTTTATTTCTTACAAAATCTGCATGTTATTCATTTCTACTACATCTTTATTTTCTAAAAATGTCGCTTTCAAATCCCTTTACGTGGCATACTTGATGTCAACCGCCTCATCTGGTCCAAATTATACGGATTGGCTCAACTTGAGAATTGTTCTCACAAATGGAGAAAATCGTGGTACGCCCTTGATACAAAAGATGCCTGCTGCTCAAGAAGGGGCAAACGAGGATGAGATCGCCACTACGCGAAGTACATTGATGACTCCACTCTTGCTCGTGCTATATGTTGGGCTCTATGACTCCCCGAAGTCTGAGACAACATGAAAAGATGGATGCCGATTCATTCTCCTACATGTCCAAGAAATTGTTTGAGGAACAGGGAAGGACTCAACGATATGAGATATCTAAGAGCCTCTTCCGCTAGGATGACCGAGGGGACACCGTTCGTAAACCATGTCCTAAAGATGATTGAGTGGATAGAGAAACTCACAGTCTAGGAATAGTCCTAGAGGATAACTTGTGTGTAGACATTGTGCTTCAGTCCTTACCAGATTCCTTTTCACGCTTCATAATGAATTTTAATATGAACAAGCTTGAAGTGACTTTCCCGAGCTTCTCAATATGTTGAGGGAGGCAGAGAGTACTATCAAGAAAGAGAAGCCAGTTCTCTACACTAGTGAGACCAAAAGGAAAAGGAAAGCGAAAGGTCCCTTAAGAAGGAAAGGGCAAGGTCAAACTAGGTAAAGCAAAGGTTGCTAAGAAAGACCCAAAGAAAGGACAAAGGCCAAGCTTCCACTATGGTAAAGATGGGTACTTGGAAGAGAAACTACAAAGAGTACCTTGCAGAAAGGGCGAAACAAAAGCTTGATGAAGCTTCAGGTATATTCATGATCAGTCTCCATTTGTCAGACTCTTATGATAACATATGGGTATTGGATACCGGTAGTGCTTATCATATATGCAATTCGTTGCAGGTTCTGGCAAGGCCTAAGAGACTAGAGAGAGGCGAGATGGACCTCAAGATGGGTAATGGAGCAAAAGTTACTGTAGTAGCTGTTGGCGAGGTCGCCCTACATCTGCCTAGTGGAGCTTTTATTGCATTATATGCATGTTATTTTGTTCCTTCTATTTTCAAAAACATTATCTCCATTTCAGTTTTAACAGTTAGTGGATATAAATTTGTTTTTGAGAACAATGGTTGTTCGATATTATTAGATGATAAGATCATCATGAAAGGAACATTGCATAATGGTTTATTTATATTAGACACCACTCCACATATCATGAATGTAAATGTGTCCAAAAGGAAACGAGATGAGTTGAACAATGCATACCTGTGGCATTGTAGTCTAGGTCACATCCATGAAAGAAGGATTCAAAAGTTGCTAAATGATGGATATCTAGATCCATTCGACTATGTGTCATATGCAACTTGTGAGCCTTGTATTCGTGGAAAACTAACCAACTCTCCATTTAGTGGAACTGGAGAGAGAGCCACGGAGTTGTTGGAACTCATACATAGTGATGTATGTGGACCCATGTCAACTCATGCCATTGGAGGTTACTCCTACTTCATTACATTTACTGATGATTTCTCAAGGTATGGATATGTGTACTTAATGAAGTACAAGTCCGAGGCCTTTGAGAAATTCAGAGAGTATAAGAATGAGGTGGAGAACCAGACTGGAAAGAGTATCAAAACTCTTCGATCAGATCGAGGAGGTGAGTACTTAAGTACAGAGTTCATTCAGTTCCTCAAGGACCATGGGATATTATCCCAATGGACACCTCCTTATACACCTCAGCTTAATGGTGTCTCTGAAAGGAGAAATCGTACATTATTAGATATGGTACGGTCCATGATGAGTTTCGTTGACCTACCCATCTCATTCTGGGGATATGCCCTAGAAACCGTAGTTTACCTTCTGAACAGAGTTCCAACTAAGTCGGTAGTGTCTATACCATATGAGATATGGAAAGGGAAGAAGCCTGATCTTAAGGTTGTTAAGATTTGGGGCTGCCCTGCAAATTTTAAAAGACACAACCCCGATAAGTTAGAATCAAGGACAGAGCGATGCAAATTTATGGGATACCCCAAGGAAACTTGTGGGTATTATTTCTATCATCTCGAGGACCAAAAGGTCTTTGTAGCTAAGAGAGCAGTGTTCCTTGAGAAGGAACACATTCTTGGCGGAGATAGTGGGAGAATGATAGAATTGAGCGAGGTTGGAGAACCAAGCTCAAGTACCACTCTATAGCCCGAGTCTGTTCAGGTACCTAATACACAAGTTTCAACTTTACGTAGGTCTGATAGAGTATCCCATCATCCTAAGAGATATGTGGGACATAATAGAGGAGAGGATGCAGAGGATATTGATCCTCAGACCTACGAGGAGGCTATTATGAGTATAGACTCCGGGAAGTGGCAAGAAGCCATGAATTCTGAGATGGATTCTATGTACTCCAATAAGGTTTGGAACCTAGTTGATGCGCCTGAAGATATTGTACCCATCGGTTGCAAGTGGATCTTTAAGAAAAAGATCGGAGTAGATGGAAAGGTAGAGACCTATAAAGCAAGGCTAGTGGCTAAGGGGTATCGTCAAAGGCAAGGTGTTGACTATGACGAAACCTTCTCACCCGTAGCAATGCTAAAATCCATCAAAATTCTATTGGCTATTGCAGCACACTATGATTATGATATCTGGCAGATGGATGTGAAAACCGCATTCTTCAATGGGAACCTCGAGGAGGAGGTGTATATGATGCAACCTGAGGGATACGTGTCCAAGAACTGTCCAGATAAGGTGTGTAGGTTGCTTAGATCCATTTATGGATTAAAGCAAGCTTCCCGAAGTTGGAACATAAGATTTGATGAGGCAATCAGATCTTATGACTTTGTTAAGAACGAAGATGAGCCTTGTGTATACAGAAAGGTAAGTGGGAGCGCTATCACCTTTTTGGTGTTATATGTGGATGACATCCTGATCATTGGGAATGATGTAGGAATGCTATCCACAGTAAAGGCTTGGTTATCTAAACACTTCTCCATGAAGGACTTAGGGGAATCATCCTATATTTTGGGGATTAGAATCTATAGAGATAGATCCAAGAAGATGCTTGGCTTGTCCCTGTCTAGGTACATAGAAACCATTGTCAAAAGGTTTGGCATGAAAAATTCCAAGAGAGGTCTCATACCGATGAGACATGGGATATCGCTTTCTACGAGTATGTCCCCAAAGACTCCAGAAGAAAGGACGAACATGGATATGATACCTTATGCCTCAGCAATAAGGTTTATCATGTATGTCATGCTATGTACTAGGCATGATATAGCGCATGCTCTGAGTGTCACGAGCAGGTATCAGGCGGATCCAGGCTTGGAGCACTGGAAAGCAGTAAAGTGTATCCTTAAGTACTTGAGAAGGACTAAGGATCTTTTACTAGTATATGGAGGTAATAGCCTTAAGGTTGAAGGCTACACTGACTCAAGTTTTCAGTCTGATGTCGATGATAGCAAGTCGAATTCAGGGTATGTGTACACCTTGAATGGAGGAGCAGTGTGCTGGAAGAGTTCCAAGCAAGATACCACTGCTGACTCGACCACAGAGGCGGAGTACATTGCTGCATCAGATGCAGCAAAGGAGGGAGTTTGGGTGAAGAGTCGATCTCCCTATATTGCAACAATAATAGGGCGATTGCTCAAGCAAAGGAACCTAGGTCTCATCAGAAATCTAAGCATGTTCTGAGGAGGTTCCACAGTATCAGAGAGATCGTGACCCGAGGAGATATAGTAGTGGAAAGAGTTCAATCCGAAGATAACATTGCAGATCCACTAATAAAGCCGTTGTCTCATATTTGTTTTGAGCGTCACAAAGGTCTGATGGGGATCAGACACATAGGTGATTGGCTTTAGGTCAAGTGGGAGATTGCTAGTCATAGGTGCCCAGCAAGCCAATCACGTGAGTGATGGCACGTGTGACTTAATATAGAATCTTTTTGCTTATTATATTTTGGCATATATCACTTTATAACTATTGCATAAATGCATACATATATTGTGATGTCCTTGGATTTGTGGTAATGGAATCGGATCGTGATGAGATCACGATAGTGAGATCGATTCACCTTTAAACACATATCCTAAATAATCCCGGTCATAGGTTACCGAGAGGGATATCGGATAACCGACGACAGACGGGTGTGTTGTATACTCGTCCATATGATGGATGCAAATGGTCTCATGCCGCTTGTGTAGGGATAATAGGGATACAAGATGTGTGCTCATTGGAGAATGAGTTCACTGATTGATCCGCTTACTTTAATGCTTTGATGATGCCTTATTGTCATACAACAATTCCGTAGTCCTAGTGGTGTATCTAGTCCTTAGACTTGAGACACCAAGGATGTCCCTGTATGAGTGCTCCACTCTTTGATACCGAGACTTATAGGTTTGGTCGTCCCCAAATCTAGTACAAATTTGGTCATTGGGAGTGGTAGTCGACCTTACGAGGGCTATTGAGTGTCGATAGAGGATCATCCACTCTACGGCCATGAGAGGAATATCCCATGTGTTCTTGCTCGAGACAAATCCTTGGCCGTGGTCATTCGGGTTGAGAGAAAAGAGTTCTCCTGAAGAACCGATTAGAAGCGAGACTCGAAAGTAAAACCGTGTGGGTCCGACAACACCATGCTCGATATACGGTCTCTCGTATATTAGATAGATGAGGGACTATAGGTACACTTGCGGAATCGAGGACGAGACAAGTCCAATGGATTGGATTCCCTCAGATCGTCCTGGGACTACTGGCCAGTAGTGGCCTAAAGTACGTCCCATAGTCGATGAGTCGAAAGTGAATTATTACAGAGATAATAATTCACTAAGTTAGAAGGAGTTCGGACAGGTATGACTCACTGCCAGCTCGATATTGGGCCTAGAGGGTCACACACATATGGTAGGCATTGCGATGAATAGAGGTTCTGATATGAGATATTCGACGGAGCCTTTGTCTTATTGGATGCATCCAATACCCACTAGGGAGGACCCATTAGGGTTTGATAGGGACCTCTATAAATAGGAGAGATTCAGAGCCCCATGGGCTAGAGAGCTTTGTTTGCCTTTTCCTATTCTCCTCTCCATCTCCACCTCTCAGTAGGTCTGAGTTTTTTTGAGCGTCGTCATAACCATGCTGTGTGGATCATCGCTATAGAGGAGGACGCTTGACCTCCTTCACCCTCTCCTAAGGATCTGCAAGGAAACAGGGATATACGATCTCCCTAGGTAACACAATCTACTCTATACGCAGTTTCATGTTTCGCGGATTTTTGCGTACCAATCTTCGCACGACGACGAACATCTCTTTGGAAATCGACGATTTTATTTTTCTTGTTCTTCCGCTGCGCATATGATGTCGCCCCCAAGGATTTCCCAACATTATGACCATAAGTACCCCAAGTGACAAGACCGCTATTCTCTGGAATTGATTTCATTACTCCTATAATAGGTTAAAGATAATTAATGGTCAAAATCAATCAAGGGACTTAAACACCTACAAGCCCTAAACCATAAACCATGCTTTGATACTATAAAAGATGTCACATCCCGGGTTTTTCTTTTAAGATCACATATTTTCATACATTCAAAGCCAAGTAGATGAACATCACTTTATTCATAATTTATAAATATTTATTATAATTTATTTATTTATCAAATCACAAGTGAAAAAATAAACATAGTGATGTTAACTCGATGAATCGTCCAAGTGACTCTACCTAGTGGTAGAGGAAGGTTTGCTCTCCACTAGAATCCGATTTAGTACTAGTGAAAGGCTGCTCTAAAAATCAAAATTAAATAAAATTCAGCAACGTTGAGTAGAAACCCTAAAAATTAACTCAAAATGAATACATGATCAAAAATCAATTATCCCATTGGCGTATATCAAATACCCGAAGGAGCACTCCCCCAATAGTGGATAGAGATGCTTTATCCTTGGGATGAGTTTGTATTCTCCCAATAACGGATGGAGGTAAACTCATATCATACTCCTAATAGCGGATGAAGTGGTGTCCCTTACCCACCAAAGTAGGGACACGTTTCTCCCAACAACAGATGGAGGAACTGTCCAACCGTCACGTCTAATAGCTCGCTAATCCTTGAAGGGAATCGCCTTACTTACTCTCGTCAGAGAAATAATATAATCTTATATTGACTATGTCTATATCGGGATAAAATAACATATTTAAAACATCTCTTTAGAATGTCATCAATATTAAATAATACAAATTAGCCCTTAATTGACTTAAACCCTAATTCAATCAATCTCATTTAAACTTGATTTACTAGAACCTAATTAAACTGATCTCTAATCCTCATTTAACTGATCTGGAACCACCATAGACTAGTATAATTTAAACCAGATTAGGTTCAATTTAGGTTAAACTAACTTGAATAAGTCAAACCAATTCAAAATCACCATGAATTGATCTAGACTAACCAAGTCTGGTTTAGGTCAATAGGTCAATCGAGCTCAAATCTAATAATTACATAATATTAGATTAGGTTAGGTTGACTTTGGTCACATGCATGGCACATAACTGTGCATGCACCATAGCAGGTTGGGCCAACCTTAGCCTACGGACCAATCATATGCGTTGCACATGACTACCCATGTTGGGTTGAGTTAGGTTACCCTACAGGTTAGGGCCTGACCTACAGGTTAGGCTTAGCTTACAGGTTGAGCATAGTTTGTTAATTGGGTCTAGCTAATGGGTTGTGGCCTGACCTATGGGTTTGGCCTAGTTTGTGGGTTGTTATAATCCTATTTATCCAATTTCATCAATATTAAATTATGATAATATATATTCATTAACAATAATACATTAAAATATAATAACAGATTAAAGAATAAGATTGATAGATAAACTTCGGAAATGAAGGAGAGAAATCTCTCCCCTTAAATAGGAGTAGATGAGTCTTTATTAAATAAAAAAATTATCTTAATTTTTATATTTATTTAATATAAATTATATTTATTTAATATATTAATAAATATGATATCATTTTATTTGGAATGTTTAATAGTCATTTCTTAATAATTCTTAAATTACAACGATATATAAGAAGATAAAAATTGACTTCTATTTTAAATATTTGATTTGAATACAACATCAATCTCTGAGTACTGTCGTTAAAACTGTAGCAGTAGGTGACATCGTGCAAAGATATAACGATAATTTTTAGAATCGCAGATAAAGACTTACATGCTACTGTGATGATTCAATCGCAGTAATAGATGTTTTTTTTCCTAAAATTGTATTAATAGTTCATATATCACTTTGGTTCCACAACTACAGTAATGGTTGCTTTTACCTTGCCAATAAAAACTATAGTAATAATTTAGTTATTGCTGTGATTATTTAACTATAGTAATAGATATTTTTAATCCTGAAAAGAATAATCATAGTAATAATGTTAATACATTTATGCTATTATTCAATTACATAAATTGATATTTTTATCCAACGAAAGACAGTCATAACAGCAGCATGCAAATTACTATAATATACTAATCACAATGGTAGCTCACAATTCAAAAAAGAAAGATAATATGCTTTCATTAACTTTATCAATTTATGTAAAACCATAGCACCAATATTCAAGAACATCCGATGTGATGCGCAAATGCAAACAAAGTACTTCTCTTTCGAAAGTTTTGAGTAGCACAATATCAAAAAAATTACAAACGACACAGTATTAGAAAAATTACAAACGATATCCTTTCAAGTGCCTGCATAGAATACGTAATAATAATTTGATACATATATATAAATATGAAATCATATGTTAAGAGAAGTTTTTAAAATTTTACCTATATTATCTATTCAAAAAGCTCTTTCATCTTTACAATATCTTCCATATCTTGAGTATTTTTTTAAGCTTTTCTTTTAGTTATCAAATTTCTTCATCTTTCTCATCCTCAGACTGTTCAAGAATCATATGATAAATCTTCTTCGATGGAAGGATAGGAAGCAGGGGGGAGGGGGGTTGAAATCTGCTGATGACAGTGAGTAGAGATATCCTAGTTCTTAAAACTATACAATTTCTAACCAAAAAAACCTAACAAAAACACCCCCCAAAACGAGAAAGAAAATAAAGAGTAAGGAGGAAGATGGTATATTGTACCTTTGTTTAGGGATTCAAGATCAAATGTGTCACAAGCATAGGCCGTCTTATTGGGAGAGAATGTAGAAGAAGTCAATAAACAAAAAAGAGAACCATAATCGGGAAAGACAGAGAAGCACGGGCTAGAAAATATTCTACATTTATCTTTCCTTATAGTTGCATAGTAATCATGGTTTATAAGATATTTACGATTGTAGATTTTGAAAAACTATAACACATGAAAACTACAATAATAAGAAAGATACTAGTTTTGAAAGAAGGAAATCCTAAGGTAAATATTCTAATTTTGGTTGAAAAGAGAAAGATACGAGGGATATTTTAGATATTTTTTGAGTTTCTCTAAGATAAAAGAGGATGATTTACAGGGTTTTAAAGAGGATAAAAAAAATATATGCAAATTGTTCATAGTTCTATGTGAGTGAGTATACAAAAGTAGGTAGAAAGTGATAAATCATGTTAATTTTACGTTGACCTTTTAGTGTATTTTTATTAATTAATTTTAATTTTAAATTTTTTTTATTTCAAATTCTTTTATCCCTCCCCAGTAATAATATCATTATCATAAACTATTGGTGAGGTTGTAATTGTAGGGCCAAATTAAACCATTAGTGATATGGTTAAGTTTATAGATAAGACGGAATCTAATTTATATTTTTTAACATCTTGCTGGTATGCAAATGACAATTTTAAATTAATTAAAGTTACATATATTTTTAATGTATTAAGATTTGTATATATAAACTACCGCTCTAATCTATTTTTCAATATTTTCTTGATGACATTACATCTATAGGGGAATGTTAGAATTCAATATAATTTGAATTACAATAATAAATTTCTTAAGCCGTATTTCCTATGCGGAAAGAAAATGAATTGGAATTCTCAACTCTTACCCGTTTGCGGGTGGGTGTTCGCGTCACATCAGATCAGCGAGAGAGTCCTTTGAGTTTGATTCATTCTACTTTCCCGATTACGTCCTCCCGCTTTTTTCCTGCTGGGGGATTTGCTGATGCCAATCGAGTGACCACCAATCACAAGCGGCGTTTATGCATCGGTCGCCATCCGTGGGCCCCAACGGGGGTCCTCGTTGCTTAAGCGGGGCCCGGGTCCACTAGCCAATGGGAGGGGCTCCCGTCGTCTCTGGTCACTTGATCGCGACACGTCTGCACCACGCCGTGTTCCCGATCGGACGGCGGGGAGGCGCCTACTCGCCAGCTGGCGGATACCTGCGTTTCCCCGTCGCATCTGCAGACGTGTACCGTTGATCTGCACCATCTTAACACTGCATGATGACGTGGTAAGGATTCTCTCTTTGGACCCGAGCATGAAACACGTTTCCGGTCTTCAAATAGCTAAGTCGTTTCCCTCTGATGACGTCATCCAGTGCAGATCAGGCCGGACGGGCGCTGCTCTGGCGATGGGAATCCCTATGCCGTGTTTGGGGCGAGACCCTCAGAGAGAGAAATGGGTGTGTTCGTTAATATTTAGCAGCCGGGGGTAATTGCGTAACTGCGAGTTAAACCGGAGAATAAAAAATCGTCGGTCTGTCGAACGTTACGTCGCGCGATGGCGCTGGCCGCGAGCTCGTGTCGGCCCGTATGCCTATCGCTCCCACACACCCACGCCCGGCCTCCTCCTTATCCTCTCCTCTCTTCCTCCTCTCTCTCCTACCTGTCCATCTACAATTCCTCTCCATCGGGGTTCGGATTCGCCCATTGCCACTCCGCCGCGCAGCCTTCATCAAGATCTTCGTGGGTCGGTAACCCTTCTCTTTCTACTACTGGGTTTCCGCTGCTGCTGCTGTCCAAAGATTAATTTTCTCGATCGTTCCTCGTTTCTAAAGCATTTTGATGGTCTTCTTGGGCAAGAATGTGAATTTTTTTATCTTTTCTTCACGTCTTCTTGTACTTAGATGTCGATTCCGGTTTCAAAATGGGAAAAAAAAAATTCACCATTTTGGTTTCCATGGATCTACTTATGGTTCAATTCTCTTTGTTATCTATACTTCTCACTTCGAATGCCTGGGCTCGATAAACATCGATTAAAGGACCTTTACTTGTGGACTTCGGTGGAATATGTTCTTCACTTGATCCGGAACTTCAAGAAAGCTCTCTTGTGGATTCTTCTTTTTTGGGGACAAGTACTTCTAAGGATTACAAGTTGACTAATATCCGTTAAAATATTGGAGTTGAAGTTGAATCGGCCCTTGGAGTCACGCGATTTGTTCTTTTTTCCCCCCTTCTTTAGCCTTTTGTATTACTTTTAAGGAATCCGCTGAGCAATCAACATCTCAAGCAGCTATCTGAGCTATTCATCGTGGGAATTCTATAACTGGCGGCAGCGAATGGGAGAACGCCGTATTTTGATGACACTGTTCGCTGGAATACTTTATTATTTTAAACCGTAAATAGTGATAAGTTCTCTTATGTGTAGGAAATCGAGGAATCACAAGTTATCAATAATGTATACATGTAGTCATGGAAAACTTCGAAAAACAACATTTGACTGTTTATGATGCGACCTATCTGCTGATGACGATGTGATTTTTTTACTTGATCTTCTCAAAACTAGTAAACATTTGTATTTTAGATTTAAATTGCTGCAAGGCAAGTTCTGATATCTTTTCGATGACGACGATTTTTGCAGGAGAATGCAACCATTTCTGTTGCGGATTTGTCCTTTTCTTGAATGATTGGAGTAAAAGGTTGCACATGTATTAAAAAGAATTGTTGCACAAGCCAAAAGAAGAATTGCAACATAAATTTGGATTGTAAATTATCTGCTTTTCTCGAGGAAGTATGAGTCCTCTTTGTTATTTTTGTGGGGAGCAAAGATCTATGGTCTACTGCAGGTCCGATGCAGCATCCTTATGCTTATCGTGTGATCGCAATGTCCATTCTGCAAACGCACTTTCTCGGCGGCACTCGCGTACTCTTTTGTGTGACAGATGCACCATGCAACCTGCCACAGTCCGGTGCAACGAAGAAAATGTTTCTCTTTGCCCAAACTGTGATTGGAATGGTTATGGTGGTTCATGCTCCACCTCAAAACATAAAAGACAGACAATAAATTGCTACTTGGGTTGCCCATCAGGTGCTGATTTTTCTAGAATTTGGTCCTTTATTCATGAGTTACCTCCTGTGGCAGAGTCCGATTTTAATCAGGGATTTGGTTTGATGACAATAAATGAGAACAGTGTCAGTAATTGTTTGGGACCTTCAGAAGACAGCTGTAAGATTGATGATGAGAGCTTAGGCAAGATAAAAGATCTGGAAGCAGTCAATAAGTATAATTCCTGAATCGGATCATCTTCAACTTCTGCAGCTAATGCTATGCCTTGTACTACAGATCAGCCAGCTGGTTCTTTTGATCCAACTACACCTAAGGTGCATCAAGGCTGGACAATAATATAATTATTTGTCACAAAAATATTTGAAACTGTTCACAGTTTTTGTCTCTTGGTTCCAGACTATTATCTAAAGCAATAATATTCTAGGCTTTACAAGTTATCAACATTTTGACAAACTTGCGTGATATTAAAAATTGTCAACATGAAATTAGGACATCATCTTTTGTTGCTAATTTTGGTCTGATAGGAACTAGTAACAATTTTGTTTTCCAAATTTGGAATTTCTCCATCTTCTTTGGGACAGCCCTTACTTATGTTTCTATCCTAGTCTGTTATTGTTACTTCAACTGGTTGCAGGGTATGTGTTTAATCTATTATAATAGGCATGTCCTAAAACAAAAGAGGTTCTTAGACATTTAATCTATTATTTTTGTTTATGATAAAGTGTCTATTCAGATTCATTAATAAAACCAAAATGATCTTTCTAAGATTGACTTAGTTACAATTTATTGCACATTGTTGTTGCATATTTTTTCTTTAGAGACCAATCATAATATTCTAGCTTTTTGCTGCAATTTTTTGCACTGTTTATGTCTGATAACTGAACCAAAAGGTAGTGTAAAAATGTGATGCAAGCCTAGAGTTATAAAGAAAGATTTAGGAGACATTCTTTGTTTTGAAAACTTGATTTGTATATCATATATATGCACTGTGTAGTACAAGCATGATATCAGCCACTTTAATTTGTTTAACTATCTAGGATGAACTCGTCTTGTGACTATCTAGGATGAATTTGCTAAATGCATGAAGCGAGGTGGATTAATCCTTCATCTCGAACAGATGACCCTACTTTCTATCTCTTTTACATTAATTTTTTTAGCTGTAATTTGCTGATCTCTTTTATTCAATTTGCAGCTACTTTATCCTGGGAGTAAAGATGTTGAATTCTGCAATGATGATTTCTATTATGATCTTAACATGGATGATGTTGACTTGACATTTGAGAATTACAAAGATCAATCAGGTTGTCTCAATCAGGTTGTCTTTTTTATGCTGAAATTAATAGTTCTTTCTCACATGTCAATCAGGATTTCTATTCTGATTGATTTCTATTATGATCAATCAGGTTGTCTTTTTGATGCTGAAATTGATAGTTTTATCGATACGACGGAAAATTGTGCTACTAATTCAAAATGCCAGGGAGCATTTGTTACTGAGGTAATATCATGGCCTTTATTCTCAGTTATGCTACCTTTGTTTCTGGTACTCATAAGAAATGACACCTCCTGTGGTCTTAATTTGCCTCTCTCTTCTCATGCCTAATTTAAAAACTTATGGTTTTTAGTTGATGTACAGTAGTAAGGAGATGAGATGTTTTCTCTAAAACATTCACTTATATAATAAAAGAAGCAATAACATTACATTTAGTGATCACTAGATTGTAAGGATTTTAGAAGCAGCTCATTGGAAGAAGTGAATTTCAAAATGGGTGCTAAAAATTAGGAAAATGCAAATGTTGGAGTATAATTCATTCTTCTTAGGAAAATCCAGGTATAGTAAACCATGTTATATACCAGAATGCAAATGTCTGTTCGACAGTAAGTATTACCTTCTCTTGCAGGGTTGATCCATGCTGGATGCTGTTGCATAATATACAGATGTTTTAGTATAGCTGTGGTAAGGAGGAAGGTAACTTTCTCCTAACCTTTTCACGACTATTCAAGTCCCACTCGCTAACCGTTTCTGTACGGAGTTCTATTACGTAAAATCTTCTCAAGACACATAAAAATGGAGCCTATAATATGTCCTGGATTTCATTTCTTCTCATGATTAGGCTATTTTCTTGTTATACCTAAGATTTTCTTTGACTTAAGAAATGAAAATACTGATTTCCAGCTGCACTTTGATATTTAGAGTTTTGGAACTGCAGCCATGGACTTCTCTTGGTTTTTGATTCAGTCAATAGCGAGGGAATAAGGCCTTGCATGATAAACCCATACATTTCAGTTTCGTAAAGGATGCTTCCATAACATAGCCTTAGGGGTACAACATAACAAATTACAGAAACTATAACAAAATACTAAAAATTGAGAAAATGTGAAGTGAAGCTAGATAGTTCAGTGGCTTTCTGACACATGAAAATGACAGAATTGAGGCCAGTGAAGGAGATGAAAGGCTTTATTTGTTGCATAGAATTTAAGATGTCACGGACAAAATTATAAACGGGATGTTCGATATTATATTTATGGATGTCTGTGTCTTTTAATTTTTCATGCTTTGTACAATATATAGAGGGACGGTCGAAAGCTTAACAGTCCCATTTTAGTTGGGTTTAATGGTTATTTTAGGCTTGTAAATAAAAGTTATGTCATGTGAACACTTGTGGGAGATTTCGGTATGTAGTGAACCATTTTGGACCCTTTGTTGTACAACCGTTCAGAGCTTATAAAGTTTATTTGTAATTTGTATTGGCTATAAGTGTTTACTGAAATGATTGCTTATGGATCCCGAGTGAGATGCTTTCTCTAACCCATTTTCTCTTTTGTAGGTCCTAAGACCATAGGAGGTTTCGGGGGGGAGGGGTTGACTTTTATGGACGGACACGCAAGGGTACCGCACAACTTAAGCAAAACCAGCTAAGTGCGTGACATATGATATCAGAGCAGAACAAGTACTCATAAAAACACTTGGCATGCAAATATGGGGGACCTAGCAGAGCTGCGTTGAGGGCAGTCAGCATACACGATCGTTTGGGGGAAACGAGCATGGAGATGTAGGGAAAAGGAGTCGCTCGAAGGAGCGGGCATCTAATATTGGCATTCAGAGGAATAGTTATCCCTTCGCGCAAGAGGCACCACGAGGACAAGCAAGCTTGGAAGATGCATAGCGCACAAAGGTTGGGATGGCTGAGTTCGAGCTATGGCTTGACGTTGACAACTGTACTTGATGGTGCTCAAGGGAAGCAAGGCACTTGGTAAATGATGAGACCATGCAAGGTGGGATGGGTTGTTCAGCGACTGAAAGAGTTGTGCAAAAACTCACAAAGGTTGGGATGGCTGAGTTCGAGCTATGGCTTGACGTTGACAATTGTACTTGATGGTGCTCAAGGGAAGCAAGGCACTTGGTAAATGATGAGACCATGCAAGGTGGGATGGGTTGTTCAGCGACTGAAGGAGTTATGCAAAAACTCACAAAGGTGAGGGAAATTGCTAACTCGAAGAATTCAGTACTCATGCAAGGGCTTGTATACAGACGATGGAATGTTCATGGCCATCCCAAGGCGACCGAAACTCGATGTCATAGAGCATTGAAACTTTCTCTTCAGCATAAGAAGGATACGTCTATAGGAGACTGAAGTGTGTAGCGAGTTCAACATATTGCTAAGTCTTGAGGGGTGCAGTGGGGGCTATATTGACGAAGAGTCGCAATATAGCAAGCGCGCGGGGGTAGAACAATGCACAGTTTGTTCAGCATAGTGGAGTAGTACAAGGGGATAATGATCTCTGAAAACTTCCATAGGGAATGATATGAAGAGAGGAGTTGCTCCAATATGATAGATATCCAAGAGGGATAAGTCCTTGCTCTCCAGAGGGAGAATCATGTGCAACGGACCGCACATGTTGAGGAGTACCTCAAAACAACTCCACAAAGCTAGCGAGTGACGAGGAGTCATTGCATGATCTCGTTTGAGATAATGCATTGGGGGATGCATTGCGAGATCAAGTGGGGAGCGACCCAAGGTACACTTGGAATCGATATGGAGATCAGACTCAATGAAGGGTTGACCCGTAGAATGGTGGGCGTGAGGGCCACCATCAACTCAATGCAAATTGTGGAGCGGAGAAACTTGGGTGTAACTTAGTGAAGTACCCAAGCCACATAAAGGGAGTCGGCATAGAAGATGGAATATGGAGCGGAGGCACGAAGATTTTCTTGGACAGAGGTCAAGGACATGAACTCTTACAGAGGCAAGAGCGGGATCATGTCATTCCATAGATCCTTCATTTTGATGGAGCGGACTCATCTTGTATGGTGTCAAAGACGAAGGGAGTTTCGAGGCACATGCATCGTATCTTGAAGAAGCATTTGACGGAGGAACTAAGGCGAATCAACTTGCGGAGGTGAAGTTGGGTTCAAAAGGCCTTAGCACGGGGCAAGAGGATGCGGAGGTGGGTACTCTTGAAGAATATGCCACAGTGCTGTCATTCAAATTGTCATGAAGGAAGCGGTGCACAGTAGAGATTGTGCTGGTGGGGGTAGAGGCCTAGGATCCAGATAATGGTGCACCAATTTTAGTGAAGTCGGTGGACTTCGGGAGCTACTAAGCGATGAACTGTCCTAGAGCGGTGCTTCGTCTGGGTGTGACCTGAGAGCGGGTGGACGAAGGTCGATTGCTAGTGGAGCGAACACAATCGAATATGGAAGAGGCCCTGCAATATGTTGGCAGAGGCCACACATTGAGGGATCGCAATCCGAGTTCATCCTATAATAATCAGAATGCAATAGAGATGTCACTAGGAGGCGACATAATGCAGCGGATCGTGTTGGAACCGTTCATGGCAATGCGATACACACGAATCTAGTCCCGCAAGGGACTAGATCATATGAAGGTATGATCGGGAGCTATTGGGAGCTCCACTTCGGTGAACAACACGATGGCAAGAAGGGCTATGGATTCAAGGAGTGAAGGTCATGATACTGCAAAGGTAGGTCTTCCGTGTGTGCATCGAACTTTGCATAAGATGAAAGCCTTGGTCATCAACATATGAGGGCTGTGTACCACTGAGACAAAAGTTCGAATGCAAATACCAGTGAGTCCTATAAGAGGGACTTGATCATGTAGAGGTATGATCGGAGTGGTTGGAGAGTTGGACTGCTCTAGTGCTCATATTCGCTTAAGGGAGCCCGGCAAGTCAGAGGACAAGGCCGAGAAAGCGAATATTGCTACCAAGGAAGCTAGGGAGAACAGAATTGGTACGAACCCTATATAATGATGGTGGAGGCAATGTATGGGAGTTGCAGTATGTCTTTCCATCGACCAAGGGAAACTTTTCAGAGAACACAAAAGTGTTGAAGCAGGGGGTCGAAAGGGGCGAGGAAGCGACAACGAGTCCAAAGGAACTTAGCTACCCAAAACCAAGCATTGGTTAGAATGGGGGTGGACTCGGAGGAGTGTCACAAAGGTAGATCTACTGATCGTGAAGAAAGGGACGCAGATGCGAGGTGACAAATATTAGGGCCATGGGCATGACAGCGCCATGGTATCGCAGAGGCGGGACTTCCGTGAAGTCATTGATCTCTTGTTCTTATGGAGGGAGAACGCTTGGTTGTGAAAGGGGCCGAGGAGGTAGAGAATGCAAAGACAAACTCCAAGTACTGAGACAAGGCTGAAGGGCAAAGGATAGGAAACTTCGTAAGACCAGTGTCAATGAGCTTCTCATCAAAATAGTCGAAAGTGAAAGTTTTCAGGTCGATGCAAGAGTGCATGACCAAGAAACGAAGTAGGCAATATGCGGTACTGTACATTTGCTACTCAGTGGAGTAGGCGGCAGAGATGAAGGAGAAGATGGTACAATACCAGAGGCGACCAAAACTACTAGAGACTTACTCCAAGTTGGGGTGAAAACTTCTTGCATTCCAAAAGTTCGATGATATTGAGAAGGTGAATCACGGTAGCTAAGTCAATGCAAGGAGTACAAACACTTTGAGTGCTTCAGAAGTGTGAGTAAAGAGCGGGCAAAGGCTAGTAACCAGCTCGATGTATGGAGTACAACTCTCGAAGAGGTAAGAGAAGTCAAGTAACCTTTGCCTTCTCAACTCTTAAGAGAATGGGCAAAACCGAGTGCCCCAATTCTCTTATATATCTAGCAAAGGAGTTATGTACAGGTTCAAAGACCCTTCGAAGAAACCGAATGGAAGACAATAGTTGTCAAGTTCTCACCAATGGTGATCAGTACTATTGAGAGTAGATTATTCGCTTCATTTCCCAATAGAATGTCAATCGAAAGTGGAAGTGATGCAAACCTACTTGGAAGTGACAATTAAGTGAAAGAATAATCGATGGACAAATTTTGTAGAGGAAGGACCCAAAAACTTCATAAGTTTGCAAGGTGATGCTCGTTAAAGCTCCAACACGCATCCACCCAATTCAAGGACCATGAGGCATTTGAGAGACTAGCGCATACTAAGGATGGTCTTTTCCTTTATCTGAATGATCCGCAGAAACCAACAATTATCAACACAACTCAACTAACCCCACACTAGAGTCAGAGTTATTAGCAAGTTGAAGCAGCATGACGGATCAAAAGTTCAACTACTCAACAACAGCGGCGGAGAGTAGTTGGGAGCCAAGAGGTGCATTACAGTTAGAGCAGAAGATTGAAGACTCGGCAAAGGCGAGGAGTTGTAGCGTCAGCAAAGGATTCGACGAGGATGTCAAAGGAATAAGTGGGGGAGAATGTCACGGACAAAATTATAAATGGGGTTTCGATGTAATGCTTATGTATATCTGTGTCTTTTGGTTTGTCCATGCTTTGTACAGCATATAGAGGGACGGTCGAAGGCTTAACAACCTTATTTTAGTTGGGTTTGGTGGTCATTTTGGGCTTGTAAATAAAGGTTATGTCATATGAATATTTGTGGGAGATTTCGATCTGTAGTGGGACCATTTTGGACCATTTGTTGTGCAACCGTTCAGAGCTTGTAAAGTCTATTTGTAATTTGCATTGGCTATGAAGTGTTTACTGAAATGATTGCTTATGGATCCCGAGTGTGGTGCTTTCTCTAACCCATTTTTTCTTTTGTAGGTCCTAAGGGACCATAGGAGGTTTCGGGGAGGTTGACCTTTCCGGACGGACACGCAAGGGTGCCACACGACTTAGATAAAACCAACTAAGTGCGTAACAGTTGGCTTGTCCCGTAACTTCACCCATTTCGGGTGCCATAGATGTTTGAAGTTAATATACCTAAACTAGGCTAAATAAAATTATCAACCCACTATATCTACTCCTTGTCAATCTATTCCATATTGTCACGACCTTTGCTTCTGGTTTCTAATCTCTTCACCATTTAAAAGTAAATGTCATATACATAATCCATTTTAAGCACCTGAAATTTCTAATCCTATAGGCAAGGTCTTCTTTGTTGACAGAAATATTATAATTCAATGCCTCTTAGGCAGCTGCAGGTCTAAAGTAATGTTCTCGAGCAACTGCTGAATTTTCATAAGGACATTCTCCTAAATCATTTACTGAACCTTGGAGCTATGATGTAAAGAACATAGATTTATGTGTATATTGCAATTATATTGAGCACAAGTGATTTTAATTACTAAATTATCATAGTTCATGGATATATGACGAGATTCTTAAAAAAATCCGGTATGCATCTCGCAAGGCTAGGGCAGATGTAAGAAAACGAGTAAAGGGACGGTTTGTTAAGGCTGGGGAAGCTTATGATTATGATCCACTCTCCTAGACAAGAAGTTTTTGAGAGCATTGCATCTTCACATCTTCTAGTATGAGATTAGCATAAATACTTTTTGTGAGCCAGGAGTATATGTTTGTTTCCTTCCTGTCAAAAGTGCATGTCCATCCACTGACAATTAGAAAAGGAAAAGAAAGATGACAATTGGTTAATGGTTGAGAAATTCCTGATTGGAATTTGAATTAGAAGCATTCCTTCAGGGCTAAAGATCGAAGGCTGTTTCTCAAAAGCAGTTTAGTATTATGCACTACCAGATGGTTATACTAGGCATTTCTTCTTCATTGTCCAGCTTGGTGAATGGAGCATATGCCTGATGAAGTTTGGATCATATCCTTATTTGATAACCCACTCCTCTAGTTACTCTTCTAACTCCACCTAATGATCGGTTCTCACATTCTGTGGCTTGTTGCAGTGCCCTGCTTCCAGGTTAGGTTTTTAATTCAGATATTTATACTATATACATTTCCTTTTATCTTGAATTTGTAGATCATCCATTTCGTTGTAGATGAGGCAACACTTTGTAGCTTGTCGGCATGTGAAAAACTATGTATGTAACATGAGGCTTGAGGAGCTGTGAGCCTGGTTTTTGTGCCATTGACTCTTGTGGAATAGAACTGCTTTGTCACTTGTACATATCCAATTAAAGCTATTCTTTCATACGGGCTGATGTCTTGGATGTTACGGTTCAAATATTATTGAAATATTGTGTGGTTTAACTCATTCTTATGTAAACACTGAGTTTATTTAGTTTCTGTTATTGCTTATAAAATATGGTGGCAAATATGGCAGTTCTCAATGGTGTGTGTTAAGAATTTTTTTCCCTATTTTTAAAGCTCAACAAAGGATAAAAATGCTGTGTCACGTAAGACATACAATGAAACGTAACAGTATATCTGGTAGCATCAGCAGTCTTGCAGGAAAATGCATGTAAAATCAATATTTAGATGCGTTGACTATGAGCTTCGATGGACGACCGACTTGGGTTCATAATGCATATGAATGTATTATATTATTTCAAGAACCATTAAAATAAGCATTACAATAGTTGTGAGTCGATCGATTCTTCCAGAAGCGGCATGCTTTGTTCAGATGTCTGTGGGTGAAACAAACTGTTTTATCGCGATCATAAACGACTCTATCGATGTTTATATCCTCATGACCCACTTCCTACGCGACAGAACATGTCGATATTAATCGTCGGAAGTAAGTCTTCTTACGCACTCGCTGCCAGAGGTTGACTGACTCGTTGCTCGCCGCCAGAGGTTGACGGACTCGTTCCGAAGTCTTCCGCCACCAACCTTGACCGTTCGCTCCCCCGCACCTCTTTTAGGTGGCTGCGCATTTGCTGAGAGGAAGAAGGTAAGTGGAAGCGATCTCGAGGATGACGACGGTGTGGCAGATGCTGCTGCTGCTGCTTCAACTTCTATGGCAAGCTTCAGCATCTACCGCTCGCATAGCCCGGGAAGGATGCCCAGAGCGGTGCGGAGCCGTTGAAGTGCCCTACCCTTTCGGCATGGGCGACGGCTGCTTCCTAGAAGGATTCGATGTCACTTGCAACTCCTCATTAGAGCCTCACAAACTATTTCCCGGCAACGGCAACGTCGAGGCACTGAGCATAAGCGTTGACGGCCTCATGCAGATCAGCCATTTCATGGCTCATGACTGTTACGACCGGAACGGCGTGAGTACCCGGAGAAATCTCCCATGGATTGACCTGAAGGGGAGGCCATACAAGTTCTCGGATGCCAGGAACAAGTTCGTCGGCATCGGGTGTGACACTGTAGCCTACGTTTTTGATCGTGAAAAAGAATTCTGGAGTGGATGTGCCTCCTTGTGCAATAACGCGAGCTACGTGATCGACGGGACCTGCTCCGGCATCGGCTGCTGCGAGACGAACGTGCCCAAGGGGCTCGGGGCCTTTGAGATATGGCTACGGAGTTACTACAACCATAGCGGTTGTTGGAGCTTCAGTCCCTGCAGCTACGCCTTTTTGGCAGACCGATCGTTCAAGTTCAATGCGTCCATGTTCTTCAGCTATGACAAAGTGGAGACACTGCCGGTGACGCTGGAATGGGCCATCGGAAACAAGGCATGCGAAGAAGCTCGAACCGACAAGGATTTTGCTTGTGTCGCCGAGCAAAGCGAGTGCTACAACTCCACCAATGGCCAGGGGTACCGCTGCAATTGCTCTCGAGGCTACGAAGGGAACCCCTACCTCGAAGGTGGATGCAAAGGTACACCCTCTAAGTTTATTTAGGAGCGACTTCTCTCATTAATTTCCTTTTTCGTGGGATGAACAAGAGCTACTTAATTTTCACCCTCTAAGAAACAAGGAAAAGCATTATTTCACCTGATCATCTTTTGAAAATGACCAAAGTAAACTGAAAGTGCAGATCTATCGAGAATCTAGTTATCTGAGTCTAACAAGTTTGACGCAGTCTAAACTCTACCAACCCAACTACTTGTGCAAGCCTATCCTCCAAATCCAATTACAGTTCTACAAATAGAATTGAGACCAATTCAATCATTACTAAGTCAGTTTGACCACTGTTGGATTTAAGCAGTATTAAGTTCAAATGATTGCTATGCACCTTTCTGTCATCAGGCTACTCTGCATAGAAATGTTTTTCTCACATGTTGTTCTTTACGAATTACTGAACTCCGATCCTTGTTTTATCTGTTCTGCCATTATTCATGTAAACATGTCATCGTTCTTTTGATCTCGACAGACGTTAATGAATGCGAGGATGAAGCTAAGAATCAGTGCCTTCATCAGTGCCAAAATACTCAAGGAAGTTATTCCTGTATTTGCCAGAAGGGAATGAAGGGGGATGGTCGAAAAGATGGAACCGGATGCAGCTCTAAATTGCCTTATCTTCAGATGGGCTTAGGTACTTCCTAACTGGGCAAATTAGCTTGGTTGCCTGTTCAATTCCTGTTACAGTAGTAGGTCAAGTTTTTCCTCGAAATTGCTTTCACTGGAGTGCTATTATTACCACTTTTTGCTAAGATAGAATAGCTTATGTTGAGAATTTTTTGCTCATGCAAAGTGTTGAACATCAAAATATGGCACCTCTTCGATCATGGCTATACATACATGAGTCGCCTCACTAATTGGGTGCTAATCCAACCATGTTTCAGGTCTGGGCTTCTGCATCCTCTTCGTAGTTGTTAGCATTTCATGGCTATATTGGATTACAAGGAAAAGGAGGCTGCTCAAGCTCAGGGAGAAGTTCTTCGAACAGAATGGTGGCCTTCTGCTCCGACAACAAATCACTCCACTGGGAGGAGCAGCGAACGCATTAAGAATATTCACATCAGAGGAGCTTCAAAGGGCAACCGATAACTACGATGAGAGTCGTATAATCGGCAAGGGGGGTTTCGGCACGGTGTATAAAGGAGTCCTGTTGGATCACAGAGTAGTGGCCATCAAGCGATCCAAGATCTCCGACGAAGGTCAAATCGAGCAGTTCATAAACGAAGTCGTCGTTCTTTCCAACATAATCCACAGGAACGTGGTGACGCTCTTGGGCTGCTGCCTCGAGACGGAAGTGCCATTGCTGGTCTACGAGTTCATGTCAAACGGAACCCTGTCGCAGCACCTCCATGACGAAGGTCACACAGCATCGTTGTCGCTGGATAGCCGGCTAAGGATCGCCGCAGAATCCGCTGAAGCATTGGCCTACCTTCACTCATCGGCTGTCACACCGATCATTCACAGAGACGTCAAGTCTTCCAACATACTCCTGGACGAGAATTACACCGCTAAAGTATCAGATTTCGGCACTTCCAGGTTGGTGCCGTTCGATCGAAGCTGCCTTAGCTCGTTGGTGAGGGGAACGTTTGGGTACTTGGACCCCGAATACTTCCACACCGGGCAGTTCACAGACAAGAGCGACGTTTACAGCTTCGGAGTTGTTCTTGTAGAGTTGTTGACGGGAGAGAGAGCCATCACGGGGACAAGGTCGGCGCAGGGGATTGGCAATCTCGCGAGCTACTTTGTTGTCTGCATGAATGAGAATAGGCTTATGGAGATTCTGGAGAATCGTGTGGTGCAGGAGGGAAGCATGGAGAAGCTGGTGGCGGTAGCTGAGCTTGCCAAGAGATGCCTGCTGCTGAGGGGGGAGGAGAGGCCAACCATGAAGGAGGTGGCCATGGTGCTCGATGGCATCAGAACGTTCGAAAAGCACCCATGGGTGAAGGAGAGCAACGAGGCCTTTGAACCTTTGTTGGGTCAGCCTTTGCTGGCTCAGCCAACACTACTCTGCAGCGCCAGTGGCACACTCAGCGAATGCGATTCTTCCTACAGTGCCATGGTGCCATTAAACATCATGAGATGATGATATCAGTTGAGATGCTCCGTATCTGAATCGACGAACACGTTAAACAAGTAGTGTATAGACACTACATGTAATTATATAGCAGCACTGTCATCATTTGTGAGTTGTTTATGAAACTCTAAATCTGCTTTCTACTGAAAGGCTGAGATATTGCTGCCGATCAAGAGCATCCTATCAATTATATATCATGTCCTTTTTGTCCAATGAACATGTGATTGGTTTCTTCTCCTGATCCCTAATGGAACATGTGTTGCTGGTATATGAGGAATTAGGGTCTCTCTCTCTCTCTCTCTCTCTCTCTCTCTCTCTCTATATATATATATATATATATATATATATATATATATGCAAAAGATGAAGGCGGGATTCGATGGACTTTAATAGTAAAGGATAAAAATCTTTACAATAAGACTACTTATTGTAGTTAATATCCGAGAGTTAAACCTAATTATGATTTGGCTTGAATAAGACCCAAATCAAAATTAATCTAATCAAAATCAAAATCACAATTGTTTTGATTTTAATTTTCACATAATATGTAACCATGGTAAGGTCTAATTCAAGACCATAAGTTTTGGAACCGTGGTAATTACTTATTAATTTAATGATATTAAAATTTAAATTAATTTAAATTTATTCAAAAATTATAAGAAAACATGAAAGATTAAATAACTTATGAAAATATTAAAGAATATCTTAGATATCTAAAATTTTTAAAAAATTAAATTAAATAAAAAAAAACATGATTAGTAATATTTTAATTTGAGTTGAATGAATTATTACGCTACTCGAAAGCTTTGAAAGGATTAAATATGTAAAATCGAATTCAATAGACGAAACAATATTATCGGGAGATGGATAATGACTGACATGGCCAAGTGGCGCCGCTGCTGCCACGTGGGTACGCCACAAAACGACGTAGGAGAAAGCATCGTTCTACCATCATGCGAATGTTCTGCTCCCTGATGCAGGACAAAACTGGGGAAGGCGGCAGCACGTGACACGCCCCCACCTGCGAGGTGGCATATCCATGTGACGATCACGTGGCGGCGGGCTCCCGAAAAGCTTCATCCGCTTGCAGGTGCAATGCATCTCATCGCCATTCACATGCAGTCATGTACTGCGAGGCTCACAGGTGACCTGTAAGAATTGTGCCACCCACGCACCATGTATTTATTCCTTTTCATGCGAGTTCCTTGAATGAGACCAAATATACAAGTAAACTGTGTGCATATATATATATATATATATATATATATATATATATATGCGTGGGACATCTCTACTCCTACGAAATGGAATCCAAAGAACACAAATGCTTTCTTAAGTGCACCGATTTGTCTCGTTTGAGTTGTGGACCGACAAGAATATTGGATATCCTACATATTCTACAGCCATCAAGTGGTCCAAATGCCTTCAAGTGGATGGGTGCGGTAAGTGGAAGTGCCAAATGGCTGCTTCTTTTCTTGCAACTTGATCTTGCTGTATGTCATTTTTATTCCTTGTGTGGGTTGGCATTTACACATCAGGAGAAAGAGAGGGCTGCAAGTCAACAATGTGGGGGGAAGGTTGGTGTGATGAATGGTTACCCAACCAAGTTGATGCAACTTTGTGATTAACCACTGCTCGACTAAATGTTCACATCTTGAATCGTACGACATTTTTCCGACTCCCAAATTACAGTTCCACCTCTGGGGAAGCATTCGCGTTAATCTTATCGCAAAGCTGATCAGGATTGACCGGATGGGTGTGTGTGTCCATGATACAAAAAATAGCGAGTCAGCATCGTCCCAAGTAAGGATTGGAAGATGTGCAATTGCACCTACCGAGAGGAGCTCGTCGAGTTAATTGCATGTCACGTCTCTCCTTTTGTCATCACTCGAAAGGGAATCCCAGGATCTCCAACCTCGGAGGAGATTTGTGGTGAATCTTGTCAGCTTCTGGCTGCGTGGGTGAAACAAGGACACGTGAAATAAGGTTTCGGTGGGAAGTAAAAGAAGGTGAATTTGACGTGATGGGAGGAGAGACATGTGTCGCTAAACTGGGAAGAACAAGTGGGTTGCACCCCCTCTGCGTCCAGCCACGTAGAAAGCATGCAATATGGGGGACTATGTTGATCTCAAAGCGTTGGAAGACAGCATAGCACGGTGGGAGTTGATAGGTTGACATGTGTCTTCCAAGTGAAGCTCTTGTGACTTCGATGCCAAGGCATGATGAGCTCAGAAATAAACGACGAAGGAAATTTAGCATTTGTGCCGGAAAATTCACATGCAAAGATGCCTTGCCATGTGTTGTAGCATCTGCATGCATGCATGCATGATTAAAAGCCAGGAATCAATCGTACATGTGAATCCCAATAAAAGATGGATTTTTGGGAGATAGTGAGGATCTCCGAGTTCATATATTTTTTAATCTTGATCCTACTATAATTGGAGTGCTTAAGGGTGGGTTCATCGATGGAATGACATCGTGATTTGGATGGACAATAAATATTGTCGGTCATGAGAATAAAATTCAGTAAATTGAGAACAAACCCTAAAAAAAATATTCATTTTCTATGTGTCAAAGGAATTAAAATTATAGGATTCATTAAGTTGGCGCCGATTGAGTAGACTAGCGATCTCCATGTGCATCAATAATTCCTTAAAATCGAGGTGGAATTTAATGAATCTGGAAGCTACACTGCCTGTCTTCTGATCTAATTAATTAATTCGTATGTTGGACGGCGGAATTAAAAATCTCATGTCATGACCACACTGCATCATTATCTAAATCTTAGTAATTAAATAAGTCCCAAGTATCGTATTATTAATATTATCTCTCTGCTAGTAGAAGTGGGAAAAGAAGAAGATGACGAGACCGAGTGAAACGAACCTGAGGTAACTTTAAGTCAGCACCCAGTGGCTAAGCTGCTGTCGAGTTCCAGAAGCAGCAGCAAAAAAATGGGTGGATAAAAAAGTATGGCGGTAAGAGCACCTTCCCCTCGAGAAGCATTGATAAATCCATCGGTGGCTCTCCACGATGCGCCAGCAATTTGTGTTGCGTCCCCGAGACAGAGTCCTGGTGTGGAGAAGGAAGAGAAGCGTAAGTTGTGGAGAATGGGTGCTTCGGATCTCTTCTCTCTTTTGTCTCTTGATCCTTACAGTTAGCCCGTCGGGTGTTTTGGAGCTCAAAGATTGGATCTTTTTTCGTTTGGAAAGCTTGCTTTGCTTGTGTGCAAAAGTTCGGCCTTTGTTGCGTGTACGGTATTCGTTCGATCTGGTTTCTTTCTGGGTTGATAGCTTCGATCGTTTTTCGTCTTCGTTATCTCTCTACTTTTTCTTGATCCATTATCGCAACAAAATCTTCCTTCCCCATTAGCTATCAGAGTCGAGCTTTGCTTTTTTCCTTAATTTTCCTTTTACATTTTTTCGGCAGGACCGAAATTTTGAAGGAGTTAAAGCTAAAATTTGATTTTTCTCACCGGTACTTAGGCCCTTTTTTATTTGCATTTATCGTCACAAGTAGAATCTTTGGTCATATCTTAGATTCCCTGTTTCCGATCATCGAATCAGATCGCGATTTTTTTTATTTCCTCTTCTTTTATTTAGCATATGAAAATTACATCCAACATTCCGGCAACTTCGGTGCCATTTTGATCTGTATGATTAGCTTTCGGCGCCGATCTCCACCTTTAGTGGTTTAATTTGGTTGAGGTAATGGTAAATTGAACGAAAAATCCCTCTTTTTTCAGCATTTCACGTTAGCACCAAATTTCTATGCATGTTCATCCATCGTTGTTGGCTGATTTCATAGGAAATATGTGGGATTTTGAAGGCCGTGCATTTTTCTTGATCTCTGTTAAAAATCTCATCTTTTGATACAAAATCAAATGCTTCTCATCAAGTAAATCTGAATCTGGGGTTTTTCTTTTTCTTCCCTGCTGATCTCACAGATCGAAGCCCGTCTCTTTTTGAGTCAAAAGCTTCCATAGGACGAATCTCGACCGCCTCATCTCCCAAACCGACGTCCATGGGGCTCTCGAGTCTGCCGACGCCATCGGAGAGCGTGCTCACCCTGGTGCTCGTCAACACCGCCTTCACGGTCGCCATCCTGAAGGAGCTACTCCGCTCCACCCTCCACCTCCTCCGCCTCCGCGCGCCGCCGCCACCGCCACCGCCACCGCCGCAGGCCGAGCCGGCTGGGGGCGGGACCGCTGAGCCCACCCTCACCGATCAATTCCGCAGCCGGTCGAGGCCCGTGCGGTTCGGCTCAGCGCTGGGGCGAAGGCGGGCGCCGGCCGAGCGCCCGGCGGACTGCCGGGTCTGCCTCGCCCGGTTCGAACCAGAGTCCATGGTGAATCGGCTCCCCTGCGGGCACCTCTTCCACAAGGCCTGCCTGGAAACGTGGCTCGACTACCACCATGCCACGTGTCCATTATGTAGGACGCACGTCCTCCTGGGCGAGGAGCCCACCCTCTCCTCCTCCGTCTCCAGTTTCTCTTGGCCGTGGTTTTAGGTCGTAGGGCTTGGCCGTGAATGCCACAGAAGGCGTGGGTGTCGCTAGCTACACTTGGATGATCATGCTGCTGATGATGATTGGTGTGGTGACAACGGAGAGTTCTTTTATCTTTTATCTTTTTTTTTCATTTTTCTTCCTTTTCTTCGTTATAAATATTGAAATGGTGCTTTGTGTACAGCCACTGTTTGATGTAAATTTTATTTTCACGACGAAGTACCAACTGAGCTTTTAAATTAGGAGAATTATTAAAAAACATAACAAAATTGATTTTTTTTATTTTTTTTTGGACGATTGTTAGAAAAAGTTTTTTTTGTGAATATTTTTAATGTTCTAAAAATATTTTTTATTTTATTAAATCTAAAATGTTTTTTAATCAATTGTTATAGTGTTTTGGGGGTTGATTGTTAACTTTAAAAAAATATTATAAAATTAGTTCAAAATCATGGTATAGTATTTTTAAAATATTTAATATTATATTTTTTTGATAAAAAATTTATAAAATACTTTAAATAGTTGACAAGGAAACAAGTTGTGGATTGAGGAAAAAATACATAGTAATTTTTGGAGGATATATTTATGATTTTTTAAAAAATAAAAATATAAAAACATTTTCTCGGACAATCATTTTTTGGATTTCTATTTTTTAAAATATCAAATACAGAGAACAATTTCATGGGGTGAGTCCTCATCCTAATGCCAAGTCAAGATAGCTAAGCCAAGATTGATATGTTCATGTATTTATTTCATGACGTTTACTACGATCTGAACCTTCGTCTATCATTTATCAAGATCTTTTAAGGGAACATTATTTGAAATTATGTGAGGGGTTCTGATTAATAAGTAGTTCGAAGAATGGTTTACTATGTAAACTGGTCATCATCTGAAACGAGGGTGCACGAGCAGAACGAACACAGGAACCCCCGACAGGACACACAACAGTTCATCCGCAGCAGCTCAGGAAAACACTGTTGTCAGCGTTCGTCGGAGGTATCTATCATAAAGTAGTGGTTGCACTGTCGCATCAGAGACTTTCTTCGGGAAAAGAAAAACAAAAAGCATTTCACAATAATAATCTTTTTTTGTCATCGTTTATGTATACTTCACAGAATACCGAATACGTCATTTGAAAGAAAGCATACTTGTAATTGTATTTATATACAAAGAATACAATCACTAATGTTAGTGAACAAATGCGTTGTAATTGGTGAGTTAGCACGGCCTGATCCACGGGTCGATGTTGGGAGCTTTTTGCAGGGTGATTCAGATGATGAGGTATCCGGGCTCTCGGGAAGAATTGTTTGTTGGCGTTGGTCGGGATCGGGGTTGATCGGCGACTCCTTGGCATCGGACGGTCGTGCTTCCGTGCCGAGTCCTTCACCATCGATGAGTGGTCGCCCTCATGTAAAAATAGCCTCCGTCGGGTGATACCCAGTCATGGCTCCTCCGACGAGCAAGTTAGTAACGACTGGGATTGCCTTTTCCCTCCCTTTTTTCGTCCTCTTGGTCGGAGGCTAGCCAGGGGTTTTATACTTTGGCGAGAGGGTTGAGGGCACATTGATTTGGCGTCGCCGTTGGTCCCCGAGGGATGGGACGACCCTTCTGACTGGCCACCATGCCAGGATATGCAGTGCGACATCAAACGACACCCCCAGAGCTCTCGGGATGGGACGTGTGGTATATCTTTTTGGTGTGAGCTCTCGGGACAGGACGTGTGGCGTGGGGCTCTAATGGGAAGTATTCAGACTGCCAAAATATATCGTATCAATTCTTTCTCTCCCCTCCCCCCTCCCTCCAAGGCATGCCGTGAGGTCCTTAACGAGCCAGGAGGCATGCCTGAGTTGGAGGGGTGTTGGTCGTTTAGGAGGAAAAAATAGAATTGACTCGTTGTGGTGCGATCAAAGGGGCAACGCCCCGTGCCTTGGGTAGGGTTACTCTACTGTCTCGACCGCCCTAGTCGGTCGAATGACCTGGTTTAGCACGAGTCGGAGTTACGGACCTCGATTTTGTGAGTCGACGAGCGAACCGAGGTGACCCGGTTAGGGCTGTTTAGAGGGAATCGAGGATCAACGTGGAGCGATTCATGCATCGGACCAAGAGGGGCGTCGGGTCGACCGCGAGGTATGACTCGGGCGTCAGGTCTTTTGAAATGCGGCTCGGGCATCAGATCAGTCACGAGGTATGACTCGGGCGTTGGGTCATTCGAGATGCGGCTCGGGCATCAGATCGGCTGTGAGGTATGACTCGGACGTTGGATCGCTCGAGATGCAGCTCGGGCATCGGATCCAGACCTATGGGCTGAGTGGTTTAAGCTCGTGCTCGGGTTATGGTGCCGGCGGGTCGCTTGTCGAGAGTGATCTAGAGCGACCTGGGCAGGAGCCTGACTTGCGGGCCGAGCGACTACGCTCATGCACAGGTTTCAGTGCCGGTAGGTCGCTTGTCGAGAGCGACCTGGAGTGACCCGGGCAGAGTCGACGAGCGAACCGAGTAACTATGCTCGGGCTAGGGCCTTAGTGTTGGTGGGTCACCTGTCGAGAGCGATCTGGAGCAACCCGGGTAAGAGCCTGACCTGCGGGCTGAGCGACTACGCTCGTGCTCAGGTTTCGGTGTCGGCGGGTCGCTTGTCGAGAGCGACCTCGGCAGAGTCGACGAACGAACCAAGTGACTATGCTCGGGCTCGGGCCTTGGTGTCGGCGAGTCGCCTGTCGAGAGCGATTTGGAGCGACCGGGGCAAGAGCCTGACCTGCGGGGCCAAGCGACTACGCTCGTTCTTAGGTTTCGGTGCCGGTGGGTCGCTTGTCGAGAGTGACCTGGAGCGACGAGTCGGCGAGTGAACCGAGTGACTATGCTCGGGCTTAGGCCTTGGTGCCGGCGGGTCGCCTGTCGAGAGCGATCTGGAGCGACCCGGGCAAGAGCCTGACCTGCGGGCCGAGCAACTACGCTCATGCTCAGGTTTTGATGTCAGCGAGTCACCTATCGAGAGCGACCTAGAGCGACCCGGGCAGAGTCGGCGAGGGAACCGAGTGACTATGCTCGGGCTCAGGCCTTGGTGCTAGTGGGTCACTTGTCGAGAGCGATCTGGAGCGACCTGAGCAAGAGCCTGTTGAATCTCGTATTTTGATGATGAAACCAATTGATAATTGTGTTTATGTTTTAATCTGCGTTTTGAGTGACGCAGGATGCTTCGATCAGGATGAGATAATTAAAGCAGGAAAAATCATGTTGTGCCGGAGAAACATGTTAGAAGATTGGACGTCGGGCCGATGGATCGATCGACGTATCGACAGAAGGCTTCGGGCCATGGACTAGGGCATCGGGCCAAGAAGAGCGGGTATTGCGCCAAGGATATCGGAGTTACGGAGTCAACTGGCCGATTGAGCAATGGGCCGTAGGAGAGGACGATGCGCCGAAGAATCAGACGAAGCGTCGAGGAACCAATGACATGCCGGACAACTTATTTAATTGCTTAGGATTAATTGTCTCGATCGAAGTTCTGTTTTAATTGTGCAGGATTAACTATGATAACGATGAAGACATAAAGCAAAATAAAGTGTCAGAGTCAAGTGCGAAGGATTCATTGCGAGTTCGAGAGTTCGACGGAAGTCCGAAGGTTCGTCGGGAACACTATCGGAACTAGCCGAGAATGAGTTGGGAGCTTCCCGAAGGGTTTTTCGGAAGCTCGCCGGAAGGTTCATTGGAAGTTCGCGGAGCTCGCCGAGAAAGATCAGAGCTTGCCGAAGAAGCTCGTTGGAACTCGCTAAGATCAAATCGTGAAGTCTAGGAGCTTACTGGGAGTCCGCAGGATGGTTTCAGAGAGTTCATCGGATGATCGCCGGAAGTTTGCCGGAAGCTCGCCATAAGAAGTCTTGACTTGCGGACTTTGTAATAGCTTAGAAAAATATCTTTAAATTCATAGTTAGTACGTTAATTAGGGTTAGGATAAGGTGTTAATCTTATAACACAAGTAGGGGCCAATTGGGCCCAAGTTCGGACTGGTTTGGGCCAAGTTTGGAGCCCAACTAGTGAGCTTAAACAGTGTAGGCGGTGGCACCGCCCAGGAGAGGATCTCCCAGCAAAGCTGGGCGGTGCAACCGCCCCAGGTAGGCGGTGGCACCGCTAGGGCTCAATCTCCGAGTGAGACTGGGCGGTGCAACCGCCCTTGACAAGCGGTGGCACCGCCCAGAGGCTCAGTCTCCGAGCTCTGCCAAGCGGTGCAACCGCCAGACCCCGGAATTCCGGGAGATGACAGATTTGAGCTCCAAATTCAAACTGGTTTGGAGCCTATAAATACCCCTCCAATCCCTGGGTAAAATACACAAGCACAGAGAGATTAAAAGAGAGTAAACACTACTGCAATCTCTAGAATTTCCCTCCTCTAGCTTAAGTGTTAGAATTCTGTTTAAGAGAGGAGAGTGAGTGCTTGTAAGGGTTATCTCCTAAACCCAGTAAAAGGAGAAGAGGGGTGTAAGAAGGAGGTTGATCTTCGCCTAGTAAAGGAAGATCGTTAGTGGATGCCGGTGGCCTCGACGGAAGAGGAATCAGAGGAGTGGATGTAGGTCATGATTGACCGAACCACTGTAAACTCCCATCTTCTCTGGTTTGCATTTACTTTGAGCTTATTATCCTTACTGCAAACCTCCTTCATAGCTTACTGCCTTTTGCGCTTTTACGATTGCGTTTCCAAGCTTAATATTTTCCGAATCGTGTTTAGACGTAAATCGCTTTTCTCGTACGAACATCGTATTTCAGTTTGCGCTTACATTCTGATTTCCATCACAATAGCAAACTGCCTTAATAGATTCGTTTTAACTGCTTCTTGCCTAATCACAAGTTAAAGTGATTTACGAATCGGCTTTTCTACTGAAATCGGCTTTGTCGTACGAACGCTGTTTTAAACGTTGAAAGTTTTCCGTTGCACTAATTCACCCCCCCCTCTTAGTGCTCTTAATCCTAACAATTGGTATCAGAGCTCGGTATTTCTCATTTCGGATTTACACCTGAGAGAAATGGCTCTTCATGGCTTTAAACATGGTTTTTCTGTTGTTCGTCCACCGTTGTTTAACGGATTGGACTACACTTATTGGAAAACTCGAATGAGAGTTTTCTTGATTTCTATGAATTTAGAGTTATGGAACATTGTTGAAAACGATTTTCAACTTCCCTCTAAACCGATGAACGAATGGTCGGATTTGGAGAAGAAGTATTTTTCTTTAAACGCAAAGGCTATGAATGCCTTGTTTTGTGCACTTGACAAAAATGAATTTAATCGCGTTTCAATGTGTGATTCGGCTTTTGATATTTGGAGAACTCTTGAGGTCACTCATGAAGGCACTAGCCGAGTGAAAGAGTCCAAAATCAACATTCTCGTGCATTCTTACGAACTTTTTCAAATGAAGCCTTGCGAAACCATTGTTGACATGTACACCCGTTTCACAGATGACGTCAATGGTTTAAGAGCTCTTGGCAAATATTTTTCGGATTTTGAACTCGTAAACAAGATTTTACGTTCTCTTTCTAAGAAGTGGGATTCAAAAGTAACTGCAATACAAGAAGCTAAAAACCTAAACAACTTACCACTTGAAGAACTAATTGGTTCGTTGATGACATATGAAATGGTGCGCAATGCACATGATGAACAAAACAACCTTCTAAAGAACGGGAAGGATTTAGAACCCCGGACAAATGAATACCACTTGAGCGATGACTCAAGTGATGAGGACAATGATGAACTTGAACTTCGAACACTAAATCTTAATAAGTTTATTAAACAAAAATCTAAAATAAACAATGAACTTGAACGGAGGAAGAGGCCAAAGAAGAAGAACACAAAGTGGGATGAATCGAGCTCCTCCGAAGACGAGGAGAAAATCAAGAAAGGCGAGGTGGCAAACTACGCCTTAATTGCTTTCAATGAAAAGGTAATCGAAATCCCCCTGATTTATTTTGAAATTACTTGATGCTTTCACGATGTATTTTTTTTTTAGTTTAGAATTAATTTTCTTGAAAATTACATGTTTAAAAATAAAAATACAAAAATTATGATCATGCTAGTAATTTCGAAAATGATAACATTGCATATTTTTTGATAAACAAACAAAATGATTTTGATTGAAAATATGAAATTATGGTTAAAAAGTAATAATGTGTATCATGTTTGATTAACATTGTTGAATGAAATCATGTTTGATTTGAAGTAATACATAATAATGTAATAAAAATATTAAATGTTTTTGATACAATGATTGATAATTTTATGCATGAGATTTTAAGTTATACATGATGATAAGCATGTGTTATTTTCATGAGTGTATTTAAAAAACATATGGAAAAACCATGTCTGAATGCATGAAAGTGTTAAACTTCATTTTCGGATTTTCTTGACCATAACAATTAATTTTTTAGAATATATTGATCTTGGTGGTCTTATGATGAAATTCATTTTTCGATCCTAAACGTTGATACATGTTTTTTATTTAACATAAATGAAAAAGCATGCTAACATGAAATCAAATACTTAAAAAAAAAGGGGGAAAATATATTATGAAATAATGAATCTACCTATGTTATGAATTTTGTGAATCATAAAAGTGATTTTTATGATTTAAATTTGAAATGAGTTTTATCAAAATCATGATATTGATTTCTTGGAATAACATGAGATTACCTTTGATGATCATTTTGATTCATGGAATTTTGGATTCATGACTTGGTCTTACATTTGCTTATGAGATGGTTGAAATCTTTGTACCTTTGAATTCTTCTCTTCTCCTTTCAATTTTTGAATTTATGCATGTTATATGTTGAAGATTTGTATCATGCATATCTAAGAAATATTGATGTGACAAATTAAAAATAAATGATGATTTTTCTCTTGAATATAACTTGTGATATTTTTTATATAAATCATCATTTTGATTTCTCGACATTCGATACATGAGATTTTATTATAAATCAAAATTTCTCATTAATCGATCTTCTACGAGTTTACGTGATATTCTCTTGAGAGGAGATTTTCAAAATTAATCATGATTTTTCCTTGTGAGTTCTTAGAATTATTACTTGATTAAAACAAAATATCTTCTTTGTACTCCTATGATTTTTCTTGATATTTTATTTAAAGAAGATATTTACTATATGAATCATGTCTTTTGGTATTCAAATGATTTTATCCTTCATGACATGATTTCTTTGTATTTATGGCTTGCATGGCTTGAAATGTTTTGATATGATGCATGCGATGATGAAATATTCATGAAGTTAAAATGATGTATGCAATACTTATGATAATGATGTACATGATGTATTTATTGCATATGATGTGTATCATGAATGCTTTAAATGATGAATGTTTGGTATCATGATCAACATGTTGATAAATACTTAAAAATTTTAATGTTTGAGTATCATGTATAATATGCCCATTAATGATGATTGATTTATTTTTTGGTATCGTGCATGAAAAATAAGGTTTTTGAAATTGTGTATGTTTTAATTTGAATATATAATGATGCACAAATAAGATTGATACTTACCTTTGTCATAATATGAAAATTGATATAAGGGTCTTCCCTTGTTTTTGACAATGACAAAGGGAGAGCAAGAATTTCTAGCGTGAACATCATGAAAAGAGGCAAACTAGCTAGCTTGCACAATTCAAGATGAAAGCAAAAATTGTACTTCTCAAAAGAGAAGATGCAAATATAACATTTGCCAAATTATTTGCTTGCCTCATGTAAAACATTATCTCTTGCTAGTTTGGCATTTTGCTAGCTTGCATTTTGCAAAGAAAGAAAAAATGACACTTCTCAAAAGGGAAGAAAGAGCTTGTCATCTTGAACATCACAAGCCTGCCTATCTTAAAAAACAAAAATTACAAAAGTGCTAGCTTGCCTATCTCAAGAAGCAAAACTTGCAACTTGCACATTGCAATAGGAAGCAAGAATCATGAGCCTACACAAGAAAGTTATCTTGCATTTGCTTTCGAAGTTTTTGCTAGCTTGTATATTATGAAACTTGTATATCGTAAAAATTGCTAGCTTGTAGTCTAAAGAGAAGCAAAAAGTTGCTATCTCAAAAGAAGCAAATGTGCTATCTTGCCTATCTCAAGAGGCAAAGATGCTAACTTGCACATCTAGCAAAACTTGACAAATTTGCGAAGCAAGAGTTGCTTTCTTAAACATCTTAAAACTGATAGCTTGTAGGTTCTAAAATGTTATAATATTGCTAGCTTGCATGATGTAGAACTTGCTATCTTGAACATTACCAAAAGTGCTATCTTGTATGATGTAAAACTTGCATATATGAAACTTAATAGTTTAAATGTTCTAAGCATGATGTAATACTTGCTAAATTTTCTGGCTTCAAAACTGCATGATGATAAAACTTGATATTATATTTTTCATGCAATTAGTTGAACTAATATTCCAAACACTTGATTGTGGTACTTCTCCTTTTTGTTGATGACAAAGGGGGAGAAGTATGTTGATGTCATGACATGTTATGCATAAGTTCATGATGATGTGTTGCAAGTATTCATGATGAATATTGCAATGACTTGAATTCAGTTTGAATTCAAGGTTCTATCAATATGTCATATTGATAGGGGGAGTTTGTTTAAACTCCGGGAGTTAAGTTTAACTCCGTCATCAATTGGTTGTCATCATAAAAAAGGGGGAGATTGTTGAATCTCGTATTTTGATGATGAAACCAATTGATAATTGTGTTTATGTTTTAATCTGCATTTTGAGTGACGCAGGATGCTTCGATCAGGATGAGACAATTAAAGCAGGAAAAATCATGTTGTGCCGGAGAAACATGTCAGAAGATTGGACGTCGGGCCGATGGATCGGTCGACGTATCGACAGAAGGCTTCGGGCCGTGGACTTGGACATTGGGCCAAGAAGAGCGGGTATTGTGCCAAGGATATCGGAGTTACGGAGTCAACTGGCCGATTGGGCAATAGGCCGCAGGAGAGGACGATGTGCCGAAGAATCGGACGAAGCGTCGAGGGACCAATGATATGTTGGACAACTTATTTAATTGCTTAGGATTAATTGTCTCGATCGAAGTTTTGTTTTAATTGTGCAGGATTAACTTTGATAACGATGAAGACATAAAGCGAAATAAAGTGTCGGAGTCAAGCGCGAAGGATTCGTTGCGAGTTCGAGAGTTCGACGGAAGTCCGAAGGTTCGTCGGGAACGCTACCGGAACTAGCCGAGAATGAGTTGGGAGCTTGCCGAAGGGTTTTTCGGAAGCTCGTCGGAAGGTTCATTGGAAGTTCGCGGAGCTCGCCGAGAAAGATCAGAGCTTGCTAAAGAAGCTCGTTAGAACTCGCTAAGATCAAATTATGAAGTCTAGGAGCTTGCCGGGAGTCCGCATAATGGTTTCCGAGAGTTCATCGGAAGATCGTCGGAAGTTTGCCGGAAGCTCGCCAGAAGAAGTCTTAACTTGCGGACTTTATAATAGCTTAGAAAATGTCTTTAAATTCATAGTTAGCACGTTACTTAGGGTTAGGATTAGGTGTTAATCCTATAACCCAAGTAGGGGCCAATTGGGCCCAAGTTGGGACTGGTTTGGGCCAAGTTTGGAGCCCAACCAGTGAGCTGAAATAGTGTAGGCGGTGGCACCGCCCAGGAGAGGATCTCCCAGCAAAGCTGGGCGGTGCAACTGCCCCAGGCAAGCGGTGGCATGGCTAGGGCACAGTCTCCGAGCGAGACTAGGCGGTGCAACCGCCTCTGACAGTGGTGCAACCGCCCCAGTCAGGCGGTAGCACCGCCTGAGCTCGGTCTCTGAGCTCTGCCAGGCGGTGCAACCGCCCCTGACAAGCGGTGGCACCGCCCAGAGGCTCAGTCTCCGAGCTCTGCCAGGCGGTGCAACCGCCCCAGTAAGGCGGTGCAACCGCCAGACCCCGGAATTTCAGGAGATGACAGATTTGATCTCCAAATTCAAACTGGTTTGGAGCCTATAAATACCCCTCCAATCCCTGGGTAAAATACACAAGCACAGAGAGATTAAAAGAGAGAAAACACTACTGCAATCTCTAGAATTTCCCTCCTCTAGCTTAAGTGTTAGAATTCTGTTTAAGAGAGGAGAGTGAGTGCTTGTAAGGGTTGTCTGCTAAATCCAGTAAACAGAGAAGAGGGGTGTAAGAAGGAGGTTGATTTTCGCCTAGTAAAGGAAGATCGTTAGTGGATGCCGGTGGCCTCGACGGAAGAGGAATTAGAGGAGTGGATGTAGGTCACGATTGACCGAACCACTGTAAACTCTCGTCTTCTCTGGTTTGCCTTTACTTTGAGCTTATTATCCTTACTGCAAATCTCTTTCATAGCTTACTGCCTTCTGCGCTTTTACGATTGCGTTTCCAAGCTCAATATTTTCTGAATCGTGTTTAAACGTAAATTGCTTTTCTCATACGAACATCATATTTCAGTTTGCGCTTACATTCTGATTTCCATCACAACAACAAACTGCCTTAACAAATTCGTTTTAACTGCTTCTTGCCTAATCACAAGTTAAAGTGATTTATGAATCGGCTTTTCTACTGAAATCAGCTTTGTCATACGAACACAGTTTTAAATGTTGAAAGTTTTCCGCTGCACTAATTCACCCCCCCCTCTTAGTGCTCTTGATCCTAACAGAGCCTGACCTGCGGGCCGAGCGACTATGCTTGTGCTCAGGTTCGGTGCCAACGGGTCTCCTATCGAGAGTGACTGAGAGCGGCCTGGGCAGAGTCGGTGAGTAAACCGAGTGACTATGCTCAGGCTCGGGCCTTGGTGCCAGTGGGTCACTTGTCGAGAGCGATCTGGAGCGACCCGGGCAAGAGCCTGACCTGTGGGCTGAGCGACTACGCTCGTGCTCAGGTTTCAGTGCCGGCGGGTCTCCTGTCGAGAGCAACCTAGAGCGACCCGGGCAGAGTCGGCAAGCGAACCTAGTGACTATGCTCGAGCTCGGGCCTTAGTGCCGGCATGTCACTTATCGAGAGTGATCTAGAGCGACCCGGGCAAGAGCCTGACCTGCGGGCCAAGCGACTACGCTCGTGCTTAGGTTTCGGTGCCAATGGGTTGCCTATCGAGAGCGATCTAGAGCGACCCGGGCAGAGTAGGCGAGCGTGTTGAACCTCAGATTTTGATGTTGAAGTCAATTGTCATTTGGTTATCTAATCCATATGTTGAGATAAGTTTGCAGGATTTGTTAGGATCGGAGTGGCACTAAGGGGGGAGGGGAATTAGTGCAGCGGATTAAAACTTCGGTTTTGGGAAAATCTTTCGTACGATAAAAAATAATATCGATGAAAACTGATTTTGGAAGCTTGGTAACTTAGAAGCGTATGGAAGCGTAGTGACTAAGTAAAGAAGTTTGCAGTATGTAAATGGCAAAGTAGGATGCAAACCAGATAACACAGCAATTTTAAAGTGGTTTGGTCAAAATGACCTATATCCACTTGCGAAGCCTTCTTCGAAGAGGCTCCCAACTTCCACTAGCAAATCTCTTTGTAGGGGAAGGACTAATACCCCTCTTACAACCTTTACAAGTGGTTCACACTCTCACAATTCTTTTCAACAAGATGGGAGGAGGTGAACACTCAAGCAATTTGAAAAACAAGACTTGCTAAGACTTATCTAAGGCTCTTATCTCAAACTATTGCTTTGCAAAAGGTTGTAATCTCAGCTGAGAATTGAGGGGTATTTATAGGCCCCAAGAGGATTCAAATTTGGGCTCCAAAATTTGAATTCTCTTGGATTTCCGAGGCTGGCGGTGCCACCGCCGGATCTCTCGGGTGCCAGGCGGTGCCACCGCTCAGTTCTCGGGTTCTAGGCGGTGCCACCGCCTACACTATTTTAGCTCACTGGTTGGGCTCTAAACTTAGCCCAAACCAGTTCGAACTTGAGCCCAATTGGCCCATACTTGGGTTATAGGATTAACACCTAATCCTAACCCTAATTAACATACTAACTACAAATTTAAAGACATTTCCTAAGCTATTACAAAGTCCGTAAGTCAAGACTTCTTCTGACGACATTTCGGCGAACTTCCGGCGGTTTTATGATAAACTCTCGGAAACCATTCTGCGGACTCCCGGCAAGTTCCTAGACTTCACGATTTGATCTTGGTGAGTTCCAACAAGCTTCTTCGGCAAGCTTTGATCTTTCTCGGCGAGCTCCGTGAACTTCCCACGAACCTTTCGGCGAGCTTCCGAAAAACCCTTCGGCAAGCTCCCTACTCATTCTCGGCTAGTTCCGGCAGCATTCCTGACGAACCTTCGGACTTCCATCGAACTCTCGAACTCCCAACGAATCCTTCGCGCTTGACTCCGACACTTTGTTTTGCTTTATGTCTTTGTCATTATCGTAGTTATTCTTGCACAAACAAACTAAAACTCTACTCCGATCTAGACAATTATTACAACACGAATAGACATTCTGCTGCCCGGCACGTCATTGGTTGGCACTTCGTCTGATTCTTCAGCGCATCGTCCACTCTTGCGGCTTGTTGCCCAATCGGTGGTTGACCTCCGCAACCCCGATATCCTTGGCTCAATTCCACTCTCCTTGGCCCGATGCCCGACGTCCAAAGCCTTCTGCCGTCCAATATCCTTACGTGATCTCCTCCAACGCAACGTCAATTCCTCCTGCGTCAATTGTCTAATCCTGATCGAGTAGACCTGCATCACTCAAAATGCAGTTAAACATCTAAACACAATCAATTAGTTTCATCATCAAAATTTGAATTTCAACAGGATTAACTACGATGGCATTAAGATATGCAGCAGGTGTTGCGTTGGAGTCAAGACCATGATCACGTTGGGGGTTTGAGAGTTTGACGGAAGTCCGGACGGTCGTCGGAGGTTCTACGGGAACAAATCCAAGAAGTCTAGGAGCTTGCTAAAGAAGCTCGTTGGAACTCGCCAAGAGGATCATCGCAAGTCCAAAAGTTTGCCGAAAGTCCGTCGGCGCATCACCGAGGGTTCGTCGGATGTTCGCCGGAAGCTCGTTGGAAGAAGCGATTGACGCACCGGAACACGAGTTGCAGTATTAATATCTTAAATGTTGTAGTTAGCATGAAGATTAAGTTAGGAATGGGAGGTGATCCCATTAACTTAATCTAGGGCCAATTGGGCCCTTGACAGACCCAAATTGGGCCGAATGGATCAGCCCATTCGGACTGAGATTTCCCGGCCGGCAGTGGCACCGCCCAGAAGCTCAGTCTCCGAGTGAAGTCGGGTGGTGGTACCGCCCCTATCAAGTGGTGGTACCACCTGAGCTCGGTCTCCTAGTAGTGTCAGGCGGTAGTATCGCCCAGTTCTGGCAGTGGTACATGTTAGGATCACGAGTACAAAGAGGGGGGGGGGGGGAATTAGTGCAGCGAAAAACATTCAACGTTTAAAACTGCATTCGTACGACAAAGCCGATTTCAGTAGAAAAGTCGATTCGTAAATTTCTTTGACTTAAGATCAGGTAAGAAGCAGTTAAAACAAATCTATAAAGGCAGTTTGCAGTTATGATGGAAATCAGAATATAAGCGCAAATTGAAATACGATGTTTGTACGGTAAAAGCGATTTTAGTAGAAAAGCCGATTCGTAAATCACTTTAACGTGTGATTAGGCAAGAAGCAGTTAAAACGAATCTGTTAAGGTAGTTTGCTGTTGTGATGGAAATCAGAATGTAAGCGCAAACTGAAATACGATGTTCGTACGAGAAAAGTGATTTACGTCTAAACACGAATTGAAAAATATTGAGCTTGGAAACGCAATTGTAAAAGCGCAGAAGGCAGTAAGCTATGAAGGAGGTTTGCAATAAGGATAATAATCTCAAAGTAAATGCAAACCAGAGAAGACGGGAGTTTACAGTGGTTTGGTCAATCGTGACCTACATCCACTCCTCTGATTCCTCTTCCATCGAGGCCACCGGCATCCACTAATGATCTTCCTTTACTAGGCGAAGATCAACCTCCTTCTTACACCCCTCTTCTCCTTTTACTGGGTTTATGAGACAACCCTTACAAGCACTTACTCTCCTCTCTTAAACAGAATTTTAACACTAAAGCTAGAGGAGGGAAATTCTAGAGATTGCAGCAGTGTTTTCTCTCTTTTAATCTCTCTATGCTTGTATATTTTACCCAGGGATTGGAGGGATATTTATAGGCTCCAAACCAGTTTGAATTTGGAGCTCAAATATGTCATCTCCCGGAATTCCGGGGTCTGGCGATTGCACCGCCTGACTGGGCTTGAAGACTGAGCCTTTGGGCGGTGCCACCGCTTGTCAGGGGCGGTTGCACCACCTGGCAGAGCTCGGAGACCGAGCTCAGGTGGTGCCACCGCCTGACTGGGGCGGTTGCTCCACCCAGCCAGAGCTCGAAGACCGAGCTCAAGCGGTGCCACCGCCTGACTGGGGCAGTTGCACCGCCCAGCCAGAGCTCGGAGACCGAGCCCTGGGCGGTGCCACCGCCGACCCAGGTGGTGCCACCTTTGGGAGAGAGATCTGGGTCCGAATGGGTTGATCCATTCGGCCCAATTTGGTTCTTTCAAGGGCCCAATTGCCCCTAGATTAAGTTAATGGGATCACCTCCCAATTCTAACTTAATCATCGTGCTAACTACAACAATTCTTAAGACTTTTACTACAGCTTGCTCCGGTGCGTCAATCGCTTCTTCCGACGAGCTTCCGGCGAACTTCTGGCGAACATCCGACGGTCCTCCGACGATGCTCCTACGGACTTCCGACAAACTCGTGGACTTGTGACGATCCACTTGGCGAGTTCTGACGAGCTTCTTTTGGTAAGCTCCTGGACTTCTCGGATTTGTTCCCGCAGAACCTCCGATGACCGTCCGTACTTCCGTCAAGCTCTTGAACTCCCAACGTGATCATAGTGCTGACTCCGGCGCAACTCCTGCTGCATGTCTTACTTTCATCGTAGTTAATCCTGCACATTTAAAACAAAACTTCGATCGAGACAATTAATCATAAGCAATTAACCAAGTTGTTCGGCATGTCATTGGTCCCTCGACGCTTTGTCCGATTCTTCGGTGCTCTCCTGCGGCCTATTACCCAATCAGCCAGTTGACTCCGCAACTCCGATATCCTTGGCACAATACCCGCTCTTCTTGGCCCAATGCTCGAGTCCATGGCCCGAAGCCTTATGTCGATACGTCGATCGATCCACCGACCCAACGTCCAATCTTCTGACATGTTTCTCCGGCACAACATGATTTTTCCTGCTTTAATTGTCTCATCATGATCGAAGCATCCTGCGTTACTTAAAACATAGATTAAAATATAAACACATATCAAGTGGTTTCATCATCAAAATACGAGATTCAACAATCTCCCCCTTTTTTATGATGACAACCACTTGATGACGGAGTTAACCTTAACTTTCAGAGTTTAAATAAACTCCCCCTATCAATATGCCATATTGATAGAACCTTGAATTCAAACTGAATTCAAGTCATTGCAATATTCATCATGAATACTTACAACATATCATCATGAACTTATGCATAACATGTTATGTCATCAACATACTTCTCCCCCTTTGTCATCAACAAAAAGGAGAAGTACCACAATCAAGTGTTTGGAGTATTAGTTCAACTTATTGCATGAAAAACATAATATCAAGTTTTATCATCATGCAGTTTTGAAGCCAGAAAATTTAGCAACTACTACATCATGCTTAGAACATTCAAGCTATCAAGTTTTAGATATGCAAGTTTTACAGCATACAAGATAGCACTTTTGGTAATATTCAAGATAGCAAATTCTACATCATGCAAGCTAGCAATATTATAACATTTTAGAACACGCAAGCTAGCAGTTTTGAGATGTTCAAGAAAACAACTCTTGCTTCTTGAGATATGCAAATTTGTCAAGTTTTGCTAGATGTGCAAGTTAGCATTTTTGCCTCTTGAGATAGGCAAGATAGCACTTTTACAATTTTTGTTTCTTAAGATAGGCAAGCTTGTGATGTTTAAGATAACAAGCTCTTTCTTCTCTTTTGAGAAGTGCCGTTTTTGCTTTCTTTGCAAAGTGCAAGCTAGCAAAATGCCAAACTAGCAAGAGATAATGTTTTACATGAGGCAAGCGAACAATTTGACAAATGTTACATTTGCATCTTCTCTTTTGAGAAGTGCAATTTTTGCTTTCATCTTGAATTGTGCAAGCTAGCTAGTTTGTCTCTTTTCATGATGTCCACGCTAGAAATTCTTGCTCCCCCTTTGTCATTGTAAAAAACAAGGAAAGACTCTTATATAAATTTTCATATTATGACAAAGGTAAGTATCAATCTTATTTATGTATCATTATATATTCAAATTAAAACATACACAATTTCAAAAACCTTATTTTTTTCATGCATGATATCGAAAAATAAATCAATCATAATTAATGGGCATATCATACATGATACTCAAACATTAAAATTTTTAAGCATTTATCAACATGTTGATCATGATATCAAATATTCATCATTTAAAGCATTCATGATACACATCATATGCAATAAATACATCATGTACATTATTATCATAAGTATTGCATACATCATTTTAACTTCATGAATATTTCATCATTGCATGCATCATATCAAAACATTTCAAGCCATGCAAGCGATAAATACAAAGAAATCATGTCATGAAGGATAAAATCATTTGAATACCAAAAGACATGATTCATATAGTAAATATCTTCTTTAAATAAAATATCAAGAAAAATCATAGGAGTACAAAGAAGATATCTTGTTTTAATCAAGTAATAATTCTAAGAACTCATAAGGAAAAATCATGATTAATTTTGAAAATCTCCTCTCAAGAGAATATCACGTAAACTCGTAGAAGATCGATTAATGAGAAATTTTGATTTATAATAAAATCTCATGTATCGAATGTCGAGAAATCAAAATGATGATTTATATAAAAAATATCACAAGTTATATTCAAGAGAAAAATCATCATTTATTTTCAATTTATCACATCAATATTTCTTAGATATGCATGATACAAATCTTCAACATATAACATGCATAAATTCAAAAATTGAAAGGAGAAGGGAAGAATTCAAAGGTACAAAGATTTCAACCATCTCATAAGCAAATATAAGACCAAGTCATGAATCCAAAATTCCATGAATCAAAATGATCATCAAAGGTAATCTCATGTTATTCCAAAAAATCAATATCATGATTTTGATAAAACTCATTTCAAATTTAAATCATAAAAATCACTTTTATGATTCACAAAATTCATAACATAGGTAGATTCATGATTTCATAATATATTTTTCCCCTTTTTTTTTAAGTATTTGATTTCATGTTAGCATGCTTTTTCATTTATGTTAAATAAAAACATGCATCAACGTTTAGGATCGAAAAATGAATTTCGTCATAAGACCACCAAGATCAATATATTCTAAAAAATTAATTGTTATGGTTAAGAAAATCCAAAAATGAAGTTTAACACTTTCATGCATTCAGACATGGTTTTGCCATATGTTTTTCAAATACACTTGTGAAAATAACACATGCTTATCATCATGTATAACTTAAAATCTCATTTATAAAATTGTCAATCATTGTATCAAAAACATTTAATATTTTCATTACATCATTATGCATTACTTCAAATCAAACATGATTTCATTCAACAATATTAATCAAACATGATACACATTATTACTTCTTAACCATGATTTCATATTTTCAATCAAAATCATTTTGTTTGTTTATCATAAAATATGTAATGTTATCATTTTCGAAATTACTAGCATGATCATAATTTTTGTATTTTTATTTTTAAATATGTAATTTTAAAAAAAATTAATTCTAGACTAAAAAAAAAAATACATCATGAAAGCATCAAGTAATTTCAAAATAAATCAGGGGGATTTCGATTACCTTTTCATTGAAAGCAGTTAAGGCGTAGTTTGCCACCTCGCCTTTCTTGATTTTCTCCTCATCTTCGGAGGAGCTCGATTCATCCCAATTTTTGTTCTTCTTCTTGCATTCAAAGCAAGTAATTCCATTCTTTTTGTTTTTTAATTTTTGTTTCATTTGTAGTTTAAGTTCACCATCACTTGAGCTTATGCTCGAGTGATCTTGAAATGTTCTATATCCCAAATCCTTCTTGTTCTTTGGAAGGTTGTTTTATTCATCATGTTCATCATGTGCATTGCGCACCATTTCATATGTCATCAATGAACCGATAAGTTCTTCAAGTGGAAAAATATTTAAATCTTTTGTTTCTTGTATTGCCGTTACTTTTGGTTCCCAAGCTTTAGAAAGTGATCGTAAAACTTTACTTATAAGTTCAAAATTCGAAAAAGATTTACCAAGAACTCTTAGATTATTGACGACATCCGTGAAACGGGTGTACATGTTGCCTATAGTCTCGCTTGGTTGCATTCGAAAAAGCTCAAAATCATGCAATAAAATGTTAACTTTCGAGTCTTTGACTCTACTAGTTCCCTCGTGCGTGATTTCAAGTGTTCGCCAAATATAAAAAGCCGTTTCGCACATAGAAATCCGATTGAATTCATTTTTGTCCAAAGCGCAAAATAAGGCATTCATAGCCTTTGCGTTTAAAGAAAAATACTTCTTCTCCAAATCCGACCATTCGTTCATCGGTTTAGAGGGAAGTTGAAAACTGTTTTCAAAAATATTCCATAAATCCAAATTCATAGAAATCAAGAAAACTCTCATTTGAGTTTTCCAAAAAGTGTAGTCCAATCCGTGAAACAACGGTGGACGAACAACCGAAAAACCCTCTTTAAAGCCATGAAGAGCCATTTCTCTCGGGTGTAAATCTGAAATAAGAAATACCGGGCTCTGATACCAATTATTAGGATCAAGAGCACTAAGAAGGGGGGGAATTAGTGCAGCGGAAAACTTTCAACGTTGAAAACTGTGTTCGTACGACAAAGCCGATTTCAGTAGAAAAGTCGATTCGTAAATTTCTTTGACTTAAGATCATGTAAGAAGCAGTTAAAACAAATCTATAAAGGCAGTTTGCAGTTATGATGGAAATCAGAATGTAAGCGCAAACTGAAATACGATGTTCGTACGGTAAAAGCGATTTCAGTAGAAAAGCGGATTCATAAATCACTTTAACTTGTGATTAGGCAAGAAGCAGTTAAAACAAATCTGTTAAGGTAGTTTGCTATTGTGATGAAAATCAGAATGTAAGCGCAAACTGAAATACGATGTTCGTACAAGAAAAGCGATTTACGTCTAAACACGATTCGAAAAATATTGAGCTTGGAAACGCAATCCTAAAAGCGCAGAAGGCAGTAAGTTATGAAGGAGGTTTGCAGTAAGGATAATAAGCTCAAAGTAAATGCAAACCAGAGAAGACGAGAGTTTACAATGGTTCGGTCAATCGTGACCTACATCCACTCCTCCGATTCCTCTTCCGTCGAGGCCACCGGCATCCACTAACGATCTTCCTTTACTAGGCGAAGATCAACCTCCTTCTTACACCCCTCTTCTCCTTTTACTAGGGTTAGGAGACAACTCTTACAAGCACTCACTCTCCTCTCTTAAACATAATTTGAACACTTAAGCTAGAGGAGGGAAATTCTAGAGATTGTAGTAGTGTTTTCTCTCTTTTAATCTCTCTATGCTTGTATATTTTACCCAGGGATTGGAGGGGTATTTATAGGCTCTAAACCAGTTTGAATTTGGAACTCAAATCTGTCATCTCCCGGAATTCTGGGGTCTGGCGGTTGCACCGCCTAACAGGGCTCGAAGACTGAGCCTCTGGGCGATGCCATCGCTTGTCAGGGGTGGTTGCACCGCCTGGCAGAGCTCGAAGACCGAGCTCAGGCGGTGCCACCGCCTACCTGGGGCGGTGCTACCGCCTAACTGGGGCGGTTGCATCGCCCAGCCAGAGCTCGGAGACCGAGCCTTGGGCGGTGCCACCGCTGACCCAGGCGGTGCCACCTTTGGGCGAGAGATCTGGGTCCGAATGGGTTGATCCATTCGGCCTAATTTGGTTCTTTCAAGGGCCCAATTGCCCCTAGATTAAGTTAATGGGATCACCTCCCAATTCTAACTTAATCATCGTGCTAACTATGATAATTCTTAAGACTTTTACTACAGCTTGCTCCGGTGCGTCAATCGCTTCTTCCGGCGAGCTTCCAGCGAACTTCCGACGAACATCCGACGGTCCTCCGACGATGCTCCTATGGACTTCCGGCAAACTCTTGGACTTGCGATGATCCACTTAGCGAGTTCTGACGAGCTTCTTTTGGCAAGCTCCTGGACTTCTCGGATTTGTTCCCGCAGAACCTCCGACGACCGTCCGGACTTTCGTCAAGCTCTCGAACTCGCAACGTGATCATAGTCCTGACTCCAGCGCAACTCCTGCTGCATGTCTTACTTTCATCGTAGTTAATCCTGCACACTTAAAACAAAACTTCGATCGAGACAATTAATCCTAAGCAATTAACCAAGTTGTCCGGCATGTCATTGGTCCCTCGACGCTTCGTCCGATTCTTCGGCGCATCGTCCTCTCCTACGGCCTATTGCCCAATCGGCCAATTGACTCCGCAACTCCGATATCCTTGGCATAATACCCACTCTTCTTGGTCTAATGCTCGAGTCCATGGCCCGAAGCCTTCTGTCGATACATCGACCGATCCACCGACCCGACGTCCAATCTTCTGACATGTTTCTCCGGCACAGCATGATTTTTCCTGCTTTAATTGTCTCATCATGATCGAAGCATCCTGCGTTACTTAAAACATAGATTAAAATATAAACACATATCAAGTGGTTTCATCATCAAAATACGAGATTCAATAGTACCGCCCAGTTCTGGCGGTGGTACCACTAGGACCTAGGAAATCTAGGAGATGACACTTTTGAGCTCAAAATTCAAACTAGTTGGGGGCCTATATAAACCCCACCCTTTCCTACATGAAAGGGCACCGAAAGCTTGCATTTATTCTGAGAATTTGAGAGCTTAGAAGTGTTGTAAATGGCTAGGAGTTCTTCTCCCTCTTTTCTTCTAAGTTTTGATAATTCAAGAGAGGAGTGAAAATCTGTAAGGGTTGTCTCCTAAGCCCATTAAAAGGAGTAAAGCTGTAAAATAGTGGTTGGCCTCTGCCTATTGAAGGAGGGCCTATAGTGGACGTCGGTGACCTCATCGGAGGAGGAAGCCAAAAGTGGATGTAGGTTAAGATTGACCGAACCACTCTAAATCTCAGTTTTCATTTACATTCTGCTATCTATCTTAACTTCAAACCGCCTCCGTTGCTTTACTTCAACTATTCTTTTGTTTGATCTTAAGTTGAAGAATATTTCGAAATGGTTTTCATCGAAAATGCTTTCATCATACAAACATCGTTTTAAACCAACGAAAGTTTTCCGCTGTAGTAATTCACCCCCCCTCCCCTCTTAGTGCTCTTGATCCTAACAATTAGTATCAGAGCGGGGTTCACTCTCAATCAGATTAAAACGCAAGAGAGATGACATATGCCAGAAACTAAGAGGGTCACTCTATTACACATCCGCTCATGTTCAACGGGAGGGACTACACCTATTGGAAGACCCGAATGAGGATCTTCCTTATTTCCATGGATTTTAAACTTTGGAATATTGTTGAAAATGGATTTTCAAAGTCTTCTCTTCCAATGATCAATTGGAATGAATTGGAGAAGAAGACTTTCGCTCTTAATGCAAAGGCTATGAATGCCTTATTTTGTGCACTTGATAAAAACAAGTTCAATCGTGTTTCGATTTGTGAAACTATATTTGATATTTGGCATACACTCGAAGTGACTCATGAAGGCATAAGTAGAGTGAAAGAGTCAAAAATCAATCTTATAGTATATTCTTATGAACTTTTTCGAATGAAACCGAGCGAGACTATAGGCGACTTGTACACCCGTTTCACGAATGTCATCAATGGTCTAAAAGGGCTCGGTAAAAGTTTTTTGGATTTTGAGTTCGTTAATAAAATTCTAAGATCCCTTCCAAAGAGTTGGGACCCTAAAGTCACTGCTATTCAAGAGACTAAAGATTTAAATAACTTCCCTCTTAAAGAATTAATCGGGTCATTAATGACCTACGAAATGACTTACAAAGCTTATGAAGAGTAAGAAGACATCCTTCCAAAGAATAGGAAGGATATGACACTTAGAACTCTAGAAGACCACTTGAGAGAAAACTCAAGTGATGAGGACTTTGACGATGACTTGACACTTCTAATAAGAAAAATTTAAAAATTTATTAAAAGAACAAATTTTAAAATGACACTAAAATTAAACTTGAACCCAAAAAGGACCAAGTTATTTGCTACGAATGCAAGAAGCCGGGACACTACAAAAGTGATTATCCCCAAGCCAAAAAGAGAACACCAGAGAAGAAGGCACTCAAAGCAACGTGGGGTGACTCAAGCGCATCCGAAGAAGAGGAGTCCAACACCGAGCAAGTTGCTCATTACGCCCTAATGGCCATCGGAGAGGAGAAACATATACTATCACAAGCTAGGAGCAAGAGATGGTACCTTGATAATGGATGCTCAAGGTATATGACCGGAGATCCATCTCAATTCTCTAACCTCACTAGCATAGACTAAGGCTATGTCACCTTTAGAGATAACAACAAGGGTAAAATCATTGGCAAAGGAACCATAGGTAATAAATTCAACTTCTTTATTGAAGATGTTTTTGTTAGTTGATGGTTTAAAACATAACCTCTTGAGCATTAGTCAATTGTGTGATAAAGGATATATTGTCAAATTCGAATCTAATGCTTGCATCATTGAAAAACCACATAAAAACACATCTATGATTGCATTAAAACAAAATAACATATACACCATTGACATCAATGATTTTTGTAATGAAATGTGTTTCTCGGTTTTGAATGACGATGCTTGGCTTTGACATAGGAGATTAGGTCATGCTAGCATGAAACTAATCACTCAAATTTCATCCAAAGAACTTGTAAGAGGAATTCATAATATCAAGTTTATCAAAGATAATGTGTGTGATGCTTGTCAATTAGGAAAACAAATTAAGGATAGCTTCAAATCTAAGAACCAAAGAAGAACCTTTAGACCCTTGCAATTGATCCATATGGACTTACTCAGACCAATCTCTATATCAAGCCTAGGAAGTATCAAATACGCCTTTGTTATTGTAGATGATTACAGTAGATACACATGGACTTATTTCTTGAAACACAAAAAATGAATGCTTTAGATATTTCACCAAGTTTTGTAAACTTGTTCAAAATGAAAAGGGCTCTATGATTTCATCAATTAGAAATGATCACGATGGTGAATTTCAAAATTGTGATTTTCAAGAATTTTGTGAATTTAATGGATACAATCATAACTTCTCTACTCATAGAAATCCTCAACAAAATAGAGTAGTAGAAAGAAAAAATAAAAATTTATAAGAAATGGCAAGAACCATATTGAACGAACATAGCCTACCCAAATATTTTTGGGCCGAAGCCGTAAACACTAATATGCTATATTTTGAATAGAGTTCAAGTAAGACCCTTACTCACCAAAACTCCCTATGACTTGTGAAACAACAAAAAACCCAATATTTCATATTTTAAAGTTTTTGGGTGTAAGTGTTTTATCTTAAATGAAAAAGATGCCTTAGGAAAATTTGATGCTAAATTCGATGAAGGAAGTTTTTTTGGTTATTCTTCGGTTTCTAAAGCTTTTCGTATCTTCAATAAAAAAACTTTAATTATAGAATAATCCATTCATGTTGTTTTCAATGAGATTTTCGAAATCAAGAAAAACGATGTTGATGATGATGTTAATTTTGATTCTTTGAATTTAAATGAAACCCCTTCTCCAACTAGCAACTTGGATGCATCCACTTCCGAAACATCCTTACCTAAGGATTGGAAGTATGTAGATGCTTATCCTAAGGAGCTAATCTTAAAAGACACATCTAAGGGGGTTCAAACACGTTCTCTCTTAAAAATTTTTGTGCCAATGCCGCTTTTCTCTCCCAAATTGAACCTAAATGTATTGATGAAGCCATGAAAGATGATTCATGGATTATCGCAATGTGAGATGAGTTAAATCAATTTGAGAGAAATGAGGTATGGAAGCTTGTTCCTAGGCCAAATGACCATTTAGTTATTGGTGCTAAATAGGTCTTTAGAAATAAGCAAGATGAATATGGTATTGTGGTTAAAACAAGGCTAGATTAGTGACCAAAGGTTTCAACTAAGAAGAAGGTATCGATTATAAAGAAACCTTCGCTCTTGTGGCTCGATTAGAAGCCATAAGGATGCTCCTTGCCTATGCTAGTAATAATAATTTTAAGTTGTTTCAAATGGATATTAAAAGCGCTTTTCTTAATGGTTTTATTTCCGAAGAAGTTTATGTTGAACAACCTCCCGGATTTGAAAATAATAGCCACCCTAATCATGTGTTTAAATTAACTAAAGCTCTCTATGGTTTAAAACAAGCCCTAAGTGCTTGGTATGAGAGACTTAGTTCTTTTCTTATTGAAAATAATTTCTCAAAAGGCAAGGTCGATACTACATTGTTTATCAAAAATTTTGAAAATAATTTTCTCATTGTTCAGATTTATATTGATGATATTATTTTTGGTTCTACGAACGAATCTCTTTATGAATCTTTTGCTAGAATTATGAGAATTGAATTTGAAATGAGTTTGATGGGAGAATTAACCTTTTCTTAGGCTTACAAATTAAATAACTAAGCAATGACATCTTTATTAGTCAAACTAAATATATTTTAGATTTGCTAAAAAGATTTAATATGGATTGCTCAAAAGCTATCAACACTCCTATGAGCACCTCCACTAAGTTAGAAATTGATGAAAGTGGAGAAAGCTTCGATAAAAAAACTTATAGGGGTATGATAGGAAGTTTACTTTACCTCACTACAACTAGACCAGATATCATGTTCAGTGTAGGACTTTATGCTAGGTTTCAATTGAACCCTAAGATATCTCATCTCAAAGCAGTTAAAAGAATATTTAGATATCTTAAAGGTACCATAAATCTAGGATTATGGTATCCAAAAACTGAGAATTTTGAGTTAATTGCTTATGCTGATGCAGATTTTGCTAGGTGTAGACTATATAGAAAAACACATAAGGAAAATGTCAATTCTTGGGGTATGCCCTTATTTCCTAGTCATCTAAGGAATAAGACTCGGTTGCACTATCAACAACCGAAGCTAAGTATATTGCAGCTAGTGCATGCTGTGCAAAGTTGTGGATGAAAAACACCTTAGAAGATTATAAAGTTCATCTTAAAAATATTCCCTTTAAATGTGATAACATAAGTGCAATATGTTTAACAAAGAATCTCATTCAACGCTCAAGAACAAAACATATTGATATTAGACATCACTTTATACGAGATCATGTCACTAATCATGATGTAATTATAGAGTTTATTGATACTAAACATCAACTAGCTGATATTTTTACAAAGCCTTTAAGTGAAGAACAATTTGATTTCATTAGAAGATAATTAGGAATGTTGATGTGTCCGAATGCATGAACTTATTAAATTTATTTTTCGGACTTTCTTAATTCAATGATCAATCACTTAATTACTATGATGAGAATTTTACATGATTACATGCCTTAATTGTCAGGATCAAGAGCACTAAGAGGGGGAGGGATTAGTGCAGCGAAAACTTTCAACGATTTAAAATGATGTTCGTACGATGAAATCATTTCCGACGTAAAATCATTTTCGGAAACTTAACTTGAAAGCGAGTTCGTAAAGGAGTGCAGCAAAAGTAATGAGGAAGTAAAGCACATATGGAGGTTTGCAGTAAGGTAAGCGGCAAGAAGAAATGCAAACCAAAGAGCACCATAATTTTAGAGTAGTTCGGTCAATCTTGACCTACATCCACTTTTGGCTTCCTCCTCCGATAAGGTCACCGACATCCACTAGAGGCCTTCCTTCAATAGGCGAAGGCCAATCATCCTTTTACAATTTCACTCCTTTTGACGGGCTTAGGAGACAACCCTTACAGAATTTTCACTCATCTCTTGAATGATCGAAACTTGGAAGAAAAGAGGGAGAAGAACTTTTAGCTTATACAATAACTTTGAGCTCTAAAAATCACAAAGTAAGATTGAATTTTCGATGCCCTTTCATGCAGGAAAGAGTGGGGTTTATATAGGCCCCAAACTAGTTTGAATTTGGAGCTTAAAAATGTCATCTCCTAGATTTTTGGGGTCCTGGCAGTACTACCGCCATAACTGGGCGGTACTACCTCTCGGAGATCGAGCTCAAGCGGTACCACCGCCCAGTCTCGCTCGGAGACTGAACCCAGGCGGTACCACTGCTTGATCTGGGCGGTTGCACCGCCCAGCTTTCTTGAGCTCTTGGGCAGTGCCACCGTTGGCTAGGAAATCTGGGTCCAAATGGGTTGATCCATTCGGCTCAGTTTGGGTCCGTCAAGGCCCAATTGCCTCTAGATTAAGTTAATGGGATCACCTCTCATTCCTAGCTTAATCTATATGCTAACTACGATATTTCTTAAGACATTTACTGCAACTTACTCTGGTGCGTCAATCGCTTCTTCCGGCGAGCTTTCGGCGAACTTTCGGCGAACATCTGACGAATCCTCGGTGATGCTCCGGCGGACTTCCAGCAAACTCCTGGACTTGCGACAATCCACTTAGTGAGTTCCGACGAGCTTCTTTGGCAAACTCCTGGACTTCTCGGATTTGTTCTCGCAGAACTTCATACGACCGTCCAGACTTCCGTCGAACTCTTGAATCCCCATCATTATCATGGTTTTGACTCCGGCGCAACTCCTGCTGCATGTCTTACTTCCATCGTAGTTAATCCTACACACTTATCTCAATATATGGATTAGATAACAAATGACAATTGACTTCATCATCAAAATCCGGGATTCAACATTAATAACATGTTGGAAATTGTGTTTTGGATGCAAAACTTCCAGGATGATGAGCATGTTTTACCTTCATGATTGTGTTTAAAAATCTATAGCAAAACATTGTCTGAATGAATGAATGTGTTAAATTTCACTTTCGGACTTTCTTGATCCTAGCAATACATGATTTAGTATTTCTCTTCCGGACTTAATATAGCTTTCATAAGCCTATGTCATATCAAGTTTGTTTCATATCATTGATTTTTGACAAATGGAATCAATTAACAAATGCATCTCTCATAGATTTACCTTGTGAAAAATATTTTTTCGAGAAATAGATTTGATGAAATGATTCCTTCTTATGAATTTCGTCTTGATGAAGGAAGATTTTTAAAATGAAGTATGATTTAATCTCTTATCATTTTAACTTCATTCAAGTAAGTTCACAATGGCTTTCCTCCTTCATGCAAAACGTTAATGACAAATAAAAGGGAAGAAGTAACGAAAGCTATCTTCATGTCATGTTTGCTTGAAAATTTTGTATAATTGGTATCCTATCACTTATTGTTAAAAAATGACATAAACCTTTTTATGACATGAATCATTACCACACTTATGCTTAAAATTTACTTAAATCATTCTTCTTTTTGTTGATGACAAAGGGGGAGAAATATGTGGTAAATTGATGATAGAATTTTATAATTGCCATATTTGCATTATGTTAAGATATCAAAAGCTTGCATCGTAATTTTATGATATTGATATATTAAAATATATGATAAATTAATGATAGAATTGCTATACACGTGAAATGTTTACATTAATGAAAAGATATCTAGAGCTTACATTGTAATTTTACAATGTTGATATCTTGCCATGTGATGAAATGCTATGATTGCTATACACTTGAAATGTTTGCATTGTGTTAAGATATCAAGAGCTTACATCGTAATTTTACAATGTTGATATCTTGCCATGTGATGAAATGCTATGATTACTATACACTTGAAATGTTTGCATTATGTTAAGATATCAAGAGCTTACATCATAATTTTATATATTTATATCTTACCATATGATGAATTACTACGATTGCTATATTTCATATTTGAAATGTAAGGACGTAAAAATAGATGTCAAGCCTTGACATTATTTTCAGAGAGATACATCATGATAGGAATTATGATGGGAGTATTGATAAGGTTAAATAAACTTAACTTATTAATATGTCTCTTGAATTTAAAGGCTTTGAATTCAAGAATGACTTATCTCAAGTATGGCATACAGATAGGAGAAGTTAATGTTAACTCCGTCATCAATTGATTGTCATCATCAAAAAGGGGGAGTTGTTGAATCTCAGATTTTGATGATGAAGTCAATTGTCATTTGGTTATCTAATCCATATGTTGGGATAAGTGTGCAGGATTAACTACGATGACAGTAAGACATGCAGCAGGTGTTGCGTCGGAGTCAAGACCAAGATCACGTTGGGGGTTCGAGAGTTCGACGGAAGTCCGGACGGTCGTCGGAGGTTCTGCGAGAACAAATCTGAGAAGTCCAGGAGCTTGCTAAAGAAGCTCATCGGAACTCGCCAAGAGGATCGTCGCAAGTCCAGGAGTTTGCCGGAAGTCCGCCGGAGCATCATCGAGGGTTCATCGGATGTTCACCAGAAGCTCGTCGGAAGAAGCGATTGACGCACCGGAACATGAGTTGTATTATTAATGTCTTAAATCTCATAGTTAGCATGAAGATTAAGTTAGGAATGGGAGGTGATCCCATTAACTTAATCTGGGACCAATTGGGCACTTGACAGACCTAAATTGGGCCGAATGGATCAGCCCATTCGGACCCAGATTTCCTAGCCGACGGTGGCATTGCCCAAAAGATTGGTCTCCAAGTGAAGTCAGGCGGTGGTACCGCCTGACCTCGGTCTCCTAGTAGTGTCAGGCGGTAGTACCGCCCAGTTCTAGCGGTGGTACTGCCAAGACCTCGGAAATCCAAGAGATGATACTTTTGAGCTCCAAATTCAAACTAGTTGGGGGCCTATATAATCCCCACCCTTGCTTGTATAAAAGGGCACCAAAAGCTCACATTTATTTTGAGAATTTGATAGTTTAAAAGTGTTGTAAAAGGCTAGAAGTACTTCTCCCTCTTTTCTTCTAAGTTTTGATCATTCAAGAGAGGAATGGAAATCTGTAAGGGTTGTCTCCTAAGCCCATCAAAAGGAGTAACGCTGTAAAAGGGTGGTTGGCCTTCACCTATTGAAGGAAGGCCTCTAGTGGATGTCGGTGACCTTATCGGAGGAGGAAGCCAAAAATGGATGTAGGTCAAGATTGACCGAACCACTCTAAATCTTGATTTGCATTTACATTATGCTCTCTATCTTAACTGCAAACTGCCTCCGTTGCTTTACTTCAACTATACTTTTGTTTGATCTTAAGTTGAAGAACTTTCCGAAATGATTTTCATCGAAAATGCTTTCATCGTACAAACATCGTTTTAAACGAACGAAAGTTTTCCGCTGCATTAATTCATCCCCCCCCTCTTAGTGCTCTTGATCCTAACAAAGCGAACCTAGTGACTATGCTTGGGCTCGGACCTTGGTGCTAGCGGGTCGCTTGTCAAGAGTGACCTGGAGAGACCCGGGCAGAGTCGGCGAGCGAATCGAGTGACTATGCTCAGTGCTGGTTTATGCCGTCGTGCCACGTGGTGGTCCGGGCGAAGCATCACTTCCACTTGGCGGGAAATTTTTTTTTTTGAATGGCCTTTAGCGGCGGCCTTGCGCGATGGGACGCTTCTGGCACAGGCTCTGAGGCGGGCGAATCTGGTAGATCCGAGGGGTCGTGATGGGTTTTAAATGCGGGGATTGTTTCTCTCCTTGGGAAACCGCGACCGCCACCTCACTGTGGATAGCCTGCTTTTTATAAACCCTACCCTGGGTGGTTAATCTCCTTCCCCTTCTCCTCCTCATTCTCCTTCTTCTTCTCCTTCTGGGGGTTCCCGGGATGAGGTAGTCTGTGTGTCTTTGGGTAGCACCTCCTCGGAGGCCTTAGGAAGTTCGACTGTGCTCGGGGCTCTCAAGTCTTGGCATGACATGGACTCGGTGGTGACCGAGGACCTTTTGAGAGTGCTTCGGGATCGCTACCACATCCCGGAGCGTTACTATCTGCATGTCCCTCAGCCCGGGCAGCGGTCGTACGATCGGTTTCCCGATGGGTTCGGGCTGACCATGGGGGCACTAGAGGCGGGGCTGCATTTCCCGGTGCACCCTATCATTGGGATTGTCTTTGCCTCTAGGGGATCTCGCCCTCCCAGGTGTCCCCTAACTCATGGCAGTACCTGGTGACCTTCATCTGGGAGTGTTAGGGGGCTGGGATCGAGCCATCCCGGGCCCTCTTTTTGACTTGCTTCTGTTGAATCTCGTATTTTGATGATAAAACCACTTGATATATGTTTATGATTTAATCTGCGTTTTGAGTGACGCAGGATGCTTCGATCAGGATGAGACAATTAAAGCAGGAAATATCATGTTGTGCTGGAGGAACATATTAGAAGATTGGACGTCGGGCCGGTGGATCGGTCGACGTATCGATAGAAGGCTTCGGGCCATAGACTCGGGAATTAGGCTAAGAAGAGCGGGTATTGAGCCAAGGATATCAGAGTTGCGGAGTCAACTGACCAATTGGGCAATAGGCCGTAGGAGAGGACGATGCGTCGAAAAATCGGACGAAGCGTCGAGGGACCAATGACATGCCGGACAACTTGGTTAATTGTTTAAGATTAATTGTCTCGATCGAAGTTTTGTTTTACATGTGCAGGAATAACTACGATGAAAGTAAGATATGCAGCAGGAGTTGCGCCGGAGTCAAGACTATGATCACGTTAAGAGTTCGAGAGTTCGACGGAAGTCCAGATGGTCGTCGAAGGTTCTGCGAGAACAAATCCGAGAAGTCTAGGAGCTTGCCAAAAGAAGCTCGTTGGAACTCACCAAGTGGATTATCGCAAGTCCAGGAGTTTGCCAGAAGTCCGTCGGAGCATCGCCGGAGGTGTTAAGATCGGAGCGGCACTAAGAGGGGGGGGTATATTAGTGCAGCGGATTAAAACTTAAATTATAATCAATCTTTCGTTCGATAAGAGTGGAACTTGAAAAGCTTAACTTGAAGGCGTATTCTTAAATATGCGCAGCAAAGGTAATAAGGAACTAAAACTTGTAAGAAGGTTTGCAGTAATGTAAATGCTAGTCATAGGTGCCCAGCAAGCCAATCACGTGAGTGATGGCACGTGTGACTTGATACAGAATCTTTTTGCTTATTATATTTTGGCGTATATCACTTTATAACTATTGCATAAATGCATATATATATTGTGATGTCCTTGGATTTGTGCAATGGGAATCGGATCGTGATGAGATCACGATAATGAGATCGATTCACCTTTAAACACATATCCTAAATAATCTCGGTCATAGGTTACTCGAGAGGGACATCGTGATAACCGGATAGACTAGTGTGTTGTATACCCGTCCATATGATGGATGCAGCTGGTCTCATAGCTGCTCGTGTAGGGACATTAGGGATACAGTACAAGTGTTCATTGGAGAATGAGTTCACTGATTGATCCGCTTACGAAATGCTGGATGGTTGATGATGCCTTATTGTCAGACAGCGATTCCGTAGTCCTAGTGGTGTATCTGGTCCTTAGACTTGAGACACCAAGGATGTCCTGTATGAGTGCTCCACTCTTTGATACCAGACTTATAGGTTTGGTTGTCCCAGATCTAGTACAGCTGGTCATTGGGAGTGGTAGTCGACCTTATGAGGGCTATTGAGTGTCGATAGAGGATCATCCACTCTCGGCGTCATGAGAGGAATATCCCATGTGTTCTTACTCAGACAAATCCTTGGCCAGGGTCATTCGGGTTGAGAGAGAAAGAGTTCTTCGGGAGAATCCGATTAGAGCGAGACTCAAGTAGAAACCGTATGGGTCTGACAACACCATCTCGATATACGGTCTCTGAGATATTAGATGGATGAGGGACTATAGGTACATGGTAACTGAGGACAGACAGGTCCAATGGATTGGATTCTCCTGTATCGTCTGGGGACTACGGCGTAGTGGCCTAGTACGTCCGTAGTCGATGAGTCGAGTGAATTATTACAGAGATAATAATTCATTGAGTTAGAAGGAGTTCTGACAGGTATGACTCACGGCCAGCTCGATATTAGGCCTAGAGGGTCACACACATATGGTAGGCATTGTGATGAGTAGAGGTTCGGATATGAGATATCCGACGGAGCCCTTGTCTTATTTGATGCAGATCTAATACCCACTAGGGAAGAACCCATTAGGGTTTGACACGGGATCTCTATAAATAGGAGGGATTCACAGCCTCATAGGCTAGAGTCTTTGCTTGCCTTTCCTATTCTCCTCTCCCTCTCCACCTCAGAGGCCTGGAGTTTTGAGGAGGGTCGTCGCAACCCTGCTGTGTGGATCACCGCTAGAGAGGAGGACGCTTGACCTCCTTCACCCTCTCCTAAGGATCTGCAAGGAAACAGGGATATACGATCTCCCTAGGTAACACAATCTCTATACGCAGTTTTGTGTTTTGCGGATTTTTGCGCACCAATCTTCGCACGACGACGAACATCTTTTTGGGAATCGGGGATTTTTGTTTTCTTGTTCTTCCGCTGCGCATATGATGTCACCCCCGCTGATTTCCCAACAGTAAATAGCAATAATGAAATGCAAACCAAGGATCACGCCGATTTTAGAGTGGTTCGGTCAAATGACCTACATCCACTTGCGAGGCCCCTCTTCGATGAGGCTCCCACCTTCCACTAGCAAATCTCTTGAAATGGAAGGGCAAATACCCCTCTTACAACCTTTTGCAAACAGTTCAACCTCTTACAAATTTTCAGCAAGAAAGGAGGAGAACTTTCTAGCAAATTGAAATCTAGACTTGCTAACACTTTCTAAGACTTTTCTCTCAATCAATTGCTGCTCAAAAAGTTGTAATCTCAGCTGAGATTTGAGGGGTATTTATAGGCCTCAAGAGGATTCAAATTTGGGCTCCAAATTTGAATTCTCGTGGAGTTCCCGATGCTGGCGGTGCCACCGCCTGTCAGTGTCAGAAGCTGACAGTGCTGGGCGGTGACACCGCCCAGCCCAGGCGGTGCCACCGCCTGGCTCTCGGGCACTGGGCGGTGCCACCGCCCAGCTCTCGGGTGCTGGGCGGTGCAACCGCCCAGTCTGGCAGTGCCACCGCCAGACTCTTCGGTTGACTGGTTGGGCTTCAAACTTAGCCCAAACCAAGTCTAATTTTGGGCCCAGTTGGCCCCTAACCAGGATATAGGATTATTTCTTAATCCTAATCCTAATTACATGTTAACTACTTAACAAAAACACATCCTAAGCAAATTTTCAACCGCGAACGTCGAGTCTTGTTCCGACGAGCTTTCCGACGAACTTCTTCCGACGGGCTCCCAGCAAGCTCTCGTACTTGTGATGACTTTAATGAGTAGCCGAGCCTTCTCGGTGATCTCCGTGAACCTCCGACGATCTCTTCGGCGAACTTCCGAAAATTCCGACAGGTTCCCGATTTTTTCTCGGTTAGTTTCGGCAGCATCTTCGACGATTCTTCGAACTCTTAAACGTCCATCGAACTTGACTCCGGTATCCTTGCTTTGTGTTTTCTGGTTATCGTAGTTAATCCTGCGCACTTAACTCAATAATATGGATTAGATCAAATAACCCATCAATTAATTTTATCATCAAAATCCGAGATTCAACAATCTCCCCCTTTTTGATGATGACAATCAATTGATGACGGAGTTAAACATAACTCCCCCTATCTATATGCCATATTATGAGAAGATAAAAACACTTGAATTCCATCCCATGAATTCAAGCATGAACCGATAAGTTCTAACTGTAGAACTTATCGTTTTTCTCATTTAGCATAATGTCAATGCTAAACTTCAATGAAAATCCTTTTCAAGTCTAAAGATGAGAGACAAATTTTACTACGACAGATGATAAATATTTTCAACATGAATTTCATGATATACATGTTTGACATGCTTTCAATATGATTTTGCAAGGCATATAAGACATTCATATTACACTAGCTTTTGCAATTCATATAAGTCATGCTATTGAAATGATACAAGTCATCACTTTTCTCCCCCTTTGTCATCAACAAAAAGGGAATGAGACTTGAAGCACATAATTTGTGATTATAACATCAGGAATTCAGCATTGATCAGAAAAATTTTACCATTCAAAGTTAAGTATGCTAAATTCATCTTAAAGGAAAATTCAGCATTCATTCATTTTATCAAATCTCTTCTATCTAAAAAAAATTGTAGATGTACAAGGAAGAGATTGGGATAGGAAAAAAAAAAAATTTCAAGTAGTAACTTCAATAAGTCAAGATCATAATTCGAATACAAACCCATTCAAATTCAATTCGTCAACTTGAAACTCATAATCAAGCCATTAATTTCGAGATTCATAAAATATCATAAAATCATTAGAGAAAGAATACAGCATTAAGATTAATCATTCAAATTTTCCAAAAATACTTATCTAGAATTCAGCTTAAACGGAAAAATCAGCATTCATCCAGAAGCATATATCCAGAATTAAAAAAAAATATTTTTCAAAATATATTCAAACAAGCTTATTTTCAAGGACAATTTAACATGCCTAGTTCTCTTCTAATAAATTCAAATTGGTCTTCATTTAGGGCTTTTGTAAATATATCTGCTAATTGATGCTTTGTGTCAATGAATTCTAGAACAACATCATTGTTAAGGACATGATCGCGTATGAAATGGTGCCTAACGTCGATGTGCTTAGTTCTAGAGTGCTGAATTGGATTTTTAGTAAGACATATGGCACTAGTATTGTCACATTTTATGGGGATATTTTTAAAATGAATTCCATAGTCTTCTAATGTATTTTTCATCCATACAACTTGTGCACAGCATGCACTCGCAACAATGTATTCGGCTTCTGCCGTAGATAGTACAACTGAATTTTGTTTCTTGGAAGTCCAAGAAACAAGTGCATGTCCTAAAAATTGGCATGTTCTAGATGTACTTTTTCTATCAATCCTACATCCCCCAAAATCGGCATCCGCATAAGCCATTAAATCAAATTTTTCGGATTTTGGATACCATAAACCTAAATTTGGAGTTCCTTTAAGATATCTAAATATTCTTTTAACATTTTTAAGATGAGATAATTTAGGATTTGATTGAAACCTAGCACAAAGTCCTACACTAAACATGATATCTGGTCTAGTCGCGGTAAGGTAGAGTAGACTACCTATCATACCCCTATATGTTTTTTGATCGAAATTTTCACTATTTTCATCCATATCTAACTTAGTCGCAGTACTCATAGGGGTGTTTATTGCTTTTGACTTATCCATGTTAAATCGTTTTAACAATTCTAACATATATTTAGATTGGTTAAGAAATATACCATCCTTAAGTTGTTTGATTTGTAATCCTAAAAAGAAAGTTAATTCCCCCATTAAACTCATTTCAAATTCATGACTCATAGATTTGGCAAATGATTCACATAGTGATTCATCCGAAGAGCCAAAAATAATATCGTCAACGTAAATTTGCATAATAAAAAAATTATTTTCAAAATGTTTAATAAACAATATAGTATCAACCTTGCCTTTGGTAAAATTATTTAAAATAAGAAAGGAACTAAGCCTTTCATACCAAGCTCTAGGAGCTTGTTTCAAGCCATAGAGAGCCTTAGTCAATTTGAATACATGATTAGGAAGAAGAGAATTTTCAAATCCGGGAGGTTGTTAGACATATACTTCTTCGGAAATAAAACCATTCAAGAAGGCACTTTTGACATCCATTTGAAATAGTTTAAGATTATAACAACTAGCATAGGCAAGGAGCATCCTTATGGCTTCTAATCGAGCCACGGGAGCGAAGGTTTCTTCGTAATCGATACCTTCTTCTTGGTTGAAACCTTTGGCCATTAATCTAGCCTTGTTTCTAACCACGATACCATTTTCGTCTTGCTTGTTTCTAAAGACTCACTTAGTACCAATCACTAAATGGTCACTAGGTCTAGGAACAAGCTCCCACACCTTGTTTCTCTCAAATTGATTCAATTCCTCTTGCATTGCAATAACCCAAAAATCATCTTTTATGGCCTCGTCAATGCACTTAGGTTCGATTTGAGAGAGGAAGGCGACATTAGCACAAAAATTCTTGAAAGAGGAACGAGTTTGAACCCCTTTAGATGTATCCCCTATAATTAGCTCCTTTGGATGAGCATCTATATACTTCCATTCCTTAGGTAAGGAAATTTCGGAAGAAGGTGCATCCAAGTTGCCATTTTGAGGAGGGAGTTCATTTAAATTCAAATTATCAAAACCAAGATCATCATCAAAATCATTTTTCTTTAAATTTGAAACTTCACTAAAAACTATATGAATAGACTCTTCAATTACTAAGGTTCTTTTATTAAAAACCCGAAAAGCTTTAGAAACGGAAGAGTAACCAAGAAAGATGCCTTCATCGGATTTAGCATCAAATTTTCCTAAGGCATCCCTTTCATTTAAAATAAAGCATTTACAACCGAAAACTTTAAAATAGGAAATATTCGGTTTTTTGTTATTCCATAATTCATAGGGAGTTTTTGATAAGGATGGTCTTATTAGGACTCTATTTATGATGTAGCAAGTCGTATTTACGGCTTCGGCCCAAAAATACTTAGGTAAACTATGTTCATTTAACATAGTTCTAGCAATTTCTTGTAGGTTTCGATTTTTCCTTTCAACTACTCCATTTTGTTGGGGATTTCTTGGAGTGGAGAAGTTGTGATTGTATCCAATAATTTCACAAAAATTTTGAAAGTCACGGTTTTGAAATTCGCTACCATGATCACTCTGAATTGATGAAATCATGAACCCTTTATCGTTTTGAGTGAGTTTACAAAATTTAGAGAAACACTTGAAACAATCACTTTTGTGAGCTAAGAAATAGGTCCAAGTGTATCTAGAGTAATCATCCACAATCACAAAAGCATATTTGCTTCCACCTAGACTAGTTGTATCAATTGGTCCAAATAAGTCCAAATGGATCAATTGTAACGGTCTAGTGGTGCTACTTTGATTTTTTGATTTAAAGCTTGTTTTTATTTGCTTCCCTAGTTGACATGCATTGCATACCTTATCTTTAATAAACTTTATATTTGGAATCCCTCATACTAATTCTTGAGATGAGATTTTAGATATTGTTTTCATGCTTGTATGGCCTAATCTCTTATGCCAAAGCCAAGCATCATCATTTATGGCGGAGAAACACACTTCATTACTTAGTTCATCAAGATTGATGGTATAGACATTATTTTATTTTAAAGCAATCATAGTCATGTTATGATTTGGTTTTTCAATAATGCACATATTTGATTCAAATCTAACGATATAACCTTTATCGCATAATTGACTAATGCTCAATAGATTATGTTTTAATCCATCAACTAGTAACACATCATCAATGGAAAAACTTGATTTGTTACCTATGGTTCCCTTGCCAATGATTTTGCCTTTGTTGTTGTCTTCGAGGGTGACATAGCCTTCGTCCATGCTAGTGAGCTTAGTGAATTGGGATGGATCTCCGGTCATATGTCTTGAGCATCCACTATCAAGATACCATCTCTTGCTCCTAGCATGTGATGGTGTATGTTTCTACAAGAAGGAATTATTTTTAGGTACCCATTTACTTTTGGGTGCCTCAAAAGCTAATCTAGCTTGTTTATCATGTTGTATAGACTTGATCATGGTTCCTTTAGGAACCCAAATCAATTTGTTTGGACAAATTTTCTTGAATGGACATTGGCAAGTCATATGTCCATATTTGCAACAAAAGTTGCAATTGCTTTGGTGTTGAACATGTAAGATAGGACCTTTAATGAAAGTGGTTGGATTTTGGTGAGTACTTCTCACAAATCCGATTCCACTCCTTTTAGGGACATGACCCTTATTTGTAAGGATCATGTTTAAGGACTTGCTACTGACCTCGAATTTCTTTAAGGTGTCCTTAAGTACCAAGTTCTCATTTTGGAGAGTATTTAAATCATGGCATTTAGCACATGGAGCTAGACTATCATGATATTCAGTTTTTAATTTATCAAAAGTACAAGTAAGACTATCATGCTCCTTTTTTAGCAATTTGTATTTTCTACTAATTGTCTTACATTCATCAAATAACTCATGGAAAGCATTTAATAATTCATTATAAGGTAAATCTGCATTAATTAAATCCGTTACCTCTTCTTCGAAGGCCATTAGGGTGTAGTGAGCAACTTGCTCGGTGTTGGACTCCTCTTCTTCGGATGTGCTTGAATCATCCCATGTTGCCTTGAGCGCCTTCTTCTTTGGTGTTCTCTTTTTGGCTTGAGGGCAATCATTCTTGTAGTGTCCCGGTTTTTTATATTCATAGCAAATCACTTGGTCCTTCTTTTGTTCAAATTTATTTTTTGTATTATTTTTAAATTTGTTCTTCCTTAAATATTTTTAAAATTTTTGAGTCCAAAGTGCAATGTCATTGTCACTGTCCTCATCACTTGATGTTCCTTTCAAGTGGTCTTCTTGTGATTTGAGTGCCATATCCTTCCTGTTCTTTGGAAGGGGGTTCTCGAGCTCGTCATGAGCTTGACATGTCATTTCGTAGGTCATTAGAGACCCAATGAGTTCTTCAAGAGGAAATGTTTTAAGGTCTTTGGCCTCTTGAATGGCCGTAACTTTTGGATCCCAACTTTTAGGGAGGGATCTTAAGATTTTAGTTACTAGTTCAAAGTTAGTAAAATCTTTACCAAGAGCTTTGAGTCCATTGATGACATCCGTAAAACGGGTGTACATGTCTCCGATGGACTCACTTGGTTTCATTCAGAAAAGTTCGTAAGAGTGCACAAGAATGTTGATTTTGGACTCTTTCACTCGGCTAGTGCCTTCATGAGTGACCTCAAGAGTTCTCCAAATATCAAAACCGAATCACAAATTGAAACACGATTAAATTCATTTTTGTCTAGTGCACAAAACAAGGCATTCATAGCCTTTGCATTTAAAGCAAAAACCTTCTTCTCCGATTCATTTCATTCGCTCATCGGAAGAGAAGATTTTTGAAATCCGTTTTCCATAATAGTCCAAAGCTCGAAATCCATAGAAATGAGGAAGATCCTCATCCGAGTCTTCCAATACGTGTAATCCGACCCATTAAACATGGGTGGACGTGTGATAGAGTGTCCCTCATGCATGCCGGAGTAAGCCATCTCTCGTGGGTATTAAACCAAATGTGAGAGTGAACCTGCTCTGATACCAATTGTTAGGATCGGAGCGGCACTAAGAGGGGGGGGTGAATTAGTGCAACGGATTAAAACTTAAATTATAATCAATCTTTCGTTCGATAAGAGCGGAACTTGAAAAGCTTAACTTGATGGCGTATTCTTAAATATGCGCAGCAAAGGTAATAAGGAACTAAAACATGTAAGAAGGTTTGCAGTAATGTAAATAGCAATAATGAAATGCAAACCAAGGATCACGCCGATTTTAGAGTGGTTCGGTCAAATGACCTACATCCACTTGCGAGGCCCCTCTTCGATGAGGCTCCCACCTTCCACTAGCAAATCTCTTGAAATGAAAGGGCAAATACCCCTCTTACAACCTTTTGCAAACAGTTCAACCTCTTACAAATTTTCAGCAAGAAAGGAGGAGAACTTTCTAGCAAATTGAAATCTAGACTTGCTAACACTTTCTAAGATTTTTCCCTCAATCAATTGCTGCTCAAAAAGTTGTAATCTCAGCTGAGATTTGAGAGGTATTTATAGGCCTCAAGAGGATTCAAATTTGGGCTCCAAATTTGAATTCTCGTGGAGTTCCCGATGCTGGCGGTGCCACCGCCTGTCAGTGTCAGAAGCTGACAGTGCTGGGTGGTGCCACCGCCCAGCTCTCGGGTGCTGGGCGGTGCAACCGCCCAGTCTGGCAGTGCCACCGCCAGACTCTTCGGTTGACTGGTTGGGCTTCAAACTTAGCCCAAACCAAGTCTAATTTTGGGCCCAATTGGCCCCTAACCAGGATATAGGATTATTTCTTAATCCTAATCCTAATTACATATTAACTACTTAACAAAAACACATCCTAAGCAAATTTTCAACCGCGAACGTCGAGTCTTGTTCCGGCGAGCTTTCTGACGAACTTCTTCCGACGGGCTCCCAGCAAGCTCCCGAACTTGTGATGACTTTAATGAGTAGCCGAGCCTTCTCGGTGATCTCCGTGAACCTCCGACGATCTCTTCGGCGAACTTCCGAAAATTCCGATAGGTTCCCGATTTTTTCTCGGTTAGTTCCGGCAGCATCTCCGACGATTCTTCGAACTCTTAAACGTTCATCGAACTTGACTCCGGTATCCTTGGTTTGTGTTTTCTGGTTATCGTAGTTAATCCTGCATACTTAACTCAATAATATGGATTAGATCAAATAACCCATCAATTGATTTTATCATCAAAATCCGAGATTCAACAGGAGGTTCGTCGGATGTTCGCCGGAAGCTCGTCGGAAGAAGCGATTGACACACCGGAGCAAGCTATAGTAAATGTCTTAAGAATTATCGTAGTTAGCATGTAGATTAAGTTAGGAATGGGAGGTGATCCCATTAACTTAATCTGGGGACAATTGGGCCCTTGACAGACCCAAATTGGGCCAAATGGATTAACCCATTCGGACCAGAATTCCTGCCAGGCGGTGGCACCGCCCAGGAGTGGGTCTCCCAGGAAAGCTGGGCGGTGCAATCGCCCTAGGCAAGCGTTGGCACCGCCAGGGCTCAGTCTCCGGGCGAGACTGGGCGGTGCTACCGCCCCTGACAAGCGGTGGAATCGCCTGAGCTCGGTCTTCGAGCTCTGCCAAGCGGTGCAACTGCCCCTGTCAGGTGATGGCACCGCCCAAAGGCTCAGTCTCCTAGCTCTGCCAGGCGGTGCAACCGCTAGACCCCGAAATTCCGGGAGATGACAGCTTTGAGCTTCAAATTCAAACATGTTTGGAGCCTATAAATACCCCTCCCATCCTTGGATAAAACACACATGCACAGAGAGATTAAAAGAGAGAAAACGCTACTGCAATCTCTAGAATTTCCCTCCTCTAGCTTAAGTGTTAGAATTCTATTTAAGAGAAGGGAGTGAGTGCTTGTAAGGGTTGTCTCCTAAACCCAGTAAAAGGAGAAGAGGGGTGTAAGAAGGAGGTTGATCTTCACCTAGTAAAGGAAGATCGTTAGTGGATGCTGGTGGCCTCGACGGAAGAGGTATCAGAGGAGTGGATATAGGTCACGATTGATCGAACCACTATAAACTGTCGTCTTCTCTGGTTTGCATTTATTCTTGCTGCTTACCTTACTTCAAACCTCCATATGTGCTTTACTTCCTCATTACTTTTGCTGCATTCATTTACGAACTCTGTTTCAAGTAAGTTTCCGAAAACGGTTTTACGTCGGAAACAATTTCATCGTACAAATGCAGTTTTAATCGTCGAAAGTTTTCCGCTGTACTAATTCACCCTCACCCCCCCGCCTCTTAGTGCTCTTGATCCTAACAATTGGTATCAGAGCCTGATTTTTCTCATTTCGGATTTACACCCGAGAGAAATGGCTCTTCATAGCTTTCAAGAGGGCTTTTCGGTTGTTCGTCCACTGTTGTTTAACGGATTGGACTACACTTATTGGAAAACTCGAATGAGAGTTTTCTTGATTTCTATGAATTTGGATTTATGAAATATTATTAAAAATGATTTTCAACTTCCCTCGATGAACGAATGGTCGAATTTAGAGAAGAATTATTTTTATTTAAACGAAAAGGCTATGAATGCCTTAGTTTGCGCCTTGGACAAAAATGAGTTCAATCAGATTTCTACGTGCGAAACGGCTTTTGATAATTGGCGAACACTTGAAATCATGTACAAGGGAACTAGTAGAGTCGAAGACTCGAAAGTTAACATTTTATTGCATAATTTTAAGCTTTTTCGAATGCAACCAAGCGAGACTATAGGTGACATGTACACCCGTTTTACGGATGTCGTCAATAATCTAAGAGTTCTTGGTAAATCTTTTTCGAATTTTGATCTCGTAAGCAGGATCTTAAGATCCCTTCGAAAAAGGTGGGATCCTAAAATAACCGCAATACAAGAAACAAAAGATTTAAATATTTTTCCACTTGAATAACTAATTGGTTCGTTGATGACATATGAAATGGTATACAATGCACATGATGAACAAAACAACATTCCAAAGAACAGGATGGATTTGGAACTCTGGACAAATGAATACCACTTGAGCGATGACTCAAGTGATGAGGACAATAAAGAACTTGAGCTTCGAACATTAAATCTGAATAAGTTTATTAAATAAAAATCTAAAATAAATAATAAACTTGAATGGAGGAAGAGGCCAAAGAAGAAGAACACAAAATGGGATTAATCGAGCTCCTCCGAAGATGAGGAGAAAATCAAGAAAGGCGATGTGGCAAACTACGCCTTAACCGCTTTCAATGATGAGGTAATCGAAATCCCCCTAATTTATTTTGAAATTACTTGATGCTTTTATGATGTATTTCCTTTTTAGTTTAGAATTAATTTTCTTAAAAATTATATATTTAAAAATAAAAATATAAAAATTATGATCATGCTAGTAATTTCGAAAATGAAAAATACATATTTTATGATAAACAAATAAAATGATTTTGATTGAAAATATGAAATTATGCTATATGTGGGTAAGAAGTAATTATGTGTCTCATGTTGATTTCCATTGTTATTTCTCAATTTTGATTAAATAAAATCATGTTTGATTTGAAGAAATGCATAATGATGTAATATTAAATATTTTGATACCATGACAATTTTATGCATGAAATTTTAAGTTATACATGATGATAAGCATGTGTTATTTTCATGAGTGTATTTGAAAAACATATGGTAAAATTGTGCCCGAATGAACTTCTTAAGATTTTTTTTCGGATTTTCTTGATTCAATGATCAAATCACTCAATTGCGATGATGATTTTACACTATTACATGCCTTAATAACATGTTAGAAATTATATGTTTTGGATCCAAAAATTTTCGTGATCATGAGTATGTTTTATCTTCATGATTAAATTTAAAAATCTATAGCAAATCCATGTCCGAATACATGAAAGTGTTAAATCTTATTTTTGGATTTTCTTGATCCTAACAATTCATTTTTGAGAATCTATTGATCTTGATGGTGTTATGATGAAATTTATTTTTCGATCCTAAACGTTGATGCATGTTTTTATTTAACATAAATGAAAAAGTGTGCTAACATGAAATCAATCACTTAAAATGAAATACTTTAAAAAAAAGGGAAAATATATTATTAATAAAATCATGAATCTACTTATGTTATGAATTTTGGGAACCATAAAAATGATTTTAGTGATTTGAATTTGAGATGAGTTTTATCAAAATCATGATCTTGATTTCTTGGAATAACATGAGATTTCCCTTGATAATCATCTCGATTATTTAAAAGGAGATTTGTCAAAATGATTCATGAAATTTTTGATTTATGACTTGATCCTTCATTTGTTTATGAGATGGTTGAAATCTTTGTACCTTTGAATTCTTCCCTTCTCTCTTTGATTTTTGAATTTATGTATGTTATATGTTGAAGATTTGAAACCATGTTTTGATATCAGGCATACCCAAGAAATGTTGATTTGATAAAATGAATGATGATTTTTCTCTTGAATATAACTTGTGATATATATTTTTTTAATCATCATATTGATTTCTCGATATTCATTCGATACATGAAATTTTATTATGAATCAAGATTTTTTGTTTAATTGATGTCCTAAGATTTTCTTTCGATTATTTATGAGGAGGTTTTTCAAAAAGAAATCATATCTTTTGGTATTCACATATTTAAATCTTTCATGATATGATCTTTATGCAATTCCTTGTATTCATGAAATGTTTATCTCATCACCCAACTAATTCTTCTTGATATTCTTTATGAATGCATGAAATATTCATAAATTTGTAATGATGCATGCAATACTTATGATAATGACATATATGATGTATTGCATATGATGTGTATCATGAATGCTTTAAATGATGAAGGTTTAATATCATGATCAACATATTGATAAATGCTTAAAAATTTTAATGCTTGAATATCATGTATGATATGCTCATAATGATTATTGATTTATTTATATCATGCATGAAAAACAAAATGTATGGTTTTGAAAATGTGCATGTTTTAATTTGAAAATATAATTATAAGATTGATACTTAACTTTGTCATGATTAAACGAAGGATTTTCCCTTCTTTTTGACATTGACAAAGGGGGAGAAATATTTGCTAGCTTATATATTGCAAGGAAAAGAACTTGACATCTTGAACATCACAAAAATTTGCTACCTTGCATGATGTAAAATTTACTAGAATTGTTAGCTTGTGATCTAAATAGAAGCAAAAAGTTGCTATCTCAAAAGAAGAAAATTGCATAATTCAAGAAGAAAGCAAAAATTGCACTTCTTAAAAGAGAAGAAATTGCTATCTTGGACATCACCGAGAATTGCTAGCTTGAAATTTCAAGAAAACGCAAAAATGTGCTATCATGCCTATCTCAATAAAAGAAAATATGCCAACTTATATATATTTGAATTTGCTAGTTTGTATATTGTAAAACTTGCATATTTCAAGAAGCAAGAGCTGCTTTCTTGAACATCTCTAAATTACTAGCTTGCAAGTTCTAAAATGTTGTAACATTGCTATCTTGCATTAGCTTTCAAAATTTTTGCTAGCTTGTATGTAGTAAAACTTGCATATCATAAAAATTGCTAGCTTGTAGTTTAAAAAGAAGTAAACAGTTGCTTTCTCGTGAAAAGCAAACATGCTAAACTTGCACATATTTAATTGCTTGATTGCATGATGATAAACTTTAATACTATGTTTTTGATGCAATGAGTTGAACTTATATCCAGACACAAGAATAGTTAGACTTCTCTTTTTTGTTGATGACAAAGGGGGAGAAGTATGATGTTATGCATAAGTTCATGATGAATATTGCAATGACTTGAATTCAGTTTGAATTCAAGGTTCTATCAATATGGCATATTGATAGGGGGAGTTTGTTTAAACTCCGGGAGTTAAGGTTAACTCTGTCATCAAGTGGTTGTCATCATCAAAAAGGGGGAGATTGTTGAATCTCGTATTTTGATGATAAAACCACTTGATATATGTTTATGATTTAATCTACGTTTTGAGTGACATAGGATGCTTCGATCAGGATGAGACAATTAAAGCAGGAAAAATCATGTTGTGCCGAAGGAACATGTCAGAAGATTAGACGTCGGGCCGGTGGATCGGTCGACGTATTGACAGAAGGCTTCGGGCCGTGGACTCGGGCATTGGGCCAAGAAGAGCGGGTATTATGCCAAGGATATCGGAGTTGCGGAGTCAACTGGCTGATTGGGCAATAGGCCGAAGGAGAGGACGATGCGCCGAAAAATTGGACGAAGCGCCGAGGGACCAATGACATGCTATACAACTTGGTTAATTGTTTAAGATTAATTGTCTCGATCGAAGTTTTGTTTTACATGTGCAGGATTAACTACGATGAAAGTAATACATGCAGCAGGAGTTGTGCAGGAGTCAAGACTATGATCACGTTGAGAGTTCGAGAGTTTGAGAGTTCGACGGAAGTCCGGATGGTCGTCGGAGGTTCTGCGAGAACAAATCCGAGAAGTCTAGGAGCTTGCCAAAAGAAGCTTGTCGGAACTCTCTAAGTGGATCGTCGCAAGTCCAGGAGTTTGCCAGTGTTGAATCTCAGATTTTGATGATGAAACTAATTGATTGTGTTTAGATGTTTAACTGCATTTTGAGTGATGTAGGTCTACTCGATCAGGATTAGACAGTTGACGCAGGAGGAATTGACGTTGCGCCGGAGGAGATCACGTTAGGATATTGGACGGTAGAAGGCTTCGGACGTCGGGCATCGGGCTAAGGAGAGCGAAATTGCGCCAAGGATATCGGGGTTGTTGAGGTCAACCACCGATTGGGCAACAAGCCACAAGAGAGGACGATGCGCTGAAGAATCGGATGTAGCGCCAACCAATGACGTGCCGGGCAACGAAATGTCGATTCGCGTTGTAATAATTGTCTAGATCGGAGTAGAGTTTTAGTTTGTGTGTGCAGGAATAACTATGATAATGAGAAAGACATAAAGCAAAACAAAGTGTGGAGTCAAGCGCGAAGGATTCATTGGGAGTTCGAGAGTTCGACGGAAGTCCGAAGGTTCGTCGGGAATGCTGCCGGAACTAGCCGAGAATGAGTAGGGAGCTTGCCGAAGGGTTTTTTGGAAGCTCACCGAAAGGTTTGTGGGAAGTTCACGGAGCTCGCCGAGAGAGATCGGAGCTTGCCAAAGAAGCTCGTTGGAACTCGCCAAGATCAAATCATGAAGTTTAAGAGCTTACCGGGAGTCCGCAGAATGGTTTCCGAGAGTTTATCGGAAGACCGCCGAAAGTTCGTCGGAAGAAGTCTTGACTTATGGACTTTGTAATAGCTTATAAAATGTCTTTAAATTCGTAGTTAGCATGTTAATTAGGGTTAATATTAGGTATTAATCCTATAACCCAAGTAGGGGCCAATTGGGCCCGAGTTCGGACTAGTTTGGGCCAAGATTGAAGCCCAACTAGTGGTCTGAAAACACTGTAGGCGGTGGCACTGCCTGGGCTAGGCGGTGGCACCGCCCAGCACTGTAAGGGTCAGAAACTGACAAGCGGTGGCACCGCCACTGACAGGCAGTGGCACCGCCAGCATCGGGAACTCCAAGAGAATTTAAATTTTGGAGCCCAAATTTGAATCCTCTTGAGGCCTATAAATACCCCTCAAATCTCAGCTGAGATAACAACCTTTTGAGAAGCTAGAAGTTGAGAAAAGCTTTAGGAAAAGTCTTGTTTTCAATAGCTTGAGTGTTCACCTCCTTTCTTTTCATTGAAATCTTTGTAAAAGGGTGAACCACTTGTAAGAGGTTGTAAGAGGGGTGTAAGAAGGAGGTTGATCTTCGCCTAGTAAAGGAAGATCATTAGTGGATGCCGGTGGCCTCGAGGGAAGAGGAATCAGAGGAGTGGATGTAGGTCACAATTGACCGAACCACTATAAACTACCATCTTCTCTGGTTTGCATTTATCTTGTTGTCATTTATATTACTGCAAACCATCTTCATTTTGATGCTCTAATTCTTTGTCGCCTTCTTACATATGCCTTCAAGTTAAAACACAATCAAAACGGTTTCAAACAAAACGTTACTTTTATCGTACGAAGTTTTCGTAAGTGTTTAAATCGTCGAAAGTTTATCATACTATACCGTTGCACTAATTCACCCCCCCCTCTTAGTGCTGCTCCAGTCCTAACAGCCGGAAGTCCGTCGGAGCATCGCCGGAGGTTCGTCGGATATTTGCCGGAAGCTCGTCGGAAGAAGCGATTGATGCACCGGAGCAAGCTATAGTAAATGTCTTAAGAATTGTCGTAGTTAGCATGTAGATTAAGTTAGGAATGGAACGTGATCCCATTAACTTAATCTGGGGGCAATTGGGCCCTTGATAGACCCAAATTAGGTCGAATGGATCAACCCATTCGGACTAGAATTCCTGCCAGGCGGTGGCACCGCCAGGATCGGCGGTGGCACCGCCCAGGAGTGGGTCTCCCAGGAAAGCTGGGCGATGCAACTGCCCCAGGCAAGCGGTGGCACTGCCAGGGCTCAGTCTCTGAGCGAGACTGGGCGGTGCAACCGCCCCTGACAAGCGGTGGAACCGCTTAAGCTCGGTCTCTGAGCTTTGGCAGGTGGTGCAACAGCCCCTGTTAGGCAGTGGCACCGCCCAGGAGCTCAGTCTCTGAGCTCAGCCCCTATCAGGTGGTGGCACCACCCAGAGGCTTAGTCTCCGAGTTCTGCCAGGTGGTGCAACTGCCCCAGTCAGGCGGTGCAACTGCCAGACCCCGGAATTCTGGGAGATAACAGTTTTGAGCTCCAAATTCAAACTGGTTTGGAGCCTATAAATACCCCTCCCACCCTTGGGTAAAACACACAAGCACAGAGAGATTAAAAGAGTGAAAACGCTACTGTAATCTCTAGAATTTCCCTCCTCTAGCTTAAATGTTTGAATTCTGTTTAAGAGAGAAGAGTGAGTGCTTGTAAGGGTTGTCTCATAAACCCAGTAAAAAGAGAAGAGGGGTGTAAAAAGGAGGTTAATCTTCGCCTAGTAAAGGAAGATCGTCAGTGGATGCCGGTGGCCTCGACGGAAGGGGAATCAGAGGAGTGGATGTAGGTCATGATTGACCGAACCACAGTAAACTCTTGTCTTCTCTGGTTTGCATTTATTCTTGCTGCTTACCTTACTGCAAACCTCCATATGTGCTTGACTTCCTCATTACTTTTGCTGCACTCATTTCTGAACTCGGTTTCAAGTTAAGTTTCCGAAACGGTTTTACTCGGAAACAATTTCATCGTACGAACGTAGTTTTAATCGTCAAAAGTTTTTCACTGCACTAATTCACCCCCCCCCCTCTTAGTGCTCTTGATCCTAACAGCTTCCGCCTGCGCAGGGGGCCAGGCGGGTATTACTTGACCACCCATAGCGGTTTTAAGATCAGTGGTGCGCCTGATAGAACCCTTGCATATTCTAAACTTGGGGTTGATCTCTTTAGGGGATCGACCTCCTTGGAACTCTATAGGGGTTCCTCCCTCCAAGTTGCTGCTCAAAGGCTGCAGAAAAGATTCATCTATTACTTATGAAAAGAGGAGGAATACATGGCTATTTATAGGGCTTCTAAACCCTAACTCCTAATAGGATTCCTACTCAAGACTCTTACTTCTAACCAACTCATAATAGGACTCCTACTCAAGACTCCTATTCCTTTACAACTCCTAATTCTTCTATAAGAAACAACCTCCTAACACTAGCCGGCCTCTTCACATTTTTAATAGGGGTCAGCTTTGGTAGGTTTTACATGAATGTCCTTCTCAATTAGGACTATCCTAGCTAGAGTCCTAATAGACCCGCCCTCTTTAAATCAGCTTTGTCCTCGAGGCTGATGATTCATGAATTTTGGGAATTTAATCTTCAAGTTGTCATAGTTCTCCCAAGTGGCATCTTCTATTAGTAGGTTCGCCCACTATATTAGCACTTCAGTAGTGGGTTGTCGTCGTCGAATCACGATCCGTCGATCAAAAATGGCACTTGGCTGGGTCTGAAGTTCTCCTTGGGTAGTCATATTTGGTGGGTGGCTTTGGGTTATCTCCAAGCACCTATTTACAACTTCTGTCTGGCCGTCGATTTGTGGGTTATATGCCATACTCCTTTTCAATTTAGTACCCTACATATGGAATCACTTTATCCAAAATTTACTCGTGAAGATACAAGTAGAATTTATCATAAGCACAATGCGTCCCTTATAGTGTAATTCTTTTGAGTCCCAATTGTAATGAGCCACGAAGCTTGGTGCTTCCTTCAATTTTTTTATGATTTTATTAGTCTCTAAATCTTCCTGCCATTCCATCTTAATATCCTTAAGGAAGTCGTTGGTCTGAAGTGAATCGGCCAAAAATTTAGCTTGCTCGGGTAGCCGCGAAAGTGCATATGCAACAACATTCTCTTTCCCCTTTTTGTAAGTTATTTCATAATCAAATCCAAGAAGTTTTATTACCCATTTTTGCTGTGCGAGAGAAGATATCTTTTTCTCTAAGAAATATTTTAGGCTTTTATGGTCGGTCTTGATTTGAAAGCATCGCCCGATCAAGTACGATCTCCACCTCATTGCTGCATGCACAATAGTGAGCATCTCATCATATTGTCATGGACAAACTTCGAAACAGGATGTTTGATGTAATGCTTATGTATGTCCATGTATTTTTGTATGTTCATGCTTTGTACAGCATGTAGAGGGACAGCCAAAGGCTTGATAGTCCCATTGTAGTTGGGTTGGTGGCCGCTTTAGGCTTGTAAATAAAGGTTGTGTCATATGAAAACTTGTGAGAGATTTTCTGTCTATAATGGACCATTTTGACCCTTTGTTGTGCAACTGTTCAGAGCTTGTAAAGTCTGTTTGTAATTTGTATTATCTATGAAGTGTTTTCGAAAATGTTTACTTGTGGATCCTGAATTAGGCGTTTTCTCTAACCCGTTCTCTCTTTTATGGGTCCTAAGGGACCGTGGGAGGATTCGGGGAGGCTAAGGCCACACGACTTAGGCAAAACCAGCTAAGTCCATGACAAATGGTATCAGAGCGGGACAAGCACTCATAGAAACACTTAGCATATAAATGTGGGAGACCAAGCGGGGCTGCGTTGAGGGCAGTCAGCACACGCGTGACCGTTTGGGGGAAGACGGGCATGGAGATGTAGGGAAAAGGAGTCGTTTGGAGGAGCATGCATATGAGATTGGCATTCAGAGGAATGGCCAAACCTTCGCACAAGAGGCACCACGAGAATAGGCAAGTTTGGAAGAATGTGGAGCGCACAAATGTTGGGATGGTTGAGTTTAAGCTACGACTCAACGTTGACAACTATACTTGATGGTGCTCAATGCAAGCGAGGCGCTTGCTAAAGGATGAGACCATGTAAGGTGGAATAAGTTGCTCAGTGATCATAAGAGTTGTGCAAAGCTCACAGAGGTGAGGGAAATTGCTAACTCAAAGAATTCGATACTCATACATGGGCTTGTATGCGGACGATGGAATGTTCGCGGCCATCCCAAGGCGACCGAAACTCAGTGCCATGGAGCATTGAAACTTTCTCTTCGGCATGTGAAGGATACGTTCGTAGGAGGCTGAAGTGTGTAATGAGTTTAGCATGTTGCTAGGCTTTGAGTAGTGCAGTAGGGGCTGTATTGACGTGGAGTCAAAATCTAGCAAGTGCGTTTGCAGGAGGCAGAACAAGCACTGTTTGTTCAGCAAATCGGAGTAGTCTAAGGGGATGATGGTCTCTGAAATGAAGAGAGATGTTGCTCCAACGGGACAGTTATCCAGGAAGGATAAGTCCTGGCTCTCTAGAGGGAGAATCATGTGGGATGGACCTTAAATGTTAAGGAGGAGTACCTTAACAAACAACAACTCCGCGAAGCTCAATGGACCGAGTAAGCGGCGAGGAGTCGTCGCATGATCTCACTTGAGAGAATGCATTGGTGGATGCATTGCGAGATAAAGTAGGGGAGCAACCCAAAGCAACATAAATGAAGGCACACTTGGAGTCAATATGGAGATCAGACTCAAGGGAGGGATGATCCGTGGAATGGTGGGCGCGAGGGCCACTATCAACTCAATGCAAAAACGAGGAGCGGAGCCACTTGGGTGTAACTTGGTGAAGTACCCAAGCCATATGAAGGGAGCCAGCATAGAAGATGGAACATGGAGCGGAGGCACAATGCTTTCCTTGGACAGAGGTCAAGGACATGAACTCTTGCAGAGGCAAGAGCAGGATCATGTTGTTCAATGTGTTGAATCTTGTATTTTGATAATGAAACCACTTGATATATGTTTATGTTTTAATCTACGTTTTGAGTGATGCAGGATGCTTCGATCATGATGAGACAATTAAAGCAGGAAAAATCATATTGTGCTGGAGGAACATGTAAAAAGATTGGACGTCAGGCCGGTGGATCGGTCGACGTATCGACAGAAGGCTTTGTGCTGTGGACTCAGGCATCGGGCCAAGAAGAGCGGGTATTGTGCCAAGGATATCGGAGTTGCGGCGTCAACTGGCCGATTGGGCAATAGGCCATAGGAGTGGATGATGCGCCGAAGAATCGGACAAAGCGTCAAGGGACCAATGACATGTTGGACAACTTGGTTAATTGCTTAGGATTAATTGTCTCGATCAAAGTTTTATTTTACATGTGCTGGATTAACTATGATGGAAGAAAGACATGTAGCAAGAGTTGTGCCGGAGTCAAGACTATGATCAAATTAGGAGTTTGAGAGTTCGACGGAAGCCCGGACGGTCGTCGGAGGTTCTGCGAAAACAAATCCGAGAAGTCCAGGAGCTTACCAAAAGAAGCTCTTCGGAACTCGCCAAGTGGATCATCACAAGTCCAGGAGTTTGCCGGAAGTCCGCAGGAGCATCACCGAGGGTTCATCGGATGATCAACGAAAGTTTGTCGGAAGCTCGCCGGAAGAAGCGATTGACGCACCGGAGCAAGTTATAGTAAATGTCTTAAGAAATATCGTAGTTAGCATAATGATTAAGTTAGAAATAGGAGGTGATCCCATTAACTTAATCTTCGGGCAATTGGGCCCTTGATAGACCCAAATTGGGCCGAATGGATCAGCCCATTCGAACCCAGATTTCTTGGCCAGCGGTGGTACCGCCTGGGTTGATGGTGGCACCACCTAGGGCTCAGTTTGCGAGCTAGGTTAGGCAGTGCAACTGCCCCTAATAGGTGGTGGAACCACTTGAGCTCGGTCTCCGAGCTCTGCCAAGCGGTGCAACCGCCCCAGTCGGGCGGTGGCACCCCCTGGATTCAGTCTTCGAGCGAGACTGGATGGTGCAACCGTCCAGAGGCTCAATCTCCGAGCTCTGCCAAGCAGAGCAATCGCCCCTGATAGGAGGTGGCACCGCCCAGAGGCTCAGTCTCCAAGCTCTGCCAAGCGGTGCAACCGCCCCAGTCAGACGGTGCAACCGCCAGACCTCAGAATTCTGGGAGATGACAGTTTTGAGCTCGGAATTCAAACTAGTTTGGGGCCTATAAATACCCCACCCTTTCAGCAATGAAAGGGTAACCAAATGCACCGAAAATGCAATCTTACTCTGTGATTTTTGGAGCTCAAAGGTGTTGTATGAGTTAAAAGTTCTCCTTCCTCTTTTCTTCCAAGTTTTGATATGTCAAGAGAGGAAAGAAAATTCTATAAGGGTTGTCTCCTATGCCCGTCAAAAGGAGTGAAACTATAAAAGAGTGGTTGGCCTTCGCCTATTGAAGGAAGGTCTCTAGTGGACGTCGATGATCTCGTCAGAGGAGGAAGCCAAAAGTGGATGTAGGTCAAGATTGACCGAACCACTCTAAAATTACGGTGCTCTCTGGTTTGTATTTATTCTTGCTGCTTACCTTACTGCAAACCTCCATATGTGCTTTACTTCCTCTTTACTTTTGCTGCACTCCTTTATAAACTCACTTTAAAGTTAAGTTTCTGAAAACAGTTTTACGTCGAAAATGATTTCATCGTACGAACGCAATTTTAAACGTCGAAAGTTTTCCGCTGCACTAATTCAGCCCCCCCCCCTCTTAGTGCTCTTGATCCTAACAATTGGTATTAGAGCCCGGTATTTCTCATTTCATATTTATACCCGAGAGAAATGGCTCTTCATGGCTTTCAAGAGGGCTTATCGGTTGTTCGTTCACTGTTGTTTAACGGATTGGACTACACTTATTGGAAAACTCGAATGAGAGTTTTCTTGATTTCTATGAATTTGGATTTATGGAATATTATTGAAAATAGTTTTCAACTTCCCTCTAAACCATTGAACGAATGGTCAGATTTAGAGAAGAAGTATTTTTCTTTAAACGCAAAGCTATGAATGCCTTATTTTACGCTTTGGACAAAAATGAGTTCAATCGGATTTCTGCATGCGAAATGGCTTTTGATATTTAGTGAACACTTGAAATCACGCATGAGGGAACTAGTAGAGTCAAAGACTCGAAAGTTAGCATTTTATTGCATGATTTTAAGCTTTTTCGAATGGAACCAAGCGAGATTATATGCGACATGTACACCCGTTTCACGGATGTTGTCAATAATCTAAGAGTTCTTGGTAAATCTTTTTCGAATTTTGATCTCGTAAGCAAGATCTTAAAATCCCTTCCAAAAAGGTGGGATCCTAAAGTAACCGCAATACAAGAGATAAAAGATTTAAATATTTTTTCACTTGAAGAACTTATCGGCTCATTGATGACATATGAAATGGTGCGCAATGCACATGATGAACATGATGAACATGATGAACAAAACAACCTTCCAAAGAACAGGAAGGATTTGGGACATAGAACATTTGAAGACCACTCGAGCATAAGCTCAGGTGATGGTGAACAAGAACTACAAATGAAATTTAAAAAATTAAATAAATAAAGATTTAAGAACAAAAAGAATGGAACTACTTGCTTTGAACGCAAGAATAAGAACATAAAGTGGGATGAATCGAGCTCCTCCGAAGATGAGGAGAAAATAAAAAATGGCGAGGTGGCAAACTACGCCTTAACGACATTCAACGATGAGGTAATAAAAATACCTTTAATTTATTTCAAAATTATATGATATTTTTCATGATGCATTTTCCTTTTTTATTTAGTTTAGAATTAATTTTCTTGAAAATTACATATTTAAAAATAAAAATATAAAAATTATTATCATGCTAGTAATTTTGAAAATGATAATAAAAATTACATGTTTAATGAAAATGCAAAAATAATATTACATCATGCTTACCTCTCTAATGATTATAAAAATAATCATGAAAATTGCATGTCTTATGAAAATACAACAAAATGTAATGATGATCATATGTATGTTTTTCTTAAGAAGAAAAAAATGTGTATCTTGATTATTTTTTATTTTGATTAAAACCATGCTTGATGTCTTAATGAAAATATTAAGAAGTTTAATATCATGCTAAGAAGTAATAATGTGTATCGCGTTGATTTCCATTGTTATTTCTTGATTTTGATTAAATAAAATCATGTTTGATTTGAAGAAATGCATAATGATATAATATTAAATATTTTGATTGATAATTTTATGCATGAGATTTTAAGTTATACATGATGTTAAGCATGTGTTATTTTCACGAGTGTATTTGAAAAACTATGACAAAAATGTGCCCGAATGCATGAACTTGTTAAGATTATTTTTCGGACTTTCTTGATTCAATGATCAAATCACTTAATTGCCATGATGATTTTACACTATTACATGCCTTAATAACATGTTGGAAATTATGTGTTTTGGATACAAAAATTTTCATGATCATAAGCAAGTTTTATCTTCATGATTGAATTTAAAAATTTATAGCAAAACCTTGTTCAAATGCATGAAAGTGTTAAATTTCATTTTCGGATCTTCTTGATCCTAACAATCGGATTTTCTCGATACATTATTCTCTTTCCGGACTTAATAAACATATGCAATATCGAGTTTGATTCATATCATTGATTCTGGACATATGGAATCAACTAGCAAATGCATCTCTCATAGACTTGTTATGTGAAAAATATCTTTCGAGAAATGGATTTGATGATTCCTTCTTATATCTTTAGAGAAATAGTTTTATGTACAAGGATTTGATTCACACACATATCTTGATCCTTGTAAAAATGAAGTGTGCTTTAATATCTTATCAATTTTAACTTCATTCGAGTAAGCTCACAAGTGACTTTCCTCCTTCATGCAAAAAGATAATAACAAATAAAGAGGAAGAAGTAATGAAAGCTATCTCCATGTCACGTTTTCCTTAAGATGTTTGTATAATTGATATCTTATCACTCATTGTAGAAAAATGACGTAAACCTAGTTATGGCATGAATCATTACTACACTTACGTTTAAAATTTGTTTATATCGTTCTCCTTTTTGTTGATGACAAAGGGGGAGAAATATAAGAATTGATACTATTAGCGCCATATTTGAATTTGAATTATGCTAAGACATCAAAAGAAGCTTGCATCGAAATGTATAAATTGATGATAGAAATGCTATGATTGCCATATGCCATGTTAAGATATTAAAAACTTGCATCGTAATTTTACTTGCTGATATCTTACCATGTGATGAAATGCTATGATTTGTTGCTAAAATGATGCATGCAATACTTATGCCTTTTATTATGATGTATGTGATGTATTGCATATGATGTGAATCATGATTAAAATAGCCTAAATTTGAATTCAAGGTTCATCTCAATTATAGAATTTTGAAATAAGAATGATTACTCACCTTTGTCTTAATCTGAAAATTGATATAAGGGTCTTCCCTTCTTTTTGACAATGACAAAGGAGGAGCAAGAATTTCTAACGTGGACATCATGAAAAGAGACAAACTAGCAAGTTTGCATAATTCAAGACGAAAGCAAAAATTCCACTTCTCAAAAGAGATGAAATTGTTATCTTGAACATCACCGATAATTGCTAGCTTGAAATCTCAAGAAAATACAAAAATGTTCTATCTTGCCTATCTCAAGATGCTAAACATGCTAAACGTGCACTTAGCAACGAAAGCAAAATTGCAAGCTCAAACATTGCAAAGGAAGTAAGAATCATGAGCTTACACAAGAAAGCTATCTTGCATTAGCTTTCGAAATCTTTGCTAGCTTGTATTTAGTAAAACTTGAATATCGTAAAAATTGCTAGCTTGTAGTCTAAAGAGAAGCTAACAATTGCTATCTCATGAAAAGCAAACATGCTAAACTTATACATCTTTAATTGCAAGATTGCATGATGATAAAATTTGATACTATGTTTTTCATGCAATAAATTGAACCTATATTCCAAACACAAGAATAGTTGGACTTCTCCTTTTTGTTGATGACAAAGGGAGAGAAGTATGATGTTTTGCATATGTTTATGCATAAGTTCATGATGACATGTTGCAAGTATTCATGATAAATATTGCAATGACTTGAATTCAGTTTGAATTCAAGGTTCTATCAATATGGCAAATTGATAGTGGGAGTTTGTTGAAACTCCGGGAGTTAAGGTTAACTCTGTCATCAAGTGGTTGTCATCATAAAAAAGGGGGAGATTGTTGAATCTCGTATTTTGATGATGAAACCACTTGATATATGTTTGTGTTTTAATTTGCGTTTTGAGTGATGTAGGATGCTTCGATCAGGACGAGACAATTAAAGCAAGAAAAATCATGTTATGCCAGAGGAACATGTTAGAAGATTGGACGTCGGGCCGGTGGATCGGTCGACGTATCGATAGAAGGCTTCGGGCCGTGGACTCAGGCATCGGGCCAAGAAGACCTGGTATTGTGCCAAGGATATCAGAGTTGTAGAGTCAACTGGCCTATTGGGCAATAGGCTGTAGGAGAGGATGATGCACTGAAGAATCAGACGAAGCGTTGAGGGACCAATGACATGCTGGACAACTTGGTTAATTGCTTAGGATTAATTGTCTCGATCGAAGTTTTTTTTTACATGTGCATGATTAACTATGATAGAAGAAAGACATGCAGTAGGAGTTGCGCTAGATTCAAGACAATGATCACATTGGGAGTTCGAGAGTTCGACGGAAGTCCGGATGGTCATCGGAGGTTCTACGGGAACAAATCCGAGAAGTCCAGGAGCTTGCCAAAAGAAGCTCGTTGAAACTCGCCAATTGGATCGTTGCAAGTCCAGGTGTTTGCCGAAAGTCCACAGGAGCATCACCGAGGGTTCATCAGATGATCGACGGAAGTTCGCCGGATGAAGTGATTGACGCACCGGAGCAAGTTGCAGTAAATGTCTTAAGATATATCGTAGTTAGCACGATAATTAAGTTAAAAATAGGAAGTGATCCCATTAACTTAATCTTGGGGCAATTGAGCCCTTGATGGACCCAAATTGGGCCGAATGGATTAGCCCATTCGGACCCAGATTTCTTGGCTAGCGGTGGCACCGCCTGGGTCGGCGGCGGCACCGCCTGGGTCGATGGCGACACCGCCCAGGGCTCAGTCTCCGAGCTAGGCTAGGCGGTGCAACCGCCCCTGACAGGTGGTAGAATCGCCTGAGCTCGGTCTCCAAGCTCTGCCAAGCTGTGCAACCACACTATTCAGGCGGTGGCATCGCTTGGGCTAAGTCTCCGAGCGAGACTGAGCGGTGCAACTATTAGGATCAAGAGCACTAAGGGGGGGGGGGGGGAGGTGAATTAGTGCAGCGGAAAACTTTCGACGATTAAAACTACGTTCGTACGTTGAAATCCGATTCTGACGTAAAAGACGTTTCGTGCAGATAATAACTTTGAAAGCTTACGGAAATGTATTTGAAGTAAAGTAAGGTAGGAAGTTTGTAGTTAAGATAGAAATCAAAATGCAAACTGAAATATGATGTTCATACGATAAAATCGATTTCCGACGTAAAACCATTTTCGGAAACTTAACTTGAAAGTGAGTTCGTAAAAGAGTTCAACAAAAGTAAAGAGGAAGTAAAGCACATATGGAGGTTTGCAGTAACGTAAGCAGCAAGAATAAATACAAACCAGAGAGCACCGCAATATTAAAGTGGTTCGGTCAATCTTAACCTACATCCACTTTTGGCTTCCTCCTCCGACAAGGTCACTGATGTCCACTAGAGGACTTCCTTCAATAGGCGAAGGCCAACCACCCTTTTACAGATTCACTCCTTTTGACAGGCTTAGGAGACAACCCTTACAAGATTTCTCTCCTCTCTTGAAAGATAAGAACTTGGAAGAAAAGAGGGAGGAGGACTTCTAGCCTTTACAACACTTTTGAGCTCTAAAAATCACAGAGTAAGATTGGATTTTCGGTGCCCTTTCATGTAGAAAATGGTGGGGTATATATAGGCCCCAATCTAGTTTAAATTTGGAGCTCAAAACTGTCATCTCCCGGAATTCCGGGGTTTGGCAGTTGCACCGTATAGCAGAGATCGAAGACTGAGCCTCTAGGTGGTGCCACCACTTGACAAGGGGGGTTGCACCTGTTGAATCTCAGATTTTGATGATGACATCAATTGTCTTTTGTTATCTAATCCATATGTTGAGATAAGTGTGTAGGATTAACTACGAAGAAAGTAAGACATGCAGCAGGAGTTGCGCCGGAGTTAGGACTATGATCACGTTGGGAGTTCGAGAGCTTGACGGAAGTCCGGACGGTCGTCGGTGGTTCTGCGGGAACAAATCCTAGAAGTCCAGGAGCTTGCCAAAAGAAGTTCGTCAGAACTCGCCAAGTGGATCGTCGCAAGTCCAGGAGTTTGCCGGAAGTCCGTAGGAGCATCGTCGGAGGACCGGTGGATGTTCGCCGGAAGCTCGCCGGAAGAAGCGATTGACGCACCGGAGCAAGCTGTAGTAAAAGTCTTTAGAATTGTCATAGTTAGCACGATGGTTAAGTTAGAATTGGGAGGTGATCCCATTAACTTAATCTAGGGGCAATTGGGCCCTTGAAAGAATCAAATTGGGCCGAATGGATCAACTCATTCGGACCCAGATCACTAGCACAAAGGTGGCACCGCCTGGGCAAGCGGTGGCACCACCAGGGCTCAGTCTCCGAGCGAGACTGGGTGGTGCAACCGCTTGAGCTCGGTCTCAAAGCTCTAGCTGGGCGGTGTAACCGCCCCAGTCAGGCGGTGGCACCGCTTGAGTTCGGTCTTCGAGCACTGCCAGGCAATGCAACCGCCCCTGACAAGCGGTGGCACCGCCCAGAGGCTCAGTCTCCGAGCTTTGCCAGGCGGTGCAACCGCCCCAGTCAGGCGGTGCAACCGCCAGACCCCGAAATTCTGGGAATTGACAATTTTGAGCTTAGAATTCAAACTGGTTTAGGGCCTATAAATACCCCACTCTTTCAGCAATGAAAGAGCAACGAAAACCACCAAAATCCTGATCTTACTCTATGATTTTAGAGCTCAAAAGTGTTGTATAAGTTAAAGGTTCTTCGCCATCTTTTCTTCCAAGTTCAGATCTTTCAAGAGAGGAGAGAAAAGTTTGTAAGGGTTGTCTCCTAAGCCCATCAGAAGGAGTGAATCTGTAAAAGAGTGGTTGGCCTTCGCCTTTTGAAGGAAGGCCTCTAGTGGACGTCGGCGACCTCATCGGTGGAGGAAGCCAGAAGTGGATGTATGTCAAGATTGACCGAACCACTCTAAATCGCTCTACTCTTTGGTTTGCATTTACTTTAAGCTTATTATCCTTACTACAAACCTCCTTCATAGCTTACTGCCTTCTGCACTTTTATGATTGCATCTCCAAGCTCAATACTTTCAAAATCGTGATTAGACGTAATTCGCTTTTCTCATACGAACATCGTATTTCAGTTTGCACTTACATTCTGATTTCCATCACAACAGCAAACTGCCTTAACCGATTCGTTTTAACTGCTTCTTACCTAATCACAAGTTAAAGTGATTTACGAATCATTTTTCTACTGAAATCGCTTTTCTCATACAAATATCGTATTTCAGTTTGTGCTTACATTCTGATTTCCATCACAACTGCAAACTGCCTTAACAGATTTGTTTTAACTTCTTCTTACTTGATCTTAAGTTAAAGTAATCTACGAATCAATTTTTCTACTGAAATCACCTTTGATGTATGAACGCAGTTTTAAAACATTGAAAGATTTCCGCTGCACTAATTCACCCCCCCTTAGTGCTCTTGATCCTAACAATTGGTATCAGAGCCCAGTTCACTCTCAAACGGATTAAAACCCAAGAGAGATGGCATACGCCGGAAACCAAGAGGGCCATTCTATTACACGTCCACCCTTGTTCAATGGGACGGACTACACCTATTGGAAGACCCGAATGAGGATCTTCCTTATTTCAATGGATTTTGAACTTTGGAATCTTGTCAAAAATGGATTTTCGAAATCTTCTCTTCCAATGATCAATTGGAGAAGAAGACTTTCGTTCTTAATGCAAAGGCTATGAATGCCTTATTTTGTGCGCTTGATAAAAATGAGTTTAATCATGTTTCGGTTTGTGAAACCGCGTTTGATATTTGACATACACTCGAAGTGACTCACGAAGGCACAAGTAGAGTGAAAGAGTCAAAAATCAATCTTTTGATACACTCTTTCGAACTTTTTCGAATGAAACTGAGCGAGACTATTGGCGACATGTACACCCGTTTCACGGATGTCGTCAATGGTCTAAAAGGACTCAGCAAAAGTTTTTTGGATTTTGAGCTTGAAAATAAGATTCTAAGATCCCTTCATAAGAGTTGGGACCCTAAAGTCACTACTATTCAAGAGGCTAAAGATTTAAGCAACTTCCCTCTTGAAGAACTAATCAGGTCATTAATGACTTATGAAATGACATGCAAGGCTCATGAAGAGCAAGAAGACATCCTTCCAAAGAACAGGAAGGATATGACACTTAGAACTTTAGATGACCACTTGAGAGAAAACTCAAGTGATGAGGACTGTGACGATGACTTGGCACTTCTAACAAGGAAATTCAAAAAATTCATTAAGAGAAACAAATTTAAAAATGACACAAAACATAAACTTGAACCCAAAAGGGACCAAGTTATTTGGTATGAGTGCAAAAAGCTGGGACACTACAAGAGTGATTGTCCCCAAGCCAAGAAAAGAACATCAAAGAAGAAGGCGCTTAAAGCAACATGGGATGATTCGAGCGCATCCGAAGAAGAGGAGTCCAACACCGAGCAAGTTGCTCATTACGCCTTAATGGCCATCAGAGAGGAGGTAACAAATTTAATTGATATAGATTTATCATTTGATGAGTTATTAAATGCTTTCCATGATTTATTTGATGAATGCAAGATTATTAGTAGAAAATATAAATTGCTAAAAAAAGAATATGATAGTCTTAATTGTGATTTCGATAAGTTAAAGACTGAATATCATGATAGTTTAGGGTCTTGTATCAAATGCCATGATCTAGAAACTATCCAAAAGCAAAACTTGCTACTCATGTGCTAGTCATAGGTGCCCAGCAAGCCAATCACGTGAGTGATGGCACGTGTGACTTAATATATAATCTTTTTGCTTATTATATTTTGGCATATATCACTTTATAACTATTGCATAAATGCATACATATATTGTGATGTCCTTGGATTTGTGCAATGGGAATCAGATCGTGATAAGATCATGATAGTGAGATCGATTCACCTTTAAACACATATCCTAAATAATCCCGGTCATAGGTTACTCGAGAGGGATATCGTGATAACCGGACAGACTGGTGTGCTGTATACCCATCCATATGATGGATACAACTGGTCTCATAGCTGCTTGTGTAGGGACACTAGGGATACAGTACAGGTGCTCATTGGAGAATGAGTTCACTGATTGATCCGCTTACGGAATGCTGGATGGTTGATGATGCCTTATTGTCATACAGCGATTTCGTAGTCCTAGTGGTGTATCTGGTCCTTAGACTTGAGACACCAAGGATGTTCTGAATGAGTGCTCCACTCTTTGATACCAGACTTATAGGTTTGGCTGTCCTAGATCTAGTACAGCTGGTCATTGGGAGTGGTAGTCGACCTTACGAGGGCTATTGAGTGTCGATAGAGGATCATCCACTCTCGGCGTCATGAGAGGAATATCCCATGTGTTCTTGCTCAGACAAATCCCTGGCCAGGGTCATTCGGGTTGAGAGAGAAAGAGTTCTCCGGGAGAATCTGATTAGAGCGAGACTCGAGAAGAAACCGTGTGGGTCTGATAACACCATGCTCGATATACGGTCTCTGGTATATTAGATGGATGAGGGACTATAGGTACACGGTAACTGAGGACAGACAGGTTCAATGGATTGGATTCTCCTATATCGTCTGGGGACTACGACGTAGTGGCCTAGTACATCCGTAGTCGATGAGTCGAGTGAATTATTACAGAGATAATAATTCACTGAGTTTGAAGGAGTTCTGACAGGTATGACTCACGGCCAGCTCGATATTGAGCCTAGAGGGTCACACACATATGGTAGGCATTGCGATGAATAGAGGTTCGGATATGAGATATCCGACGGAGCCCTTGTCTTATTGGATGCAGATCCAATACCCACTAGGGGAGGACCCATTAGGGTTTGATAGGGGACCTCTATAAATAGGAGGGATTCAGAGCCCCATGGACTAGAGAGCTTTTATTTGCCTTTTCCTATTCTCCTCTCCATCTCCACCTCAGAGTAGGTCTGGATTTTTGAGGAGCGTCATCGCAACCCTGCTGTGTGGATCACCGCTAGAGAGGAGGATGCTTGACCTCCTTCACCCTCTCCTAAGGATCTGCAAGGAAATAGGGATATACGATCTACCTAGGTAATACAATCTACTCTATGTGCAGTTTCATGTTTCGCGAATTTTTGCGTACCAATCTTCGCACGACGACGAACATCTCTTTGGGAATCAGGGATTTTATTTTCTTGTTCTTCCGCTGCGTATATGATGTCGCCCCCAAGGATTTCCCAACATCATGGACACCTTGAAGAAATTTAAGGTTGGTTGCAAGTCCTTGAACATGATCGTTACAAACAAGGGTCACGTTCCCAAAAGAAGTGGAATTGGATTTGTGAGAAATTCTCAGCAAAATCCAACAACCTTCATAAAAGGCCCCATCGTACATGTTCGACACCAAAGTAAATGAAACTTTTGTTGCAAGCATGGACACAAAACACATTATTGTCCATTCAAGAAAATTAGCCCGAACAAATTAATTTGGGTTCCTAAAGGAACCATGATAAACTCTATGCAACATGACAAACAATATAGATCAATTTTTGAGGCACCCAAAAGTAAATGGGTACCTAGAAATTATCCCATCTTGTAGAAACGTAAACCATCCCAAGCTGGGAGTAAGAAATAATATCCTACTTTTAGGATTCTAGATATTCATAATCCGAGATCCAAAAAGAACACGCAATGCTCCCTAAGCCAAAATAGGATCTATCTTGATCATGTCTCATCTTAAAATGAAAATTCTTATGTAGTTACGAAAGTAAAATTGACTGCTCCATAAATAAAAACTCTTTTCAAGTAAGAAACATTCAAAATAAGACCACACAGCAGTCAAAACGAGTACTCACTGCCTACAAGCGGTGGCACCGCTCCAGCTGGCGGTAGCACCGCCGGTTATCACGGGTTGCAAGCGGTTGCATCGCCCCAGCCAGCGGTGCAACCGCCCGCAATCCTGCCCCCTATTAAACCGAGCTAGGGCCGGCGGTAGAACTGACCCCAACTTACTCCCTTCCCCTCTTCTCTCTTCCAAAGCTTCTCCACCTCCATTTCTCTCATCTTAGCATCCCAAATCCTCCTCATTTCGAAGCAAAAGGTCAACAATCACTCCTTCTCTTGAAGATCTCACTTAAGGTATTCTCTAAGAGCTCTTTAAATTTTGTTTTTGATTCATTTTACACTTGCTCATTATTATTCTCTCAAATAACAATAGTTATGGGCTCTAGAAGATCCTTAAGGGACAAAGGAAAGAGGAGATTAGTAGAAGACTTTGATCTTACCCTCTTTGATTCAAAGTATCATGTTGAAAAATTTTTCTCCTTTGAGTTTAGAAGTGTCAATAAGGGAAAACATGTAGATTTAGATGAGCTAAGAGACTTAGAGACAATTCAATGGTTTGCCAACATAGATCTACTCCCTATTTTACAAATTAGTGAACTCATCTATCCAAGACTTGTCAGATTGTTTTACAACAATCTACAAGTAGATGAAGAAGAAAGAATGTCCACCTATCTCTTAGGACAACACATCACCATTACGGATAAATTCATTTGTGACATGATAAGCATTCCTGTAAAAAATAGAGGACTTTATATTAGAGGATCATGGGACAATGAAACAGTTGGGACAACATATGTTGAAGCCTTAGGAACAATTTTCGATAATCCCAACTTAGTGATAGTTCCTAAAAGCTGTGAACACCTACTACCACTAAACACTAAAGTACTTCATCATATCCTAACTAGCATCATTCTCCCTAAACAATATCATCATGATGAAGTAAGTCAATTGGAATTAGGAACCATGTATTGGATCATGAAAGGACATAACATTTGTTTTGGATACCTCATCCAACAAAACATGATAGAACTATCAAAGAGAGACATGATGCTTCCATATGGTGGTATAATCACTAGAATCCTTAAAGCCTACGATATCCAAATCCCACCCGACGAAGAAGTGATGAAAGTAGATAGGTTCAGCATAATAAACAAAAATCTACTTCATCGATTGAGATGTGTTTATATCAGTAATTAAAGCGTAACCAAATGCATCATAAATCCAATCTTACTTTGTGATTTTTAGAGCTCAAATGTGTTGTATGATTTAAAAGTTCTCCTTCCTCTATTCTTCCATGTTTTAATCTGTTAAAAGAGGAAAGAAAATTCTGTAAGGGTTGTCTCCTAAGCCCGTCAAAAGGAGTGAAACTGTAAAAGGGTGGTTGGCCTTCGCCTATTGAAGGAAAGCCTTTAGTGGACGTCGGTGACCTCGTCAAAGGAGGAAGCCAAAAGTGGATGTAGGTCAAGATTGACCGAACCACTCTAAAATTGTGGTGCTCTCTAGTTTACATTTATTCTTGCTGCTTACCTTACTGCAAACCTCCATATGTGCTTTACTTCCTCTTTACTTTGGCTGCACTCCTTTATAAACTCGCTTTCAAGTTAAGTTTCCAAAAACAATTTTACGTCGGAAACAATTTCATCGTACGAACGCAGTTTTAAACGTCGAATGTTTTCCGCTACAATAATTCACCCCCCCCTCTTAGTGCTCTTGATCCTAACAATTGGCATCAAAGCCCGATATTCCTCATTTCAGATTTACACCTGAGAGAAATGACTCTTCATGACTTTCAAAATGGCTTATTGGTTGTTCGTGTTAGGATCGAAGCAGCACTAAGAGGGGGGGGTGAATTAGTGCAGCGGATAAAAACTAGGGTTTTCTGAATTATCTTACGTAAGAAGAGAGCGGAACTTGACAAGTTTAAACTTGAAAGCGTATTCTTAAATATGCGCAGCAAAAGTAATAAGGAACTAGAGCATATAAGAAGATTTGCAATAATATAAATAACAATAATGAAACGCAAACCACAGATCACGCCGATGTTAGAGTGGTTCGGTCAAATGACCTACTCCACTTGTGAGGCCCCTCTTCGATGAGGCTCCCACCTTCCACTAGCAAGCTTCTTGAAATGGAAGGGTAAATACCCCTCTTACAACTCTTTACAAGCAGTTCACTCTCTTACAGATTTTCGAGAAGAGATGAGGTGAACACTAGTAGATTGAAACGAAAGCAAGCTAACACTTTTCTAAGATCTTTCTCTCAAACTCTTGCTGCTCAAAAGGTTGTAATCTCAGCTGAGATTTGAGGGGTATTTATAGGCCTCAAGAGGATTCAAATTTGGGCTCCAAAATTTGGGCTCCAAAAAATCAAATCCTCTTTGGGTTCCCGATGCTGGCGGTGCCACCGCCCAGCCAAGCGGTGCCACCGCCCAGCGTTCGGGTGCTGGGCGGTGCCACCGCCCAGCTCAGGAGGTGTCACCGCCCAGCACTTGGTTTGGCTTTCTTTTAGCCCAAACCAACTCTGACTTTGGCCCCAGTTGGCCCCTAACCAGGATATAGGCTTATCTTCTTAATCCTAATCCTAATTACAAGTGAACTACATAACAAAACACATCTTAAGCAATTTATTAACCGCGAACGTCAAGTTTTGTTCCGACGAGCTTTCTGACGAACTTCCTTCGACGGGGTCCAAGCACGCTCCCGAACTTGTGATGACTTTAAAGAGTAGCTGAGACTTCTCGGTGATCTCTGCGAACCTCCGACGATCTCTTCGCTTAACTTCCAACAGATTCCCGATTTCTTCTCGGTTGGTTCCGGCAGATATCTCCGACGATTCATTCATCGAACTCTTAAAGGTTCATCAAACTTGACTCGGTATTCTTGCTTTGTGTTTTCTGTTTATCGTAGTTAATCCTGCACACTTAACTCAATAATATGGATTAGATCAAATAACCTATCAATTGATTTTATCATCAAAATCCGAGATTCAACAATCTCCCCTTTTTTTGATGATGACAATCAATTGATGACGGTTAAACATAACTCCCCTATCTATATGCCATATTATGAGAAGATAAAACCACTTGAATTCCATCCCATTGATTCAAGCATAACCCGATAAGTTCTAAACGTAGAGCTTATCGTGATCCTTTTAAACAATAGTGAATACAAAACTTCTATGAAAATCATAAGTTAAATGAAAAGGGACAAATTTTACTACGATAGAAGATAAAGATTTTCAATATATATTTCAAATCATAACCCGATATGATCAATCAATCTTGTGATATTTTCAAAGGATTTTGCAAGGCATATAAGTCAATCATATCACACAAGTTTTTGTAATCCATATAAGTTATGCTATCATTATGGTGTAGGTCATCACTTCTCCCCTTTGTCATCAACAAAAAAAAACAACAAGCCATCGAAAAAGTAGCATTTAACAAGGTTTATCATTGAAATTTGCCGAAATAGTTTATCCAAAAGAAAGCAGGCAGATCAAGACATACTTAAAAGATACCAAGGTTATCTAAAAGGAAGGATCAGTTATCCTTTGAACTTGTTGTTTAAAAGCAAACAGAACATAATTAAAAGATACATCAGTTTAATCCTTAGGAGGTAATCCACAATGCTGATACATGATATCCATTTTTCATTCAGTTGTCGTAGTGTCTTCAAAATTTCAACTTGTTGATTTTGAATCAGTTCTTCTTGTGATTTGAGCTGAGACAGTTCTGCCATAATCGATCTTCGATGAGGAAATAGGAGCTGAAGGTGTCAAGGCCCAAAAGGACTAGGAGGAGATTCATTTCCCATAAGAATTGGTGTTTTTGAGGTGTTCTATTTGTGGAGGAATTGGATCCGTCCTTCTAGGCTGCCTAACCCAAATGCCATTGCTAAAGGTGCACCTAAGTCTTTTCAGCAGGTTTTTTTATTTATTATGTTATATTTATCATTTTGAATAGATTCTTCATCGGGTGGGATGCAAATGTCATAGGCATGAAGAAATCTAGTGATTAACCTCCCATATGGCAGAATAGTATCTTTGCCCATAATATCCTGCATGTGTTGCCAATTGAGTACCCAAAACAATTATCCCGACGACCGGTCATAATCCAATACATGGTACTCATCTCAATTTGACTTATCTCGTCAAGATGAAATTGTTTGGGGAATATGATGCTTGTGATAATGTGATGAAGAATTTTAGCGTTGAAAGGCAGTAAGTGTTCACAACTCTTGGGTAGGAAGTCAAGGTTTGGATTTGCAAAGATTGTTTCTACGGCTTCGGTATAGGTTGCTCCTATTGAGTTGACGTCCCATTTACCTTTAAAATAGCATCCTCTATCTTTTTTAGTTATGCCAATTAGCTCACAAATGGTGTTGTCAAATATTCTAATGGGTGTTCCTAGAAGGTAAGTGCTTAGGCTATTATTGTCCTCATATAGGTTGGCATAGAACAATCTAACTAATCATGGGATAGATTGGTTCATCTAGTTGCAGTAGTGGTAGAGCTTCTAGGTGTGCAAAATACCTAATGGGATCTAAGTCTTCTAGTTCATCCAAGTCGACATATTTTCCCTTATGGATACCTCGTCTTTCAAATTTTGGAAAACTAAGGGCTACCTCTTTTGATCTAAAAAGATCATGGTCAAATGAATCTCCTTCAATCCTTTTTCCTTTTGATCTCTTAGGAGCCATTATCTAGACAAGATGATGATGAAATTGTGAAAAATAAGCAAAGGAAAGAGAGGGGAAAAGAGGGAATGAGATATCAAAAGGAAGGATTTCAAGTGTTACCTTATGGAGATTATGCTTAGAGATGGAAGGCTTGGACCACCAAGAGACCTTCTCAGTGCTTCTAAGAGGCAGAATTGAGGGTTAGAGGATGATGGGAGAGCTTTCTTCGGGTTGGGGGCGGTGTCACCGCCCCCTAACCCCTCGGTTAATAAAGGTCGCTTTCGGTTGGTGCCACCAAATAAACCGGCGGTGTCACCGCCTTGGCCTCGAAGCTCAGTGGGTGCTACCGCCAGAATCTGGCGGTGCCACCGGGCATCCCGTGGAGGAAAGAAAAAAAATTTTTCTTCCTTTCCCCCTTTTTGTTTGCTTCCCTCAAGATAATAAGTTATACTTTAATAGATCATTTTGAAGTGAAGAAGAAAGAAGAAATCAAATCTACAAAAGAAAGGAAAAGGACGAGTCATTTTTCGTGAAGCTCATTTTAGGGACAATTCAACATGCCTAATTCCCTTCTAATGAATTCAAATTGATCTTCATTCAAGGCTTTTGTGAATATGTCTGCTAATTGATGCTTCAGTGTCGATGAATTCTAGAACAACATTATTGTTAAGAACATGATCACAGATGAAATGATGCCTAACGTCGATGTGCTTAGTTCTAGAATGTTGAATTGGATTTTTAGTGAGACATATGGCACTAGTATTATCACATTTTATGGGAATATTTTTAAAGTGAATTCCATAGTCTTCCAATGTATTTTTCATCCAAACAACTTGTGCACAGCATGCACTCGCAGCAATGTATTCGGCTTCCGCCGTAGATAGTGCTACTGAATTTTGTTTCTTGGAAGTCCAAGAAACAAGTGCATGTCCTAAAAATTGGCATGTTCGAATGTACTCTTTTCTATCTATCCTACATCCGCCAAAATCGGCATCCACAGAGGCCATTAAATCAAATTTTTCAGATTTTGGATACCATAAGCCTAAATGTGGAGTTCCTTTAAGATACCTAAATATTCTTTTAACACTTTTAAGATGAGATAGTTTAGGATTTGATTGAAACCTAGCACAAAGTCCTACACTAAACATGATATCTGGTCTAGTAGCGGTAAGGTAGAGTAGACTACCTATCATTCCCCTATATGTTTTTTTTTTGATCAAGTTTTCACTATTTTCATCCATATCTAACTTAGTCAAGTACTCATAGGGGTGTTTATTGCTTTTGAATTATCCATGTTAAATCGTTTTAACAATTCTAATGTATATTTAGATTGGTTAAGAAATATACCATCCTTAAGTTGTTTGATTTGTAATCCTAAAAAGAAGGTTAATTCCCCATTAAACTCATTTCAAATTCAAGACTCATAGATTTGGCAAATGATTCACATAGTGATTCATCCAAGAGCCAAAAATAATATCATCAACATAAATTTGTACAATAAGAAAATTATTTTCAAAATGTTTAATAAACAGTGTAGTATCAACCTTGCCTTTGGTAAAATTATTTAAAATAAGAAAAGAACTAAGCCTTTCATACCAAGCTCTAGGAGCTTGTTTCAAGCCATAGAGAGCCTTAGTCAATTTGAATACATGATTAGGAAGAAGAGAATTTTCAAATCCGGGAGGTTGTTCGACATATACTTCTTCGGAAATAAAACCATTCAAGAAGGCACTTTTGACATCCATTTGAAATAGTTTAAAATTATAACTACTAGCATAGGCAAGGAGCATCCTTATGGCTTCTAATCGAGCCACGGGAGCGAAGGTTTCTTCATGTCGATACCTTCTTCTTGGTTGAAACCTTTGGCCACTAATCTAGCCTTGTTTCTAACCACGATACCATTTTCGTCTTGCTTGTTTCTAAAGACCCACTTAGTACCAATGACTAAATGATCACTAGGTCTAGGAACAAGCTCCCACACCTTGTTTCTCTCAAATTGATTCAGTTCCTCTTGCATTGCAATAATCCAAAAATCATCTTTTATGGCCTCGTCAATGCACTTAGGTTCAATTTGAGAGAGAAAGGCAGCATTAGCATAAAAAATTCTTGAAAGAGGAACGAGTTTGAACCCCTTTAGATGTATCCCCTATAATTAGCTCCTTTGGATGAGCATCTATATACTTCCATTCCTTAGGTAAGGAAATTTCGGAAGAAGGTGCATCCAAGTTGCTATTTTGAGGAGGGGGTTCATTTAAATTCAAATTATCAAAACCAAGATCATCATCAAAATCATTTTTCTTAAAATTTGAGACTTCATTAAAAACTACATGAATAGACTCTTCAATTACTAAGGTTCTTTTATTAAAAACCCGAAAAGCTTTTGAAACGGAAGAGTAACCAAGAAAAATGCCTTCATCGGATTTTGTATCAAATTTTCCTAAGGCATCCCTTTCATTTAAAATAAAGCATTTACAACCGAAAACTTTAAAATAGGAAATATTTGGTTTTTTGTTATTCCATAATTCATAGGGAGTTTTTGATAAGGAAGGTCTTATTAGGACTCTATTCATGATGTAGCAAGCCGTATTTACGGCTTCGGCCCAAAAATACTTAGGTAAACTATGTTCGTTTAGCATAGTTCTTGCCATTTCTTGTAGGTTTCTATTTTTTCTTTCAACTACTCCATTTTGTTGGGGATTTCTCGGAGTGGAGAAGTTATGATTGTATCCATTTACTTCACAAAAATTTTGGAAGTCATGGTTTTGAAATTAATACACCATGATCACTCCAATTGATGAAATCATGAACCCTTTTTCGTTTTGAGTGAGTTTACAAAATTTTGAGAAACACTTGAAACAATCACTTTTGTGAGCTAAGAAATAGGTCCAAGTGTATCTAGAGTAGTCATCCACAATCACAAAAGCATATTTGCTTCCACCTAGACTTGTTGTATCAATTGGTCCAAATAAGTCCAAATGGATCAATTGTAACGGTCTAGTGGTGCTAATTTGATTTTTTGGTTTGAAGCTTGTTTTTATTTGTTTCCCTAGTTGACATGCATCGCATACCTTATCTTTAATAAACTTTATATTCGGAATCCCTCATACTAATTCTTGAGATGAGATTTTAGATATTGTTTTCATGCTTGCATGGCCTAATCTCCTATGCCAAAGCCAAGCATCATCATTTATGGCGGAGAAACACATTTCATTACTTAGTTCATCAAGATTGATGGTATAGACATTATTTTGTTTTTAAAGCAATCATAGTCATGTTATGATTTGGTTTTTCAATAATGCATATATTTGATTCAAATCTAACGATATAACCTTTATCGCATAATTGACTAATGCTCAATAGATTATGTTTTAATTCATCAACTAGTAACACATCATCAATGGAAAACTTGATTTGTTACCTATGGTTCCCTTGCCAATGATTTTGCCTTTGTTGTTGTCTCCGAAGGTGACATAGCCTTCGTCCATGCTAGTGAGCTTGGTGAATTGGGATGGATCTCCGGTCATATGCCTTGAGCATCCACTATCAAGATACCATCTTTTGCTCCTAGCATGTGATGGTGTATGTTTCTACAAGAAGGAATTATTTTTAGGTACCCATTTACTTTTGGGTGCCTCAAAAACCAATCTAACTTGTTTATCATGTTGCATAGACTTGATCATGGTTCCTTTAGGAACCCAAATCAATTTGTTCGGACTAATTTTCTTGAATGGACATTGGTAAGTTATATGTCCATATTTGCAACAAAAGTTGCAATTGCTTTGATGTTGAACATGTAAGATAGGACCTTTAACGAAGGTGGTTGGATTTTGGTGAGTACTTCTCACAAATCCGATTCCACTCCTTTTAGGAACGTGACCCTTATTTGTAAGGATCATGTTTAAGGACTTGCTACCTACCTCGAATTTCTTCAAGGTGTCCTTAAGTACTAAGTTCTCATTTTGGAGAGTTTCTAAATCATGGCATTTAACACATTGAGCTAGACAATCATGATATTCAGTTTTTAATTTATCAAAGGCACACGTAAGACTATCATGCTCCTTTCTTAGCAATTTGTATTTTCTACTAATTGTCTTACATTCATCAAATAACTCATGGAAAGCATTTAATAAATCATGATAAGGTAAATCTGCATTAATTAAATCCGTTACCTCTTCTTCAAGGCCATTAGGGCGTAGTGAGCAACTTGCTTTCGGTGTTGGACTCCTCTTCTTCGGATGTGCTTGAGTCATCCCATGTTGCCTTGAGCGCCTTCTTCTTTGGTGTTCTCTTTTTGGCTTGAGGGCAATCGTTCTTGTAGTGTCCCGGTTTTTTGCATTCATAGCAAATCACTTGGTCCTTCTTTTGTTCAAATTTATTTTTTGTATTATTTTTAAATTTGTTTTTCCTTAAATATTTTTTGAATTTTTGAGTCAAAAGTGCAATGTCATTGTCACTGTCCTCATCACTTGATGTTCCTTTCAAGTGGTCTTCTTGTGATTTGAGTGCCATATCCTTCCTGTTCTTTGGAAGGGGGTCTCGAGCTTCGTCATGAGCTTGACATGTCATTTCAGTAGGTCATTAGAGACCCAATGAGTTCTTCAAGAGGAAATATTTTAAGGTCTTTGGCCTCTTGAATGGTCAGAACTTTTGGATCCCAACTTTTAGGGAGGGATCTTAAGATTTTAGTTACTAGTTCAAAGTTAGTAAAATCTTTACCAAGAGCTTTGAGTCCATTGATGACATCCGTAAAACCGGTGTACATGTCTCCGATGGACTCACTTGGTTTCATTCGAAAAAGTTCGTAAGAGTGCACAAGAATGTTGATTTTGGACTCTTTCACTTTCGGCTAGTGCCTTCATGAGTGACTTCAAGAGTTCTCCAAATATCAAAAGCCGAATCACAAATTGAAACACGATTAAATTCGTTTTTGTCTAGTGCACAAAACAAGGCATTCATAGCCTTTGCATTTAAAGCAAAAACCTTCTTCTCCGATTCATTCCATTCGCTCATCGGAAGAGAAGATTTTTGAAATCCGTTTTCAACAATAGTCCAAAGCTCGAAATCCATAGAAATAAGGAAGATCCTCATTCGAGTCTTCCAATACGTGTAATCCGACCCATTAAACATAGGTGGACGAGTGATAGAATGGCCCTCTTGCATGCCGGAGTAAGCCATCTCTCTTGGGTATTAAACCAAATATGAGAGATAACCTTGCTCTGATACCAATTGTTAGGATCAAAGCAGCACTAAGAGGGGGGGGTGAATTAGTGCAGCGGATAAAAACTAGGGTTTTATGAATTATCTTACGTAAGAAGAGAGCGGAACTTGACAAGTTTAAACTTGAAAGCGTATTCTTAAATATGCGCAGCAAAAGTAATAAGGAACTAGAGCATATAAGAAGATTTGCAATAATATAAATAACAATAATGAAACGCAAACCACAGATCACGCCGATGTTAGAGTGGTTCGGTCAAATGACCTACTCCACTTGTGAGGCCCCTCTTCGATGAGGCTCCCACCTTCCACTAGCAAGCTTCTTGAAATGGAAGGGTAAATACCCCTCTTACAACTCTTTACAAGCAGTTCACTCTCTTACAGATTTTCGAGAAGAGATGAGGTGAACACTAGTAGATTGAAACGAAAGCAAGCTAACACTTTTCTAAGATCTTTCTCTCAAACTCTTGCTGCTCAAAAGGTTGTAATCTCAGCTGAGATTTGAGGGGTATTTATAGGCCTCAAGAGGATTCAAATTTGGGCTCCAAAATTTGGGCTCCAAAAAATCAAATCCTCTTTGGGTTCCCGATGCTGGCGGTGCCACCGCCCAGCCAAGCGGTGCCACCGCCCAGCGTTCGGGTGCTGGGCGGTGCCACCGCCCAGCTCAGGAGGTGTCACCGCCCAGCACTCGGGTGCTGGGCGGTGCCACCGCCCAGCCAGGCGGTTCCACCGCCTGGCTCTCCGGTTCACTTGGTTTGGCTTTCTTTTAGCCCAAACCAACTCTGACTTTGGCCCCAGTTGGCCCCTAACCAGGATATAGGCTTATCTTCTTAATCCTAATCCTAATTACAAGTGAACTACATAACAAAACACATCTTAAGCAATTTATTAACCGCGAACGTCAAGTTTTGTTCCGACGAGCTTTCGACGGGGTCCAAGCACGCTCCCGAACTTGTGATGACTTTAAAGAGTAGCTGAGACTTCTCGGTGATCTCTGCGAACCTCCGACGATCTCTTCGGCGAACTTCCAACAGATTCCCGATTTCTTCTCGGTTGGTTCCGGCAGTATCTCCGACGATTCATCGAACTCTTAAAGGTTCATCAAACTCGACTCCGGTATTCTTGCTTTGTGTTTTCTGTTTATCGTAGTTAATCCTGCACACTTAACTCAATAATATGGATTAGATCAAATAACCTATCAATTGATTTTATCATCAAAATCCGAGATTCAACAATCTCCCCCTTTTTGATGATGACAATCAATTGATGACGAAGTTAAACATAACTCCCCCTATCTATATGCCATATTATGAGAAGATAAAACCACTTGAATTCCATCCCATTGGATTCAAGCATAACCCGATAAGTTCTAATCGTGAGAGCTTATCGTGATCCTTTTAAACAATAGTGAATACAAAACTTCTATGAAAATCATAAGTTAAATGAAAAGGGACAAATTTTACTACTGACGAAGATAAAGATTTTCAATATATATTTCAAATCATAACCCGATATGATCAATCAATCTTGTGATATTTTCAAGGATTTTGCAAGGCATATAAGTCAATCATATCACACAAGTTTTTTGTAATCCATATAAGTTATGCTATCATTATGGTGTAGGTCATCACTTCTCCCCTTTGTCATCAACAAAAAAAGACAAGCCATCGAAAAAGTAGCATTTAACAAGGTTTATCATTGAAATTTGCCAGAAATAGTTTATCCAAAAGAAAGCAGGCAGATCAAGACATACTTAAAAGATACCAGTAGTTATCTAAAAGGAAGGATCAGTTATCCTTTGAACTTGTTGTTTAAAAGCAAACAGAACAAAATTAAAAGATACATCAGTTTAATCCTTAGGAGGTAATCCACAATGCTGATACATGATATCCATTTTTTCATTCAGTTGTCGTAGTGTGTTTCAAATTTCAACTTGTTGATTTTGAATCAGTTCTTCTTGTGATTTGAGTCTGAGACAGTTCTGCCATAATGCGATCTTGATGAGGAAATAGGAGCTGAAGGTGTCTTTGTTGTTTCAAAAGGACTAGGAGGAGATTCATTTCCCATAAGAATTGGTGTTTGAGGGTGTTCTATTTGTGGAGGAATTGGATCCGTCCTTCTAGGCTGCCTAACCCAAATGCCATTGCTAAAGGTGCACCTAAGTCTTTTCAAAGAGGTTTTTTTATTTATTATGTTATATTTATCATTTTGAATAGATTCTTCATCGGTGGGATGCAAATGTCATAGGCATGAAGAAATCTAGTGATTAACCTCCCATATGGCAGAATAGTATCTTTGCCCATAATATCCTGCATGTGTTGCCGAATTGAGTACCCAAAACAATTATCCCCGACCGGTCATAATCCAATACATGGTACTCATCTCAATTTGACTTATCTCGTCAAGATGAAATTGTTTGGGGAATATGATGCTTGTGATAATGTGATGAAGAATTTTAGCGTTGAAAGGCAGTAAGTGTTCACAACTCTTGGGTAGGAAGTCAAGGTTTGGATTTGCAAAGATTGTTTCTCTGGCTTCGGTATAGGTTGCTCCTATTGAGTTGACGTCCCATTTACCTTTAAAATAGCATCCTCTATCTTTTTTTTCAGTTATGCCAATTAGCTCACAAATGGTGTTGTCAAATATTCTAATGGGTGTTCCTAGAAGGTAAGTGCTTAGGCTATTATTGTCCTCATATAGGTTGGCATAGAACAATCTAACTAATCATGGATAGATTGGTTCATCTAGTTGCAGTAGTGGTAGAGCTTCTAGGTGTGCAAAATACCTAATGGGATCTAAGTCTTCTAGTTCATCCAAGTCAACATATTTTCCCTTATGGATACCTCGTCTTTCAAATTTTGGAAAACTAAGGGCTACCTCTTTTGATCTAAAAAAGATCATGGTCAAATGAATCTCCTTCAATCCTTTTTCCTTTTTTTGATCTCTTAGGAGCCATTATCTAGACAAGATGATGATGAAATTGTGAAAAATAAGCAAAGGAAAGAGAAGGGAAAAGAGGGAATGAGATATCAAAAGGAAGGATTTCAAGTGTTACCTTATGGAGATTATGCTTAGAGATGGAAGGCTTGGACCACCAAGAGACCTTCTCGGTTAGCTTCTAAGAGGCAGAATTGAGGGTTAGAGGATGATGGGAGAGCTTTCTTGGGTTGGGGGCGGTGTCACCGCCGGCCCCTAACCCCTCGGGTTAATAAAGGGTCGCTTTCGGTTGGTGCCACCGCCAAACCGAAGCGGTGTCACCGCCACTGGCCCGAAAGGCTTTCGGTGGTGCTACGCCAGATCTGGCGGTGCCACCACTGGCATCCCGTGGAGGAAAAAAAAAAATTTTTCTTCCTTTCCCCCCTTTTGTTTGCTTCCCTCAAGATAATAAGTTATACTTTAATAGATCATTTTGAAGTGAAGAAGAAAGAAGAAATCAAATCTACAAAAGAAAGGAAAAGGACGAGTCATTTTTTTGAAGCTCATTTTAGGGACAATTCAACATGCCTAATTCCCTTCTAATGAATTCAAATTGATCTTCATTCAAGGCTTTTGTGAATATGTCTGCTAATTGATGCTTCGTGTCGATGAATTCTAGAACAACATTATTGTTAAGAACATGATCACAGATGAAATGATGCCTAACGTCGATGTGCTTAGTTCTAGAATGTTGAATTGGATTTTAGTGAGACATATGGCACTAGTATTATCACATTTTATGGGAATATTTTTAAAGTGAATTCCATAGTCTTCCAATGTATTTTTCATCCAAACAACTTGTGCACAGCATGCACTTTCAAGAAATGTATTAAACTTCCGCCAGAGATAGTGCTACTGAATTTTGTTTCTTGGAAGTCCAAGAAACAAGTGCATGTCCTAAAAATTGGCATGTTCGGATGTACTCTTTCTATCTATCCTACATCCGCCAAAATCGGCATCCGTGAGGCCATTAAATCAAATTTTTCAGATTTTGGATACCATAAGCCTAAATGTGGAGTTCCTTTAAGATACCTAAATATTCTTTTAACACTTTTAAGATGAGATAGTTTAGGATTTGATTGAAACCTAGCACAAAGTCCTACACTAAACATGATATCTGGTCTAGTAGCGGTAAGGTAGAGTAGACTACCTATCATTCCCCTATATGTTTTTTTTGATCAAGTTTTCACTATTTTCATCCATATCTAACTTAGTCAAGTACTCATAGGGGTGTTTATTGCTTTTGAATTATCCATGTTAAATCGTTTTAACAATTCTAATGTATATTTAGATTGGTTAAGAAATATACCATCCTTAAGTTGTTTGATTTGTAATCCTAAAAAAGAAGGTTAATTCCCCATTAAACTCATTTCAAATTCAAGACTCATAGATTTGGCAAATGATTCACATAGTGATTCATCCAAAGAGCCAAAAATAATATCATCAACATAAATTTGTACAATAAGAAAATTATTTTCAAAATGTTTAATAAACAGTGTAGTATCAACCTTGCCTTTGGTAAAATTATTTAAAATAAGAAAAGAACTAAGCCTTTCATACCAAGCTCTAGGAGCTTGTTTCAAACCATAGAGAGCCTTAGTCAATTTGAATACATGATTAGGAAGAAGAGAATTTTTAAATCCGGAGGTTGTTAGACATATACTTCTTGAAATAAAACCATTCAAGAAGGCACTTTTGACATCCATTTGAAATAGTTTAAAATTATAACTACTAGCATAGGCAAGGAGCATCCTTATGGCTTCTAATCGAACCCACGGGAGGGCGAAGGTTTCTTAAATGTCGATACCTTCTTCTTGGTTGAAACCTTTGGCCACTAATCTAGCCTTGTTTCTAACCACGATACCATTTTCATCTTGCTTGTTTCTAAAGACCCACTTAGTACCAATGACTAAATGATCACTAGGTCTAGGAACAAGCTCCCACACTTGTTTCTCTCAAATTGATTCAGTTCCTCTTGCATTGCAATAATCCAAAAATCATCTTTTATGGCCTCGTCAATGCACTTAGGTTCAATTTGAGAGAAAAAGGCAGCATTAAGCATAAAAATTCTTGAAAGAGGAACGAGTTTGAACCCCTTTAGATGTATCCCCTATAATTAGCTCCTTTGGATGAGCATCTATATACTTCCATTCCTTAGGTAAGGAAATTTCGGAAGAAGGTGCATCCAAGTTGCTATTTTGAGGAGGGGGGTTCATTTAAATTCAAATTATCAAAACCAAGATCATCATCAAAATCATTTTTCTTAAAATTTGAGACTTCATTAAAAACTACATGAATAGACTCTTCAATTACTAAGGTTCTTTTATTAAAAACCGAAAAGCTTTTGAAACGGAAGAGTAACCAAGAAAAATGCCTTCATCGGATTTTGCATCAAATTTTCCTAAGGCATCCCTTTCATTTAAAATAAAGCATTTACAACCTAAAACTTTAAAATAGGAAATATTTGGTTTTTGTTATTCCATAATTCATAGGGAGTTTTTTGATAAGGAAGGTCTTATTAGGACTCTATTCATGATGTAGCAAGCCGTATTTACGGCTTGACCAAAAAATACTTAGGTAAACTATGTTAGTTTAGCATAGTTCTTGCCATTTCTTGTAGGTTTCTATTTTTTCTTTCAACTACTCCATTTTGTTGGGGATTTCTCGAGTGGAGAAGTTATGATTGTATCCATTTACTTCACAAAAATTTTTGGAAGTCATGGTTTTGAAATTAAGCCACCATGATCACTCGAATTGATGAAATCATGAACCCTTTTTTAGTTTTGAGTGAGTTTACAAAATTTTTGAGAAACACTTGAAACAATCACTTTTGTGAGCTAAGAAATAGGTCCAAGTGTATCTAGAGTAGTCATCCACAATCACAAAAGCATATTTGCTTCCACCTAGACTTGTTGTATCAATTGGTCCAAATAAGTCCAAATGGATCAATTGTAAATCGGTCTAGTGGTGCTAATTTGATTTTTTTTGGTTTGAAGCTTGTTTTTATTTGTTTCCCTAGTTGACATGCATCGATATACCTTATCTTTAATAAACTTTATATTCGGAATCCCTCGTACTAATTCTTGAGATGAGATTTTAGATATTGTTTTCATGCTTGCATGGCCTAATCTCCTATGCCAAAGCCAAGCATCATCATTTATGGCGGAGAAACACATTTCATTACTTAGTTCATCAAGATTGATGGTATAGACATTATTTTGTTTTAAAGCAATCATAGTCATGTTATGATTTGGTTTTTCAATAATGCATATATTTGATTCAAATCTAACGATATAACCTTTATCGCATAATTGACTAATGCTCAATAGATTATGTTTTAATTCATCAACTAGTAACACATCATCAATGAAAACTTGATTTGTTACCTATGGTTCCCTTGCCAATGATTTTGCCTTTGTTGTTGTCTCCGAAGGTGACATAGCCTTCGTCCATGCTAGTGAGCTTGGTGAATTGGGATGGATCTCCGGTCATATGCCTTGAGCATCCACTATCAAGATACCATCTTTTGCTCCTAGCATGTGATGGTGTATGTTTCTACAAGAAGGAATTATTTTTAGGTACCCATTTACTTTTGGGTGCCTCAAAAACCAATCTAACTTGTTTATCATGTTGCATAGACTTGATCATGGTTCCTTTAGGAACCCAAATCAATTTGTTCGGACTAATTTTCTTGAATGGACATTGGTAAGTTATATGTCCATATTTGCAACAAAAGTTGCAATTGCTTTGATGTTGAACATGTAAGATAGGACCTTTAACGAAGGTGGTTGGATTTTGGTGAGTACTTCTCACAAATCCGATTCCACTCCTTTTAGGAACGTGACCCTTATTTGTAAGGATCATGTTTAAGGACTTGCTACCTACCTCGAATTTCTTCAAGGTGTCCTTAAGTACTAAGTTCTCATTTTGGAGAGTTTCTAAATCATGGCATTTAACACATTGAGCTAGACAATCATGATATTCAGTTTTTAATTTATCAAAGGCACACGTAAGACTATCATGCTCCTTTCTTAGCAATTTGTATTTTCTACTAATTGTCTTACATTCATCAAATAACTCATGGAAAGCATTTAATAAATCATGATAAGGTAAATCTGCATTAATTAAATCCGTTACCTCTTCTTCGAAGGCCATTAGGGCGTAGTGAGCAACTTGCTCGGTGTTGGACTCCTCTTCTTCGGATGTGCTTGAGTCATCCCATGTTGCCTTGAGCGCCTTCTTCTTTGGTGTTCTCTTTTTGGCTTGAGGGCAATCGTTCTTGTAGTGTCCCGGTTTTTTGCATTCATAGCAAATCACTTGGTCCTTCTTTTGTTCAAATTTATTTTTTGTATTATTTTTAAATTTGTTTTTCCTTAAATATTTTTTTGAATTTTTTGAGTCAAAAGTGCAATGTCATTGTCACTGTCCTCATCACTTGATGTTCCTTTCAAGTGGTCTTCTTGTAATTTGAGTGCCATATCCTTCCTGTTCTTTGGAAGGGGTTCTCGAGCTTCGTCATGAGCTTGACATGTCATTTAAGAGGTCATTAGAGACCCAATGAGTTCTTCAAGAGGAAATATTTTAAGGTCTTTGGCCTCTTGAATGGCAGTAACTTTTGGATCCCAACTTTTAGGGAGGGATCTTAAGATTTTAGTTACTAGTTCAAAGTTAGTAAAACCTTTACCAAGAGCTTTGAGTCCATTGATGACATCCGTAAAACCGGGTGTACATGTCTCCGATGGACTCACTTGGTTTCATTCGGAAAAAGTTCGTAAGAGTGCACAAGAATGTTGATTTTGGACTCTTTCACTTTCGGCTAGTGCCTTCATGAGTGACTTCAAGCGTTCTCCAAATATCAAAAGCCGAATCACAAATTGAAACACGATTAAATTCGTTTTTGTCTAGTGCACAAAACAAGGCATTCATAGCCTTTGCATTTAAAAGCAAAAACCTTCTTCTCCGATTCATTCCATTAAACTCATCGGAAGAGAAGATTTTTGAAATCCGTTTTCAACAATAGTCCAAAGCTCGAAATCCATAGAAATAAGGAAGATCCTCATTCGAGTCTTCCAATACGTGTAATCCCACCCATTAAACATAGGTGGACGAGTGATAGAATGGCCCTCTTGCATGCTTAGGAGTAAGCCATCTCTCTTGGGTATTAAACCAAATATGAGAGATAACCTTGCTCTGATACCAATTGTTAGGATCGAAGCAGCACTAAGAGGGGGGGGTGAATTAGTGCAGCGGATAAAAACTAGGGTTTTCTGAATTATCTTACGTAAGAAGAGAGCGGAACTTGACAAGTTTAAACTTGAAAGCGTATTCTTAAATATGCGCAGCAAAAGTAATAAGGAACTAGAGCATATAAGAAGATTTGCAATAATATAAATAACAATAATGAAACGCAAACCACAGATCACGCCGATGTTAGAGTGGTTCGGTCAAATGACCTACTCCACTTGTGAGGCCCCTCTTGATGAGGCTCCCACCTTCCACTAGCAAGCTTCTTGAAATGGAAGGGTAAATACCCTCTTACAACTCTTTACAAGCAGTTCACTCTCTTACAGATTTTCGAGAAGAGATGAGGTGAACACTAGTAGATTGAAACGAAAAGCAAGCTAACACTTTTCTAAGATCTTTCTCTCAAACTCTTGTTGCTCAAAAGGTTGTAATCTCAGCTGAGATTTGAGGGGTATTTATAGGCCTCAAGAGGATTCAAATTTGGGCTCCAAAATTTGGGCTCCAAAAAATCAAATCCTCTTTGGGTTCCCGATCTTTGGCGGTGCCACCACCTTCAATAGCAGTGCCACCGCCCAGCGTTAGGTGTTTGGTGTGCCACGCCACCACTCAGAGGGTGTCACCGCCCAAAGACTTTCGGGTCTTTGGCCACCACCCTGCCTCTCTCGCTTCACTTGGTTTGGCTTTCTTTTAGCCCAAACCAACTCTGACTTTGGCCCCATTGGCCCCTAACCAGGATATAGGCTTATCTTCTTAATCCTAATCCTAATTACAAGTGAACTACATAACAAAACACATCTTAAGCAATTTATTAACCCAACGTCAAGTTTTGTTCCGACGAGCTTCGATGAACTTCCTTCGACGGGGTCCAAGCACGCTCCCGAACTTGTGATGACTTTAAAGAGTAGCTGAGACTTCTCGGTGATCTCTGCGAACCTCCGACGATCTCTTGGCGAACTTCCAACAGATTCCCCGATTTCTTCTCGGTTGGTTCCGCAGAAAGATCTCCGACGATTCATCGAACTCTTAAAGGTTCATCAAACTCGACTCCGGTATTCTTGCTTTGTGTTTTCTGTTTATCGTAGTTAATCCTGCACACTTAACTCAATAATATGGATTAGATCAAATAACCTATCAATTGATTTTATCATCAAAATCCGAGATTCAACAGTTCGTCCATCGTTGTTTAACAGATTGGACTACACTTATTGGAAAACTCAAATGAGAGTTTTCTTGATTTCTATGAATTTGGATTTACGAAATATTGTTGAAAACAGTTTTCAACTTCCCTCTAAACTGATGAACGAATGGTCGGATTTGGAGAAGAAGTATTTTTCTTTATATGCAAAGGCTATGAATGCCTTATTTTGTGCTTTGGACAAAAATGAGTGCAATCGGATTTCTGCATGCGAAACGACTTTTGATATTTGGCTAACACTTGAAATCACGCATGAGGGAACTAGTAGAGTCAAAGACTCGAAAGTTAACATTTTATTGCATGATCTTGAGCTTTTTCGAATGCAACCAAGCGAGACTATAGGCGACATATACAATCGTTTCACATATTTCATCAATAATCAAAGAGTTTTGGGTAAATCTTTTTCGAATTTTGATCTCGTAAGCAAGATCTTAAGATCCCTTACAAAAAGGTAGGATCCTAAAATAATCGCAATACAAGATATTAAAGTTTTAAATATTTTTCCACTTGAAGAACTTATCGGCTCATTGATGATATATGAAATGGTGTGCAATGCACATGATGAACATGATGAACAAAACAACCTTCCAAAGAACAGAAAGAATTTGGGACATAGAACATTTAAAGACCACTTGAGCATAAGCTCAAGTCATGAAGAACAAGAACTACAAATAAAATTTAAAAAATTAAAAAAACAAAGATTTAAGAACAAAAAGAACGGAACTACTTGCTTTGAATGCAAGAAGAAGAACACAAAGTGGGATGAATCGAGCTCCTCCGAAGACGAAGAGAAAATCAAGAATGCCGATGTGGCAAACTATGCCTTAACGACATTCAACGATGATGTAATAAAAATACCTTTAATTTATTTCGAAATTATATGATATTTTTCATGATGTATTTTACTTTTTTATTTAGTTTAGAATTAATTTTCTTAAAAATTACATATTTAAAAATAAAAATATAAAAATTATGATCATGCTAGTAATTTTGAAAATGATAATGAAAATTGCATGTTTAATGAAAATGCAAAAATAAAATTGGATCATGCTTACCTTTCTAATGATTTTAAAAATAATCATGAAAATTGCATGTCTTATGAAAATATAACAAAATGTAATGATGATCATATGTATGTTTTTCATAAGAAGAAAAAAATGTAAATCTTGATTATTTCTGATTTTGATTAAAATCATGCTTGATGTTTTAATGAAAATATTAAGAAGTTTAATATCATGCTAAGAAGTAATAATGTGTATCTCGTTGATTTCCATTGTTATTTCTCGATTTTGATTAAATAAAATCATGTTTGATTTGAAGAAATGCAAAATGATGTCATATTAAATATTTTGATTGATAATTTTATGCATGAAATTTTACCTTATACATGATGATAAGCATGTGTTATTTTCATGAGTGTATTTGAAAAATTATGGTAAAAATATGCTCGAATGCATGAACTTGTTAAGATTATTTTTCGGACTTTCTTGATTCAATGATCAAATCACTTAATTGCCATGATGATTTTACACTATTACATGCTTTAATAACATGTTGGAAATGATGTGTTTTGGATACAAAAATTTCTATGATCATAAGCATGTTTTATATTCATGATTGAACTTAAAAATCTATAGCAAAACCTTGTCCGAATGCATGAAAGTGTTAAATTTCATTTTCGGATCTTCTTGATCCTAACAATAGGATTTTCTCGATACATTATTCTCTTTCCGGACTTAATAAACATATGTCATATCGGGTTTGATTCATATCATTGATACTTGACTTATGGAATCAATTAACAAATGCATCTCTCATAGACTTATCATGTGAAAAATAGCTTTCGAGAAATGGATTTGATGATTCCTTCGTATATCTTTAGAGAAATAGTTTTACGTGCAAGGATTTGATTCACACACATATCTTGATCCTTGTAAATATAAAGTGTGCTTTAATATCTTATCAATTTTAACTTCATTCGAGTAAGCTCACAAATGACTTTCCTCCTTTATGTAAAAAGATAATAACAAATAAAGAGGAAGAAGTAATGAAAGCTATCTCCATGTCATGTTTTCTTTAAGATGTTTGTATAATTGATATCCTATCACTTATTGTTGAAAAATGACATAAACCTAGTTATGGCATGAATCATTATCGCACTTACATTTAAAATTTGTTTATATCGTTCTCCTTTTTGTTGATGACAAAGGGGGAGAAATATATGAATTGATACTATATTAGTGTCATATTTGAATTTGAATTATATTAATACATCAAAAGAAACTTACATCGAAATGTATAAATTGATGATAGAAATGCTATGATTGCCATATGACATGTTAAGATATGATGAACTTGCATCATAATTTTACTTGCTGATATCTTGCCATGTGATGAAATGCTATGATTTGTTACTAAAATAATGCATGCAATACTTATGCCTTTTATTATGATATATGTGATGTATTGCATATGATGTGAATCATGATTAAAATTGCCTTAATTTGAATTCAAGGTTCATCTCAATTATGGAATTTTGAAATAAGAATGATTACTCACCTTTGTCATAATCTAAAAATTGATATAAGGGTCTTCCCTTCTTTTTGACAATAACAAAGGGGGAGCAAGAATTTCTAACGTGGACATCATGAAAAGAGGCAAACTAGCTAGCTTGCATAATTCAAGATAAAAGCAAAAATTCTACTTCTCAAAATAGAAGAAATTACTATCTTGAACATCACCGATAATTGCTAGCTTGAAATCTAAAGAAAATGCAAAAATATTCTATCTTGCCTATCTCAAGATGCTAAACATGCTAAACTTGCACTTAGTAACGAAAGCAAAATTGCGAGCTCAAACATTGCAAAGGAAGCAAGAATCATGAGCTTACACAAGAAAGCTATCTTGCATTAGCTTTCAAAATCTTTGCTAGCTTGTATTTAGTAAAACTTGCATATCGTAAAAATTGCTAGCTTGTAGTCTAAAGAGAAACAAACAGTTGCTATCTCATGAAAAGCAAACACGCTAAACTTACACATCCTTTATTACTAGATTGCATGATGATAAAATTTGATACTATGTTTTTCATGCAATAAGTTGAACCTATATTCCAAACACAAGAATAGTTAGACTTCTTCTATTTGTTGATGACAAAAGGGGAGAAGTATGATGTTATGCATAAGTTAATGATGACGTGTTGCAAGTATTCATGATGAATATTGCAATGACTTGAATTCAGTTTGAATTCAAGGTTCTATCAATATGGCATATTGATAGGGGGAGTTTGTTTAAACTCTGAGAGTTAAGGTTAACTCCGTCATCAAGTGGTTGTCATCCTAAAAAAAGGAAAATTGTTGAATCTCATATTTTGATGATGAAACCACTTGATATATGTTTATTTTTTAATCTGTGTTTTGAGTGACGCAGGATGCTTCGATCAGGATGAGACAATTAAAGTCGAAAAAATCATGTTGTGCCGGAGGAACATGTCAGAAGATTGGACGTCGGGCCGGTGGATCGGTCGACGTATCGATAGAAAGCTTCGGGCCATCGACTCAGGCATCGGCCCAAGAAGACCGGGTATTGTGCCAATGATATTGGAGTTGCGGAGTCAACTGGCCGATTGGGCAATAGGCCGCAGGAGAGGACGATGCACCGAAGAATCGGACAAAGTGTCGAGGGACCAATGACATGTCGGACAACTTGGTTAATTTCTTAGGATTAATTGTCTCGATCAAAGTTTTGTTTTACATGTGTAGGATTAATTATGATGGAAGAAAGACATGCAGCAGGAGTTGCGTTGAAGTCAAGACTATGATCACGTTGGGAGTTCGAGAGTTCGACCGAAGTTCGGATGGTCATCATATGTTTTGCGGGAACAAATCCGAGAAGTCCAGGAGCTTGCCAAAAGAAGCACGTCGGAACTCGCCAAGTGGATCGTCGCAAGTCCAGGAGTTTGCCGGAAGTCCGCAGGAGCATCACCGAGGGTTCATTGGATGATCGACGGAAGTTCGCCGGAAGCTCGCCGGAAGAAGCGATTGACGCACCGGAGCAAGTTGTAGTAAATGTCTTAAGAAATATCATAGTTAGCATGATGATTAAGTTAGAAATGAGAGATGATCCCATTAACTTAATCTTGGGGCAATTGGGCCCTTGACAAACCCAAATTGGGCCAAATGGATCAGCCCATTCGGACCCAGATTTCTTGGCCAGCAGTGGCACCGCCCAGGGCTCAGTCCCCGAGCTAGGTTGGGTGGTGCAATTGCCCCTGATAGGTGGTGGAACCGCCTGAGCTCGATATCCGAGCTCTGCCAAGCGGTGCAACCGCCCTAGTCAGGCGGTGGCACCGCTTGGGCTAAGTCTCCAAGCGAGACTGGGCTGTGCAACCGCCCCTGTCAGGTGGTGGCACTGCCCAGAGGCTCAGTCTCCGAGCTCTGCCAAGCGGTGCAACCACCCAAAGGCTTAGTCTCCGAGCTCTACTAGGTGGTGCAACGGCCCCAGTCAGGCAGGGCAACCGCCAGACCCTGGAATTTCGGGAGATGACAGTTTTGAGCTCGGAATTCAAACTGGTTTGGGGCCTATAAATACCCCACCCTTTCAGCAATGAAAGGGTAACCAAATGCACCAAAAATCTAATCTTACTCTGTGATTTTTAGAGCTCAAAAGTGTTGTATGAGTTAAAAATTCTCCTTCCTCTTTTCTTCCAAGAGTTGATCTGTTAAAAGAGGAAAGAAAATTCTATAAGAGTTGTCTCCTAAGCCTATCAAAAGAAGTGAAACTGTAACAGGATGGTTGGCCTTCGCCTATTGAAGGAAGGCCTCTAGTAGACGTCAGTGACCTCGTTGGAGGAGAAAGCCAAAAGTGGATGTAGGTCAAGATTGACCGAACCACTCTAAAATTGCGGTGCTCTCTAGTTTGCATTTATTCTTGTTGCTTACCTTACTGTAAACCTCCATATGTCCTTTACTTCCTCTTTACTTTTGTTGCACTCCTTTACGAACTCGCTTTCAAGTTAAGTTTCCGAAAATGATTTTACATCGGAAATGATTTCATCGTACGAACGCAGTTTTAAACATTGAAAGTTTGCGCTTACAATCTGATTTCCATTATAACTGCAAACTACCTTTATATCTTTGCTTTAACAGCATCTCACTTGATCGCAAGTTAAAGTGATTTACGAATTTGCTTTCTTACCAAAATCACTTTTATCGTACAAACACAGTTTTAAACGTCGAATGTTTTCCGCTGTACTAATTTACCCACCCCCCCCCCCTTAGTGCTCTTGATCCTAACAATTGGTATCAGAGCCCTATATTTCTTATTTCGGATTTACAACCGAGAGAAATGACTCTTTATGGCTTTCAAGAGGGCTTATCGGTTGTTCGTCCACCATTGTTTAACGGATTGGACTACACGTATTGGAAAACTCGAATTAGAGTTTTCTTGATTTCTATGAATTTGGATTTATGGAATATTATTGAAAATGGTTTTCAACTTCCCTCTAAACCGATGAACGAATGGTCGGATTTGGAGAAAAAGTATTTTTCCTTTAAACGCAAAGGCTATGAATGCCTTATTTTGCGCTTTGAACAAAAATGAGTTAAATCAGATTTCTACGTGCGAAACGACTTTTGATATTTGGCGAACACTTGTAATCACGCACGAGGAAACAAGTAGAGTCAAAGACTCGAAAGTTAACATTTTATTGCATGATTTTGAGCTTTTTCGAATACAACCAAGTAAGACTATAAGCGACATGTACACCCGTTTCACGTATGTCATCAATAATCTAAGAGTTCTTGGTAAATCTTTTTCGAATTTTGATCTCGTAAGCAAGATCTTAAGATCCCTTCCAAAAAGGTGGGATCCTAAAATAACCGTAATATAAGAGATAAAAAATTTAAATATTTTTCCACTTGAAGAACTTATCGGCTCATTGATGACATATGAAATAGTGTGCAATGCACATGGTGAACATAATGAACAAAACAATCTTCCAAAGAACAGGAAGGATTTGGGACATAGAACATTTGAAGACCACTCGAGCATAAGCTCAAGTGATGGTGAACAAGAACTACAAATAAAATTTAAAAAATTAAAGAAATAAAGATTTAAGAACAAAATGAATGGAACTACTTGCTATGAACGCATGAAGAAGAACACAAAGTGGGATGAATCGAGCTCCTCTGAAGACGAGGAGAAAATCAAGAATGGTGAGGTGGCTAACTACGCCTTAACGACATTCAATGATATGGTAATAAAAATACCTTTAATTTATTTCGAAATTACATGATATTTTTCATTATGCATTTTCCTTTTTTATTTAGTTTAGAATTAATTTTCTTAAAAATTACATATTTAAAAATTAAAATATAAAAATTATGATCATGGTAGTAATTTTGAAAATGATAATGAAAATTGCATGTTTAATGAAAATGCAAAAATAAAATTGGATCATGCTTATCTTTCTAATGATTTTAAAAATAATCATGAAAATTGCATGTCTTATGAAATTACAACAAAATGTAATGATGATCATATGTATGTTTTTCTTAAGAAGAAAAAAATGTGTATCTTGATCATTTTCGATTTTGATTAAAACCATACTTGATGTCTTAACGAAAATATTAAGAAGTTTAATATCATGTGAAGAAGTAATAATGTGAATCACGTTGATTTTCATTGTTATTTCTCGATTTTGATTAAATAAAATCATGTTTGATTTGAAGAAATGCATAATGATGAAATATTAAATATTTTGATTGATAATTTTATGCATGAGATTTTAAGTTATACATGATGATAAGCATGTGTTATTTTCATGAGTATATTTGAAAAACTATGGCAAAAAGAGATGTCACTAGGATGATAAGCTTGTGTTATCACATTTCGAGTGTATTTGATAAACATGATGATAAGCATGTGTTATCACAATTTGAGTTCATCCTGTTGAATCTCGTATTTTGATGATGAAACCACTTGATATGTGTTTATAATTTAAACTGCATTTTGAGTGATGCAGGTCTACTCGATCAGGATTAGATAATTAACGCAGGAGGAATTGACGTTGCGTCGGAGGAGATCACGTCAGGATATTGGACGACAGAAGGCTTCGGACGTCGGGCATCGGGCTAAGGAGAGCGGAATTGCGCCAAGGATATCGGGGTTGTGGAGGTCAACTACCGATTGGGCAACAAGCCGTAAGAGAGGATGATGCACTGAAGAATTGGACGAAGCGCCAACCAATGACGTGCCGGGCAACGGAATGTCGATTCGCGTTGTAATAATTGTCTAGATCGGAGTAGAGTTTTAGTTTGTGTGTGCAGGAATAACTATGATAATGAGGAAGACATAAAGCGAAACAAAGTGTTAGAGTCAAGCGCAAAGGATTTGTTGCGAGTTCGAGAGTTCGACGGAAGTCCGAAGGTTTGTCGGGAATGTTGCCGGAACTAGCCGAGAATGAGTAGGGAGCTTGCCGAAGGGTTTTTCGGAAGCTCGCCAGAAGGTTCGTTGGAAGTTCGCGGAGCTCGCCGAGAAAGATCGGAGCTTGCCGAAGAAGCTCATTGGAACTCGCCAAGATCAAATCGTGAAGTCTAAGAGCTTGCCGGGAGTCCGCAGAATGGTTTCCGAGAGTTTATCGGAAGACCATCGGAAGTTCGTCGGAAGCTTGCCGGAAGAAGTCTTGACTTACGAACTTTGTAATAGCTTAGAAAATGTCTTTAAACTCATAGTTAGCACGTTAATTAGGGTTAGGATTAGGTGTTAATCCTATAACCCAAGTAGGGGCTGAAAACACTATAGCGGGCTGAAAACACTGTAGGCGGTGGCACCGCCCAGCACTCCCAAGTAGGGGCTGAAAACACTATAGCGGGCTGAAAACACTGTAGGCGGTGGCACCGCCTGGGCTGAGCGGTGGCACCTCCCAGCACCCGAAGTGCTTTGGCGGTGACACTTCTTCTTGCTGCGGTGGCACCGTGTAACTTCAAGACTGAAGGCCAAGGGTGGCACCGCCAAAGATCGGGAACCCAAAGAGAATTTGAATTTTGGAGCCCAAATTTGAATCCTCTTGAGGCCTATAAATACCCCTCAAATCTCAGCTGAGATCACAACTTTTTGAGCAGCAAGAGTTTGAGAGAAAGGTCTTAGAAAAGTGTTAGCTTGTCTTTTTTCAATTTGCTAGTGTTCACCTCATCTCTTCTCGAAAATCTGTAAGAGAGTGAACCGCTTGTAAAGAGTTGTAAGAGGGGTATTTACCCTTCCATTTCAAGAGACTTGCTAGTGGAAGGTGGGAGCCTCATCGAAGAGGGGCCTCGCAAGTGGAGTAGGTCATTTGACCGAACCACTCTAAAATCGGCGTGATCCTTGGTTTGCATTTCATTATTGCTATTTACATTATTGCAAACCTTCTTATATGCTTTAGTTCCTTATTACTTTTGCTGCGCATATTTAAGAATACGCTTTCAAGATTAAGCTTGTCAAGTTCCGCTCTTATCATACGAAAGATTTTTTAAAAACCGAAGTTTTAATCCGCTGCACTAATTCACCCCCCCCTCTTAGTGCTGCTCCGATCCTAACAATTGGTATCAGAGCCACGGTTTTCTACTTTGGTTTAACACCCAAATAGAAATGGCTCTTTATGGCTTTCAAGAGGGCTTATCGATTGTTCGTCCACCGTTGTTTAACGGATCGGACTACACTTGTTGGAAAACTCGAATGAGAGTTTTCTTACTTTCTTTGGATTTGAATTTATGGCACATAGTCGAAAATGGATATGAAATGTCTTCTCTCCCAATGAACCATTGGAATGATTTGGAGAAGAAGATGTTTTCTTTAAACGCAAAGGCTATGAATGCCATATTTTACGCTTTAGACAAAAATGAGTTCAATCAGATTTCTACGTGCGAAACGGCTTTTGATATTTGGCGAACACTTGAAATCACACACGAGGGAACTAGTAGAGTCAAAGACTCGAAAGTTAACATTTTAATGCATGATTTCGAGCTTTTTTCAATGAAGCCGAAGCGAAACCATTGTTGACATGTACACCGTTTTACGGATGTCGTCAATGGTTTACAAACTCTTAAAAATATTTCTCAAATTTTGAACTTGTTAGTAAAGTTTTACGATCACTTTCTAAAATTTGGGAATCAAAAGTTACGGCAATACAAGAAACAAAAGATTTAAATATTTTTCCACTTAAAGAACTTATCGGCTCGTTGATGACATATGAAATGGTGCGCAATGCACATGATGAACACAATGAACACTTGAACCACCTTCCAAAGAATATGAAGGATTTGGAACTCCGGACAATTGAATACCACTTGAGCGATGACTCAAGTGATGAGGACAATGATGAACTTGAACTTCGAACACTAACTCTTAATAAGTTCATTAAACATAAATCTAAAATGAACAATGAACTTGAACGGAGGAAGAGGCCAAAGAAAAGGAAGGCACCCAAGGATGAATCAAGAACTTCCAAAGGTGAAACGGCGAATTGGACTTTGACGAGCTTTGACTACAAGGTAAGTAACTCAACTCTCTTGAATTATTTTGAAATTACATAATACTTTTCATGAGTTATTTTTAATTTAGTTTAGGATTAATTTTCTTAAAAATTACATGAAAATAAAAAATTAGAAATCATGCTTATCATTCTAGTAATTTTGAAATTTATGAAAATTGTATGTTTATGATAAACAAAATGATTTTGATTAAAAATACCCTATGAAATATGATATCATGCCTAATAAATTTATTTTTTGAGGCTATGCATGATGATGATGAGTTTTAGGTAATTTATAGTTTATTAATTATTGATGATTTCCATAATGATCTTTTACGATTTATGAATTATCGATTTATACCATGATGAAAGTTGCTTTCGAAAATGAGGCACAACTTTTGTATGCAAACTAAGCATAAAAAAAAAAAAAAAAATAGATTCACCTAAAAAGAAAATTGTATGACTACAACAAATAACAAATGATTTTGATTGAAAATACTTTATACTTAATGAAACCATCATTGATGAATATGCTTTATGTTTAATAGTTTCTTTGGCTTATATGCTCTATCATGATAAATATTTTAAAAATAAATGAAATCATGTTTAATTTGAAGTAATGCTTAATGATGATGCTTAATGATGTATTTTTTTTTTGACATAAAAGTGGCATTAAAAAATGATGTATGTTTTGATTTGACATAAATGAAATAGGCATGCTTATAGGAAATAGTGAAGTGTCATGCTTGACAATTGTATACTTAACGATGCATAAAGTTGTAATGAAAATATTAATATTTTAATACTATGATTCGATGATTTTATGCATGACATTGTAAAGTTATATATAATGATGCATAATGATGAAATTGTGTAATAAAAATATTAAACATTTTGAAACCATGTTTTAGTGTCATGCTTAATAAATTTTGAAATTATGCATGATGAATCTTATGATTTATGGATTATTGATTTTTATCATAATGAAAGTACCTTATTGATCTTTGTTATAATTAATCTTACTCTTTTGGTTTTAAACATGATACATGTTTTTATTAGGCATAAATTAAACAAAATCATATGTTTTGAAACAATCGAAAAGAGGAAAACATTCTTGAAAATTATTTTGCTCAATCTTATTGATTTTGATGAATCCATTTGTATCATCTTTGTGAATCTCTTGGATTTTGTTAATGATTTTGATGATTTAAATTTGAATAATTTTTTATCGAAATCACGATCTTGATCTCTTGAAATTTATAATATGAAATTCTTTATGAATCAACATTGTTTTCTATTTAAAAGGAGATTTGTCGAAATGTTTCATAGTCTTTTAGTATTCATGATCTTGATAATTATGTTTTGAAACTTTATGTAAACCAAGAATGTTCATCATGATTTGAATATTTAAAGAGGAGAATTTTCTAGATGAATCATGATTTTGATGATTGAATATTTGATGTGCATGAATTTAGATCTTGCTCTCCTACTATTCTTTTTGCTATTCACCAAAAGGAAGACTAATTCTAATAAACCATGATATGCTATATGAATTTTATTGTATTCATGAAGTAATATCTCATCACTAATTTTTGTTTATATTTCTTCATGTGATGATATGAATGTATGAAACACTTATGATATGATTTTTTTTTTATATACAATTCCATGTATTCGTGAAATATTTATCTCATCACCCAATTAATTCCTCTTGATACTCCTAATGTGATGAAGTAAAATTATGCATGAAATACAAATGGGGAGAAGTTTTGATCATGCATGGTAGGATATAATTTGACAAATTGATACCATCATCATATGAAACATTTATGATTCAAGAATGATGTATGCAATACTTGTGCTTTCTAATTATGATGTGATGTATTATATATGTTGTAAATCATGATTTAAAATACTATGGGTTGTTGCTAAAATGATGTATTATAAATATTGATTTAATGTTTTGTATCATGAATACTCTAAATGATGAATGTTTGGTATCATGATCAAAATGTTGACAAATAGTTAAAAATTTTAGTATCATGTATGATATCCTCATAATGTTGATTGATTTATTCAATATCGTGTATGAATGAAATATAAGGTTTGTCAAATAGTGCATGTTTTAATTTGAAAATATAATGATGCATAAATAATATTGATACTTACCTTTGTCATGATTTAAAAATTGATGTAAAGTTTTTTTCCCTCCTTTTTGACAATGACAAAGGGGGAGATAGATTGCTAGCACAATTCAAGAAAAAGAAAAAATTGCACTTCTCAAAAGATAAGAAATTGCTATCTTGAACATCACCGAGAATTGCTAGCTTGAAACATCAAGAAAATACAAAAATGTGCTATCGTGCTTATCTCAAGAAAAGCAAATATGCCAACTTGCATATATTTGAATTTGCTAGCCTATAACACTTGCATATTTCAAAAAGCAAGAGTTACTTTCTTGAACATCTCTAAATTGCTAGCTTGCAAGTTCTAAAATGTTGTAAAATTACTAGATTGCATGATGATAAAAATTTAACATTATGTTTTTCATGCAATAAGTTGAACCCATATAACAAACACTTGATTGTGGTACTTCTCCTTTTTGTTGATGACAAAGGGGGAGAAGTATGTTGATGACATGACATGTGATGCATAAGTTTTATACATATGTTCATGATGATGTGTTGCAAGTATTCATGATGAATATTGCACTGACTTGAATTCTGCTTGAATTCAAGGTTCTATCAATATGGCATATTGATAGGGGGAGTTTATTTAAACTCCGGGAGTTAAGGTTAACTCCGTCATCAAGTGGTTGTCATCATCAAAAAGGGGGAGATTGTTGAATCTCGTATTTTGATGATGAAACCACTTGATATGTGTTTATAATTTAAACTGCATTTTGAGTGATGCAGGTATACTCGATCAGGATTAGATAATTAACACAGGAGGAATTGACGTTGCGTCGGAGGAGATCACGTCAGGATATTGGACGACAGAAGGCTTCGGACGTCGGGCATCGGGCTAAGGAGAGCGGAATTGCGCCAAGGATATCGGGGTTGCGGAGGTCAACTACCGATTGGGCAACAAGCCGCAAGAGAGGACGATGCGCTGAAGAATTGGACAAAGCGCCAACCAATGACGTGCCGGGCAACGGAATGTCGATTCGCGTTGTAATAATTGTCTAGATCGGAGTAGAGTTTTAGTTTGTGTGTGCAGGAATAACTATGATAATGAGGAAGACATAAAGCGAAACAAAGTGTTAGAGTCAAGCGCAAAGGATTTGTTGCGAGTTCGAGAGTTCGACGGAAGTCCGAAGGTTTGTCGGGAATGCTGCCGGAACTAGCCGAGAATGAGTAGGGAGCTTGCCGAAGGGTTTTTCGGAAGCTCGCCAGAAGGTTCGTTGGAAGTTCGTGGAGCTCACCGAGAAAGATCGGAGCTTGCCGAAGAAGCTAATTGGAACTCGCCAAGATCAAATCGTGAAGTCTAAGAGCTTGTCGGGAGTCCGCAGAATGGTTTCCGAGAGTTTATCGGAAGACCATCGGAAGTTCGTCGGAAGCTTGCCGGAAGAAGTCTTGACTTACGAACTTTGTAATAGCTTAGAAAATGTCTTTAAATTCGTAGTTAGCACATTAATTAGGGTTAGGATTAGGTGTTAATCCTATAACCCAAGTAGGGGCTGAAAACACTGTAGCGGGCTGAAAACACTGTAGGCGGTGGCACCGCCTGGGCTGAGCGGTGGCACCACCCAGCACCCGAGTGCTGGGCGGTGACACCTCTTGGGCTGGGCGGTGGCACCGCCAGCATCGGGAACCCAAAGAGAATTTGAATTTTGGAGCCCAAATTTTGGAGCCCAAATTTGAATCCTCTTGAGGCCTATAAATACCCCTCAAATCTCAACTGAGATCACAACTTTTTGAGCAGCAAGAGTTTGAGAGAAAGGTCTTAGAAAAGTGTTAGCTTGTCTTTTTTCAATTTGCTAGTGTTCACCTCATCTCTTCTCGAAAATCTGTAAGAGAGTGAACCGCTTGTAAAGAGTTGTAAGAGGGGTATTTACCCTTCCATTTCAAGAGACATGCTAGTGGAAGGTGGGAGCCTCATCGAAGAGGGGCCTCGCAAGTGGAGTAGGTCATTTGACCGAACCACTCTAAAATCGGCATGATCCTTGGTTTGCATTTCATTATTGCTATTTACATTATTGCAAACCTTCTTATATGCTTTAGTTCCTTATTACTTTTGCTGCGCATATTTAAGAATACGCTTTCAAGATTAAGCTTGTCAAGTTCCGCTCTTATCATACGAAAGATTTTTTAAAAACCGAAGTTTTAATCCACTGCACTAATTCACCCCCCCCTCTTAGTGCTGCTCCGATCCTAACACATCCCACAAGGATCAAAATGCAATAAGAGATGTCACTAGGAGGCGACATGGTGCAGCAGATCGTGGTGGAACAATTCGTGACAATGCGATACACACGACATAGTCCCATAAGGGACTAGATCACACGGAGGTATGATCGGGAGCTACTGGAAGCTCCACTTCGGTGAACAATACGATGGTAAAAAGGGCTATGAATTCAAGGAGAGAAGGCCATGGTACCACAGAGGTGGGTCTTCCGTGCATGTATCGAATTTTGCATCGGATGAAAGCCTTGATCATCAGCATATGGGGGTTGTGTTCCACCAATGGAAAAAGTTCGAATGCAAGTACCAATGAGTCCCAGCGGAGGGACTTGATCATGTAGAGGTATGAGGACAAGGTTGAGTAAGTGAGCCCAATAAGTCAGATGACATATTCTCTTAAGGGAGCCCAACAAGTCAGAGGACAAGGTCGAGTAAGTGAACATTGCAACCAAGGAAGCTAAGGAGAACATAATCGGTACAAACCCTACAACGTGATGGTAGAGGCCATGCATGGGAGTTGTAGTCTGTCTTTCCATCGGCTAAAGGGATCTACTTAGAGAACACCGAGGTGTTGAAGCAGGGGGTCGAAAGGGGTGAGGAAGCGATGACGAGTCCAGAGGGACTTAGCTACCCAAAATCAAGCATTAGTTAGAATGGAGGTGGACTCAATGGAGTGCCATAGAGACATATCTACTAATTGTGACAAAAAGGGATACAGATGCGAGGTGGCGGATAGTAGGGCCATGGGCATGGCAGCGCCATGGTACCGCAGAGGCGGGACTTCCGCGAAACTCAATGATCCCTTGCTCTCATGGAGGGAGAGCACTTTGTCGTGAAAGGGGCTGAGGAGGCAGAGCATGCAGAGGAAAACTCCAAGTACCGAGACAAGGCTGAAGGGCAGAGGCCAAGGAACTTTATAAGATCGGTGTTAACGAGCTTCTCATCAAGATAGCCGAAAGTGAAGGACTTCGGGTCATGCAAGAGTGCATGACCAAGGAATGAAGCAGGCAGTACGTAGTGCTGTACCTTTGCTACTCATGGGAGTAGGCGGCAGGGTTGATGGAGAAGATGGTACAATCCCAAAGGCGACCAAATCTATTAGAGAATTACTCCAAGTTGGGGTGAAAACTTCTTGTATTCCAGAAGTTCGATGGCATTGAGAAGGTGAATCATAGTAGCTAACTCAATGCAAAAAGTGCAAACACTTCAAGTGCTTCAGAAGTGTGAGTAAAGAGCAGGCGAAGGCTAATAACCAGCTCGATGCATGGAGTATAACCTTGAGGAGACGGGCGAAGTCAAGTAACCTTTGCCTTCTCAACCCTTAAGAGAATGGGCGAAACCGAGTACCCCAATTCTCTTATCTATCCAGCAGAGGAACTCTATGTTAGGATCGGAGCGGCACTAAGAGGGGGGGGTGAATTAGTGCAGCGGTAAAGTGCGATAAACTTTTCACGATTTAAAACCTTTCGGAAACTTCGTACGATAAAAGTAATGTTTTCGTTTGAAACCATTTCGATTGCGTTTTAACTTAAAGGGATAAGTAAGACAGAGACAAAGAAGTAGAGCATTAAAGTGCAAATGATTTGCAGCAATATAAATGACAATAAGTAAATGCAAACCAGAGATAACACCTATTTTACAGTGGTTCGGTCAAATGACCTACATCCACTTGCGAGGCCCCTCTTCGATGAGGCTCCCACTTTCCACTAGCAAATCTTTTGAAAGGGAAGGGTAAATACCCATCTTACAACTTCTTACAAGCGGTTCACTCTCTTACAGATTTTCAGCAAGAAAGAAAGAGGTGAACACTAGCAAATTGAAAACACGACTAGCAAAGACTCTTCTAAGATTTTTCTCTCAATCAATTGCTTCTTAAAAAGTTGTAATCTCAGCTGAGATTTGAGGGGTATTTATAGGCCTCAGGAGGATTCAAATTTGGACTCCAAATTTTGAATTCTCTTGGAGTCCCCGATGCTAGCGGTGCCACCGCCTGTCAGTGTCAGACACTGACAGTGCTGGGTGGTGCCACCGCCCAGCTCTCGGGTGCTGGGCGGTGCAACCGCACAGTCTGGCGGTGCCACCGCTAGACCCTTCGGTTCACTTGTTGGGCTTCAAATTTAGTCCAAACCAAGTCTAATTTTGGGCCCAGTTGGCCCCTAACCAGGATATAGGATTATCTCTTAATCCTAATCCTAACTACAAGTGAACTACGATAACAAAACACATCCTAAGCAAGTTTTTCAACCGCGAACGTCGAGTCTTGTTCCGGCGAGCTTTCCGACGAAATTCTTCCGACGGGCTCCCAGCAAGCTCCCGAACTTGTGATGACTTTAATGAGTAGCCGAGCCTTCTCGGTGATCTCTGTGAACCTCCGACGATCTCTTCGGCGAACTTCCGAAAATTCCGACAGGTTCCCGATTTCTTCTCGGTTGGTTCCGGCAGCTTCTCCGACGATTCTTCGGACTCTTAAACGTCCATCGAACTTGACTCCGGTATCCTTGCTTTGTGTTTTCTGGTTATCGTAGTTAATCCTGCACACTTAACTCAATAATATGGATTAGATCATTTAACCCATCAATTGATTTTATCATAGATTCAACAATCTCCCCCTTTTTGATGATGACAATCAATTGATGACGGAGTTAAACATAACTCCCCCTATCTATATGCCATATTATGAGAAGATAAAAACACTTGAATTCCGTCCCATTGAATTCAAGCATAAACCGATAAGTTCTAATAGTAGAACTTATCGTTATTCACATTAAGCATAATGTAAATGCGAAACTTCGATGAAAATCCTTTTCAAGTCGAATGATAAAAGATAATTTTTACTACAATAGGAGATAAAGATTTTCAACATGAATTTCATGATATACATGTTTGATATTGCTTTCAATATGATCAATCGATCTTACGATATTCTCAAGGATTTTGCAAGGCATATAAGACATTCATCGATCGATCACTTTTCTCAAAGATTTTGCAAGGCATATTCTCAAAGAATTTGAAAAGCTTTTGCAATTCATATAAGTCATGCTATTAAAATGATACAAGTCATCACTTTTCTCCCCCTTTGTCATCAACGAAAAGGGAAATGAGACCTGAAGCACATATTTTGTCATACATAGATTTTATCATTCAAAATTAAGTATGCAAAAATATTTACGCAGAGTTCATCTTAAAAGAAAATTCAGCATGCATCCATATTATCTAATATCTTCTTTCTATAAATAACATAAAATGTAGATGTACAAGGAAGAGATTGGAAAAAAAATTTCAAGTAGTAACTTCAATAAGTCAAGATCATAATTCGAATACAAACTCATTTAAATTCAAATTGTCAACTTGAAACTCATAATCAAAAAATCAATTTCGAGATTCACAAAATGTCATAAAATCATTAATCTTGAGCAGATTGGAGCGGTAGGATAAGATAATTTAACATGTCATTTAGAATTGAAGGAGAAGGATTAGATTCACCGAGGAATGGTGAGAAGATGAAAAACTTTACGAAAAATCCATTCAAACAAGTTTACTGTTTAGGGACAATTTAACATACTTAATTCCCTTCTAATGAATTCAAATTGGTCTTCATTCAAGGCTTTTGTAAATATATCTGCTAATTGATGCTTTGTGTCAATGAATTCTAGAACAACATCATTGTTAAGGACATGATCGCGTATGAAATGATGCCTAACGTCGATGTGCTTAGTTCTAGAGTGCTGAATTGGATTTTTAGTAAGACATATGGCACTAGTATTATCACATTTTATGGGAATGTTTTTAAAGTGAATTCTATAGTCCTCTAATGTATTTTTCATCCAAACAACTTGTGCACAGCACGCACTTGCAGCAATGTTTTCGGCTTCCGCCGTAGATAGTGCAACTGAATTTTGTTTCTTAGAAGTCCAAGAAACAAGTGCAAGAAACAAGTGAATTTTGTACTTTTTCTATCTATCCTGCATCCGCCAAAATCGGCATCCGCATAAGCTATTAAATCAAAATTTTCAGATTTTGGATACCACAATCCTAAGATTGGAGTTCCTTTAAGATACCTAAATATTCTTTTAACACTTTTAAGATGAGATAATTTAGGATTTGATTGAAACCTAGCGCAAAGTCCTACACTAAACATAATATCCGGTCTAGTCGCGGTAAGGTAGAGTAGACTACCTATCATTCCCCTATATGTTTTTTGATCGAAATTTTCACTATTTTCATCCATATCTAACTTAGTCGCAGTACTCATAGGGGTGTTTATTGCTTTTGAATTATCCATGTTAAATCGTTTTAACAATTCTAATGTATATTTAGATTGGTTAATAAATATACCATCCTTAAGTTATTTGATTTGTAATCCTAAAAAGAAAGTTAATTCACCCATTAAACTCATTTCAAATTCATGACTCATACATTTGGCAAATGATTCACATAGTGATTCATCCGAAGAGCCAAAAATAATATCGTCAACATAAATTTGCACAATAAGAAAATTATTTTCAAAATGTTTAATAAACAATGTAGTATCAACCTTACCTTTGGTAAAATTATTTAAAATAAGAAAGGAACTAAGCCTTTCATACCAAGCTCTAGGAGCTTGTTTCAAGCCATAGAGAGCCTTAGTCAATTTGAATACATGATTAGGAAGAAGAGAATTTTCAAATCCAGGAGGTTGTTCGACATATACTTCTTCGGAAATAAAACCATTCAAGAAGGCACTTTTGACATCCATTTGAAATAGTTTAAAATTATAACTACTAGCATAGGTAAGGAGCATCCTTATGGCTTCTAATCGAGCCACGGGAGCGAAGGTTTCTTCGTAATCGATACCTTCTTCTTGGTTGAAACCTTTGGCCACTAATCTAGTCTTGTTTCTAACCACGATACCATTTTCATCTTGCTTGTTTCTAAAGACCCATTTAGTACCAATGACTAAATGGTCACTAGGTCTAGGAACAAGTTTCCACACCTTATTCCTCTCAAATTGATTCAATTCCTCTTGCATTGCAATAACCCAAAAATCATCTTTTATGGCCTCGTCAATACATTTAGGTTCGATTTGAGAAAGGAAGGCGGCGTTAGCACAAAAATTCTTGAAAGAGGAACGAGTTTGAACACCTTTTGATGTATCTCCTATAATTAGCTCCTTTGGATGAGCATCTATATACTTCCATTCCTTGGGTAAGGAAATTTCAGAAGAAGGTGCATCTAAGTTGCTATTTTGAGGAGGAGGTTCGTTTAAATTCAAATTATCAAAACCAAGATCATCATCAAAATCATTTTTCTTTAAATTAGAAATTTCATTAAAAACTACACGAATAGGCTCTTCTATTACTAAGGTTCTTTTGTTAAAAATCCGAAAAGCCTTAGAGACGGAAGAGTAACCAAGAAAGATGCCTTCATCGGATTTAGCATCAAATTTTCCTAAGGCATCCTTTTCATTCAAAATAAAGCATTTACAACCGAAAACTTTAAAATATGAAATATTTGATTTTTTGTTATTCCATAATTCATAGGGAGTTTTTGATAAGGATGGTCTTATTAGGACCCTATTCATGATGTAGCAAGCCGTATTTATGGCTTCGGCCCAAAAATACTTAGGTAAACTATGTTCATTTAACATAGTTCTTGTCATTTCTTATAGATTTCTATTTTTTCTTTCAACTACTCTATTTTGTTGGGAATTTCTCGGAGTGGAGAAGTTGTGATTGTATCCATTAACTTCACAAAAATTTTGAAAGTCACGGTTTTGAAATTCGCCACCGTGATTACTCCGAATTGATGAAATCATGAAACCTTTTTCGTTTTGAGTGAGTTTACAAAATTTAGAGAAACACTTGAAACAATCACTTTTGTGAGATAAGAAATAGATCCAAGTATATCTAGTATAGTCATCCACAATTACAAATGCATATTTGCTTCCTCCTAGACGTGTCATATCAATTGGTCCAAATAAGTCCAAATGAATCAATTGTAATGGTCTAGTGGTGCTAATTTGAGTTTTTGATTTGAAACTAGTTTTTATTTGTTTACCTAGTTGACATGCATCGCATACTTTATCCTTAATAAACTTTATATTTGGAATTCCTCGCACTAATTCTCTAGATGAGATCTTAGATATTAGTTTCATGCTTGCATGGCCTAGTCTCCTATGCCAAAGCCAAGCATCATCATTTAAAGCAGAGAAACACATTTCATTACTTAGTTCATCAAGGTTGATGGTGTAGACATTATTTTGTTTTAATGCAATCATAGTCATGTTATAGTTTGGTTTTTCAATAATACATACATTTGATTCAAATCTAACGATATAACCTTTATCGCATAATTGACTAACACTCAAGAGATTATGTTTCAATCCATCAACTAGTAAGACATCATCAATAGAAAATTTTAATTTGTTACCTATGGTTCCCTTGCCAATGATTTTTCCTTGGTTGTTATCTCCGAAGGTGACGTACCCTTCTTCTTTGCTAGTGAGCATAGAGAAATGAGATGGATCTCCAGTCATATGTCTTGAGCATCCACTATCTAGATACCATCTCTTGCTCCTAGCTTGTGATGGTGTATGTTTCTACAAGAAAGGATTATTTTTAGGTACCCATTTTCTTTTGGGTGCCTTAAAAACTGATTTAACTTGTTCATCATATTGCATAGAGTTGATCATGGTTCCTTTAGGAACCCAAATTAGTTTGTTCGGACTAATTTTCTTGAATGGACATATTTGCAACAAAAGTTACTTTTGCAACAAAAGTTACTTTTGTAACAAAAGTTGCAATTGCTTTGGAGCCGAACATGTAAGACGAGGCCTTTAATGAAGGTAGTTGGATTTTGGTGATGACTTCTCACAAATCCGTTTCCACTTCTTTTAGGAACGTGACTCTTATTTGTAAGAATCATATTCAAAGATTTGCTACCAACCTCGAATTTCTTCAAGGTGTCCTTAAGTAGCAAGTTTTCCTTTTGGAGAGATTCTAGATCATGACATTTTATACATGGAGCTAAACTATCATGATATTCAGTTTTTAATTTATCGATATCACAAGTGAGACTATCATGTTCCTTTTTTAGCAATTTGTATTTTCTACTAATTGTCTTACATTCATCAAATAACTCATGGAAAGCATTTAATAATTCATGATAAGGTAAATCTGCATCAATTAAATCTATTACCTCTTCTCCGATGGCCATTAGGGCGTAATGAGCAATTTGCTCAGTGTTGGACTGCTCTTCTTCGGACGCGCTTGAATCATCCCACGTTGCCTTGAGCGCCTTCTTCTTTGATGTTCTCTTTTTGGCTTGAGGGCAATCGTTCTTGTAGTGTCCCGGTTTTTTGCATTCATAGCAAATCACTTGGTCCTTCTTGTGTTCGAACTTATTTTTTGTATTATTTTTAAATTTATTCTTTCTTAAATATTTTTTAAATTTTTGAGTCAAAAGTGCAATGTCATTGTCACTGTCCTCATCACTTGATGTTCCTTTCAAGTGGTCTTCTTGTGATATGAGTGTCATATCCTTCCTGTTCTTTTGAAGGGGGTTCTCGAGCTCATCATGAGCTTGACTTGTCATTTCATAGGTCATTAGAGACCTAATAAGTTCTTCAAGAGGGAATGTTTTAAGGTCTTTGGCTTCTTGAATTGTCGTAACTTTTGGATCCCAACTTTTAGGGAGAGATCTTAAGATTTTAGTTACTAGTTCAAAGTTAGTAAAATCTTTACCAAGAGCTTTGAGTCCATTGATGACATCCGTGAAACGGGTGTACATGTCTCCGATGGACTCACTTGGTTTTATTCGGAAAAGTTCATAAGAGTGCACAAGGATGTTGATTTTGGACTCTTTCACTCGGCTAGTGCCTTCATAAGTGACCTCAAGAGTTCTCCAAATATCAAAAGCCGAATCACAAATTGAAACACGATTAAATTCATTTTTATCTAGTGCACAAAACAAGGCTTTCATAGCCATTGCGTTTAAAGCAAAAACCTTCTTCTCCGATTCATTCCATTCGCTCATCGGAAGAGAAGATTTTTGAAATCCGTTTTCGACAATAGTAAGCCATCTCTCTTGGGTATTAAACCAAATATGAGAGTGAGCCTTGCTTCGATACCAATTGTTAGGATCAGAGCGGCACTAAGAGGGGGGGGTGAATTAGTGCAGCGGTAAAATGCGATAAACTTTTCATGATTTAAAACCTTTCAGAAACTTCGTATGATAAAAGTAACGTTTTCGTTTGAAACCGTTTCGATTGCGTTTTAACTTAAAGGGATAAGTAAGACAGAGACAAAGAAATAGAGCATTAAAGTGCAAATGATTTGCAGCAATATAAATGACAATAAGTAAATGCAAACCAGAGATCACGCCGATTTTACAGTGGTTCGGTCAAATGACCTACATCCACTTGCGAGGCCCCTCTTCGATGAGGCTCCCACCTTCCACTAGCAAATCTCTTGAAAGGGAAGGGTAAATACCCCTCTTACAACTTCTTACAAGCGGTTCACTCTCTTACAGATTTTCAGTAAGAAAGAAAGAGGTGAACACTAGCAAATTGAAAACAAGACTAGCAAAGACTCTTCTAAGATTTTTCTCTCAATCAATTGCTTCTCAAAAAGTTGTAATCTTAGCTGAGATTTGAGGGGTATTTATAGGCCTCAAGAGGATTCAAATTTGGGCTCCAAAATTTGAATTCTCTTGGAGTTCCCGATGCTGGCGGTGCCACGGCCTGTCAGTGTCAGACACTGACAGTGCTGGGCGGTGCCACCGCCCAGCTCTCGGGTGCTGGGCGGTGGCACCGCCAGACCCTTCGGTTCACTTATTGGGCTTCAAATTTAGCCCAAACCAAGTCTAATTTTGGGCCTAGTTGGCCCCTAACCAAGATATAGGATTATCTCTTAATCCTAATCCTAACTACAAGTGAACTACGATAACAAAACACATCATAAGCAAGTTTTTCAACCGCGAACGTCGAGTCTTGTTCTGGCGAGCTTTCCGACGAACTTCTTCCGACGGGCTCCCAGCAAGCTCCCGAACTTGTGATGACTTTAATGAGTAGTCGAGCCTTCTCGGTGATCTCCGTGAACCTCCGACGTTCTCTTCGGCGAACTTCCGAAAATTTCGACAGGTTCCCGATTTCTTCTCGGTTGGTTCCGGCAGCATCTCCGACGATTCTTCGGACTCTTAAATGTCCATCGAACTTGACTCCGGTATCCTTGCTTTGTATTTTCTAGTTATCGTAGTTAATACTGTATACTTAACTCAATAATATGGATTAGATCATTTAACCATCAATTGATTTTATCATAAAAATCCGAGATTGAACACTCTACACAAGTTCAAAGACCCTTCGAAGATAATGAAAAACAATAGTTGTCAAATCCTCACCAAAGGTGATCAGTGCTACTGAGAGTAGATTATCTGCTTCATTTCCCAATGAAATGCCAATCGAAAGCGGAAGTGATGCAAACCTACTTGGAAGTGACAACCAAGTGAAAGAAGAGTCAATGGGCAAATTTTGTGGAGGAAGGACCCAAAACTTCAGAAGTTTGTGAGATGATGCTCGTTAAAGCTCCGACAAGCATCCACCCAGTTCAAGCAGCATGAGGCATTTGAGAGACTGACATATAGTAAGGATGGTCGTTTCCTTCATCTAGAGGATTCGTAGGAATCAACAAGGATCAACACAACTCAGCCAACCCCACACCAGAGTCAGAATCATTATTGAGTTGAAGCAGCATGGCAGATCAAAGGTTCGACTACTCAAAAATAGCAACGGAGAGCAATTGGGAGCCAAGAGGTGCATTACAGTTGGAGCAGAAGATTGAAGACTCAGCAAAGGTAAGGAGTTGCAGTGTTCACAAAGGCTTCGATGAGGATGTTGAAGGAATAAGTGACGGAGAATGTCACGGACAAACTTCGAAACAGGATGTTTGATGTAATGCTTATGTATGTCCGTGTCTTTTGGTATGTTCATGCTTTGTATAGCATGTAGAGGGACAACCAAAGGCTTAATAGTCTCATTTTAGTTGGGTTGGTGGCCACTTTAGGCTTGTAAATAAAGGTTATGTCATGTGGACACTTGTGAGAGATTTTCGATCTGTAATGGACCATTTTGACCCTTTGTTGTGCAACTGTTCAGAGCTTGTAAAGTATGTTTATAATTTGCATTGTCTATGAAGTGTTTTTGGAAATGTTTGCTTGTAGATCCCGAATGAGACATTTTCTCTAACATGTTCTCTCTTTTGTAGGTCCTAAGGGACCGTGGGAAGCTTCGGGGAGGCTGACCTTTACGGACGGACACGCAAGGGTGCCGCACGACTTAGGCAAAACTAGCTAAGTCCGTGATAATATGTTGATATGTTTTGATGGGAGGGAGACAATGCCTTGCTAGTGTATGTGAGTGGTCGACCATCTTGCATGAGAACGTCTCCAATTCCGACTCTAGATGCATTAGCCTCAATGATGAAGGGTCGGTTGAAATCTGGTAGCGCTAGCACTGGCATCGTCGTCATGGTTGCCTTAAGTTTGTTGAAGGCAGCGGAGACTTTGTTCGACCATTGGAAGGTATCATTTTTCAGTAGAGAAGTGAGTCGTGCACTGATCTTTCCATAGTTTTTCATAAACTGACGATTGTAGCCTGTTAAAATAAGAAATCAATGTAGCAATTTTATGTTCCTCGAGGTTGGCCAGTTCTGCATTGCTTCTATTTTGGAGGGGTCCACCATCACACCTTCCTCTGATATGATATGCCCAAGATATTCCATCTTTTGTTGAAGAAAGCAAAAATTCATAGTGGCCGTTGTGTGTTCAAAAGGTGGTTTTCGGTATGCCTTTTTCACACAATCGTATTTGATGATACCCGGATCGAAGGTCCAGCTTTATGAAGATTTGTGCTTCCTTTCATCTAGCAATTCATCTACTACTGGAATAGGATATTTATCCTTGATGGTTATGCCATTGAGAGCTCGGTAATTAATGCATATTCCCCATGTTGCGTCCTTCTTATGTACAAGTAGCACCGTTGAAGAGTAGAGGCTGCAACTTGGCCGAATAACTCCTGTTTCAAGCATCTCTTTTACAATCCTTTCTATTTCATCCTTCTAGAAATGTAGATACTGATATGGCTAAGTATTTGCTAGAGGTTTTCCTGGAAGAATTGTTATATAATGATCATGCCAACAGGTCAGAGGTAGGTTGTGCGGTTCATCAAATATATCTGAAAATTCAGCAAGCAAAGGAAGTAGGTTTGAATCTTCAAATTCTATTGGCTCTCCCTTAGTTTGCTGCTAAGTTGTACCAAAAAGCCACTGCATGCTTTATGCAAAACCTTCTCCATTTGTTGTGTGCAAATTGTTGTTATGTCGCTCCCATGTTTTCCGTGCAGTATCACCTGCTTCTCCTTACTATAAAATTTCATAATTAGTTGCATAAAATTTCAAGAAACATCATCTAATGTCGTCAACTATTTAATTTTGAGCATGGCCTCATGATCATCAAGAGGGAGGAGGAAGAAATATACAATTATCTCTTGGTCCTACAGTAACAGTTTCACTCGCGGGCGCTTACAATCATACTTCAAAATCCATCTGTCAGCGACCTTAACATCAAACCTGCTACAATTCTCGATAGGTAAGGCCATCTGGATAGTAACCTTACCCTTTAGAAAGTTATTAGTGCTAGTCATAGGTGCCCAGCAAGCCAATCACGTGAGTGATGGCACGTGTGACTTGATACAGAATCTTTTTGCTTATTATATTTTGGCGTATATCACTTTATAACTATTGCATAAATGCATATATATATTATGATGTCCTTGGATTTGTGCAATGGGAATCAGATCGTGATGAGATCACGATAATGAGATCGATTCACCTTTAAACACATATCCTAAATAATCCCGGTCATAGGTTACTCGAGAGGGACATCGTGATAACCGGATAGACTGGTGTGCTGTATACCCGTCCATATAATGGATGCAGCTGGTCTCATAGCTGCTCATGTAGGGACACTAGGGATATAGTACAGGTGCTCATTGGAGAATGAGTTCAATGATTGATCCGCTTACGAATGCTTGGATGGTTGATGATGCCTTATTGTCGACAAAGCGATTCCGTAGTCCTAGTGGTGTATCCGGTCCTTAGACTTGAGACACCAAGGATGTCCTGTATGAGTGCTCCACTCTTTGATACCGCACTTATAGGTTTGGCTATCCCGATCTAGTAGTGATTGGTCATTGGGAGTGGTAGTCGACCCTTCCTACGAGGGCTATTGAGTGTCGATAGAGGATCATCCACTCTCGGCGTCATGAGAGGAATATCCCATGTGTTCTTGCTCGCATACAAATCCCGCCGTGGTCATTCTGGTTGAGAGAAAAGAGTTCTCCTGAGAATCCGATTAGAGCGAGATTCTTCGTAGAAACCGTATGAATCGACAACACCATGCTTTCGATATACGGTCTCCGGGATATTAGATGGATGAGGGACTATAGGTACATGGTAATCGAGGACGACAGGTCCAATGGATTGGATTCCCCAGATCGTCTGGGGACTACTGGCGTAGTGGCCTAGTACATCCGTAGTCGATGAGTCGAGTGAATTATTACGCAGATAATAATTCACCGAAGTTAGAAGGAGTTCTCGACAGTATGACTCACGGCCAGCTCGATATTGGGCCTAGAGGGTCACACACATATGGTAGGCATTGGCGATGAGTAGAGGTTCGGATATGAGATATCCCGACGAGAGCCCTTTGTCTTATTGGATGCGATCCAATACCCACTAGGGAAGGACCCATTAGGGTTTGACACGGGATCTCTATAAATAGGAGGGATTCACAAACTCATAGGCTAGAGTCTTTGCTTGCCTTTCCTATTCTCCTCTCCCTCTCCACCTCGAGGCCCTGAGTTTTGAGGAGGGTCGTCGCTAAACCCCGCCGTGTGGATCACCGCCAGAGAGGAGGACGCTTGACCTCCTTCACCCTCTCCTAAGGTTTTGCAAGGAAACAGGGATATAATGATCTCCCTAGGTAACACAATCTCTATACGCAGTTTTGTGTTTTATGGATTTTTTTGCGCACCAATCTTCGCATCTACGAAACATCTTTTTTTGGAATCGGGAATTTTGTTTTCTTGTTCTTCCGGCCACAAGATATGATGTCGCCCCTTGATTTCCCAACAAAGGGTATCGAGCCGGTTGTTCGCGCGAATGATTGTTTTCAAACCGCTGTGTGTGTTGTGTTTAGGAAGAATATTGACGCGTCAAAATCGTTGACGAAAAAAAGCGGAAGGGCAGCAACAGCTGCTTCCCTCGATCTGCATGCCCGCACCACCGCCTAGGCCAGCAACCGCACCAGCACCACATCACGGCCAAGATGCGCAAGCCCGCCAAATAACAACCGACCGGCCGGTCTGCTTGCAGCAGACTTTTGGCGGGCGGGGGTGGCAGCCAGCGGGTAGAGGCGCCGGCAGCCGCCACCCCGCCGGGCAGAGGTACCATGGGCAAAGAAGGCGGTCGAGGCACCGCAGGCGCGGGCGCCAGGGTCACCGCTCTCTCATCGGCAAAACCCGCAGGGCGACCGCCAGCTTGGTAGCACCGCTGCATGGGCGCTGCCTCATGGGCAGAACCGCCCATGAGGGCGGCGGGGCCCAGGCACCACTGCGGCTGACCAGCCCAGCGGGCGTCAGGCCTCAGAGCGAACCTTGCCCTCGCCCTCGCCCTGAGGAGGCCGCCAACAAGGTGGCGGCGGCGGCAGCAACAGAGGGAATTAGTGTTTGGGCAAAAGGACAGTTTTACCCCTGTGAATTTGAGAAATTTCAGTTTCTGTCTTTTGTCTAAATTACGAAAATGCCCTTAGGAATTGAGAAATTCCCTACATGTCCCTGATTTCAGAAAAATATTAATTAATTAAAAGGTTTAGTTGATTATTATTTTTTATTATTATCTAGTAGTCCTACATGATGATGATTATTTATACATGTGATGTATGATGTGTGGACGGATGATCATGGACCGTGTGATGTGTGTACTTGTGATTATTATTATTGAGGTCTGCGAACCTCCATTATATTTCTCGTTTATTGTCGGGCCTGCGTGCCTATGATTAAGTTGTAATCACATGAGGAGGCGTAGCGGGAGCGTGGATGCGATAGCGGGACCCACGAGACGAACGATCGTGATGCATGGAGATGTATCAAGATGTCGACGGAACCGACGAGGACGAGATGGACGATCATAGGGCATGGAGATGCACCGTTGCACACATAGATCTTGATGTGAGTGATTAGGCCTATTGGCTCGGGCCTAATCATATTAGGTTGTGGTTCATGATCATCTGATGTGATTGCTTATACACATACTAGATATGTATATATATTTGCATGCGATGTAGATATATATTAAATATGTATATGTGTGACATGTCATATTACGAGACCAACTTATAGAAACATCTCTCGATAATATTAAGTCGGTAAACGTGAGGCAATTAGATTGACCCACGTGGCCTTCCATCGTTATGAGTAGGAACTGATTCCCGGTGTAGGTTGAGTTGGTCGAGTCCCTCGAGACTCACTTATATCGCGATTCGCTATCTTGCTTACGACATAGAGATGTCACCGGTGACCTGAGGATATGGTATGCTTGGTCGAGTCCCTCGAGGGTATCATCAAATCGCACTCATCTTGTAAACGAAGGTGTTGACTTAACCGAAAGCATCATGGTTGGTCGAGTCCCTCGAGACCATGGTGATTCGGAGGCCGAACAGGGGCGGGAATCACAAGGAGTTGTGATCGCAAGAGTTGCCTACCTTTTAGGCTTAGTGTGATTGGTCGAGTCCCTCGAGGTTACACTAAGAGGCTGATTGGATCCTCGATCCCCACTAGAAGTCTGCTGAGACTTCCGCTTCACGCGTCTTTGAGGGTGTCGCGTGACTCGTTAGTAAAATAGTGGGAGCATATTAAGATAGAAGTCCATATCTTGATAGTTTATTTCTTGCAAAATCTGCATGTTATTCATTTCTGCTACATCTTTATTTTTAGAAAATGTCGCTTTCAAATCCCTTTACGTGGCATACTTGATGTCAACCGCCTTTATCGGGTCCAAATTATAATGGATTGGCTCCGAACTTGAGAATTGTTCTCACAAATGAGAAAATCGTGTACGCCCTTGATACAATGATGCCTACGCCTTAAGAAGGGCAAGCGAGGATGAGATCGCCGCTACGTGAAGTACATTGATGACTCTACTCTTGCTTAGTGCTATATGTTGGGCTCTATGACTCAGAGTTACAGAGACAACATGAAAAGATGGATGCCGATCCATTCTCCTACATGTCCAAAAATTGTTTGAGGAACAGGGGAAGGACTCAACGATATGAGATATCCAAGAGCCTTTTCCGCTAGGGATGACCGAGGGGACACCGTTCAGAACCATGTCCTAAAGATGATTGAGTGGATAGAGAAACTCACAGGTCTAGGAATGGTCCTAGAGGATAACTTGTGTGTGGACATTGTGCTTTAGTCCCTACCAGATTCCTTTTCACAGTTCATAATGAATTTTAATATGAACAAGCTTGAGGTGACTCTCCCAGAGCTCCTCAATATGTTGAGGGAGGCAGAGAGTACTATTAAGAAAGAGAAGCCAATTCTCTACACTGGTGAGACTAGAAAGAAAAGGAAAGCAGAAAGGTCCCTTAAGAAGGGAAAGGGCAAGGGCAAACAAGGTAAAGCAAAGGTTGCTAACAAAGACCCAGCAAAGGATAAAGGCTAGTGCTTCCACTCTGGTAAAGATGGGCATTGGAAGAGAAACTGCAAAGAGTACCTTGCAGAAAGGGCGAAACAAAAGCTTGATGAAGCTTCAGGTACATTCATGATCAGTCTCCATTTGTCAGACTCTTATGATAACACATGAGTATTGGATACCGGTAGTGCTTATCATATATGCAATTCGTTGCAGGTTCTAGCAAGGCCTAGGAGACTACAGAGAGGCGAGATGGACCTCAAGATGGGTAATGGAGCAAAAGTTGCTGTATTAGCTGTTGGCGAGGTCGCCCTACATCTGCCTAGTGGAGCTTTTATTACATTAGATGCATGTTATTTTGTTCCTTCTATTATCAAAAACATTATCTCCATTTCATGTTTAACAGTTAGTGGATATAAATTTGTTTTTGAGAACAATGGTTGTTCGATATTATTAGATGATAAGATCATCACGAAAGGAACATTGCATATGTTAGACACCACTCCACATATCATGAATGTAAATATGTCCAAAAGGAAACGAGATGAGCTGAACAGTGCATACCTGTGGCATTGTAGGCTAGGTCACATCAATGATAGAAGGATTCAAAAGTTGCTAAATGATGGATATCTAGATCCATTCGACTATGTGTCATATGCGACTTGTGAGCCTTGCATTCGTGGAAAACTGACCAAATCTCCATTTAGTAGAACTGGAGAGAGAGCCAATGAGTTGTTGGAACTCATACATAGTGATTTATGTGGACCCATGTCAACTCATGCCATTGGAGGTTACTCCTACTTCATTACATTTACTGATGATTTCTTAAGATATGGATATGTGTACTTAATGAAGTACAAGTCTGAGGCCTTTGAGAAATTCAGAGAGTATAAGAATGAGGTGGAGAACCAGATTGGAAAGAGTATCAAAACTCTTCGATCAGATCGAGGAGGTGAATACTTAAGTACAGAGTTTACTCAGTTCCTCAAGGACCATGGGATTTTATCCCAATGGACACCTCCTTATACACCTCAGCTCAATGGTATCTCTGAAAGGAGAAATCGTACATTATTAGATATGGTACGGTCCATGATGAGTTTCACGACCTACCCATCTCATTCGGGGATATGCCCTAGAAACCGCAACTTACCTTTCTCAACAGAGTTCCAACTAAGTCGGTAGTGTCTACACCATATGAGATATGGAAAGGGAAGAAGCCCCGATCTTAAGGTTGTTAAGATCCGGGGCTGCCCTGCCCATGTTAGAAGACACAACCCCGATAAGTTAGAATCAAGGATAGAGCGATGCAAATTTGTGGGATACCCCAAGGAAACTTGTGGGTATTATTTCTATCATCTCGAGGACCAAAAGGTCTTTGTAGCTAAAGAGAGCAGTGTTCCTTGAGAAGGAACACATTCTTGACAGAGAGACAAGGGGAGAATGATAGAATTGAGCGAGGTTGGAGAACTAAGCTCAAGCACCACTCTACACCTCGAACTCCTGTTCAGGTACCTAATACACAAGTATCAACTTTACGCAGTTCCGATAGAGTATCCCATCCTCCTGAGAGATATGTGGGACATATTAGAGCAGAGGATGTAGAGGATATTGATCCTCAGACCTACGAGGAGGCTATTATAAGTATAGACTCCGGGAAGTGGAAAGAAGTCATGAATTCTGAGATGGATTTTATGTACTCCAATAAGGTTTGGAACCTAGTTGATGCGCCCGAAGATATTGTACCCATCGGTTGCAAGTGGATCTTTAAGAAAAAGATCGGAGTATATGGAAAGGTAGAGACCTATAAAGCAAGGCTAGTGGCTAAGGGGTATCGTCAAAGGCAAGGTGTTGACTACGACGAAAATTTCTCACCCGTAGCAATGCTAAAATCCATCAGAATTCTATTGGCTATTGCAGCACACTATGATTAAGAAATCTGGCATATGGATGTGAAAACCGCATTCCTCAACGGGAACCTCGAGGAGGAGGTGTATATGATGCAACCTGAGGGATTCGTGTCCAAGAACTGCCCAGATAAGGTGTGTAGGTTGCTTAGATCTATTTATGGACTAAAGTAAGCTTCCCGAAGTTGGAACATAAGATTTGATGAGGCAATCAGATCTTAAGACTTCGTTAAAAACGAAGATGAGCCTTGTGTATACAGAAAGGTAAGTGGGAGCGCTATCACCTTTTTGGTGTTATATGTGGATGACATCCTCATCATTGGGAATGACATAGGAATGCTATCCATAGTAAAGACTTGGTTATCTAGACACTTCTCCATGAAGGACTTAGGGGAAGCATCTTATATCTTGGGGATTAGAATCTATAGAGATAGATCCAAGAGGATGCTTGGCTTGTCCCAGTCCAGGTACATAGAAACTATTGTCAAAAGGTTTGGCATGGAAAATTCCAAGAGAGGTCTCATACCGATGAGACATGGGATATTGCTTTCTACTTAATATGTCCCCAAGACTCCGTAAGAAAGGGCTTAACATGGATATGATACCTAATGCCTCAAAGAATAGGGTCTATCATGTATTCCGGTTGCTATGTACTAGGCCTGATATAGCACATGCTCTCAAAGTGTCACGAAAGCGGTGTCAGCGGATCCGTGCTTGGAGACCGAAAGCAAGAAAGTGTATCCTTAAGTACTTGAGAAGGACTAAGGATCTTTTACTAGTATATGGAGGTAATAGCCTTAAGGTTGAAGGCTACACCGACTCAAGTTTTCACCGATGTCGATGATAGCAAGTCGAATTCGTGGTATGTGTACACCTTGAATGGAGGAGCAAGCAGTCTTTGAAGAGTTCCAAGCAAGATACCATCTTTGACTCGACCACGAGGCGGACACATTGCTGCATCGGATGCAGCAAAGGAGGGAGTCCGGGTGAAGAAGTTCATCACAGATTTGGGAGTCGATACGATAGCGACAAGTCGACTTCCTTATATTGCACAACAACTATGGGGTGATTACTCAAATAAGGGAACCCGGTCTCATCGTAAGTGTTCGAGGAGGTTCCAAATTATAAGAGAGATCGTAACCCGAGGAGATGTAGCAATCGAAAAGAGTTCCATCCGAAGATAACATTGTAGATCCAATCGACAAAGCCGTTATCTCATTTTGTCTTTGAAGCGTCACGCTGAGGGTCCGATGGGGATCGGACACATAGGTGATTGGCTTTAGGTCAAGTGGGAGATTGCTAGTCATAGGTGCCCGACAAGCCAATCACGTGAGTGATGGCACGCGGTGACTTGATACAGAAATCATTTTGCTTATTATATTTTGGCGTATATCACTTTATAACTATTGCATAAATGCATATATATATTGTGATGTCCTTGGATTTGTGCAATGGAATCGGATCGTGATGAGATCACGATAATGAGATCGATTCACCTTTAAACACATATCCTAAATAATCCCGGTCATAGGTTACTCGAGAGGGACATCGTGATAACCGGATAGACTGGTGTGCTGTATACCCGTCCATATGATGGATGCAGCTGGTCTCATAGCTGCTCGTGTAGGGACACTAGGGATACAATACAGGTGCTCATTGGAGAATGAGTTCACTTTGATTGATCCGCCACGGAATGCTTGGATGGTTGATGATGCCTTATTGTCGACAAAACGATTCCGTAGTCCTAGTGGTGTATCTCGGTCCTTAGACTTGAGACACCAAGGATGTCCTCAGATGAGTGCTCCACTCTTTGATACCGGACTTATAGGTTTGGTTGTCCCGCATCTAGTACAGTTTGGTCATTGGGAGTGGTAGTCGACCTTTACGAGGGCTATTGAGTGTCGATAGAGGATCATCCACTCTCTACGTCATGAGAGGAATATCCCATGTGTTCTTGCTCAAAAAATCCCGGCGGTCATTCGGGTTGAGAGAGAAAGAGTTCTCCCTGAGAATCCGATTAGAGCGAGACTCGAGTAGAAACCGTATGGATCTGACAACACCATGCTCGATATACGGTCTCTGGGATATTAGATGAATGAGGGACTATAGGTACATGGTAACTAAGGACAAACAGGTCCAATGGATTGGATTCCCTTGTATCGTCTGGGGACTACGGCGTAGTGGCCTAGTACATCCGTAGTCGATGAGTCGAGTGAATTATTACAGAGATAATAATTCACTGAGTTAGAAGGAGTTCTGACAGGTATGACTCACGGCCAGCTCGATATTGGGCCTAGAGGGTCACACACATATGGTAGGCATTGCGATGAGTAGAGGTTCGGATATGAGATATCCGACGGAGCCCTTGTCTTATTGGATGCAGATCCAATACCCACTAGGGAAGGACCCATTAGGGTTTGACACGGGATCTCTATAAATAGGAGGGATTCACAGCCTCATAGGCTAGAGTCTTTGCTTGCCTTTCCTATTCTCCTCTCCCTCTCCACCTCAGAGGCCTGGAGTTTTGAGGAGGGTCGTCACAACCCTGCTGTGTGGATCACCGCTAGAGAGGAGGACGCTTGACCTCCTTCACCCTCTCCTAAGGATCTGCAAGGAAACAGGGATATACGATCTCCCTAGGTAACACAATCTCTATACGCAGTTTTGTGTTTTGCGGATTTCTGCGCACCAATCTTCGCACGACGACGAACATCTTTTTGGGAATCGGGGATTTTTGTTTTCTTGTTCTTCCGCTGCGCATATGATGTCGCCCCCTTGATTTCCCAACAATTAGTACTGCTTGTGTCGATAAGAACAGTGATCGATTGTTGTTTGAGAAGGCCTTCAACTTTCATCGTTTGCGGGTTTGAGTAGCCGGCTAGTGCATGTACCGTAACTTCGGTCGATTGTGGCTCTTTTTCTACATCTTTTTCTTCATGTTCAAGGCTCTCTTTTGGATGTTCTATGACCTCTTCTTCTATTGGCTCAATCATAAGAAGTCTCCCTTTACTACAGTAATGCTCACAGCTCCACGGCTCGTCGCAATGCCAACATAACCCCTTCGCATATCGCTCCCGAAGCTCTTCTCTTATCAACCTTTTTGGTGCAGGGACTCGATCGATAGTAGATGGGGCTGAATGCTTCAGTATTACTGGTTGAGGGGCGACCCTAGTCCTTCGGGCTTCATGGTTCAATCGCTCCTCTTAAAATTGTACGAAAGAGATGACTGCCCTAAGTGTGTACGGTTGTCGCGCTTTAACTTCTTCCCGGATCTCCAGCTTCAAGCCTTCGATAAAGGTCCCCAATAGCTATTTTTTAGACCAATCACGAGTTTAATTAGATAACCTTTCAAACCTGGTTTGGTACTATTGAATGGTGGAGGTTTGTCGGATCTTTGCTAGTTGTCCATCAATGTTCTCGTAATCGGTTGGTCCGAAGCGGATCAACAGTCCTTCTTTGAATTGTCACCATAAAAGAACTCCATAAGTATGTTCAAACCACTATATGGCATCCCCTTCAAGATGTATAGCTATAATTTTCACTATAGATGTGTCTGCGATTTTGTGGTACCAAAAATATCGCTCCACGTGCGAGAATCAACCAATCGGGTCTCCTTCCCATCTAGGGAAGTTCACTCTCATGCATAGATAGTTGGGGTTGGTCATAGAGCTTCTCCTCTCTTGGAAGTCATATCTTCAGGCTTGGTGGTCGGCCCAAACTGAGTTCGATAAAGAGAGTCTGAATCTTATCATCCATTCGAGCCTCAAAGGCTTCGAATTTAGCTTTGATTACCTCCTCAGATGCCATAGTATATTTTTTCAAATATGTGATATTAAGATCTCTCTTTTCTTGTCGGGTTAAAGGCATGTATAGGTTGAGAAAAGTGATAGTCGAAAGGGTTGTTGGATTGGTGGATGTAGGTTGCAGTTTAGGCTCGTTTTGTGGCTATTTTGGGTGCAGTTTGAGAGTGTGGTTTGATGGAGTTTTAGGGCTGTGGATGAAAGTTTTGGATCTGTGGTAGATGGTAGTAAAGGTTTGATAGAAATCAGTGGAAGTTGCTGCAAGTATGTATTGTCTTGTAAGAGCAGAATTGTCATTGAAGAAATAATGGTTTCTTGACAAAATTTTCACCAAAAACTTGAGAAATTTGAGGAGGAAATTGATAGCAAAATCTCAGTTTATATGACAAGAATGATGTTAAATTTAATTAAGAAAACTTTGGCTGTATAATAGCAACGAAATTGGTGCAAGTTGCGATAGCATAATTCTCATCGAAAAATTTCAGCGGGTTGCGATGAAAATTTATAGCAACACAAAATCATTTTTAGAGATGAATTCCTTAATATATCAATATTAGATGGAAGCTGTTAGAACCCTTGCAGATTCTAAACTTAGGGTTGATCTCTTTAGGGGATCGGCCTCCTTGGAACTCTATAGGGGTTCCTCCCTACAAGTTGCTGCTCAAAGGCTGCAGAAAAGATTCATCTATTGCTTATGAAAAGAGAAGGAATACATGGCTATTTATAGGGCTTCTAAACCCTAACTCCTAATAGAACTCCTACTTAAGACTCTTACTTCTAACCAACTCCTAATATGACTTATACTCAAGACTCCTATTCCCTTACAACTCCTAATTCTTCTCTAAGAAAAAACCTCCTAACAGAATGTCCCTCTCAATTAGGACTCTCCTAGTTAGAGTCCTAACAGAGTGTCCCTCTCAATTAGGACTCTCCTAGCTAGAGTCCTAACAGACCCGCCCTCTTCAAATCAGCCTTGTTCTCGAGGCTGAGATTCTATGAACTCAGGGAACCAGGTCTTTAGCTCCTCATATGGTTCCCATGTGGCGTCTTCAAGTGGCAGATTATTCCAATACACTAGTACTTCAATAGAGGGATGTCGGCGACGCATCATGATCCTGCGATCGAGGATAGCCTGTGGTTGGGCTTGAATAACTCCATCCTCAGTTGTGTTGGGCAGTTGGATCTGGGGTGACTCGTGTTCTCCCAACTTGGGCTTTAGGCATGATACGTGGAAGACAGGATGAATTTTGGCATCCTCAGGTAATTTAAGTCTATATGCCACGGCTCCAATAAGCTCTGTGATCTGATAGGACCCATAAAAACGTGGGGATAGCTTCATGGAGGCTCGAGTGTTGATAGAGAGTTGCTTGTATGGTTGTAGGCGAAGATAAACCCAATCTCCCACTGAAAATTCTCTTTCACTGCATCGTGTGTCGGCTTGCTACTTCATTCTAGCTTGAGCGGTAGAGAGATTATCTTTTAACAGTTGTAAGAGTTTGTCCTTATCAATCAATTCTTGGTCAACCTGATCTACCTTGGCCGAGCCAATTACATACTTTGGAATCACAAGTGCTGGTCGACCATACAATGCTTCATAAGGGGCACATTTTGTAGATGAATGATATGTAGTATTATACCACCATTCAGCCCAGGGAAGCCATTTCGCCCACTCTTTTGGTCGGTCACTAGCGAAACACTGGTGGTACGTCTCTAAGCACCTATTTACCACCTCTGTTTGGCCGTCAGTTTGTGGATGATACGCTGTGCTCATCTTGAGTTTGGTGCCTTATAACTGAAATAACTCGGTCCAAAATTTACTAGTGAAGATCCTATCATGATCACTTATGATGGACCTTGGCATCCCATGCAGTTTAACAATATTTTCTATGAAAATCTGGGCAATACTAGCAGCAGTGTAGGGATTTCTCACAGCATAAAAATGAGCATATTTCGTAAGTCGATCAACCACCACGAGAATCGTGCTTTTACCTTTGGAAGATGGCAGCCCTTCAATAAAGTCCATGGAGATGTCAGTCCACACCGAGTCTGGTATGGGTAGTGGTTGTAGCTTCCCTGGATTTGCCATAGTTTCACCCTTGTGCTGTTGACATATATCACATTGTGCCACATATTCAGCAATAATTTTTTTCATCCCTCTCTAATAAAAATTTTGCTTCACTCTTTTGTAGGTTCTTAGGAATCCAGAGTGCCCTGCTAAAGGTATAGAGTGCATTTCATGCAAGATGATTGCGATGCAAGGGGAGTCAGGTATAAGCATAATGCGATCTTTGTAGCGTAAATCCCTCGAATCCCAAGTGTAGTGGGCTATTGGACTTGGATCCTCCTCCAATTTTTTTATGATATTGCTGATCTCTGGATCCTTCTTCCATTCTTCCCTAATGTCCTCGAGGAGACCGGTGGTAGGAAGGGAGATGGCTGAAACCTTAGCTTGTTCAGGTAGCCGTGAGAGTGCATCTGCAACAACGTTTTCTTTCCCCTTTTTGTAAATAATTTTATAATCAAATCCAAGAAGTTTGGTTGCCCATTTTTGCTGCTCAGAGGATAATATCTTTTGCTCCAAAAAGTACTTGAGGCTTTTATGGTCAGTTTTAATTTGAAATCGTCGGCCGATCAGGTAGGGTCTCCACCTTGTTACTGCGTGTACAATGGCAAGCATCTCCTTATCATATACTGACATATTTTGATGGGAGGGAGATAATGCCTTGCTAGTATATGCGAGTGGTCGACCATTTTGCATGAGAATGGCTCCAATTCCGACTCCAGATACGTCGGCTTCAATGATGAAGGGTCTATTGAAATCTGGTAGCGCAAGTACCGATGTCGTTGTCATGGCTGCTTTAAGTTTGTTGAAGGCAGTAGAGGCTTTGTCCGACCATTGGAAAGCATCTTTTTTCAGTAAAGAAGTGAGTGGTGCACTGATCTTCCCATAGTCCTTAACAAATTTTTGGTAGTAGCCCGTTAGTCCAAGGAACCCTCACAGTAATTTCACGTTTGTAGGTTTCGGCTAGCCTTGCATTGCCTCAATTTTTGTTGGGTCTACCACCACTCCTTCTTCTGATATTATATGCCCAAGGTACTCTACTTTTTGCTGGAGAAAGCTGCACTTTGGTTGCTTAACAAAAAGAGTATTCTCTCGAAGGATCGTCAAAACAATCCGTAAATGCTGAAAGTGAGTCTCAAGAGAAGGGCTGTAAACGAGAATATCATCGAAAAATACCAGCACAAATTTACGAAGAAAGCTCCGAAATATATCATTCATAAGACTTTGAAAGGTTGAAGAAGCATTAGTGAGTCCAAAAGGCATTACCAAGAATTCATAATGGCCATCATGTGTGCGAAATGCAGTTTTTGGAATGTCATCGTCACATATCCGAATTTGGTGGTAACCGGATCGGAGGTCCAACTTCGTGAAGACTTGAGCTCCTTTCAATTCATCAAGAAGTTCATCCACCAGTGGTATTGGGTATTTGTCCTTGACGGTGATGCCATTTAAAGCTCGGTAGTCGATGCACATCCGCCAAGTTCCGTCCTTCTTGCGTACAAGTAGCACCGGTGAGGAATACGGGCTACAACTTGGTCGAATCACCCCTGTTTCAAGCATCTCCTTTATGATCTTTTCAATTTCATCTTTCTGGAGGTGAGGATATCGGTATGGTCGAGTGTTCGCTAGTGGCTTGCCTGGAAGGATTGGAATTCGATGGTCATGTTGCCGAGAAGGAGGAAGACCGCGCGGTTCAGCAAATATGTCGGCAAATTCAGTAAGCAATTGGGCAAGATTTTGATCTTCAAATTCTATTTTCTTCCCCTTTGGTTGCTGCTGGAGGTGCATAAAAAAGGCACCATTTACCTTATGTAAAACTTTCTCCATTCGTTGGGTCGAAACAGTGGTAACGTTGCTTCCGCGCTTCCCGCGTAGGATGATCTGTTTGCCCTTACAGTAGAATTTCATAATTAATTTAGAAAAGTTCCAAGAGACATCACCTAGTGTAGTCAACCATTCTATACCAAGCACTGCCTCATAGTCATCGATAGGTAGGAGGAAGAAATCGGTGATAATTTCTTGGTCTTGTAGTAATAGTTTCACCTGTGGGCATCTTTGGTCGCACTTTAGGATTCTGCCGTCGGCAACCTTTACGTCGAACTTGCTGCAACCTTCAATATGCAGTGCCATCCGAGCAGCAACCTTACTATTCAGGAAGTTATTAGTGCTACCCGTGTCGATGAGAACAGTGATCGATTGTTGTTTGAGAAGGCCTCCAACTTTCATCGTTTGCGGATTTGAGTAGCCGGCTAGTGCGTGTACCGTAATGTCGGTCGGCTGTGGCTCTTCTTCCATATCTTCTTCTTCATGTTTAAGGCTCTCTTCTAGATGTTCAATGACCTCTTCTTCTACTGGTTCAATCATAAGAAGTCTACCTTTTTTATAGCGATGCTCGTGGCTCCACGGCTCGTCGCAATGCCAACATAACCCCTTCGCAGATCGCTCCCGAAGTTCTTCTCTTGTTAACCTTTTCGGTGCAGGGACTCGGTTGATAGTAGGGGGGGCTGAGGGCTTTAGTATTGTAGGTCGTGGAGTGATCCTAGTCCTCCGAGCTTCATGGTTCAATCGCTCCTCTTGAAGTCGTGCGAAAGAGATGGCTGCCATAAGCGTGTATGGTTGTCGCACCTTAACTTCTGCCCGGATCTCCGATAACTGTTTTTCAGACCAATCATGAGTTTAATTAGATAACCTTTCAAACCTGGTTTGGTACTCCTGAATGGTGGAGGTTTGTCGGATCTTTGCTAGTTGTCCGTCAATGTTCTCGTAATAAGTTGGTCCGAAGCGGATCAATAGACCTTCTTTGAATTGTCGCCATGAAAGGACTCCATAAGTATGTTCAAACCAGTTAAACCATTGTATGGCATCCCCTTCAAGATGTATAGATGCAATTTCCACCATGGATACATCCGTAGTTTTATGGTACCGAAAATATCACTCTGCGCGCGAGATCCAACCAATTGGGTCTCCTTCTTCCCATCTAGGGAAGTCCACTCTCATGCGCAAATAGTTGGGGTTGGTGATAGAGCCTCCCCTCTCTTGGAAGTCATCTCTTTAGGTATGATGTGATTGGTTAGAGCTCTCTCCTTGATATGATTTCTTCGGGCTTGGTGGTCGGCCCAGACTGAATTCGGTAAGGAGAGTCCGAATCTTATCCTCCATTCGTGCCTCAAAGGCTTCAAATTTAGCATTGATTGCCTCCTCAGATGCCATAGTATATGACTCCAAATCTGTGATGTTAAGATCTCTCTTTTGTTGACGAGTTAAAGACATGTATAGGTTTGATAGAAATCAGTGAAAGTTTGCTGCAGAATTGTGTTGTCTTATAAGAGCAGAATTATCGTCGAAGAAACAACGGTTTCTCGACAAAATCTCCACAAAAAATTTGAGAGATTTGAGGAGAGAGTTGACAGCAATATCTCAGTTTATATGACAGCAAGGATGTCCATCAAGAAAATTTCGGTAGTAACAACAAGAAAATTAGTGTAAGTTGCGATAGCAGAATTCTCGTCGAAAAATTTCAGCAACTTACGATGAAAATTTACAGCAATATAGGAACGAATTTTTTTTTTTTTTGGATTTTCGGATAGGGATAAATAAATTGCAGCAGCAGTAAGGTAGGAAACCAGAACCTGTTGCAATTCACGGGGAGATCAAAGGATGATCTGCGGTGGTGGAGATGATGGCGGAATTCGGCGACGATCTTTTAAGCAATTGTGGGAATTGCTTTGGATGGTTGTGGAGGGTTGATGGATGGCTATGGAAGGGCAGCGAGATGCCAAGAACGCTGCTCTGATACCAGGTGTTAGAACCCTTGCAGATTCTAAACTTGGGGTTGATCTCTTTAGGGGATCGGCCTCCTTGGAACTCTATAGGGGTTCCTCCCTCCAAGTTGCTGCTCAAAGGCTGCAGAAAAGATTCATCTATTGCTTATGAAAAGAGAAGGAATACATGGCTATTTATAGGGCTTCTAAACCCTAACTCCTAATAGGACTCCTACTTAAAACTCTTACTTCTAACCAACTCCTAATATGACTCATACTCAAGACTCCTATTCCCTTACAACTCCTAATTCTTCTCTAAGAAAAAACCTCCTAACAGAATATCCCTCTCAATTAGGACTCTCCTAGTTAGAGTCCTAACAGAGTGTCCCTCTCAATTAGGACTCTCCTAGCTAGAGTCCTAACAGAAGCCAAGATAATCTATTATGTGTATAAGAAATTTCATTAAAAAAGTTTGCAAATAGATGGGTTAAGGCAACAATATGTGGCTGAAATTTTCTACAGCATAGATTTTCAAGTGTAGCAGATTGGACATAAAAGATCAGTAATTTATATTAAGATTTTTTTGACAAAACCAAAGGAAAATCCACTTTAGGAAGTGTCAAAGCTATCATAAAAATTTCAGAGAGATTTGGATAGAAAATATTTTGTATCAAGATCAAACAAACAGTGCTATGCGGTTGAAATTTTACAATGCAAATTTTCAAGTATAGCATAATAGACGTAAAATATCAATAGTTTATATTAATAATTTTTTTGACAAAACTGAAGGAAAATCTGCTGTTAGGAACTATCAAAGATGTTATAAAAATTTCATAGAAATTTGGATAGAAAAAATATAGTAGCAAGATCAAACAGATAGTGCTATGCGGCTGGAATTCTGCAATGTATCTTTCGTCGTAGAGATGAAAACTTTGCGACGTAAAGTTTATGCAGCAATATAGGAATAATTTTTTTGGATTTTTGAATAAGGATAACTAAATTGCAGCAACAGTAAAGTAGGAAACTAGAACCTATTGTAATTTACGGGGAGATCAAAGGATTATCTACGGTGGTGGAGATGACAGCGGAATTTGGCGATGATCTTTTAAGCAATTGTGGGAATTGCTTTAGGTGGCTGTGGAGGGTTGATGGATGGCTGTGGAAGGGCAGCTAGATGCCAAGAATGCTGCTCTGATACCAGGTGATAGAACCCTTGCAGATTCTAAACTTGGGGTTGATCTCTTTAGGGGATCGGCCTCCTTGGAACTCTCTAGGGGTTCCTTCCTCTAAGTTGCTGCTCAAAGTCTACAGAAAAGATTCATCTATTACTTATGAAAAGAGAGGAATACATGGCTATTTATAGGGCTTCTAAACCCTAACTCCTAATAAGATTCCTACTCAAGACTCTTACTTCTAACCAACTCCTAATATGACTCCTACTCAAGACTCCTATTCCTTTACAACTCCTAGTTCTTCTCTAAGAAACAACCTCCTAACCCTAGCCAGCCTCTTCACCTTTTTAATAGGGGTCGGCTTAGGTAGGTTTTACATGAATGTCCTTCTCAATTAGGACTCTCCTAGCTAGAGTCCTAACAGCGCCTTCCAACAACAAGGGTTGGAAGTGGCATTTCTTCTTCATTAGCTACAGCGAAGAGTGGGGCTTCAACACTGGGTGGGCCTTTCGGACCATTGATAACGCCCCCCCGACGCTCTCTGGTGGGGAAACTATGATCGTGGATCGATTGAGGGGTGTCCTATCCTCCTCTTGGACGATTAAGGAGATGACGGAGGGGGGAATGGTTGAAGCAGAGATGAGCCCTGCCGCCGGGGGTATGGCCATTCGCCTATGATGGCTCATTCGCTTGTCCTAACTTATCTGACTGACTTATATGGTGGATCTTTGTTCCATGAAGAAGGCAGCCAACATCAAGGCTGTCGTGCCCCCCTCTCAGGACAGGGAGGGTTCCGACGGCAAGGAGGGCACTCCTTCCTCTAGCGCCATGCCCCCATGGGAGGGCACTCTGAAGAGGGCACCGGTGTCTCCTGCGGAGGGCCGCCCTCCGAAGAGGACGAAGGCGCTACCTCGGAAGACACCTGCGGGCCTCGCCACCCACTCGAGCGCTACCCTGGTATCGACCCGGGCCACCCCTCAGGGTGAGGGCTCAGGGGGCGTGAAGGGGAAGGAATCAGCCGGGGCATCCGGCGGGGATCCTTCCAAGAGGGCGCCAGTGTCCCCCCTACTGATACGGGAGCTATGCTGCATCCACTCCTAGGCCGACGATGAGTAGTACCAGTCCCCAAGTATGGCCGGCCTTCCTACCGAGGAGCCCGGGGCCCCCTATGCTACCCAGTGGTCGACCCTCTAGGTCGACAGTCATGTCTAGGAAGACGGGCCTATTGCCTAGGAGTTCATCCGAGGGGTGCTCCACCTGGTCATAGCCAGAGACCTATACGGCTCCCGCTCCAAGGAGCTGGCCGAGCGGGTGGCCAAGTCGCCCGTCTAGTTAAGTGGTGGCTTCCTTTTCATACTTGAGCCCATTTTTCCTAGGTGCTGATGTTGACCTTCATGCAGAGCCAGCACTACGGCATGTCGCTGGTTGACCGGGTCCTTAGTGTCGAGCGCATGATTGGGAGCCAGTTGGAGGTCGATGCCGCCCTCCGGAAGGAAAACTTGGAGTTGAGGGCCCAGGGGGGGCCAAAGGCCATTGCCACGATCAAGGAGTGAGCCTCGGCACTAGGTGAGGAGGTGACTCATTTGAAGACCGAGCTTAAAGAAAGTCGGTCACACGTCTAGTCTTTGGATGACGAGCTGCTGACACTTTCCCATGATGTCGAGACCGCCAGGTCCACTGCCTGGGGCACCAAGGAGGCCCTGAAGGAGGAGCAGCTGGGTCTGCCCAAGAAGATCAAAGAGGCGATCGCTGGGTACAAAGTATCCGCTGGGTTCGAATGTGACCTGGTGCGGTCAGGGCGGGCCACGTACGAGTACGGGTTCTGGGTAGCTTGCGCTCGCTTCCGGGCGAAGTACCCGGACCTGGAGCTCGAGTCGGATCCCTTTGCCGATAATCCAGTAGACCAGGACATCGACATGTCGGCGAGCGTCCCCTTCGATGATGGACCCGAGACTCCCCCCTCGAACCAAGGGTCGTGCTTCCCTTCCTCCTCTCACTTCTTTTTTTTTTGCTGGTCGGGTTTGGGGCTATCCCGCCCGACCTCTTCATGTAATGCCTCCTTTTTCTAGGAAATGTTTTCATTTTGAAATTCTGCCTAGGGCTTTTCCCGGCTGTATGTGCGTGTGCTTCACATGTCTTCCCTGCACCCCGACCCGCTTTTCTCACGGGTAGAATTTCTTTAGGTTTGCTGCATTCCAAGCTCTTGGCAGGGGGCTTCGAGTCGGTAGGTCCCCTCTCGGACCACGTCGTAGACCTGATATGGTCCTTCCCAGTTAGGTGCCAGCTTCCCTCTTGCTCGGGTCTGGTCGCTCAGCTCGGCCTTTCGAAGGACGAGGTCCCTGACTTTGATTGGTCGTGGGCGGACCTTACGATTGTATACATGGGCTATTGCTTTCTTATATGCCAAGGCACGCAGAGGTGCCTTGGCTCTCCTTTCTTCAAGGAGGTCTAAGTTTGCTCAGAGGCCATCCTCGGAAGCCCTTTGTTCGTAATTGGAGGTGCTTAGTGTCACGAACGGTCGTTGCGCACCCGCAACAACTCCGTTCAACGAACCGTTCGTCGCTCACACCTGCATGTATAGCTGGTTGACAGCATGTTTTCTCTTAGTTTTGGGTCATTTTGCTTGTAAATATGTAAGTTCGAACAAGCTACAGCGTTACAAAGCGACCGCGCACCGAACCGATCAAAACAGCCCCAAAACAACCCAAAACAGCTCTGTTTTCGCGTGCGCAGGAGGCTTGCGGAAAACTGCCTCCGCTCACCAAAACGTCAGCCATCTCAGCCCCTTTGAACCCCCCGGGTGGCACAGGGCTGGATGGGCCTTCGGTTATATACCGGGCGTTGAACTCTCTTTCGCAAGTTCGCACGTGGCCTTTACGGGAACTTGTCTTCGCGCCCAGGACCCGGTGAGCGGCTGTTTGTGGGCTTGCAGCTATTCATTCATCCTTCTAAAGCCTTGTTTTCTCCCTCTCCCTCTTTTCTCTTGTGCACGCAAGGTGCTCATCGAATTGCTTGTAAAGCTTCCCCTTTTCGCGAGACTTCGGGACTTGTCCGTTGCTCATTCTTTCGAACTAACCAACTTTCTCTTTTACAGGTCCTTCGGGACCTGCGAGAGGTTACAAGTGGGTTGATCATTGCGAAGCAATATTGCAAGGGTGAAGCGTGACTTAGGCAATGCAAGCTAAGTTCGTGTCTTTGCCACAAGGGTGACTCGCGACTTAGGCAATGCAAGCTAAGTTCGCATCTTTGGCCGCAAGGGTGCCTCCCTTAGGCAATTCCAGCTAAGGCCATGACATTGTGGTATCAGAGTGGGCAAGCACTTCAAGCGAGCAGCGAACGAACTTCGCAACTTCGCCATGGCAAAGCATCATGGCGAATCAAGCAAGACGGGGCAAGCCGGACCCTTGCCCAAGCAGCCGCAGGTGGGCTGCATGTGCACACTCGCTCTTATGCTGTTGGAGCCGCTCAAGAGGAGCGCGGCAGCGAACACAATGAGCGAGAAGGTGGCTACTCTCCGCGAGCGGAGGAAGCGCAATCTGGAGCACTAATTGGAAAAAAGAGCCATAAGGAGAGACTCACAATGGCGGAAACCCGCCTGGATGTTCTTGAAGCGAGCATGGAGGAACTCTACCATGGCCAACAAAGGCTTGTTGGGGTAGAGAGCTCGCAAGAGGAAGCGGAGTCTAGGATCGACAAGGTCGAAGCCCTAGTCGATCGACTGTCTGATGACACCAAAGACTCCGTGCAACACTTACAGGATGTTGTGGCAGAACTCATTTCAAAGGTGGGTATGCTCACAAGAACATTAAATGCGGGAGGAAGTAACACCCGCGTTGCACCGCCACAAAATTTGAGGGCACCTGAGCCTCATGAAAATGGAGGGGCCAGAGATGCCAAAGAGCTCGAGAACTTTCTGTTCGACATGGAACAATACTTCCGAGCTACGAGGCCCGATTCTGAAGATACCAAAGTTTCTATAGCAACAATGTATCTGAACGGAGATGCAAAACTTTGGTGGCGAACCCGTCGGGAGGAGATCCAACAAGGCCGGTGTCGAGTCGACACATGGGAGGACTTGAAATGGGAGTTGAGAACTCAGTTTCTACCGGAGAACACAGTGTTCGTCGCAAGGAGGAAGTTGAGACAACTCCGCCAGAGTGCCACCATCCGAGACTATGTGAAACAATTTTCTGCACTAATGCTGGACATACAGGACATGTCCGAGAAAGACAAATTGTTCAGCTTCCTCGATGGTTTGAAGCCATGGGCTCAACAGGAGCTAAATCGGAGGAATGTTACCGATGTGTTCGGGGCAATTGTTGCTGCAGAAAGACTCACCAACTTTGTTTCCTCCAAAGACCCAGGGAGAAGGAAACAATCTTCAGGCAATCGCCCTCCAAAACATTCTCGAGGGAATGAGCTCGGGGGCGAACAAAAGAAGAATAACTCCCACAAAGGGCCAAATCTGAAAGGCAAAGCCTCAAAACCTGGAGGATGTTTCTTGTGCGGAGGGCCGCACATGGTGAGGGAGTGCCCACAAAAATAGGCACTCAATGCTTTGACAGCCTTCCATCCACCCCCCCCCCGGACAAGGGCAAAGCCGCTGCTCTTAGTTCGAAAGCATTCTGAATCCAAAGAACGACGACGAGGAGTCGCAAGGACCCCGAATGGGAGCAATGCGTTTGTTGAACGCCATGCGGGGTCAAGTGGGGGAGAACATCAAGACAAAGCTACAAAAAGCAGGAAGTAGTGAGCTGATATATGTGGACATCAAGCTAAATGGCCAAACGACCCGTGCTATGGTGGACACGGGCGCTACCCACAACTTCATATCCGATTGTGAAGCACAGCGACTTGGGTTGATCTTGGAGAAGAGCCCAAGCCGAATGAAGGCAGTGAACTCGGAGGCCAGGCGAATCTCCGGGTTGGCGAAGGGAGTTCCCATCAAAATCGGGACTTGGAGCTGAAATACCAACATGATGGCCGTGCCACTGGACGACTTCCGAGTGATTCTTGGAATGAAGTTTATGCACGCGGCGAAATTGGTGCCGATGCCGTTCTTGAACTCCCTATGTATGATGGGAGGCGATGACCCCTACGTGGTTCCTGCCTCTCGGAGAGGAACCAAGGAGCCCCAACATATATCGGTATTACAACTGAAGAGAGGGGTGTGAAAAGGCGAATTGACATTCGTGGCTGCTATGAAGCTAGAGCCACTCAACGAGAAGGCCATTCAAGAACCTATTACGGTGGCGAACATCCTGAAAGAGTTCAAGGATGTTATGCCACCTGAGTTACCAAAGACTCTTCCACCATGCAAAGGCGTGGATCACAGCATCGAGCTGGAGCCAGGAGTGAAGCCTCCAGCGAGGCCACCCTACCGCATGCCCCCACCAGAATTGGCAGAACTCAGGAAGCAGTTAAGTGAACTGCTAAGCGGTGGTCTCATCCACAGCTCTAAAGCACCTTTCGGAGCTCCAGTTCTCTTTTAGAAGAAACAAGATGGGAGCCTCCGATTATGCGTCGACTACCGATCCCTCAACAAAGTGATAGTGAAGAACAAGTATCCCATCCCGCTCATTGCGGACTTGTTCGATCAATTGGGTAAGGCTAAGTATTTCTCAAAACTCGACCTTCGGTCGGAGTGTTGGCAGGTGCGCATTGCTGAAGGCGACGAAGCGAAGACTACCTGTGTGACCAGGTATGGAGTGTTCAAGTTCTTGGTGATGCCTTTCGGCTTAACCAACGCTCCGGCCACATTCTATACTCTCATGAACCAGCTATTCAAGGAGTATTTGGATAAGTTCGTGGTCGTCTACCTGGACGATATAGTCGTCTATAGTCAAACACTCGAGGAGCACGTCAAGCACCTTCGGACGATTTTCAAGGTTCTCAGGGAGAACACTTTGTTCGTGAAAAGGGAGAAATGCTACTTTGCTCAAACTGAGATCCTATTCTTGGGGCATCGAATCGGTGATGGCTCCATTCGGATGGATAAGTCGAAGGTGCAAGCAGTCGCGGAATGGCGAACTCCAACGAAGGTGCTAGAGTTGAGATCCTTCCTTGGTTTCATCAACTACTATCGACGCTTCAAAGCGGGATATTCAAAGCGGGCAACCCCACTGATGGAGTTGCTGAAGAAGGAGCAGCCTTGGAAGTGGTCTGACAAATGTGAGATAGCATTCCAAGATCTGAAGGCTCCTGTTCTGGAAGAACCGGTGCTCAAATTGCCGGACTATGGAGAGCCCTTTGAAGTCCATACAGATGCTTCGGACTTCGCTATTGGGGGGGTACTCATGCAGGAGGGTCATCCGGTGGCCTACGAGAGCCGCAAACTCACCGAGACCGAGCAGCGGTATCCAGTGCATAAGAAGGAGATGACAGCAGTGATCCACTATATACGAGTTTGGCGATACTACCTCCTCGGGTCGCGATTTGTGCTGAGGACAGACAACATTGCCCTGAGTTATTTCCAAACTTAGAAGAAGCTCTCCCAAAAGCAAGCGCGATGGCCGGACTTCCTGGCTGAATTTGATATGGCAATGGAGTACAAGCCCGAGAAGGCGAATGTCGTAGCCGATGCGCTGAGTCGGAAAGTAGAACGCGTGAATGCCGTGCAACTAGAGGGCAGAGGCCAAGCAAGTCAGTTGCACTCCAACTTCCTTTCCCAAATCAGGGATGGATTGTATGGTGATCCCCAGGCAGTTATCTTGATGCAACTCATCAAAGAAGGCAAGGCACGACGATTTTGGGTCCAGGAGGGACTTGTTTACACAAAGGGGAATAGGGTTTATGTTCCCCGAGTGGACAAATTAAGACGTGAGCTCTTAAAAGAGTGTCACGATTCCCTTTGGGCTGGACACCCAGGCATTCACAGAACGTTGGCTCTTGTGGAGAGGGCCTTCTATTGGCCGAAGATGAGGACTGATGTGGAGGAATATGTTCGAACGTGCCTTACTTGCCAACAAGACAAGGTAGAGCAGCGGAAGCCGGTGGGACTTCTAGAGCCATTGCCCGCACCAGAAAGACCATGGGAGAGCATTTCCTTGGACTTCATATCAAGCTTGCCACCTGTAGGGGGACTCAGATCAATACTCGTGGTGGTCGATCGATTTTCAAAGTATGCAACTTTCATCGCTGCTCCCCTACACTGTTCAGCAGAGGAGGCGGCTAGGCTGATGATGAAGGATGTAGTGAAGTATTGGGGAGTCCCGCACAATATCATTAGTGATCGAGACACTCAGTTCTTGGGACGATTCTGAACCAAGCTATTCAAATTGTTGGGGTCAAAGTTATACTTCTCTACAAGCCTCCACCCCCAGACGGATGGCCAGACTTAAAGGATAAACTCGCTCTTGGAGCAATATCTCCGGCACTACGTGAGTGTCAATCAACGAGATTGGGTGAAGCTGTTGGACATTGCCCAATTCTCCTACAACTTATAACGGAGTTCTGCATCCAATAAGAGCCCCTTCGAGATTATCACAGGACAACAACCGTCGACTCCACACACCATGGCAATTGGGTATACTGGGAGTAGTCCATCAGCCTATCATTTTGCAAAGGAATGGCATCGAAATGCAGATATTGCGCAGGCTTACTTGGAGAAGGTGGTAAAAAGGATGAAGAAGTGGGCAGACTTGGGAAGGCGACCGCAAGAGTTCAAAGTTGGCGATTTGGTGTTGGTAAAGTTCCAACCAGCATCACTCCAATTCTTTAGGAACAGAGTCCACAAAGGATTGGTGCGCAAGTATGAAGGGCCCTTCCCAATTATCTGCAGGGTAGGCAAAGTCTCTTACAAGTTGCAACTACTAGCGTGGTTCAAAATTCACAACGTTCTTCACGCCAACAACCTAAAAGCCTACCACTCGGATTCGCAAGACGCTTCCCGAAGTGTTCCAACTCGGCTACCTCCCATCACAGCCTCCTACGAGAAGCGAGTGGAAACCATTCGGGCGGACCGCAAGATAAAGCTACCCAACGGAGCTGAGTAGATATAGTACTTGGTGAAGTGGCGAAAGCTTCCTCGAACTGAAGCCAGTTGGGAGCCTGAAGACACCTTGCAACATGAAGAAGAAGTCATCAACTGTTGAATCTCGGATTTTGATGATGAAGTCAATTGTCATTTGTTGTCTAATCTATGTGTTAAGATAAGTGTGTAGGATTAACTACGATGAAAGTCAGACAAGCAGCAGGAGTTGCGCCGGAGTCAAGATCATGATCACGTTGGGAGTTCGAGAGTTCCACGGAAGTTCGGATGGTCGTTGGAGGTTCTCATGAAACAGATCCGGAAAGTCCGAAAGCTTGTTGCCAAGCTTCGTTGGAACTTCGCCAAGTGGATCGTTGCAAAGTCCAGAGTTTGCCGGATGTCCGTAGAAAGAATCACCGAGGGTTCATCGGATGATCGACGGAAGTTCGCCGGAAACTTCGCCGGAAGAAGCGATTAACGCATCGGAGCAAAGCTGCAGAAGTTATCTTAGATTTAATCATAGTTAGCACGTTGATTAAGCTTGAAAATGGGAGGTGATCCCATTAGCTTAATCTTGGGGCAATTGGGCCCTTGAAAAGATTGAAATTGGGCGAATGGAGCTAACCATTCGGACCACGATTGCACCAGGCGGTGCAACCGCCCAGGCCAGAGGTGCAACCGCCTGGGCTGTGTCTCCCAATGACTGGGCGGTGCAACCGCCCGGCCAGAGGTGCAACCGCCCGAGCTCGATCTTCGAGCTAGATCGGGCGGTGCAACCTCCCCGACAGAGGTAGCACCGCGAGCTCGGTCTTGAAGCTCAGGCGAGAGGTGCAACCGCCTCGAGAGGTGGCACCGCTGAGGCTCGATCTCGAAGCCAGCACTCAGGCGGTGCAACCACTCGACAGAGAGGTGCAACCGCCTGGGCTCGATCTCACGAGCTCGCCAAAGCGGTGCAACCTCTCCAGTCAAGAGGTGCAACCACCTGATCCCGGAATTCCGGGATTTGATCGTTTTGAGCTCCAAATTTGAACTGGGTTGGGACCTATAAATACCCCACCCATTCAGCACAGAAAGAGCAACAGATCCACACCAAATTCTTGATCTTTTCTGTGATTCTAAGAGCTCAAATTTGTGTAAAGTCCTAAAGTTCTCCTCTTTCTGTTCTTCAAGTCTTGAGTTGTAAAGAGAGGAGAGAAAGGATCTGTAAGGGTTGTCTCCTGAGCCCGTCAAAAGGAGTGAAACTGTAAAAGGGCAGTTGGCCTTCGACCATTGAAGGAAGGCAGCTAGTTGACGTCGGTGACCTCGTCGGAGGAGGAAGCCAAAAGTGGAGTAGGTCAAGACTGACCGAACCACTCTAAATGTCTGGTTTGCTTTTACTTTGAGCACTTTATCATTACTGCAAACCTCCTACATACCTACTACCCTCTGCGCTTTTACAAACGAGTCTCTAAGTTCTGACCTTTCCGAATCTGCATTCAGACGTAAATCGGTGTTTTCGTACGTTCTTTACACTGCAGTTTACGCTTACGTTTTGATTCCATTTATAACTGCAAATTGCTTTCTGCGTATTCATAAAATAGTTTTCAAAGTTCAAAACTGCTTTTAAACGTAAAACTGCGTTTAGACGTAAAATTACGCTTTGACGTAAAAAAACTGCGCTTAGACGTAAAACTGCGTTTAGACGAAAAAACTGCGTTTAGACGAAAAAACTGCGTTTAGACGCAAAACTGGTTTTTAGGCGAAAACTGCATTTAGACGCAAAACTGCGTTTAGACGTAAAACTGCACTTAGACGTAAATCTGCATTTAGACGTAAAACTGCACTTAGACGTAAATCTGCACTTAGACGTAAAACTGCGTTTAGACGCAAACTGCGCTCAGACGTAAAACTGCGTTTAGACGCAAACTGCGCTCAGACGCAAACTGCGCTTAAACGCAAACTGTGTTTAGACGCAAACTGTGTTTAGACGCAAACTGCGCTTAGACGTAATCTGCGCTTAGACGCAAACTGTGCTTAAATGCAAACTGCGCTTAGACGCAATCTGCATTTAGACGCAAACTGCATTTAGACGCAAACAGCGTAAACTACACTTAGATACAAACTGTGAATCGGCTTTTACATCGAAATTATTTTTATCGGACGAACACAACTTTCGTTTTTAAATCGCTGAAAAATATCCGCTGCACTAATTCACCCCCCCCCCCCTCTCGATCCTAACAATTGGTATCAGAGCAATGTTAACTCTCTAACGGATTAAAACCCAAGAGAGATGGCATACGCCAGAAACCAAGAGGGGCATTCTATTACACATCCACCCATGTTCAGTGGGACGGACTACACCTACCGGAAGACCCGAATGAGGATCTTTCTTATTTCTATGGATTTTGAACTGTGGAACCTTGTTGAAAACGGATTTTCAAAGTCTTCTCTTCCAATGATCGATTGGAATGAATTGGAAAAGAAGGCTTTCGCTCTTAATGCAAAGGCTATGATTGCCTTATTTTGCGCACTTAATAAAAACGAGTTTAATCGTGTTTCAACTTGCGAAACTGCATTTGATATTTGGCACACACTTGAAGTGACCCACGAGGGCACAAGTAGAGTGAAAGAGTCAAAAATCAATCTATTGTTGCATTCTTTTGAACTTTTCCGAATGAAACCGAGTGAAACCATTGGCGACATGTTTACCCGTTTCACGGATGTCGTCAACAGTCTAAAAGGACTCGGAAAAAGTTTTTCGGATTTTGAACTCGTAAATAAGATACTAAGATCCCTTCCTAAAAGTTGGGATCCTAAAGTCACTGCTATTCAAGAGACAAAAGATCTGCGCAACTTCCCTCTTGAAAAACTAATCGGGTCATTAATGACCTATGAGATGACTTGCAAAGCTCATGAATAGCAAGAAGACATCATTCCAAAGAACAGGAAGGATATGGCACTTAAAACTTCTGAATGCCACTTGAGAGAAAACTCAAGTGATGAGGACTGTGATGATGACTTGGCACTTCTAACAAGAAAGTTTAAGAAATTCTTCAAAAGAAACAAGTTTAAGAATAATGCGAAAAATAAACCTAAACCCAAGAAGGACCAAGTGATCTGCTATGAATGTAAAAAGCCGGGACACTACAAGAGTGATTGTCCCCAGGTCAAAAGAAGAACATCAAAGAAGAAGGCTCTTCAAGCAACATGGGATGACTCGAGCGCATCTGAAGAAGAGGAGTCCAACACCGAATAAGTTGCTCATTACGCCTTAATGGCCATCGGAGAGGAGGTAACGAATCTATTAGATGCTGATTTATCTTTCGATGAATTATTAAATGCCTTCCATGACTTATTTGATGAATGCAAGATTATCAATAGAAAATACAAATTGCTAAAAAAGGAGCATGATAGTCTTACTTGTGATTTTAATAAGTTAAAAATTGAATATCATGATAGTTTAAATTCATGTATCAAATGTCATGATCTAGAAACTTTTCAAAAAGAAAACTTGCTACTTAAGGACACCTTGAAGAAATTCGAGGTTGGTAGCAAGTCATTAAAAATGATCCTTACAAACAAGGGTCATGTTCCCAAAAGAAGTGGGATTGGATTTGTGAGGAGTCTTCACCAAAATTCAACTACCTTCGTAAAAGGCCCCATCTTACATGTTAGACATCAAAGCAAATGCAACTTTTGTTGCAAGTTTGGACACAGGACGCATTATTGTCCATTCAGGAAACTTAGTCCAAACAAATTGATTTGGGTTCCTAAAGGAACCATGACAAATTCTATGCAACATGACAGAAAATGTAGATCTATTAGTGAGGCACCCAAAAGCAAATGGGTACCTAAAAATCATCCCGTCCTACAAAAACATTAAAACCTTAGGCTGGAGCAAGAATTAATGTTCTGCTCCTTGATTCTCGACAGTCATGACCCAAACGCAATTTGGATACAACAACGAGTGGAAATTATGAAATCACAAAAGCAATTTGGATACAACCTAATGTGACTTTTCAAAATCACAAACACATGTACGACATTGGGAGTATGCACGTTAAAAGTTCTATCTTGATCGTACAAGCGTTTTTGCCTTTAAATAAAAACGCACACGTAATCATGTAAGCAACGTTAATTGCTCTGAATGAAAACTCTCCTCAAGACAAAACCTCCCTGATCAAATCACAATAAGGTGTTCACTGCCTACAGGCGGTGGCACCTCTCCAGCCAGCGGTGGCACCTCCAGCCATCACGAGTTGCCAGCGGTTGCACCGCTCCAGCCAGAGGTGCAACCGCCCGCAACTCTGCCTTTTTAAAACCACGCTAGGGCCGGCGGTGAAACCGACCCCAACTCACCTCCCTTTCATTCTCTACTCCTCCAAGCCTCCTCCATCCTCATTTCACCTCGTTTAGCTTCCCAAATACCTCCCATTTCGGAGCAAAACATCAAGAATCGCTCCCTATCTTGAAGATTTCACTAAGGTATTCTCTAAGAACCTCTTAAATTCTGTTTTGTTCTTCATTCACTCTTGTTCAACTTTATCCCTCTAAACAGCAGTAGTTATGGGTTCTAGAAGATCCTCAAGGGACAAGGGAAAGAGGAGATTAGTAGAAGAGTTTGATCTTACCCTTTTTTATTCCAAAAACCATGCTGAAAAATTTCTCTCTTTCGAACTAACAAGCATCAATAAGGGAAAATACGTAGATCTGAATGAACTAAGAGACGTAGAGACTATCCAATGGTTTTCAAACCTAAATCTACTTCCAATCTTGCAGATCAACGAACCCATCTATCCTAGGCTAGTTAGATTGTTTTACAATAACATGTAAATAGATGATGAAGAAAGGATGTCCACCTATCTTTTAGGACAACACATCTCAATCACTGATAGATTCATTTGTGATATGATAGGCATTCCCATGAAAAGCATAGGACTTTACTTTAGAGGATCATGGGATGAAGAAACTATTGGAACATCCTATGTTGAAGCCTTAGGAACAATCTTTGCCGATCCTAACATAGCATTTGTTCCTAAAAGTTGTGAACATCTACTGCTTTTAAACACTAAGATACTTCATCATATCATGACTAGTATAATTCTTCCTAAACAATACCATCATGATGAAGTGAGTCAATTAGAATTAGGAACTATGTACTTAATCATGAAAGGATATGACATTTGTCTTGGCTATCTTATCCAACAAAACATGTTAGAATTATCTAAGAAAGATATGATGCTCCCATATGGTGGTATAATTACTAGAATAATGAAAGCTTATGACATTCAAATACCACCAGAAGAAGAAGTAATGAAAGTAGATAGATTCATCATAATAAACAAAAATCTACTTCATCGACTAAGATGTCACTATAGAAACGGTAACTGGGTTAGAATGCCTAGAAGAACTGATCCCCCTCAACCTGAACCTGAACATGAGCCAGAAACACCAGTCTTTAGGAGTACCCAATCTCCTCCGATCTGTCCCTTTGAGGAAACACATCCGGTTGAGCAAACTCACACATCATCCATCGAAGATATTGGGATTCGGATGGACCGATTCGAACAAAGACAAGAACGGCTTGAACTTCGACAAGATCAAATCCTAACCGAGCTGCAGCAAATCCATCGACAATTTGACTCTTTATTTAGGCACTTCAACCTTCCACCTCATGAACGAGCTTGTATGAACATCCGTTGTTGTTATAAACTCCTCATGGACTTTGTCTTTGATATGGCATGTTGTAAACTCCTTTTGTTACTCATCATGAAGGACTTTGTTTTTGATATGGTTGCCTGATATGTTGTAAACTCCATATGTTACCTTTTACCTTGATCTGTGAGCATATGCAAATTTACTAACATCTCTTGTTGTTTATCTCGGATTTTGCACTGAAACTAAAATGTTTTAAAAAAACCTCATGCCTTGAAAAATATAAAGCGACATACCAATATAGTTGATAAGTCAGCAATATGACATTGATATGGTTGCTATTACTGATGTTAATATGGTTGCTATCACTGATACTATGATTAGGCCATACTTGTATCACCAAGAAATATATGATTGCTATCATTGCTATATGCCCTGTATCAAGATATCAAACAAAAATTTGCATCGTACGAGCTGATATCTTACCATGTGATGCAATGCTACACTTGCTAAAATATTTGAAATGTGTACATCATGAAATGATATCAAAATCTTGCTATACATGTCAATATCATGCCATATGATGAAATGCTACACTTGAAATAGTTGCATTACAATATCAAAAGCTAACACTGCAAAGGAAGCAAAAATTTGCTAGCTTGCAACTTGCATATTTCAAGAAGCAAGAGTTGCCTTCTTGAATATCTCTAACACTGCTAGCTTGCATGTGCTATCTTGTATGCTGTAAAACTTGCATATCTAAAACTTGGCATCACTTGATCAAATAATATGTTGAAAATTATGTGACAAATGTTTTTAAAAATCAGTAGCTTACTCATAACCGAATGCATGTAAGAAGTTCATTTTTCGGTTTGAATGCTAAAAATGGGATTTTCCTGTACACTCTTATGAAAAATGACTTTCCTCCTTCAAGCAACGAACTATAACAAGGAAAAGAGATATTCAAAGTATTATATGTGTCATGCCTTCCTTTATGTGCGTGATAACCTGCTGGAATCACATCTACCATGCTTTTTGATAATGCTATCATGCTTTTTGTTGCTGACAACGGGGGAGAAACATATGAATTGATAAACACTGCCATAATCATATCTATGTCATAGCTGAACTACCATAATCATGTCTATGTCATAGTTGCAAATACTTGAGTGATGCTATAAACAATGTTATAGTTATTTCATCCTTGCATCACCAAGAGATATATGAACATGTGCTATAGTTTGCATTATGTCTTGAGTTGATATCCTATCTTGTGAAGTAAATGCAAACTTGCTAGAAAATTTCAAATGTGTGCATCAAGTAATAGTCCTTCGCAGCTTTATATGATTACATGATGAATAGTTACAAACACAATCATACAAACTTGATGATGTATGTCAAGCCTTGACATCATTCTTGAAGAGATACATCATGATGGGAGTATTGATAAGTTTAACTGATCTAACTTATCAATACGTCACTTGAATTCTTAGGTCTTGAATTCAAGGTTGACTTATCTCAACTATGGCATATAGATAGGGGGAGTTAAGGATAACTCCATTATCAATTGATTGTCATCATCAAAAAGGGGGAGATTGTTGAATCTCGGATTTTGATGATGAAGTCAATTGTCATTTGTTGTCTAATCTATGTGTTGAGATAAGTGTGCAGGATTAACTACGATGAAAGTCAGACAAGCAGCAGGAGTTGCGCCGGAGTCAAGATCATGATCACATTGGGAGTTCGAGAGTTCGACGGAAGTTCGACGGTGGTCGTCGGAGGTTCTGCAGAACAGATCCGAAAGTCCGGAAGCTTGCCGCCGGCTTCGTCGAACTCACCAAGTGGATCATCGCAAAGTCCAGGAGTTTGCCGGATGTCCGCAGAAGAATCACCGAGGTTCATCGGATGATCGAGGAAGTTCGCCGGAAACTTCGCCGGGAAGAAGCGATTGACGATCGGACAAAGCTGCAGAAGTTGTCTTAGATTTAATCATAGTTAGCACGTTGATTAAGCTTGAAAATGGGAGGTGATCCCATTAGCTTAATCTTGGGGCAATTGGGCCCCTGAAAAGATTGAAATTGGGTCGAATGGAGCTACCCATTCGACCCCGATTACACCCAGGCGGTGCAACCGCCGGGCTGTGTCTCCCCAGCCGAGATCTGGCGGTGCAACCGCCCAGCCTAGGAGGTGCAACCGCCCAGAGCTCGATCTTCGAGCTAGACTAGGCAGTGCAACCTCCCCGACAGAGAGAGACCGCCGAGCTCGGTCTTCGAGCTCAGAAGAGAGGTGCAACCGCCTCGAGGTGGCACCGCTGGGGGCTCGATCTCGAGCCAGACTTCGGCGGTGCAACCGCCGACAAGAGGTGCAACCGCTTGGGCTCGATCTCTCCGAGCTCTGCCGGGCGGTGCAACCTCTCCCGATCAAGAGGTGCAACACCGATCCCGAATTCGGATTTGATCGTTTTGAGCTCAAATTTGAACTGGGTTGGGTCCTATAAATACCCCACCCATTCAGCGCAGAAAGAGCAACAGATCCACACCGAATTCTTGATCTTTTCTGTGATTCTAAGAGCTCAAATTTGTGTAAAGTCCTAAAGTTCTCCTCTTTCTGTTCTTCAAGTCTTGAGTTGTAAAGAGAGGAGAGAAAGGATCTGTAAGGGTTGTCTCCTGAGCCCGTCAAAAGGAGTGAAACTGTAAAAGGGCAGTTGGCCTTCGCCCATTGAAGGAAGGCAGCTAGTTGACGTCGGTGACCTCGTCGGAGGAGGAAGCCAAAAGTGGAGTAGGTCAAGACTGACCGAACCACTCTAAATCTCTGGTTTGCTTTTACTTTGAGCACTTTATCATTACTGCAAACCTCCTACATACCTACTGCCCTCTGCGCTTTTACAAACGAGTCTCTAAGTTCTGATCTTTCCGAATCTGCATTCAGACGTAAATCGGTGTTTTCGTACGATCTTTACACTGCAGTTTACGCTTACGTTTTGATTCCATTTATAACTGCAAATTGCTTTCTGCGTATTCATAAAACGGTTTTCAAAGTTCAAAACTGCTTTTAAACGTAAAACTGCGTTTAGATGTAAAATTACACTTTGACGTAAAAACTGCGTTTAGACGTAAACTGTGTTTAGACGCAAAACTGCGTTTAGACGTAAAACTGCGTTTAGACGCAAAACTGCGATTAGACGTAAAATTGTGTTTAGACGTAAAACTGCGTTTAGACGCAAAACTGCGTTTAGACGTAAAACTGCACTTAGACGTAAATCTGCATTTAGACGTAAAACTGCACTTAGACGTAAATCTGCACTTAGACGTAAAACTGCGTTTAGACGCAAACTGTGCTGAGACGCAAACTGCGCTTAAACGCAAACTGTGTTTAGACGCAAACTGCGCTTAGACGCAATCCGCGCTTAGACGCAAACTGCACTTAAATGCAAACTGCGCTTAGACGCAATCTGCATTTAGATGCAAACTGCATTTAGACGCAAACAGCGTAAACTACACTTAGATACAAACTGGGAATCGACTTTTACATCGAAATCGTTTTTACCGGACGAACGCAGCTTTCGTTTTTAAATCGCTGAAAAATATCCGCTGCACTAATTCACCCCCCCCCCTCTTAGTGCTCTCGATCCTAACATCAACAACTACCAACAAGTGTCGATGAGGGCGTCGACAGTTTAAGTGGGGGAGAATGTCACGAATGGTCGTCGCGCACCCGTAACAACTCCGTTCAACGAACCGTTCGTCGCTCACACCTACATGTACAGCTACTTAACAGCATGTTTTCTCTTAGTTTTGGGTCATTTTTCTTGTAAATATGTAAGTTCGAACAAGCTGCAGCGTTACAAAGCGACCGCTCACCAAACCGAGCAAAACAGCCCCAAAACAACTCCGTTTTCGCGTGCGCAGGAGGCTTGCAGAAAACTGCCTCCACTCACCAAAACATCAGCCATCTCAGCCCCTTTGAACCCCCTGGGTGGCACAGGGCTGGATGGGGCTTCGGTTTTATACCGGGCGTTGAACTCTCTTTCGCAAGTTCACAAGTGGCCTTTACGGGAACTTGTCTTCGTGCCCGAGACCAGGTGAGCGGCTGTTTGTGGGCTTGCAGCTGTTCGTTCATCCTTCTAAAGCCTTGTTTTCTCCCTCTCCCTCTTTTCTCTTGTGCACGCAAGGTGCTCATCGAATTTCTTGTAAAGCTTCCCCTTTTCGTGAGACTTCGGGACTTGTCCGTTGCTCGTTCTTTCGAACTAACCAACTTTCTCTTTTACAGGTCCTTAGGGACCTACGAGAGGTTACAAGTAGGCTGATCCTTGCGGAGCAATATTGCAAGGGCGAAGTGCGACTTAGGCAACGCAAGCTAAGTTCACGTCTTTGACACAAGGGTGACTCGCGACTTAGGCAACGCAAGCTAAGTTCGTGTCTTTGGCCGCAATGGTGCCTCACGCCTTAGGCAATTCCAGCTAAGGCCGTGATAGTAGGGTCGGGAACACCATCTCGGGCAGAAGGACTGCCTCAGTCCCATAAGCGAGGCTGAATGGAGATTCTCCCGAGGTGGTTTTGGGAGTCGTCTGTATTGCCCATAACCCGCTAGGAAGCTCCTCCACCCAAGCTTCGTGTGCGCTCGAGATCCTCCTCTTGAGACCTTCTAAAATCGCCTGGTTCATTACCTCAGTTTGGCCATTGGTCTGGGGGTGCGCGACAGAGCTAAACTTTAGCTGGATCCCGTACGATTGGCAATAGGCCTTGAACTTGGCATTGTTGAATTGAGCTTCGTTGTTAGTGATGATAGCCTTTGGGATCCTGAACCGAGTTATTATGTTCTTCCATGTGAAGCTTTGGACTTGCCTCTTGGTAATGGTGGCCAAGGGTTCGGCTTCGACCCACTTTGTAAAGTAGTCGACGCCGACTATAAGAAAGCACTAGTGTCCTGATACTAGTGGGAAAGGTCTGAGAAGATCAAGCTCCCATTGGGCGAAGGCCCAAGCCGCGTCCATCGGGGTAAGGGGGACCGTCGGTTGGTGTGGTAGTCGGGCATTCCTCTGGCATTGCGGGCACTACTATACATATGACAGGGCGTCCCGACACATGGTTGGCTAGTAGTATCCTTGCCGAAGAATCTTGAAGGCCAAGGTTTGTCCCCCGATGTGCTCCCCACAAATCCCCTTGTAGAGCTCGGCGAGGACCATCTCGGCTTCCAATGGCGCGAGGCAGCATAAGAGAGGTTGAGAGAAGGCCCTTCGGTACAACCTCCCACCGATGACATAATACTAGGCTTGGGTTCACCTCAACCGTCTCACGGTCGTCGGGTTCCCTTTCGTCCGTATTGGAGTGGAGGATTTCCACCATCTAGTAGGGCAGTAGACCTGTTTCGGTGACCTCGTGAGTCGCCATTGTTGGTGTCGTTTGTTGAATCTCGGATTTTGATGATGAAGTCAATTGTCATTTGTTGTCTAATCTATGTGTTGAGATAAGTGTGCAGGATTAACTACGATGAAAGTTAGACAAGCAGCAGGAGTTGCGCCGGAGTCAAGTCAATGATCACGTTGGGAGTTCGAGAGTTCGACGGAAGTTCGGACAGTCGTCGGAGGTTCTGCGGGAACAGATCCGAGAAGTCCAGAAGCTTGCCAAGCGAAGCTCATCGGAACTCGCCAAGAGGATCGTCACAAGTCCAGGAGTTTGCCGGAAGCCCGTAGGAGCATCACCGAGGGTTCATCGGATGATCGACGGAAGTTCGCCGGAAACTCGCCGGAAGAAGCGATTGACGCACCGAAGCAAAGCTGCAAAAATTGTCTTAGAAGTAATTGTAGTTAGCACGTTGATTAAGTTAGAAATGGGAGGTGATCCCATTAGCTTAATCTTGAGGCAATTGGGCCCCTGAAAAACCGAAATTGGGCCGAATGGAGCTACCCATTCGGACCCTGATTGCACCAGGAGGTGCAACCGCCCAAGCCATGAGGTAGCACCGCCTGGGCTAAGTCTCCCAGGGAGACTGGGCGGTGCAACCGCCCTAGCCTGGAGGTGGCACCGCCTGGGCTCAGTCTCTGAGCGAGACTGGGTGGTGCAACCTCCCCTGACAGAGAGGTAGCACCGCTTGAGCTCGGTCTTCGAGCTCTGGCAGAGAGGTGCAACCGCCTCAGTCAGGAGGTGGCACCGCCTGGGGCTCAATCTCCGAGCCAGACTCAGGCGGTGCAACCGCCCCTGACAGAGAGGTGCAACCGCCTGGGCTCAGTCTTCGAGCTCTGCCAGGCGGTGCAACCGCTCCAGTTAGGAGGTGCAACCGCCTGATCCCTGAATTCCAGGATTTGATCGTTTTAAGCTCCAAATTTGAACTAGGTTGGGACCTATAAATACCCCACCCATTCAGCACTGAAGATATACAGACCTACACTGAATTCTTGATCTTTTCTGTGATTCTAAGAGCTCAAAATTGTTGTAAAGCCCAAAAGTTCTCCTCCCTCTGTTCTTCAAGTTTTGAGTTGTAAAGAGAGGAGAGAAAAGTTCTGTAAGGGTTGTCTCCTGAGCCCGTCAAAACGAGTGAAACTGTAAAAGGGCAATTGGCCTTCGCCTATTGAAGGAAGGCATCTAGTTGACGTCGGTGACCTCGTCGGTGGAGGAAGCCAAAAGTGGAGTAGGTCAAGACTGACCGAACCACACTAAATCTCTAGCTTGCATTTACTTTGAGCACTTTATCATTACTGCAAACATCCTAAATAGCTACTGCCCTCTACGTTTTTACAAACGAGTTTCTAAGTTCAGATCTTTCCGAATCTGCATTTAGACGTAAATCGGTGTTTTCATATGATCATTACATTATAGTTTACGTTTACGTGTTGACTCCAATTATAACTGCAAACTGCCTTCTGCGGATTTACAAAACATATCTCTAAGTTCGGATCTTTCCGAATCTGCGTTTAGACGTAAATCGACGTTTTCGTACGATCACTACATTTCAGTTTACGTTTAAGTTTTAACTCCAATCATAACTGCAAACTGCCTTCTGCGCATTTACAAAACATATTTCAAAGTTCAGTATCTTCAAAGTTGACATTTAGACGTAAACCGGTTTTATCGTACGAACGTCAGATTTCAGTTTGCGCTTACATTCTGATTTTTATCATAAACTACAAACTGCCTCTTTAGATCTACTCTAACTTCATCTCGCTTAATCTTAAGCTAAAGTAGTCTTCGAATCGGATTTTACATCGAAATCATTTTTGTCGTTCGAATGCAGCTTTTGATTTTAATCGCAGAAAGTTTTCCACTGCACTAATTCACCCCCCCCTCTTAGTGCTCTTTATCCTAACAATTGGTATCAGAGCAAGGTTAACTCTCTAACGGATTAAAACCCTAGAGAGATGGCGTACGCCGGAAACCAAGAGGGGCATTCTATTACACGTCCACCCATATTCAGTGGGACGGACTACACCTACTGGAAGACCCTAATGAGGATCTTTCTTATTTCTATGGATTTTGAACTATGGAATCTCGTCGAAAACTGATTTTCAAAGTCTTCTCTTCCAATGATCGATTGGAATGAATTGGAGAAGAAGGCTTTCGCTCTTAATGCAAAGACTATGAATGTCTTATTTTGTGCGCTTGATAAAAACGAGTTTAATCGCGTTTCAACTGGTGAAACCGAATTTGATATTTGGCACACACTCGAAGTGACTCATGAAGGCACAAGTAGAGTGAAAGAGTCAAAAATCAATCTGCTGTTACATTCTTTTGAACTTTTCCGGATAAAACCGTGTGAAACCATTGGCGACATGTTTACCCGTTTCACGGATTTCGTCAACGGTCTAAAAGGACTCGGAAAAAGCTTTTCGGATTTTGAGCTCGTAAATAAGATACTAAGATCCATTCCTAAGAGTTGGGATCCTAAAGTCACTGCTATTCAAGAGGCAAAAGATCTGTGCAACTTCTCTCTTGAAGAACTAATCGGGTCGTTAATGACCTACGAAATGACGTGTAAAGCTCCTGAAGAGCAAGAAGACATCCTTCCAAAGAACAGGAAGGATATGGCACTTAAAACTTCAGAATGCCACTTGAGAGAAAACTCAAGTGATGAGGACTGTGATGATGACTTGGCACTTCTAACAAGAAAATTTAAAAAATTCTTTAAAAGAAACAAGTTTAAGAATGATGCAAAAAATAAACTTGAACCCAAGAAGGACCAAGTTATTTGCTATGAATGCAAAAAGCCGGGACACTACAAGAGTGATTGTCCCCAAGTCAAAAGGAGAATATCAAAGAAGAAGGCGCTTCAAGCAACATGGGATGACTCGAGCGCGTCCGAAGAAGAGGAGTCCAACACCGAGCAAGTTGCTCATTATGCCTTAATGGCCATCGGAGATGAGGTAACAAATTTAATAGATGCAGATTTATCATTTGATGAATTATTAAATGCTTTCCATTAATTATTTGATGAATGTAAGACTATTAGTAGAAAATACAAATTGCTAAAAAAGGAGCAAGATAGTCTTATTTGTAATTTCGATAAGTTAAAAGCTGAACATCATGATAGTTTAAGCTCATGCATAAAATGTCATGATCTAGAAACCTTCCAAAAGGAAAACATGCTACTTAAGGACACCTTGAAGAAATTCGAGGTTGGTAGCAAGTCATTAAACATGATCCTTGCAAACAAGGGTCACGTTCCCAAAAGAAGTGGAATTGGATTTGTGAGAAGTCCTCACCAAAATCCAACCACCTTCATAAAAGACTCCATCTTACATGTTCGACATCAAAACAAATGCAACTTTTGTTGCAAAGTTGGACACAAGACGCATTATTGTCCATTCAAGAAAATTAGTCCAAACAAATTGATTTGGGTTCCTAAAGGAACTGTGATAAATTCTATATAACATGATAGATCTATTTGTGAGGCACCCAAAAGCAAATGGGTACCTAAAAATCATCCCTTCCTATAAAAACATTAAAATTTTAGGCTAGAGCAACAAATAATATTCTGCTCCTTGTTTCTCGATTCAAAAAGGAACTCGCAATGTTTAAATAACAAGTGGAAATTATGAAATCACAAATGCGGTTTGGATACAACCTTATTTGACTTTTCAAAATTAGAAATGTATGATTCCCAAATTCACATATCCCCTTAATCTTCGAACCTATCAACTTCATCCATTCATCATCTTCGAATCCAACCTTGTATCATGAAGAAACTAAGTATGTCATGAACTTGAAAGAGTTACCAACTTGAACAAACTATCACAAACATGTGTATGACATTGGGAGTATGCACGTTAAAAGATCTATCTTGATCGTACAAGAGTCTTTGCCTTAAAATAAAAACTCATACGTAATTACGTAAGAAAAGTTAATTGCTCTGAATGAAGACTCTTCTCAAGACAAAAAACTCCCAGATCAAATCACGCTGATCAGAACAAAGTGTTCACTGCCTGCAGGCGATGGCACCTCCCCAGCAGGCGATGGCACCTCCAGCTCTCACGGGTTGCCAGCGGTTGCACCGCTCCAGCCAGAGGTGCAACCGCCCGCAACTCTGCCCTTTTTAACCCGAGCTAGGGCCGACGGTGAAACCGACCCCAACTCACTCCCTTCCCTCCTCTACTCTTCCAAGCCTCCTCCATCCCCATTTCACCCCATTTAGCATCCCAAATACCCCTCATTTCGGAGCAAAACATCAATAATACTTCCCTCTCTTGAAGATTTCACTAAGGTACTCTCCAAGAACCCCTTAAACTCTGTTTTTTTTTTCATTTACTCTTGCTTATCATTATCCCTCTAAACAGCAGTAGTTATGGGATCTAGAAGATCCTCAAGGGACAAGGGAAAGAGGAGATTAGTAGAAGATTTTGATCTCACCCTTTTTGACTCAAAAAACCATGCTGAAAAATTTTCCTCTTTCGAACTTAGGAGTGTCAATAAGGGAAAATACGTAGATCTGAATGAACTAAGAGACTTAGAGACTATCCAATGGTTTGCAAACCTAGATCTACTTCCAATCTTGCAAATTAACAAACCCATCTATCCAAGACTAGTTAGATTGTTTTACAATAACATACAAATAGATTATGAAGAAAGAATGTCCACCTATCTTTTAGGACAACACATCTCAATCACTGATAGATTCATTTGTGACATGATAGGCATTCCCATGAAAAGCATAGGGCTTTACTTTAGAGGATCATGGGATGATGAAACTATTGGAACATCCTATGTTGAAGCCTTAGGAACAATCTTTGACAATCCCAACTTAGCATTTGTTCCTAAAAGTTGTGAACATCTACTGCCTTTAAACACTAAGATACTTCATCATATCCTGACTAGCATAATTCTTCCCAAACAATACCATCATGATGAAGTGAGTCAATTAGAATTAGGAACTATGTATTTGATCATGAAGGGACATGACATCTGTCTTGGTTATCTTATCCAACAAAACATGTTAGAATTATATAAGAAAGAAATGATACTCCCATATGGTGGTATAATCACTAGAATAATGAAAGCTTACGACATTCTAATACCACCAGAAGAAGAAGTAATAAAAGTAGATAGATTTAGCATAATAAACAAAAATCTACTTCGCCGACTAAGATGTTATTATAGAAACGGTAACTAGGTTAGAATGCCAAAAAGAACTGATCCCCCTCAACCTGAACCAGAACCGGAAACACCAGTATTTAGGGGTACCCAATCTCCTCCGATCTGTCCCTTTGAGGAAACACATCCATTTGAGCAAACTCATACATCATCCGTCGAAGATATTGGGATTTGAATGGACCGATTCGAACAGAGACAAGAACGGCTTGAACAATGACAAGATCAAATCCTATCTGAGCTGCAGCAAATTCATAGTCAATTTGACTCCTTGTTTAGGCACTTTAATTTTCCACCTCATGAATGAGCTTGTATGAACATCTGTTATTGTTGTAAACTCCTTATGTTACTCACCATGATGTGCTTTGTCTTGATCCTTGATATGGTTGTAAACATCTATCGTGGTAAACATATGTCCTGTGCCTTGTGGTAAATATAAACTAAAAGGTTATCTCGGATTTTTATGGTATCATTTTTTTTTCGGTATGTGGTATGTCCGAATTAGGAATGTTGTGCTTTGAAACTAAAAGTTTTGAAAACCTTGTGCTTTGATTTCATAAGAAGAGAATTAGGAATGTTGATATGTCCGAATAATCAAACTAGTTAAAACCATTTTTTCGGACTTTATTGAATGATCAAATCACTTGATTGCCATTACATAACATGTGTTGAAATGTTTTGTCTTCATGATTATATTTGAAAATATGTAGCATAATCTTGTCCGAATGCATCTCATTATCCGAATGCTATAAATCAGATTTTCTCGTACACTTTTATGAAAAATATGTTTCTGAAATAGATTTGATGAAGTGATTCCTGCGTATGAATTCCATCTTGAAATATCTTTACTTGTACAAAGGATTATAACAAAAAAGGGGGAAGAAGTATTCAAAGCAATCTATGTATAATGCCTTCCTCTATAAGCTTGCTTAGATTATTTTCCTGGTATCACAATTACCATGCTTTTTGTTGATGACAAAGGGGGAGAAATATATGATATGATTATGTCATGCTTGCATTACCGAGAAATATATGAATTGATGCTATAAACACTGCTATGATTATGCCATGCTTGCATCACCGAGAAATATATGAATTGATAAACACTGATGCTATGATTATGCCATCCTTGCATCACCAAGAGATATATGAACAGATGCTATAGTTTGCATTATGCCTTGAGTTGATACCTTACCATGTGAAGAAATACAAAACTTGAAAAAATTTGAAATGTGTACATCATGTAATGATATCAAAATATTACTTCATAGCTTTACATGTTGATATTCAACTACATGATGAATAGTTACAATCACCATCATATAAAATCTGATGATGGATGTCAAGCCTTGACATCATCCTTAGAGAGATACATCATGATGTGTATCATGATGGGAGTATTGATAAGTTTAAATGAAATAACTTATCAATATGTCACTTGAATTCTTAGGTCTTGAATTCAAGGTTGATTTATCTCAATTATGGCATATAGACATGGGGAGTTAAGGATAACTCCATTATCAATTGATTGTCATCATCAAAAAGGGGGAGATTGTTGAATCTCGGATTTTGATGATGAAGTCAATTGTCATTTGTTGTCTAATCTATGTGTTGAAATAAGTGTGCAGGATTAACTACGATGAAAGTTAGACAAGCAGCAGGAGTTGCGCCGGAGTCAAGTCAATGATCACGTTGGGAGTTCGAGAGTTCGATGGAAGTTCGGACAGTCGTCAGAGGTTCTGCGGGAACAGATCCGAGAAGTCCAGAAGCTTGCCAAGAGAAGCTCGTCGGAACTCGCCAAGAGGATCGTCGCAAGTCCAGGAGTTTGCCGGAAGTCCGCAGGAGCATCACCGAGGGTTCATCGGATGATCGACGGAAGTTCGCCGGAAACTCGCCGGAAGAAGCGATTGACGCACCGAAGCAAAGCTGCAGAAATTGTCTTAGAAGTAATTGTAGTTAGCACATTGATTAAGTTGGAAATGGGAGGTGATCCCATTAGCTTAATCTTGGGGCAATTGGGCCCCTGAAAAATCGAAATTGGGCCGAATGGAGCTACCCATTCGGACCCTGATTGCACTAGGAGGTGCAACCGCCTAAGCCAGAAGGTAGCACCGCCTGGGCTAAGTTTCCAAGGGAGACTTGTCACGCCCCTCAAAATATCAACAATATTTAAAATTTTCATCATAACTAACCCAGAATCCAAGCACACATTTGAGGTCACTAAGAAAACATTCAGATCAAAATTTCACCTCTATAGTCTACAAATTCATAACCCTGTGCATTTCATAAACATACCACACATCACTCGATAATTCACACAATCAGAACTCAACTCATCAAAATAATAACCACAACATAAATTCACAAATGGGGAAGTCTATGCAGTCACCAAACCAACGATTACCATAAGATCATATCATTACACGAATTTAACTTAACATACCAAAATCCTATACATGAGGGATCCTTTATCTTACACAAAATCCACAGGTTTAGATTTATCGTCACATTTCATAAGATGCAGAGTATCTTATACAACAAATACACATATGCTAACAAAGATCTGCCCAAAATCTTCTAAACTTTCCACCGCCTCAGCCCAATCTTAACATTTAAGCAAGCAATATGCTATCCTGAAAAATTTATCAACAAACGGGGTGAGCATAAAGAGCTCAGCAAGTGACTAACATATCCATATCAAAATAGTACAACTTCCAAAGAGATACAGTTCCAAAATACAAGGCAGAATATACGATTTCGTAGACATAATATCATTAAGAGCAGAAACACAATTGTCCTTTCAATCTTACATATTTGGTTCCTGACAGATTGGGGCATAGAGTAATTGGAGCATATTAGTAACAAAGGTAACATATCGGAGCTTATCAATGGCATATAAAATGTTCCGAAGCATATCGACGGCATATGGAACATTTCGAAGCAAAATCATCAGTGAATGAAGCATTTCAGAGCATATCAAAGACAAATATCGTACAGAAGCTCAAACGTCGTCCTTGACGTCGCAATCATATCATTCTTATCCAGAGCATGAACAGAAAATAACTCACCAAAACTCTGGATGTCATATCAAACATATAGAAGGTGTGGTGGGATCTCAGTCAGAATGTGGTTCATCCATTTCTGAATGACCACCTGACAAAAATCTCCCACGTCTGGGAGATCCCTCCACCCACGTCTGGGAGATCCCTCCACCCACGTCTAGGTGAAGTCAGAGGGGCCGGCAGAGCATCACAGGCTCTAAGCACATACCCTCTACCATTTCTGGCAAAGGTCCAGAATATCCCACGGAGCGGGACCCCACAGAGCGGGTAATAAGCGCATCCCACAGAGTGGGACCCCACGGAGCGGGTAATAAGCGCATACCCTTTACCATTTCTGGCAAAGGTCCAGACAATCCCACACACCAGAGTACAAGAGGGCAGTTTTAACAATAAGTAGCATATATCGGAAGCACACGCGGAACAACAAACGTGCATGTGCCTTTTCGAGACAATACGAAACAGAGAACAAATATTTCACAAAGGTATTCAGATTTGGAATGAAATAAAAACAAGAGTGTACAGGGATTTCAAGCAATCATATTTAGCTCAAATCCAATAAGAAGGTTAGACGAATTCAAATATCCAAAGGAACGGAGCAGAATACGCGAAATCGACCAAAGCTCGATTTCAGACAGAATTCCAGTAGCACATCAAACAAATACTTCAGAATATCAATTATGCTCCAATACCCATAAGAAAACTATGGTCGAACCATATATCAATCTATATTCTGATGGAACAAATTTCATATGAAACAGGGTTCCCAACGCGGAGTTACCTTTGATTTGGTAACACAAGGTCAAAAACACAATCACTGTTTTGCAGAATTTATAGGGTCGGATTCAACAGACAATAGGGTAGGCAATTGAAATCCAAAATTTTCAAACTATAAGTCAAAAGAAATATTTTCAAGTCTAGTTTCAAATAAAATTAGTTTGGTATAATTCATAATTTTCAACAGGGAGTTATAGGCATTTTAGTATCGACAGGTCAGAAATCTTGAACCCTGTTTTACAGCGTCTATAGGCTCAATTGAATCAGATGTTTGGGTAAGTATTCGGTGTCCAAAATCTACAAAATCAGTGTCAACAGGAAGATATAAGAGTCTAATTTTCAAACAAAATAGTTCCTGCCCGAATTCACATTTTGTACTAAAACTTATAGCTGAAACAGTGTATAGGGGTCAGTTTACCGAAAAAAGACTTCAAAATCCATGGTTCTATGTCCAAAGAGAGACATATCAGTTTCTAAATAGAAATCCTTCAATTTATTTTGATTCAACATAAAAACAGAGACTAAAAATTCTGTAAGATGGGGTTAGAACACTTGCCTTTGAGAATTTTGACCCCCAATTGAGAAGATTAAAGCAAGAACCCTAAAAACCCCAATTTCTTCTTCCTCTTTTTCTTCTTCTTCTTCTTCTTCTTTCCTTCTTTCTTTCCCAGATCATCCACGCAGCTGCCTTCTCTGGTTCCTTAAGAACGAAGGCAGAGAGGCTTAAGCGGTGGTGTTTGTATTTTTGTACATTTTACAGTTTAGTCCTTGTATTTATCATATTTACGATTAGGTCCTCAGGGTTTACATATAGGTCCTCAGATTTTTGTTTTAACAAATCCTCCAACTCTTATGAATATGTTCTCAGATTCATACTTTGACTTTTTATCAAATTTAAAATAGATACATACATTACAACTAGAAACTTATACGAAAATTCAGAAATGAGGGATGTTACAAGACTGGGCGGTGCAACCGCCCCAGCCAGGAGGTGGCATCGCCTGGGCTCAGTCTTCGAGCGAGACTGGGCAGTGCAACCTCCCCTGACAAAGAGGTAGCACCGCCTGAGCTCGGTCTTCGAGCTCTGGCAGAGAGGTGCAACCGCCTTAGTCAGGAGGTGGCATCGCTTGGGGCTCAGTCTCCGAGCCAGACTCAGGCGGTGCAACCGCCCCTGACAGAGAGGTGCAACCGCCTGGGCTCAGTCTTCGAGCTCTACCAGGCGGTGCAACCGCCTGATCCCGAAATTCCGGGATTTGATAGTTTTGAGCTCCAAATTTGGACTGGGTTAGGGCCTATAAATACCCCACCCATTCAGCACTGAAGATATACAGACCTACACCGAATTCTTGATCTTTTCTATGATTCTAAGAGCTCAAAATTGTTGTAAAGCCCAAAAGTTCTCCTCCCTCTATTCTTCAAGTTTTGAGTTGTAAAGAGAGGAGAGAAAAGTTCTGTAAGGGTTGTCTCCTGAGCCCGTCAAAACGAGTGAAACTGTAAAAGGTCAGTTGGCCTTCGCCTATTGAAGGAAGGCATCTAGTTGACGTCAGTGACCTCGTCGGTGGAGGAAGCCAAAAGTGGAGTAGGTCAAAACTGACCGAACCACTCTAAATCTCTGGTTTGCATTTACTTTGAGCACTTTATCATTACTGCAAACATCCTAAATAGCTACTGCCCTCTGCGCTTTTACAAATGAGTTTCTAAGTTCAGATCTTTCCAAATCTGCATTTAGACGTAAATCGGTGTTTTCGTACGATCATTACATTGCAGTTTACGTTTATGTTTTGACTCCAATTATAACTGCAAACTGCCTTCTGCGGATTTACAAAACATATCTCTAAGTTCAGATCTTTCTGAATCTGCGTTTAGACGTAAATCGGCATTTTCGTACGATCACTACATTTCAGTTTACGTTTACGTTTTAACTCGAATCATAACTGCAAACTACCTTCTATGCATTTACAAAACATATTTCAAAGTTCTGTATCTTCAAAGTTGACATTTAGACGTAAACCGGTTTTATCGTACGAACGTCGGATTTCAGTTTGCACTTACATTCTGATTTTTATCATAAACTGCAAACTGCCTCTATAGATCTACTCTAACTTCATCTCGCTTAATCTTAAGCTAAAGTAGTCTTAGAATCGGATTTTACATCGAAATCATTTTTGTCGTTCGAACGCAGCTTTTGATTTTAATCGCAGAAAGTTTTCCGCTGCTCTAATTCACCCCCCTTAGTGCTCTTGATCCTAACACCGTTATGGACTCAATCGCTGGGATCGACGCCGGGTCACGAGCGGAGGCCGTCCTGGCTAGTGCGTCGGCCGCATGTTCTACGCTCAAGGTATTCTAGCGATTGAGAGATAGTTGAAGTGGTGGGAGAGTCGCTTCGCTTCCATGAGGTATAGTGCCACCGTTGGGTCGCGGGATTCGTAGCTCCCGTTGACGTGTCCCATTACCAACTGGGAGTCGCTGAAAACCTGAAAGTTGACCACATGCATCTCCAGAACGAGGCGCAGGCCGTGAAGTTATTGAATCTCATATTTTGATGATAAAACCAATTGATAATTGCATTTATATTTTAATCAGTGTTTTGAGTAACATAGGATGCTTCAATCAGGATGAGACAATTAAAGCAGGAAAAATCATGTTGTGTCGAAGGAACATAATAGAAGATTGGACGTCAGGCCGGTGGATCGGTCGACATATCGACAGAAGGCTTCGGGCCGTGGACATGGACATCGGGCCAAGAAGAGTGGGTATTGCACCAAGGATATCGGATTTGCGGAGTCAACTAGCCGATTAGGTAATAGGCCACAGGAGAGGACGATGCGTCAAAGAATCGGACGAAGCGTCGAGGGACCAATGACATGCCGGACAACTTGGTTAATTACTTAGAATTAATTGTCTTGATCAAAGTTTTGTTTTACGTGTGCAGGATTAACTACGATGGAAGTAAGACATGCAGTAGGAGTTGCACCGGAGTCAAGACTATGATCAGGTTGGGAGTTCAAGAGTTCGACGGAAGTCTGGACGGTCGTCGGAGGTTCTGTGGGAACAAATCCGAGAAGTCCAGGAGCTTGCCAAAAAAGCTCATCGGAACTCGCCAAGTGGATTATCGCAAGTCCAAGAGTTTGTCGGAAGTCCGCTAGAGCATCACCGAAGGTTTGTCGGATGTTTGCCGAAAGCTCGCCAGAAGAAGCAATTGACGAACCGGAGCAAGTTGTAGTAAATTTCTTAAGAAATATTATAGTTAGCATGTAGATTAAGTTAGGAATATGAGGTGATCCCAATAACTTAATCTGGGGGCAATTGGACCCTTGATAGACCCAAATTGGGCCGAATGGATCAACCCATTCGGACCAGAATTCCTGCTAGGCGGTGGCATTGCTAGGGTCGGCGATGGCACCGCCTAGGAGATGGTCTCCTAGGAAAGCTGGGCGGTGTAATCGCCCTAGTCAGTGTTGGGAAATCCTTGGGGGCGACATCATATGCGCAGCGGAAGAGCAAGAAAAACAAAATCCCCAATTCCCAAAGAGATGTTCGTCGTCGTGCGAAGATTGGTAAGCAAAAAATCCGCGAAACATGAAACTGCGTATAGAGTAGATTGTGTTACCTAGGGAGATCGTATATCCCTTTTTCCTTGCAGATCCTTAGGAGAGGGAGAAGGAGGTCAAGCGTCCTCCTCTCTAACGGTGATCCACACAGTGGGGGTTCTGGCGGCGTTCCTCAAAACTCCACCTACTGAGGTGGAGATGGAGAGGAGAATAGGAAAAGGCAAACAAAAGCTCTCTAGCCCATGGGGCTCAAATCCCTCCTATTTATAGAGGTCCCCTATCAAACCCTTATGGGTCCTCCCCTAGTGGGTATTGGATCTGCATCCAATAAGACAAAGGGCTCCGTCCGGATATCTCATATCCAACATCTATTCATCGCAATGCCTACCATATGTGTGTGACCCTCTAGGCCCAATATCGAGCTGGCGTGAGTCATACCTATCCCTATCGTCTTCTAACTTTCGGTGAATTATTATCTCTGTAATAATTCACTTTCGACTCATCGACTCTGAGGCGTGCTAGGCCACTACGCCAGTAGTCCCCGACGATCTGAGGGAATCCAATCCATTGGACCTGTCTGTCCTCGATTCCATGTGTACCTATAGTCCCTCATCCATCTAATATACCGAGGACCGTATATCGAGCATGGTGTTGTCGGACCCACACGGTTTCTTCTCGAGTCTCTCTCTAATCAGTTCTCCCGGAGAACTCTTTCTCTCTCAACCCGAATGACCCCGGCGGGGATTTGTGCGAATAAGAACACATGGGATATTCCTCTCATGATGCTTGAGAGTGGATGATCCTCTATTGACACTCAATAGCCCTCGTAAGGTCACTACCACTCCCAATGACCCGGTTGTACTAGATGCAGGACAGACCAATCCTATAAGTCTGGTATCAAAGAGTGGAGCACTCATACAGAGGACATCCTTGGTGTCTCAAGTCTAAGGACCAGATACACCACTAGGACTACTGAAATCAATGTAGAAAATAAGGCAACATCAACCATCCAAATTCCGTAAGCGGATCAATCGATGAACTCATTCTCTAATGAGCACCTCATCTTTGTATCCCTAGTGTCTCTACACAAGCAGCTATGAGACCAGGTTGCATCCATCATATGGGCGGGTATACAGACACACCGATCTGTCCGATTATCACGATATCCTCTCGGTAACCTATGGCCCGGGATTATTTAGGATATGTGTTTAAAGGTGAATCGATCTCACTATCGTGATCTCATCACGATCTGATTCCCATTGCACAAATCCAAGGACATCACAATATATGTATGCATTTATATAATAGTTATAAAGTGATATATGCCAAAATATAATAAGCAAAAAGATTCTATATTAAGTCACACATGCCATCACTCACGTGATTGGCTTGCTGGGCACCTATGACTAGCAATCTCCCACTTGACCTAAAGCCAATCACCTATGTGTCTTATCCCCATCAGACCCCTGTGATGCTCAAAACAAATCTGAGACAACGGCTTTGTTAGTGGATCTGCAATATTATCTTCGGATGGAACTCTTTCCACTACTACATCTCCTCGGGTCACGATCTCTCTGATAAGGTGGAACCTCCTCAGAACATGCTTAGATTTCTGATGAGACATATGTTCCTTTGCTTGAGCAATCGCCCCGTTGTTGTCCCAATATAGGGAGATCGGCTCTTCGCTACCCGGCACGACTCCTAAATCTGTGATGAACTTCTTCACCCAAACTCCCTCCTTTGCTGCATCTGATGCAGCAATGTACTCCGCCTCTATGGTCGAGTCAGCAGTGGTATCTTGCTTGGAACTCTTCCAGCACACTGCTCCTCCATTCAAGGTGTACACATACCTTGAATTTGACTTGCTATCATCGACATCAGACTGAAAACTTGAGTCAGTGTAGTCTTCAACTTTAAGACTATTACCTCCATATACTAGTAAAAGATCCTTAGTCCTTCTCAAGTACTTAAGGATACACTTTCTTGCTTTCCAGTGCTCCAAGCACGGATCCAGCTGATACACCTTTCGTGACACTTAGAGCATGCACTACATCGGGGCCTAGTACATAGCATGGCATACATGATAGACCCTATTCTTTGAGGCATAAGGTATCATATCCATGTTAAGCCCTTTCTTTTCGGAGTCTTTGGGGACATACTCATAGAAAGCGATATCCCATGTCTCATTAGTATGAGACCTCTCTTGGAATTTTCCATGCCAAACCTTTTGACAATGGTTTCTATGTACACGACTGGGACAAGCCAAGCATCCTCTTGGATCTATCTCTATAGATTCTAATCCCCAAAATATAGGATGCTTCCCCTAAGTCCTTCATGGAGAAGTGTCTAGATAACCAAGCCTTCTTGTGGATAGCATTCCTACATCATTCCCAATGATCGGGGATGTCATCCACATATAACACCAAAAAAGGTGATAGCGCTCCCACTTACCTTTCTGTATACACAAGGCTCATCTTAGTTCTTAACGAAGTCATAAGATCTGATTGCCTCATCAAATCTTATGTTCCAACTTCGGGAAGCTTGCTTTAATCCATAAATGGATCTAAGCAACCTACACACTTTATCTGGATAGTTCTTGGACACGTATCTCTCAGGTTGCATCATATACACCTCCTCCTCGAGGTTCCCATTGAGGAATGCGGTTTTCACATCCATCTGTCAGATCTCATAATCATAGTGTGCTGCAATAGCCAATAGAATTCTGATGGATTTTAGCATTGCTACGGGTAAGAAGGTTTCATCATAGTCAACACCTTGCCTTTGACGATACCCCTTAGCCACTAGTCTTGCTTTATAGGTCTCTACCTTTCCATCTACTCCGATCTTTTTCTTAAAGATCCACTTGCAACCGATGGGTACAATACCTTTGGGCACATCAACTAGGTTCCAAACCTTATTGGAGTACATAGAATCCATCTCAGAATTCATGGCTTCTTGCCACTTCCCGGAGTCTATACTCATAATAGCCTCCTCGTAGGTATGAGGATCAATATCCTCTACATCCTCTCCTCTAATATGTCCCACATATCTCTCAGAAGGATGGGATACTCTATCAGACCTGCGTAAAGTTGAAACTTGTTTATTAGGTACCTGAACAGACTCGGGCTGTAGAGTGGTGCTTGAGCTTGGTTCTCCAACCTCGCTCAATTCTATCATTCTCCCACTATCTCCGCCAAGAATGTGTTCCTTCTCAAGGAACACTGCTCTCTTAACTATAAAGACCTTTTGGTCCTCGAGATGATAGAAATAATACCGAAAGTTTCCTTGGGGTATCCCACAAATTTGCATCGCTCTGTCCTTGATTCTAACTTATCGGGGTTGTGTCTTTTAACATTTGCAGGGCAGCCCCAAATCTTAACAACCTTAAGATCAAGCTTCTTCCCTTTCCATATCTTATATGGTGTAGACACTATCGACTTAGTTGGAACTCTGTTCAGAAGGTAAGCTGCGGTTTCTAGGGCATATCCCCAGAACGAGATGGGTAGGTCAGCGAAACTCATCATGGATCGTACCATATCTAATAATGTACAATTTCTCCTTTCAGAGACACCATTGAGCTGAGGTGTATAAGGAGGTGTCCATTGGGATAATATCCCATGGTCCTTGAGGAACTGAGTGAACTCTGTACTTAAGTACTCACCTCCTCGATCTAATCGAAGAGTTTTGATACTCTTTCCAGTCTGGTTCTCCACCTCATTCTTATACTCTCTGAATTTCTCAAAGGCCTCGGACTTGTACTTCATTAAGTACACATATCCATACCTTGAGAAATCATCAGTAAATATAATGAAGTAGGAGTAACCTCCAATGGCATGAGTTGACATGGGTCCACATACATCACTATGTATGAGTTCCAACAACTCAGTGGCTCTCTCTCCAGTTCCACTAAATGGAAAGTTTGTCAGTTTTCCATGAATGCAAGGCTCACAAGTTGCATATGACACATATTCGAATGGATCTAGATATCCATCATTTAGCAACTTTTGAATCCTTCTTTCATGGATGTGACCTAGCCTACAATGCCACAAGTATGCACTGTTCAACTCATCTCATTTCCTTTTGGACACATTTACATTCATGATATGTGGAGTGGTGTCTAATATAAATAAACCATTATGCAATGTTCTTTTCATGATGATCTTATCATCTTATAATATTGAACAACCATTGTTCTCAAAAACAAATTTATATCCACTAACTGTTAAACATGAAATGGAGATAATGTTTTTGATAATAGAAGGAACAAAATAACATGCATCTAATGCAATAAAAGCTCCACTAGGTAGATGTAGGGCGACCTCGCCAACAGCTACTATAGCAACTTTTGCTCCATTACCCATCTTGAGGTCCATCTCACCTCTCTCTAGTCTCCTAGGCATTGCCAGAACCTGCAACGAATTGCATATATGATAAGCACTACCGGTATCCAATACCCATATGTCATCATAAGAGTCTGACAAATGGAGACTGATCATGAATGTACCTGAAGCTTCATCAAGCTTTTGTTTCGCCCTATCTGCAAGGTACTCTTTGCAGTTTCTCTTCCAGTGCCCATCTTTACCACAGTGGAAGCACTAGCCTTTGTCCTTTGCTGGGTCTTTCTTAGCAACCTTTGCTTTACCTGGTTTGACCTTGCCCTTTCCCTTCTTAAGGTATCTTTCTGCTTTCCTTTTCCTTTTGGTCTCACCAGTGTAGAGAACTGGCTTCTCTTTCTTGATAGTACTCTCTGCCTCCCTCAACATATTGAGAAGCTCTGGGAGAGTCACTTCAAGCTTGTTCATATTAAAATTCATTATGAACTGTGAAAAGGAATCTGGTAGGGACTGAAGCACAATGTCCACACATAAGTTATCCTCTAGGACCATTCCTAAACCTGTGAGTTTCTCTATCCACTCAATCATCTTTATGACATGGTTCTGAACCGGTGTCCCCTCAGTCATCCTAGCATGGAAGAGGCTCTTAGATATCTCATATCGCTGAGTCCTTCCCTATTCCTCAAATAATTTGCAGACATGTAGGAGAATGGATCTAGCATCCATCTTTTCATGTTGTCTTTGTAACTCAGGAGTCATTGAGCCCAACATATAGCACTGAGCAAGAGTGGAGTCATCAATGTACTTCACATAGCGAGCGATCTCATCCTCGTTTGCCCCTTCTTCGAGCGCAGGCATCACTATATCAAGGACGTACATGATTTTCTCCGTTGTGAAAACAATTCTCAAGTTACGGAGCCAATCCGTATAATTTGGACCAGTGAGGCGGTTGACATCAAGTATACCACGTAAGGGATTTGAAAGCAACATTTTCTGAAAATAAAGATGCAGTAAAAATGAATAACATGTAGATTTTGCAAGAAATAAACTATCAAGATATGGACTTCTATCTTAATATGCTCCCACTATTTTACTAACGAGTCACGCGACACCCTCAGCACGTGAAATGGAAGTCTCCGGCAGACTTCTAGTGGGGATCAGGATCCAATCAACGTCTTAGTGTAACCTCGAGGGACTCGACCAATCACACTAAGCCTAAAAGGTAGGCAACTCTTGTCGATCATAACTCCTTGTGATTCCCGTCTTGTTCGGCCTCCGAATCACCATGGCCTCGAGGGACTCGACCAACCATGATGCTCGGTTAAGTCAACACCTTCGTTACAAGATGAGTCTGATTTGATGATATACCCTCGAGGGACTCGACCAAGCATACCATGTCCTCAGGTCACCGGTGACATCTCTATGTCGTAAGCAAGATAGCGAATCGCGATATAGGTGAGTCTCGAGGGACTCGACCAACTCAACCTACACTGGGAATCGGTTCCTACTTATAACGATGGAAGGCCACGTGGGTCAATCTAATTGCCTCACGTTTACCGACTTAATATTATCGAGAGATGTTTCTATGATTTGGTCTCCTAATATGACATGTCACACATATACATATTTAATATATATCTACATCGCATGCAAATATATATACATATCTAGTATGTGTATAAGTAATTACACTAGATGATCATGGACCACAACCTAATATGATTAGGCCCAAGCCAGTAGGCCTAATCAATCACATCAAGATCTATGTGTGCAACGGTGCATCTCCATGCCCTGTGATCGTCCATTTCGTCCTTGTCAGTTCCATCGACATCTTGATGCATCTTCATGCATCACGATCGTTAGTCTCGTGGGTCCCGCTATCGCATCCACGCTCCCGTTGTGCGTCCTCATGTGATTACAACTTAATCATAAGCATGCAGGCCCGACAATAAACGAGAAATATAATGGAGGTTCGCAGACCTCAATAATAATAATCACAGGTATACACATCACACGGTCCATGATCATCCGTCCACACATCATACATCACATGTATAAATAATCATCATCATGTAGGACTACTAGATAATAATAATAAAAAATAATAATCAACTAAACCTTTTAATTAATTAATATTTTCTGAAATCAAGGACATTATAGGAAATTTCTAAATTCATAGGGGTATTTTTGTAATTTGGACAAAAGAGAGAAACTGGAATTTCTCAAATTCCGAGGGGCAAAACTATCTTTTTGCCCAGAAAACCCTAATGCCCTTTCCCCTTTTCGCTGCTGCCACCACCGTGCCCTCTCCCTACAGGCGCGCCCGTTGGCGTGACTGGCGGTGGTGCCCCGCGGGCGCCGTCATAAGCCTCCATGAGCGGTCTTCCCCACCGGGCGACCGCCCTATAGGGGTTTAATTTCATGGGGGGAACATGGCGGCGGCCTATCTTCGGGACAGGGCGAGGGCACTGCCCTTGCCCTGCCAGCGGCATGCCACCGGCGTAGCTAGCCATTGGGTGGGTGCCCTTTCGGGCGTCGTCGCCTCCAGCGCGTTCTTTCCCCCCCAGCGATCGCCCTGGGGGGGTTTCGCCAGGAACAGCGGGCGGCGGGCGCCGTTGTTCTGGCGGTGAAAATCCATTGTCTCCGCGCGCGCTTTGCGTGGTTGCCGACCCGCCGGCGACAAACCCACTACAAACCACGCCCCGGCCCGATTGCGGAGACGCAGCCCCTGTGCTGCCCGCCTTCGGTTGTGCTACACGCATGTAGATTGAGGGCAGCAACTGTTGCTGCCCTTCCTTGTTTTTGCGTCAACAATATTGACGTCAAAATTCTTCCTAAACACAACACATGCAGTTCAAAACCAATCATTCGCACGAGCAACCTAGCTCAGATACCACTGTTGGGAAATCCTTGGGGGGCGGCGTCATATATGCGCGCGAAGAGCTAGAAAAACAAAATCCCCGATTCCCAAAGAGATGTTCGTAAATCGTGCGCGAAGATTGGTGCATAAAAAATCCATGAAACATGAAACCTGCGTTATAGAGTAGATTATTTTACCTAGGAGATCGTATATCCCTGTTTTCCTTGCAGATCCTTAGGAGAGGGTGAAGGAGGTCAAGCGTCCTCCTCTCTGGCGGTGATCCACACAGTAGGGTTATGGCCGGCGGCTCCTCAAAACTCCAGACCTACTCTAAGGTGGAGATGGAGAGGAGAATAGGAAAAAGGCAAACAAAAGCTCTCTAGCCCATGGGGCTCAATCCCTCCTATTTATAGAGGTCCCCTGTCAAACCCTAATGGGTCCTCCCCTAGTGGGTATTGGATCTGCATCTAATAAGACAAGGGCTCATGGATATCTCATATCCCAACCTCTATTCATCATAATGCCTACCATATGTGTGTGACCCTCTAGGCGTAATATCGAAGTGGCCGTGAGTCATACCCGTCGAACTCCTTCTAACTCAATGAATTATTATCTCTGTAATACTTCACTCGGTGATCGATCGACTCTGGGGACGTGCTAGGCCACTGGCAAGTAGTCCCCCCTCGATCTGGGGGAATCCAATCCATTGGACATATCTGTCCTTAGTTACCGTGTACCTATAGTCCCTCATCCATCTAATATACCAAAGACCGTATATCGAGCATGGTGTTGTCAGACCCACACGGTTTCTTCTCGAGTCTCGCTCTAATCGGATTCTCCCGGAGAACTCTTTCTCTCTCAACCTGAATGACCCTGGCCAAAGATTTGTCTGAGCAAGAACACATGGGATATTCCTCTCATGATGCCGAGAGTGGATGATCCTCTATCGACACTCAATAGCCCTCGTAAAGGTCGACTACGCTCCCAATGACCAAATTGTACTAGATCCGGGGACGAGCCAAACCTATAAGTCCTGGTATCAAAGAGTGGAGCACTCATACAGGACATCCTTGGTGTCTCAATTCTAAGGACCGAGATACACCACTAGGACTACGGAATCGCTGTTTGACAATAAGGCATCATCAACCATCCAAAGATTCCATAAAGCGGATCAATAATTGAACTCATTCTCTAATGAGCACTGTCATTGTATCCCTAGTGTCCCTACACAAGCAGCTATGAGACCAACTTCATCCATCATATGGACAGTATATCTGACACACCCAGTCTGTTGGGTTATCATATATCCCTCTCGAGTAACCTATGACCGGGATTATTTAGGATATGTGTTTAAAGGTGAATCGATCTCACTATCGTGATCTCATCACGATCCGATTCCCATTGCACAAATCCAAGGACATCACAATATATGTATGCATTTATGCAATAGTTATAAAGTGATATATGCCAAAATATAATAAGCAAAAAGATTCTATATTAAGTCACACGTGCCATCACTCACATGATTGGCTTGCTGGGCACCTATGACTAGTAGTCAGGCGGTGGCCCGCTTGGGCTCAGCCTCCGAGCGAGACTAGGCGGTGAAACCGCCCCTGTCAAGCAGTGGCACCACCTAGAGGCTCAGTCTCTGTGCTCTGCCAAGCGGTTCAACCGCCCCTGATAGGAGGTGTTACCACCTAGAGGCTCAGTCTCTGAGCTCTGCTAGGCGGTGCAACCGCCCCAGTCAGGCTGTGCAACTGCCAAACCCCAGAATTCCGCAAGATGACAGTTTGAGCTCGAAATTTAAACTGGTTTGGGGCCTATAAATACCCCACCCTTTCAGCAATGAAAGGGCAACCAAAGGCACCGAAAGCTTGATCTTACTCTGTGATTTTAGAGCTCAAAAGTGTTATAAAGGCTAGAAGTTTTCCTCCTTCTTTTCTTCCAAGTTTTGAGCTTTCAAGAGATGAGAGAAATTCTGTAAGAGTTGTCTCCTAAGTCCGTTAAAAAGAGTGAAATTGTAAAAGGGTGGTTGACCTTCACCTATTGAAAGAAGGCCTCTAGTGGACGTCAATGACCTCATAGGAGGAGGAAGCCAAAAGTGGATGTAGATCAAGATTGACAGAACCACTCTAAATCTCAGTTTGCATTTACTTTGAGCATATTATCTTTACTGCAAACCTCCTCAGTAGCTTACTGCCTTCTGCTCATTTACGAACGTGTTTTATAGTTAAGTATTTTTCGAATCGGTGTTAAGACAAAAATCGATTTTATCGTACGAACATCATATTTCAATTTGCACTTACAATCTGATTTCCATCATAACTGCAAACTACCTTTATATCTTTGCTTTAACTGCATCTCGCTTGATCACAAGTTAAAGTGATTTACGAATCAGCTTTCTTACCAAAATCATTTTTATCGTACGAATGCAGTTTTAATCGTCGAAAGTTTTCCGCTGCACTAATTCACCCCCCCCTTAGTGCTCTTGATCCTAACAATTGGTATCAGAGCCCGGTATTTTTTATTTCAGATTTACACTTGAGAGAAATGGCTCTTCATGTCCTTCAAGAGGGTTTTCTGGTTGTTCGTCCATCGTTGTTTAACGGATTGGACTACACTTATTGGAACACTCGAATGAGAGTTTTCTTGATTTTTATGAATTTGGATTTATGGAATATTATTGAAAACAATTTTCAACTTCTCTCTAAACCGATGAACGAATGGTCGGATTTGGAGAAGAAGTATTTTTCTTTAAATGCAAAGGCTATGAATGCCTTATTTTGCGCATTGGACAAAAATGAGTTCAATCGGATTTCTACGTGCGAAACGGCTTTTGATATTTGGCATACTCTTGAAATCACACATGAAGGCACAAGTAGTGTAAAAGGTTCTAAAGTAAATTTTTTAATGCATGATTTTGAGCTTTTTCGAATGAAGCCGAGCGAAACCATTATTGACATGTACGCCCGTTTTACGGATATCGTCAATGGTTTAAAAGCTCTTGGCAAATGTTTCTCGAATTTTGAACTTGTTAGTAAAGTTTTACAATCACTTTCTAAAGCTTGGGAATCAAAAGTATTGGCAATATAAGAAACAAAATATTTAAATATTTTTTCACTTGAAGAACTAATTGGTTCGTTGATAACATATGAAATGGTGCACAATGCACATGTTGAATAAAACAACCTTCCAAAGAACAGGAAGGATTTGGGACATAGAACATTTGAAGACCACTCGAGCATAAGCTTAAGTGATGGTGAACAAGAATTACAAATGAAATCTAAAAAGTTCATAAAACAAAAATTAAAAAGCAAAAAGAATGAAACTACTTGCTTTGAACGCAAGAAAAATAATACAACTTGGGATGAATCGAGCTCCTCCGAAGACGAAGAGAAAATCAAGAAAGGCAAGGTGGCAAACTATGCCTTAACAACATTCAATGATGAGGTAATCGAAACACTCTTAATTTATTTTGAAATTACTTGATGTTTTTTATGATGCATTTTCTTTTTTAGAATAATTTTTTTTCTTGAAAATTACATATTAAAATTTAAAAAAAAAATGCAAGAATATGATCATGCTCGTAATTTTGAAAATAATAATGAAAATTATATGTTTTATGTTAATGGAATAAAATGTTAGATTTAAATCTAATGATCATATGTATATTTTTCTTAAGAAGAAAAAATGTGTATCTTGATTATTTCTGATCTTGATGTCTTAATGAAAGTATTAAGAAGTTTAATATCATACTATATGTGGTTAAGAAGTAATAATGTGTATCATGTTGATTTCCATTGTTATTTCTCGATTTTGATTAAATAAAATCATGTTTGAAGAAATGCATAATGATGTAATATTAAAAATTTTGATACCATGATTGACAATTTTATGCATGAGATTTTAAGTTATATATGATGATAAGCATGTGTTATTTTCATAAGTGTATTTGAAAAACATATGGCAAAACTATGTCCGAATGCATGAAAGTGTTAAATTTCGTTTTCGGATTTTCTTGATCTTAACAATTCATTTTTGAAAATCTATTGATCTTGATTTGATGATTTAAATGAACTTTATCTTGATCTTTCAAAATTTATAAATTGAGATTTCTTATGCTTAAATCAAGATTTTATATGCAAGAATTAATATCTTGTTCTCTGAATGAATTCTATCTTTTTCATGATCTCCTAAGAATTCCTTATGTTATTTATTTAAGAGGAGATTTGTTAAAATGAATCACGGTTTCTTTTGATTTTTCAAAATTATAACTTGAGTATTCATTTTATAAATCAAGATTGTTTATATGTTCTTTCATGACGTCTTTTAAGGCTTATGACTTGAATTTTGTTATGTAAAATTCTTTGAATGAATGAAATACATCTCATCACCTAATAATTCTTCTTGATATTCCTTATATGATGATATGAATACATGAAAAATTCATTAATTTGTTTTGATGTATACAAATAAGAAGTTTCGATCATGGTAGGATGTAATTTGATAAAATCGGTACCATCATGATGTGAAATAAATGATGATTTGGAATCATACATCAATGATGATTTTATATTTTATGATTTGGTATGATGCATGCAATGATGAAATATTCATGAATTTAAAATAATGCATGCAATACTTATGACAATGATGTACATGATGTATTGCATATAATGTGTATCATGAATGCTTTAAATGATGAATGTTTGGTATCATGATCAACATGTTGATAAATACTTAAAAATTTTAATGTGAGTATCATGTATGATATGCTCATTAATGATGATTGATTTATTTTTCGGTATCGTGCATGAAAAATAAGGTTTTAAAAATTATGTATATTTTAATTTGAATATATAATGATGCACAAATAAGTTTAATACTTACCTTTGTCAAAATCTGAAAATTGATATAAGGATCTTCCCTTCTTTTTGACAATGACAAAGGGGGAGTAAGAATTTCTAGCATGGACATCATGAAAAGAGGCAAACTAACTAGCTTGCACAATTCAAGACGAAAGCAAAAATTACACTTCTGAAAAGAGAAGAAATTGCTATCTTGAAGATTACCGATAATTGCTAGTTTGAAATCTCAAGAAGAAGCAAAATATGCTAACGTGCACATCTAACAAACTTGCATATTTTAAGAGGCAAGAGTTGCTTTCTTGAACATCTCTAAATTGCTAGCTTGCATGTTCTAAAATATTGTAACATTGCTAGCTTGCAAAATGTAGAGCTTGCTATCTTGAAATCTCAAGAAAATGCAAAAATGTTCTATCTTGCCTATCTCAAGATGCTAAACATGCTAAACTTGCACTTTGCAACCAAAAGCAAAATTGCGAGCTTAAACATTGCAAAGGAAGCAAGAATCATGAGCTTACACAAGAAAGCTATCTTGCATTAGCTTTCAAAATCTTTGCTAGCTTGTATGTAGTAAAACTGGCATATCGTAAAAATTGCTAGCTTGTAGTCTAAAGAGAAGCAAACAGTTGCTATCTCATGAAAAGCAAACATGCTAAACTTGCACATCTTTAATTGCTAGACTGCATGATGATAAAATTTGATACTATAATTTTCATGCAATAAGTTGAACCTATATTCCAAACACAAGAATAGTTGGACTTCTCCTTTTTGTTGATGACAAAGGGGGAGAAGTGTGATGTTATGCATAAGTTCATGATGACGTGTTGCAAGTATTCATGATGAATATTGCAATGACTTGAATTTAGTTTGAATTCAAGGTTCTATTAATATGGCATATTGATAGGGGGAGTTTGTTTAAACTCCGAGAGTTAAGCTTAACTTCGTCATCAATTGGTTGTTATCATCAAAAAGGGGGAGATTGTTAAATCTCGTATTTTGATGATGAAACCAATTGAAAATCATGTTTATGTTTTTAATCTGTGTTTTGAGTGAAGCAGGAAAAATCATGTTGTGCTGGAGGAACATGTCAGAAGATTGGACATCAGGTCGGTGGATCGGTCGACGTATCTACAAAAGGCTTCGGGCAGTGGACTCGGGCATCGTGCCAAGAAGAGCGGGTATTGCGCCAAGGATATCAGAGTTGCAGAGTCAACTAGCCGATTGGGCAATAGGCCGCAAAAGAGGATAATGTGCCGAAGAATCTGACGAAGCATCGAGGGACCAATGACATGCTGGACAACTTGGTTAATTACTTAGGATTAATTATCTCGATCGAAGTTTTGTTTTACATGTGTAGGATTAACTACAATGGAAGTAAGACAAGCAGCAGGAGTTACACTGGAGTCAAGACTATGATCACGTTAGGCGTTCGAGAGTTCGACGGAAGTCTAGACGGTCATCGGAGGTTCTACGAGAACAAATCCGAGAAGTCCAGGAGCTTGCCAAAGAAGCTCGTCGGAACTCATCAAGTGGATCGTTGCAAGTCCAGGAGTTTGCCGGAAGTCCACCGGAGCATCGCCGAAGGTTCGTCGGATATTCACCGGAAGCTCGCCGGAAGAAGCGATTGACGCACCGGAGTAAGTTGTAGTAAACGTCTTAAGAAATATCATAGTTAGCATGTAGATTAAGTTAGGAATGAGAGGTAATCCCATTAACTTAACCTGGGGGCAATTGGGCCCTTGATAGACCCAAATTGGGGTGAATGGATCAACCTATTCAGACCAAAATTCCTGCTAGGCGGTGGCACTACCAGGGTCGACGGTGGCACCGCCTGGGCTCAGTCTTCGAGCGAGACTGGGTGGTGCAACCACCCTTGTCAAGCGATGGCACTGCCTAGAGGCTTAGTCTCCGAGCTCTGCCAAGCGGTGCAACCGCCCTTGACAGGAGGTGGCACTACCCAGAGGCTCAGTCTCTGAGCTCTGCTAAGCGGTGCAACCACCCTTGACAGGAGGTGGCACTACCTAGAGGCTCAGTCTCTGAGCTTTGCCAAGCGGTGCAACCACCCCAATCAGGCGGTGCAACCGCTAAACCCTGGAATTCCGGGAGATGACAGTTTTGAGCTCGGAATTCAAACTGGTTTAGGGCCTATAATTACCCCACCCTTTCAGCAATGAAAGGGCAACCAAAGGCACCGAAAGCTTGATCTTACTTTGTGATTTTAGAGCTCAAAAGTGTTGTAAAGGCTAGAAGTTCTCCTCCCTCTTTTCTTCCAAGTTTTGAGCTTTCAAGAGAGGTGAGAAATTCTATAAGGGTTGTCTCCTAAGCCCGTCAAAAGGAGTGAAACTGTAAAAGGGTAGTTGGCCTTCACCTACTGAAGGAAGGCCTCTAGTGGACGTCGGTGACCTCATCGAAGGAGGAAGCCAAAAGTGGATGTAGGTCAAGATTGACCGAACCACTCTAAATCTCAGTTTGTATTACTTTGAGCATCTTATCTTTACTGCAAACCTCCTCAGTAGCTTACTGCCTTCTACTCATTTACGAATATGTTTCATAGTTAAGTATTTTCCGAATCGGCGTTAAGGCGGAAATCGGTTTTATCGTACAAACATCATATTTCAGTTTTCGCTTACAATTTGATTTCCATCATAACTGCAAACTGTCTTTATATCTTTGCTTTAACTGCATCTCGCTTGATCACAAGTTAAAGTGATTTATGAATCGGCTTTCTTACCAAAATCGCTTTTATCGTACGAATGCAGTTTTAATCATTGAAAGTTTTCCGATACACTAATTCACCCCCCCTCTTAGTGCTCTTGATCCTAATAGAAGTAATGCCTCGTACTCGGCCTCATTGTTGGTGGCTAGGAACTATAACTGGAGCAACCTCTCGTAGGTCTCCCCCGACGGGACCTTGAGGATAAGCCCGATGCCGGCCGCTCCGGTAGTGGACGAGCCGTCCACATGTAGGGTCCATGTGTTCTGGTTGTTGTCCTGCCCGACATCAAGGTCTTCAGGGGTTAGCTCAGAAATGAAATCAGCTAGTTGTTAGGACCTTTTTTCTGAGCTTTTTAATAATATTTATTGAGTCTATTTAGTCCAATTGTTTATTGAGTCGGTTTGGTTCAGTTAGAGTCAAGTAGAGGTTTATTTAATATTTATTTATTATTATAGTTCAAGTCTTGATGGACTCTGGGTGGAACTCTATAAATAGGGATGTAATTGCTTCTTTTCAGTTATCTATGAAAAATATTATTCTATCTTTTGACAAACCCTAGGAGGTAGATCCCCTCGAAGCGATCAAGGAGGGCCGATCCCCTCGAAGTAATCAAGGAGGACCAATCCCCTCGAAGCAATCAAGGAGGTCGATCCCCTCGAAGTGATCATCCCATTTCTCTTCTTCTTTTTTAGATAAGACTTTAGGGTCTTATCAATTGGTATCAAAGCAACGATAAGACTTTAGGATCTTATCATTTGGTATCAGAGCGACGATAAGACTTTAGGGTCTTACCATTTGGTATCAGAGCGGCGATCCTTGGCGTTCTTGTTGCAGTGTTGCCTTAGTTATCAAAAAAAAATTGTGAGAAAGGGTGAAGCCGACAACCATGAACGCCGATCCTCTCAACCGAGAAGGAACATTTGCGTCTTGGTCAGTGACCGCCATTGCCCCTTCTCCACCACCGTTGCTATTGCCTAGCTAGCAGCCGTCACCACCGCCACTGCCCCCTTGCTACAGTTATCTTCATCTTCGTTAAAAAAAATAAAAAATAATAAAAAAAAATGAAAGAAGAAGAAGAAGCCACAGCCACCCCTACTTCCCCTGGCGGACCCCTGCTTCCGGCCAGCTCAGTCGCCGCTCGCCTCCCCTTGCGTCGCAGCGCAGCCGCTCAACCTCTCCTCCTCGACGATCGTTGGTGACGCTGCTCCTAGCCGCGCCACCACCGCTACCTCTCCACCGCCGCCCGCCTCCCCTTGGGTCGCAGCCACAGCCGTCGATTGTCGCCCTCCTCGCGGCGACCGAAACAGGGCAATCCTCTTGCTGCTACAAACGGTTGCCACCACTGTCGCCGCTACTGCCTAGCCAGCGACGACGCCGCTCGCCGCCCAGCCTGCCACCGTCGATTCCTATTTTCCACTGCAGCCTCAACCTCGGCAACACCACCATAGCCACCCTCCAACAACACACGCAGCAAGCTCTTGTGCGGCCGCTTCAACCTCGGCAACGCACGCACCGACTCCTCTTCTCAACCTCAGCCGCTTCAACGGCACCATTGTGTCCTCAACCGCACGTGATCCCTCGACATCACCAATGCCTCCTTTCGTAGTGCAGTAGAGACAAAGCAACACTACCTTCCATCCATACCGTCGTAACCACCGTAGCGACAGGCCCTTGGCGACGCTACCCCCAGCTGCAGCCACATCAACGCAGTCACCTTCCAACCCCAGCACTCTCACCCCAAGCAGCGATAGAAACAGGGCAGCTACTCTTCCTCCAACGCAGCGACCGCGGCACTGCCCTTAGCGTCCACCTCCTCGGCAACTTCGCATTGACAGTGTTGATGCCCTTGACCGACACTAAAAATAGGAGTTGAGATTACAGATTTGTAATCTTACGCAATGGCCACTGATAACTCGGTGAAAGCACAAATGGAAGCATTGGAAATCAGAATTGAGAACCAACTGTAAGAAACACTTAATGATTTCAAAAAGAGCCTACTAGAGAGCCTTAGCAAATTTTAACAAAATGGGGGCTCAAGTTCTACGTTGCACAGATATGAAAATACAGGAAAAGGGCCCCAAAATTATGACACAAATTACTCACACATGAAGATGGAATTTCCGAGATGGAAAGATGGAGATCCGACCAATTGGATCTCTAAGACAAAAAATTTGTTCTGTTTTCACAGAACCCCAGAAGAATCCAAGGTAGAAGTGGCCTCAATCCAGCTCGAGGGAGATGCACTCTAGTGGTACGATTGGTATAAAACTTTCCATGGAGTTCCTTCGTGGGAGCAGTTCAAAAGAGGGCTTCTTATTCGTTTTGGCCCATCCGAATATGAGAATGTTGATTGCCAGCTCGCCAAAATTCGTCAGACTTCTACAATGTTAGAATATCATAGTAGGTTTGAAAGATTATCAAATCAAGCTAGAGATTGGTCAGACCGACAACTTCTGGATACATTTATTGAAGGACTTATTCTAGAGATCCGGTGTGAAGTTAAGGCTCGTCAACCTCGCACTATGATAGCTGCGATCTCATTTGCAAATCTACATGAGAAAAAAATTAGCAAGGAAAGATCAGTAAGGGGTTTGTACTATGATGAAAAATGGAGTATGGAGCACCGATGTAAATAAGGGCAACTTCTGATGATTGAAGCAATTGGAGAGGAGCCGAAAGCTAAGAATGTGGACTCTGATCATGAAGGTATAAATTCTAATGAAGACGTTGAACCTACCATACATACAATGCATACATTAGCTGACTACTCTAACCCACAAACTATGGAAGTTGCCGGAACTCTAGAGCATCAGCCTATTCTAGTTTTACTTGATACTGGTAGCACTAATAATTTTATGGACAGTGAGACTATTGACCGATTGGCCCACCACATTGAAGACTATGATAGATTCGAAGTAAAGATCATTGATGGACGGATTTTCACTTGTGATAGCAAAGGTTCAAAGATAAAATTAATTATATAGGGCCAGAAGTTTCATGCAATGATTCCTACACTGAAAGACCGACCTGTTGCTTACACTATCAAAAAGTGGAGACCATACTTACTTGATTAACGGGTTATGATGCGTTGCAGATAGTCTATGGTTAAAATACTGAAAGAGAAGCTCCCTGAGATTGATGCTGCTCAGCCTTGAGGACAAGGCTGATTTGAAGAGGGAGGAACTGTTAGGACCCTTTTTCTGAACTTTTGAATAATGTTTATTGAGTCTGTTTAGTCTAATTATTTATTAAGTCGGTTTGGTTCAGTTAGAGTCAAGAAGAGGTTTATTTAATATTTATTTATTATTAGAGTTCAAGTCCTGATGGACTTTGGGTGGAACTCTATAAATAGGGATGTAACTGCAGCTTTTCAGTTATCTATGAAAAATATTATTCTGTCTTTTGACAAACCCTAAGAGACCGATCCCTTCGAAGCTTTTTCAGTCGATCCCCTTGAAGTGATCATCCCATTTCTCTTATTCTTTTTTACGATAAGACTTTAGGGTCTTATCAATTGGTATCAGAGCAACGATAAGACTTTAGGGTCTTGTCACTAGTACCTGAGCTTTGATGGCAGTCCTAGGGGAGTATTGAATGTCGAATTCGCTGAGCTCGATCGACCATCGTAGCATATGTCCTACCGCGTCAAAGTTGGAAAGGATCTGCCGCAGTGGTTGGCCGGTGATCACTTTGATTGGGTGGGCTTGGAAGTAGGGTCGCAACTTTCGGGCCATCTTCATGAGGGCGAGAGCCAGCCTCTCGATCGAGGGGTACCGCGCCTCTGGCCCGACAAGGATATGGTTGATATAATATATGGGCTGTTGAGTAGGCGGCTCCTCCCGGACCAACACCGAGCCGATTACTTGTGGCGTGACTGCCAAGTAGAGACTAAGGGTTTCACTCGGTTTGGGCGAGGGGAGCCGGGGCAAGCGGGCGAGGCACCCCTTTAGCTTTTAGAAGGCTTCCTCGCACTCCAAGGTCCACGTAAAACCGTCAGCCTGTCGCAGAGCCCAAAAAAGGGAGAGGCACTTGTCGCTAGATCGCAACACGAACCTGCTAAGCACCGCCATCCTCCCAGCAAGTCGTTGTACCTACTTGATCAAGCGGGGGGAGTGCATTTCGACTATGGCCCACACCTTTCCGGGTTGGCGTGTTGAATCTTAGATTTTGATGATGAAACTAATTGATTGTGTTTAGATGTTAAACTACATTTTGAGTGATGTAGGTCTACTCGATCAGGATTAGACAGTTGACGCAAGAGGAATTGACGTTGCGCCGGAGGAGATCACGTCAGGATATTGGACGACAAAAGGCTTCGGATGTCGGGCATCAGGCCAAGGAGAGTGGAATTGCACCAAGGATATCGGGGTTGCGGAGGTCAACCACCGATTGGGCAACAAGCCGCAAGAGAGGACGATGCGCTGAAGAATCGGACAAAGCACCAACCAATGACGTGCCGGGCAACAGAATGTCAATTCGCGTTGTAATAACTGTCTTGATCGGAGTAGAGTTTTGGCTTCCATGTGCAGGATTAACTACGATAACGATGAAGACATAAAGTGAAACAAAGTGCGGAGTCAAGCATGAAGGATTTGTTAGGAGTTCGAGAGTTCGACAAAAGTCCGAAGGTTCATCGGGAATGTTGCCGGAACTAGCCGAGAATGAGTAGGGAGCTTGCCGAAGGGTTTTTCGGAAGCTCGCCAGAAGGTTCATGGGATGTTCGCGGAGCTTGCCGAAGAAGCTCATTGGAACTCACCAAGATCAAATCGTGAAGTCTAGGAGCTTGCCGGGAGTCCGCAGAATGGTTTCCGAGAGTTTATCGGAAGACCGTCGGAAGTTCACCGGAAGCTCGCCGGAAGAAGTCTTGACTTACCGATTTTGTAATAGCTTATAAAATATCTTTAAATTCATAGTTAGCACGTTAATTAGGGTTAGGATTAGGTGTTTATCCTATAACCCAAGTAGGGGCCAATTGGGCCCGAGTTCGGACTGGTTTGGGCCATGTTTGGAGCCCAACTAGTGGGCTGAAATAGTGTAGGCAGTGGCACCGCCCAGAACCTGAGATATGAGCGGTGGCATCGCTGGACTAAGTGGTGGCACCGCCCAGCACCCGAGAGGTCCGGCGGTGGCACCGCCAGCCTCAGAAACCCAAGAGAATTCAAATTTTGGAGCCCAAATTTGAATCCTCTTGGGGCCTATAAATACCCCTCTATTCTCAACTAAGATAACAACCTTTGAGAAGCAAGAGATTGAGAAAAGAGTCTTAGCAAAGTCTTAGCAAGTCTAGTTTTCAAATTGCTTGAGTGTTCACCTCCCTCCTTCTTGTTGAAAAAGAATTGTAAGAGTGTGAACCACTTGTAAAGGTTGTAAGAGGGGTATTAGTCCTTCCCCTTCAAAGAGATTTGCTAATGGAAGTTGGGAGCCTCTTCGAAGAAGGTTTCGCAAGTGGATGTAGGTTATTTTGACTGAACCACTTTAAAACTACTGTGTTCTCTGGTTTGCATCCTAATCTTGCCATTTACATATTGCAAACTTCTTTACTTAGTCACTACGCTTCCATACGCTTCTAAGTTATCAAGCTTCCAAATCGGTTTTCATCGATATTGGTTTTTATCGTACGAAAGTTTTTAAACCAACGTCATTTTACCGCTGCACTAATTCACCCCCCCCTCTTAGTGCCGCTCCGATCCTAACATGGCGTATATCCCCCTTTGGTGAATGATAAAGCCGAGAAACCTCCCTGAGCTGACTTCAAAGACGCACTTTGCCGGATTTAGATGTATGTTGAATCGTCGGAGTGTCCGGAATGTCTCCTCCAGGTCGGTTAGGTGTTCACTTGTGGCCCTGCTCTTGACGATCATGTCATCCACGTACACCTCCATATTCCTTTCGAGCTAGTATTTAAAAAGTTTGTCGACCATCCTCTGGTAGGTCGCGCCGACGTTTTTTAGGCCAAAGGGCATTACTTTGTAATAGTATGCTCCTTTGTGGGCGACAAAGGCTGTGTCTCCTTGATCCTAAGTTGCCATTCGGATTTGGTTGTGGCCGGAGAATGCATCCATGAACGTAAGGAGCTCGTGGCCTACAGTGGCGTCGACCAATTGATCCACCCTGGGGAGTAGATAGCAGTCCTTGGGGCATATCCGGTTGAGATCGGTATAATCAACATACATCCTCCAGCTTCCATTGGATTTCTTAATGAGGACTACATTCGACAGCCATCGAGGGTATTGGACCTTGGTAATAAATCCGGCCTTTCTAAGGCGGTCGACCTCGTCACCGATTGCCTTCAATCGGTTGAGAGCAAAACTTCCTCGGTCTTTTTCTCACCGGCCGAGCCTTGGGGTTGATGTTGAGCCAGTGTTGGGCCACTTCCGGGTTGATCCTAAGCATCTCCTTGGGGGACCATGCGAATATATCGGCGTTCCTCCTCAGAAAGTCTATGAGGTGGAGTTGGTCCGCCTTGGGAAGTGTAGTTCTGACCTTGACGGTCTGGTCAGGTCGACTCTTTTTCAATGGTACCTCGATGAGCTACTCGGGAGGCTCCAGCGGCATTAGTGCTATGGGTCCTTCTTGGGGGTCAGGGACCTGAGCGGGGTGCGATTTTCCTAGGAGAGTGACCACCATGAGATAGCACCGCCTCAACTCTCCTGGGTCGCTGCGGGCCTCCCCGATCCCCGCCAAAGTCAAAAATTTGATGGCCCGATGATAGGTGGAGACCACCGCTTTTAACTTGTTCAACGTCGGTCGACCGAGGATGATGTTGTAAGCTGAGGGCAGGTCGACTACCATAAAGGTGGTTATCATTGTCTTCACTCTTGGTTCCTCCCCAATGATGACAGGGAGGGTCGTAGTCCCGAGCGGGGATATAGAATCCCCTGTGAATCCCATGAGTGCAGACGCCATGGGGGTGAGGTCTCCCTTGGTCAAGCCGAGCCTCCGGAAGGCATCGAAGTAAAGAACGTCAGCGTAATGTCCGGTGTCAACCATCACTCTTTTTACTCGAGCATTAGCGACCTGGATAGAGATTACCAAAGCGTCATCATGGTGGGAGTGCTCGACTTCTCCAACCCCGAAGGTGATCTCAGGCTTGATCTCAGGCCAGGGACGTTTCTCGACCGTGCTGCGAGCGTAGGCTTTTCTCGCTACAGAGCTATTGCCACCGGCCCAGGCCCCCCGGAGATGACATTGATTTGTCTTTTGATGGGTTCCTTGGGGCGCGGCGTAGCTTCCCGGGGTTCCCTGAGATATCGCCCGAGGTGGCCTCTGCGGATCAGCCCCTCTATTTGGTTCTGGATGTCATGGCACTCCTCCGTATCATGGTCGTAGTCTCGGTGGAACTTACAAAATTTAGACTGATCTTTATGAGTGGCCCTCATGGGACGTGGATGTCGAAAGAGACCTTTTTCCCTAATTTGGAGGATGATCTCAGTGCAGGAGGCTTTCAGGGGAAGAGGCGAGGGCCTTGAAAGTGGCTCTTGTCGATCAGGCCCCCGGCGGGGTGGCACCAGGGTTGTTGAGGTTGATCCCTGGGGTTGTTCCGCCCTTGGCCTCTTGCCTTTCATACGCTTCCCTGCCACCAACGCTTCGACGGCGACGTACTGGTTGGTGCACTAGAGCATTTCGGAGATGGTCACCAGTGACTTCTTGATGAGTGACTAGAAGAACCTTGAAGGCTTCAAACCCATCAGAAACACCTACATGATTAGAGAGGGGTGAGCATCCGAGAATCCCTGGATCTCAGTGGCAAAACGCACCACGAATTGAGAAAGCTGCTCATCATCGTGCTGGGATAATGCGAGCAGGGTGGCCATGGAAGGCCTAAGTCGCACACTGGCGAGGAAGTTCTGTTCGAACTCCCAAGCAAGCTGGTCGAAGGACGAGACTAAGGATTGATGTAGGTGGCTGAACCACACTCGCGTTGGTCCCCTCAGGGTGGTCGGGAATGCCTAGCATATTAATGCATCGGAGGTGCCATAAAGGGCCATCTGAGCCCGGAATGTAGAGACGTGCTCCGCGAGATCGGAGCCACCGTCGTACGCCTCTAATGCCGACAACCTGAAGTTGAGGGGTATTGGCTTGTCTTGTACTTCCTGAGTAAAAGGGGACCCGCCTGAGCCATCTTCGTTGGACTCACTCTACGACTTTCGGAACTCATGCTAGAAATCATCCAAGCATTGATTGACCCGGGACAACTGAGCCCTAAGCGAGTCGTCCGCTGAATCGGATGATATGGTGTCAGGCTCGAGGTGGGGTACTGTGACTCGGTAGGTTGTGGGTATGCTTTGTCCGGGCAGACCTCTCGGGTCCGTTGCTTGCTCTCGAGCTTCTCCAGTCCCGACCTGCTCCCCACTCGGCCCCTACCGGGCCAGGTCAGTCGGGGGAGTCGCTAGCCGCATGATCTAAGGAATGAGTGGAGTGAGCGACTGCATCATGCCTGCCATGGCCTGCACTTGCTTGGACAGGCCGAGGAATGCCTTGAGTGTAACAACCGAGGGTCCTGTGATGAATCCGGGGGGTGACAACCTTGGGTCGTTGAATAGGCACCAGTAGCGATCTGGCGTTGAGGTCAGAATCCCGCCATCTCCGAGAGCGAGGAGGACTTGACTTTCGGGTTGGATGGAAAGGAGGTCGGCATGTGGTTCTCCCTCGGGGGGGTCTTCGGCCAGATGCTCCTGTGACATGGCCCTCCTTCTAGCACTAAAATATTAGTGAACAAATGCGTCGTGGCTGGTGAGTCAGCACGACTTGGTCCATGGGTCGATGTTGGGAGCTTTCTGTAGGGTGATTCGGATGATAAGGTACCCAAGCTATCGGGAAGAGGTGCTAGTTGGCATTGGTCAGGATCAGGGCTAATCGACGACTGCTTGGCATCGGGTGGATCGTGCTTCTATGCCGAGTCCTTCACCCTCGATGAGTGGTCGTCCTCCTGCAAAAATGGCCTCTGCTGGGTGGTACTTGGCCATGGCCCCTACAACGAGCAAATTAGTAAAGAGTGGGATTGCCTTTTCCCTAACTTTTTTTGTCCTCCTGGCCGGAGGCTGGCCAGGGGTTTTATACCTTGGCGAGAGGGTTGAAGGCGCATCGATTTGGCATCACCGTTGGTCCCCGAGGGATGGGACGACCCTTCTAACTGACTGCCCTACCGGGGCATGTAGTGCGACGTCATATGGCACCGCCTCGAGCTCCCAGGATGGGATGTGTGGTATATCTTCTTGGTACGAGCTCCCGAGACGGGACATGTGGCGTGGGACTCTGACTTGGCGTCTATGTCGGTTGTGACATGTTCAGACTGCCAAAATATACCATATCAAGTAACACTTTTTTTTCAAGTAGATGGCATGATTTTGTGAGCCCAAGTTGGGGAATGCAGTGGCAGTTTAACTGAACCATCAATTGGTGATAGATAGAATAGAAGATAAGAAGAATTATTGAAGAAGCTTTATTAAAGAAGCTTAGCTTGAATGTATTAACATGTCCCTCTTCTATTTATACAGATTAAGAGGAAGGATTTTCCTCAATAGAATAGAGGATTTTTCTCAATAGAATAGAGAGATTTTCTCATGTAGTTAGGGAAATCTTATCTGCTATTATTCCCCTGCAAGATGTGCTCCTGTCAAGGATACCAATCTTGGATCGATGCAAAGCAAACAGTTTATGAACTAGAGGCTTCATGAGTAGGGCAAGAGCAAATCGCTGCTACTCTTGTTGCTATTGCTGCGGCTACGACGACGACGGTGGCGGCTGCGACGGTGACGATGATGACTATAGTAGAGGAGAAAGCTGCAACAATAGAGAAAGCTATAACAATGCTGTAGAGAGGAAGAAGAAGAAGAGAACATCAGCTTGGGAGAGGAGCAGATCATTACTGCTGTAGTTGCTGCGGCAAGAACGGCAGCAGCGACACTTCTCGCTCGAGCGAGATACGAGAACGAGGAGAAGAGATCGCTAGCCGGGGAGTAGTTGCGAGGCTGCGTCGGCTCTGCTTCTATAGGAAGAGGCAGAGGAAGGGCGACAGTAAAAAATGCCGTTGACACAAGGAGGAGAAGAGGGCGCAGCGTCGTGGCCCTTGTTCAGCTTCGAAGGAGGCTAATGCAATGATCCTAGAGGACGTCCGTGGAAAACGCTGCACTACTTTGAAATGGAGTCACGGTCCATAAGGCAGTAGGAGATGGAGCCGAGATTCGGTGGAGTCCGGCGGGGAGACAGGTCTACTTCGAGATGTTTAGAAGTAGCCTTTACGACGAAAGCTCTGATACGATGGTAGATAGAATAGAAGATAAGAAGCTTTATTGAAGAAGCTTTATTAAAGAAGCTTAGCTTGAATGCATTAACATGTCCCTCTTCTACATATTAGAAGAAAGGATTTTTCTCAACAGAATAAAAAGATTTTCTTGAGAAAATCTTATCGGCTATCGATTGGAATCTCAATGCACCGTCATCCAAATAGGCTCTGGGTTCAGGTTCTTTACGTGCATGCTCGTAGCTCGCAGAACGGTGAAAGTCGATGGCCACAGAACGGTGAAAGTGACTTTACGTGCATGCTAGCTCGAGTTTATACTTTCTGGCATGTTCACAATAAAATATTAAAGCAAAAAAAATAAAAAACAAAAAAACGAGAGACGAAGATGTGCAGTTCTGACCTCCCTTGGTGTTTTTTATTTTTCTTTTTAAAATAAAAAATAATAATGTTTTTAGTATATTTTATATGGAATCGAACATGAAACCGATACATTAACCACTCAGATGTCTCAACAAATAATAAAAATTTTAAACACTATATTCACTCGATAATGTTAAAAATTTGTGTCAAAGATGTCACATTAAGTGACATTCTCTAGGAACTTACAACTTGTATAAATTTCGTTGGTTTCTCTTGAAAGAGCGCTTGTCAAGATCGATGCCCGGCATCAACAAATACATAGATGCATGTCGTGTCGAGTTCGTCTTATCCTCTACTTTGTAAGATAATTTTTCTTATATTATTTATTTATTTTTATCATTGTCATTTCATTTGAAAGATTTGAAAGGATTAGGCCTTGTAGATGAACAATGATTGTTTTATATATTCTGAAAATTACTCCTCAAACGTGGATGATACATAGTTCAATCCAACACGTAAGTTAATTGGGGATGTATATATATTATTTTTATAACTGCGGTTTGGATAAGTCTTGAACAAAGAACTTTTTGCTCCGATACCATATTATTATTATTATTATTTATCAATGTCTTTACATTTATGAGGTTAAATGTATAAATAAAACATAATGTTTTATTCTTAACATGCATCAGTCATGGGCTTTTTGTTAAGCTTTGAAAATAAACTTTCCAAGTTGGGCTTATCTGTTCATTTACATTGAGCTATTTTCAACCTATGTTACGATGGGATAATGAGCAGTAAATTGCAAAAAAAAAAAAAAACTAAATTAATTCTAGCTGGAAAGAGAAATTTTGTGTGAAATAAGATTGTGATCGCACGCTTCATGAATAAGTTTTGGATATAGTTTATTAAATATATATACATACATAAATAAGCTATCCCACAAAAATACAGCTACGGTTGCTTGGGATATGGTGATTTTGATCCAAGTCAAGCTAGCTTAATTGTTTTGGTGACATGAAATTGATCTTCAAGGATACTTGTTGGAACTTCGCAAGTATAGCACTGAATAAAAACAGCATCCAAACGAAGTGGCATCTCCAATCCCTCCTCGATCGGTCCTCACAAGCACTGTGCTTTGCATCAGCTTTGCTTGTGGTTATAATAAAGCTTTCACCAATATTCTGAAACAGAAAGAGATCACACCCGCAAAGTAATACGACTATGATATGTCTTGTCTTCTGATTCGTGCGACTCGCATAATATGCATTTTGAACTCCTCTCATTAAGTTAGGAGTTCGCTTTGATGATGTCTCTGGACGATGATGATGATCGCAAACATCATATCCTATCGGCTAGCGGCTGCCTGCGGCTTTTAAGGAATTCTTTATTTGATGACCTCTGTGAGCGGAATTTATTCTTCTTAGCAGCAACCACCAAATGCTTTGGTATATATATATATATATATATATATATATATATATATATATTATTGTTATAGGAATTAAAAGAATATCTTATTATTTTCATATAATTTAATTACCTAATAATTATAAGAAAAGTCATTCATCTTTTAAGACTTAAAGTTAAAGGTTATAAAAAAAGCAACGATCATAGTGAGATATATTTTTTTAATTTTTCTAGTAGACTCATTAAAAGTCATCATTATATTAACAACTTATTTTGATTTTGGGTTATATCATGTGAAAATAATTTTTCTAAATGGAACAATCTAAATTATTCATAAAGAAAGGAAAAATTTTAGCTTATAAATTTAGAAAATTCATTTGTGACCATAAACATGATATATAAAGTTATATTATATTATTACTTTCTTCGTATTTAAGTAAAATATTATTAATCAATATTTATATTTAAAGTTTAGTAGGCGTTAGCTTATTATATTAGTCTTGTGTATGTTAGGATCGAAATTGATACTAAGAGAGAGGGTGAATTAGTATTAACGTAAAAATTATGTCGATTTAAAAAAAATATATTTAATGTAGGAAAACCATTTCGATAAAGCCTGGAAAGTGTTTAAGTCTAACTTAGGGAAAATATGAAGGAAATACAAACTAAGTTTTATAATGCTTCGGCCTAGTTTCCTAGGGGATTCAAATTTAAGGTTAAATTTATAAGTGAGCAATATCAAATGGATTTAAATTTAGAGTCAAAACAATTTCATCCTCAGTTTCCCAGGTCTAGCTGTCACGGACAAACTTCGAAACAGGATGTTTGATGTAATGCTTATGTATGTCCGTGTCTTTCGGCATGTTCATGCCTTGTAGAGCATGTAGAGGGGCGACCAAAGGCTTAATAGTCCCATTTTAGTTGGGTTGGTGGCCTCTTTAGGCTTGTAAATAAAGGTTGTGTCATGTGGACACGTCACGAGATTTTCGGTCCAGAATGGACCATTTTACCCTTTGTTGAGCAACCGTTCGAGAGCTTGTAAAGTCCGCTTTTGTAATTTGCATTGTCTATAAAGTGTTTTTTGGAAATGTTTGCTTGTGGATCCCGAGTGAGGCCTTTTCTCTGTCCTGTTCTCTCTTTTGTGGGACCTAAGGGACCATGGGGAGGCTTCGGGAGGTCGACCCTTGCGACGGACACGTAAGGGTGCCGCATCGACTTAAACAAAACCCAGCTAAGTCCGTGATAGATGGTATCGAAAGGAGACAAGCACTCATAGAAACACTTAGCATGCAAACGGGGGGACCTAGCGAGGACTGCGTTGAGGGCGTCAAGACATCGCCGCGAATCGCTTTGGGGTAAAAGCGGGCATGGAGATGTTGGGAAGAGGAGTCGCCGGAGGAGCGGGCATCTGAGATTGACATTCAGAGGAATTGCCAACCCTTCGGCAAGAGAGGCACCACGAGAACAGACAAGCTAGGAAGAATGTGAAGCGCACAAAGGTTGGGATGGTTGAGTTTGAGCTTATGACTCAACGCTGACAACTATACTTGATGGTACTCAAGGCAAGCAAGGCGCTTGGTAAAGGATGAGACCATGCAAGGTGGAATGAGTTGCTCAACGACAAAAAGAGTTATGCAAAGCTCCACGAGGTGAGGGGAATTGCTAGCTCAAGAATTTGGTACTCATACATGGGCTTGTATGCGGACGACGGAATGTTCGTGGCCATCCCAAGGCGACCGAAACTCGGCGCCATGGAGCATTGAAACTTTCTCTTCGGCATGCAAAGGATACATCCGTAGGAGGCTGAATGGTGCAACTAGTTCAGCACGCTGCTAGGCCCTAAAGGGTGTGCAGCGGGGTTGTATTGACGGAGAGTCGCAATCTAGCAAGTGTGTTTGCGGGAGGCGTAACAATGCACAGTTTGTTCAGCAGATCGGAGTAGTCCAAGGGGATGGTGGTCTCCTCAACGAAGAGAGATGTTGCTCAATGGAATAGTTATCCAGGGAGGGATAAGTCCCGCTCTCCGGAGGGAGAATCATGTGGGACGGACCTCACAAGTTGAGGAGGAGTACCTCAACAAACAACAACTCCACGAAGCTCAATGGGCGAGCAAGTTTTACGAGAGGAGTCGCCGATGATCTCGCTTGAGAGAATGCATTGGTGGATGCATTGCGAGATCAAGTGGGGGGACCCAAGGCAACACAAATGACGGCACACTTGGAGTCGATACGGAGATCGGACTCAAGGGAGGGTCGACCCATGGAATGGTGGGCTGAGGGCCACCATCAACTCAATGCAAAAGCGAGGAGCGGAGCAACTTGGGTGTAACTTGGTGAAGTACCCAAGCCGCTTGAAAGGAGCCAACATAAAAGTTGGAACATAGAGCAGAGGCATAGTGCTTTCCTTAGATAGAGGTCAAGGACATGAACTCTTGTAGAGGCAAGAGTAAGATCATGTTGTTCCATGGGTCCTTCATTCTGACGGAGCGGACTCATCTTGCATGGTGCCAAAGACGAAGGGAGCTTCGGGGCACATGCACCTTATCTCGGAGGAGCATTTGATGGAGGAACTAAGGCGACTCAATTTGCGGAGGCGAAGTTGGGATCAGAAGGCCTTAGCACGGGGCAAGAGGATGCAGAGGCGGGTACTCTTGAAGAATATGCCACAGTGTTGTCATTTAAGTTGCTATAAAGGAGGCGGTGCACAGCGAAGATTGTGCTGGTAGGGGTAGAGGCCCAGGATCAAGACAATGGTGCACTAATTGCAGCGAAGTTGGGGGACTTTGGGAGCTACTAGGCGACGGACTGTCCTAGAGTGGTGCTTCATCGTGGTGTGACCCAAGAGTGGGTGGATGAAGGTCGATTGCCAAAGGAGCGAACAAAATCGAAGGTAGAGGAGACCCTACGATGTATTGGCAGAGGCCACACATGGAGGGTTCACAATTCAAGTTTTTCCACAAGGATTAGAATGCAATAGAGATGTCATCAGGAGGCGACATGGTGCAGCGGATCGTAGTGGAACAGTTCGTGGCAATACGATTCACACAACCTAGCCCCGTGAGGGACTAGATCATACGGAGGTATGATCGGGAGCTACTGGAAGCTCCACTTCGGTGAACAACACGACGGCGAGAAGTGCTATGGATTCAAGGAGTGAAGGCCATGGTACCACAGAGGCGGGTCTTCCGTGCGTGCATCGAATTTTGCATCGGATGAAAGCCTTGGTCATCAGTATATGGGGGCTGTGTTCCACCGAGGGAAAAGTTCGAATGCAAGTACCAGTGAGTCCCATGGGAGGGACTTGATCATACAGCGGTATGATCGAAGCAGCTGGAGAGTTGGACTGCTCCAGAGCTCATATTCGCTTAAGGGAGCCCGACAAGTCAGAGGACAAGGTCGAGTAAGCGAACGTTACTACCAAGGAAGCTAAGGAGAACAGAATCAGTGCAAACCCTACAACATGGTGGCAGAGGCCGTGCATGGGAGTTGCAGTCTGTCTTTCCATCGACCAAAGGGTGCTGCTTGGAGAACACAAAGGTGTTGAAGTAGGGGGTCGAAAGGGGCGAGGAAGCGACGACGAGTCCAGAGGGACTTAGTTACCCAAAATCATGTATCAGTTAGAATGGAGGTGGACTCGGAGGAGTACCACAGAGGCATGTCTACTGATTGTGAAGAAAAGGGATGCAGATGCAAGTCAACGGATAGTAGTGCCATGGGCATGGTAGCGCCATGGTACCGCAGAGGCGGGACTTCCGTGAAAGTCATTGATCCCTTGCTCTCATGGAGGGAGAGCGCTTGGTCGTAAAAGGGGCCGAGGAGGTGGAGCATGCAGAGGCAAACTCCAAGTACCATGACAAGGCTGAAGGGCAAAGGCCAAGGAACTTCGTAAGACCGGTGTCAATGAGTTTCTCATCAAGATAGTCGAAAGTGAAGGACTTCGGGTCATGCAAGAGTGCACGACTAAGGAACGAAGTAGTCAGTACGTGGTGCTGGACCTTCGCTACTCAGGGGAGTAGGCGGCAGAGTTGATGGAGAAGACGGTACAATCCCAGAGGCGACCAAACCTATTAGAGAATTACTCTAAGTTGGGGTGAAAACTTCCTGCATTCCAGAAATTCAATGGCATTGAGAAGGTGAATCACAGTAGCTAAATCAACGCAAGGAGTGCAAACACTTCAAGTGCTTTAGAAGTGTGAGCAAAGAGTAGGCGAAGGCCAGTAACCAGCTCGATGCATGGAGTACAACCTCGAGGAGGCGGGCGAAGTCAAGTAACCTTTGCCTTCTCAACCCTTAAGAGAATGGGCGAAACTGAGTACCCCAATTCTCTTATTTATCCTGCAGAGGAGCTCTGCAAAAGTTCAAAGACCCTTCGAAGATAATGGAAGACAATAGTTGTCAAATCCTCACCAATGGTGATCAGTGTTACTGAGAGTAGATTGTCCGCTTCATTTCCCAACGAAATGCCAATCGAAAGCGGAAGTGATGCGAACCTACTTGGATGTGACAACTAAGTGAAAGACGAGTCCAGAGGGACTTAGTTACCCAAAATCATGTATCAGTTAGAATGGAGGTGGACTCGGAGGAGTACCACAGAGGCATGTCTACTGATTGTGAAGAAAAGGGATGCAGATGCAAGTCAACGGATAGTAGTGCCATGGGCATGGTAGCGCCATGGTACCGCAGAGGCGGGACTTCCGTGAAAGTCATTGATCCCTTGCTCTCATGGAGGGAGAGCGCTTGGTCGTAAAAGGGGCCGAGGAGGTGGAGCATGCAGAGGCAAACTCCAAGTACCGTGACAAGGCTGAAGGGCAGAGGCCAAGGAACTTCGTAAGACCGGTGTCAATGAGTTTCTCATCAAGATAGTCGAAAGTGAAGGACTTCGGGTCATGCAAGAGTGCACGACTAAGGAACGAAGTAGTCAGTACGTGGTGCTGGACCTTCGCTACTCAGGGGAGTAGGCGGCAGAGTTGATGGAGAAGACGGTACAATCCCAGAGGCGACCAAACCTATTAGAGAATTACTCTAAGTTGGGGTGAAAACTTCCTGCATTCCAGAAATTCAATGGCATTGAGAAGGTGAATCACAGTAGCTAAATCAACGCAAGGAGTGCAAACACTTCAAGTGCTTTAGAAGTGTGAGCAAAGAGTAGGCGAAGGCCAGTAACCAGCTCGATGCATGGAGTACAACCTCGAGGAGGCGGGCGAAGTCAAGTAACCTTTGCCTTCTCAACCCTTAAGAGAATGGGCGAAACTGAGTACCCCAATTCTCTTATTTATCCTGCAGAGGAGCTCTGCAAAAGTTCAAAGACCCTTCGAAGATAATGGAAGACAATAGTTGTCAAATCCTCACCAATGGTGATCAGTGTTACTGAGAGTAGATTGTCCGCTTCATTTCCCAACGAAATGCCAATTGAAAGCGGAAGTGATGCGAACCTACTTGGATGTGACAACTAAGTGAAAGAAGAGTCAATGAGCAAATTTTGTGGAGGAAGGACCCAAATCTTCAGAAGTTTGCGAGACGATGCTCGTTAAAAGCTTCAACAAGCATCCACCCAGTTCAAGCAGCATGAGACATTTTTAGAGACTGGCACAGTAAGGATGGTCTTTTCCTTCATCTAAGGGATCCGCAGAAATCAACAAGGATCAACACAACTCAGCCAACCCCACACCAGAGTCAGAGTCATTGGTGAGTTGGAGCAGCATGGCGGATCAAAAGATTCGACTACTCAAAAAAAAAAAAAAAAAAAAAGCAGCGTAGAGCAGTTGGGAGTCAACAGGCACATTGTAGCTGGAGCAGAAGATTGAAGACTCAGCAAAGGCGAGGAGTTGCAGTGTCGACAAAGGCTTCAACGAGGACGTCGAAGGGATAAGTGGGGGAGAATGTCACGGACAAACTTCAAAACAGGATGTTTGATGTAATGCTTATGTATGTCCGTGTCTTTCGGCATGTTCATGCCTTGTACAACATGTAGAGGGGCGACCAAAGGCTTAATAGTCCCATTTTAGTTGGGTTGGTGGCCTCTTTAGGCTTGTAAATAAAGGTTGTGTCATGTGGACACGTGCGAGAGATTTTCGGTCTGTAATGGACCATTTTACCCTTTGTTGTGCAACTGTTCAGAGCTTGTAAAGTCTGTTTGTAATTTGCATTGTCTATAAAGTGTTTTTCGGAGATGTTTGCTTGTGGATCCCGAGTGAGGCCTTTTCTCTGTCCTATTCTCTCTTTTGTGGGACCTAAGGGACCATGGGAGGCTTCGGGGAGGCTGACCCTTGTGGACGGACACGCAAGGGTGCCGCACGACTTAGGCAAAACCAGCTAAGTCCGTGACATAGCGGTACCATTACTTGTGTTGGGTGGTACTACCACCTGCAGCATTAACACTGGGTGGTACCATCACTTAATATACAGTACCACCATATGATAGCCTAGAAAAGTATGCTCTTGATTTTTCCAGCTCATAGGTGGTTCCACCTAACGTTAGTTCATCGAATTTGCCTTCTACTTGGCCTAAAACATTTTCAACACAGGCACAATGGGCCCTTAATTGAGTTGGCATGGTTACACCCGAAACCTATTAGGAACGAGTCGGCATTAGGTGGGGGGGGTGTGAATTAGTGCAGCGGTAAAATCACGGATTCAAATCGTTTCGTTTCGATTAAAATCGATTCCGACGAAAACCATTTCGTAAAGATCTTAACTTGAAACATGTTTGTAAATGTATTGAAAGCAGTAAGTAAACAAAGTAGTTTATAGTTAAAGTAAATTACTCAAGATGAAATGCAAACCAGATTTTTATAGTGGTTCGGTCATCGTAACTTACATCCACTCCGCCGATTCCTCTTCCGTCGAGGCTATCGGCATCCACTATCGGTCTTCTTTCAATGGGCAAAGACTAACTACCCTTTTACACCCTCTTCTCCTTCTCACAAGTTTAGGAGACAACCTTTTATAACCCTCTTTTACAAGGTATCCCTCTCACACCTCTCTTAGAACTCTCTCTAAGCTTTGGGAGGAGCTAAACTTTTTAAGGTTTACAACTTTAGAATCATAGAGTTTTACTCAATATTTCTTCCTTATCCATGCAAGAATAGCTGAGGTATTTATAGACCCCAAATGGATTCAAATTTGGAGCCCAAAATTTAAACCCCTGAAATTTTAGGGTACGAGTGGTACCACCATCTGCACTGGGTGGTACCACTGCCTACAACCTGACACTGGGCGGTACCACTGCCTAGACAGTCTCAGAGACCGAGTCTGGGCGGTACCACTGCCTGACATAATCTCGGAGACCGTGCCATGACGATTTCAACTGTCCCATAATTGGGTTAGCCCAATTCTAATCCCAATTATGTGCTTGTTAGGAAAAGAGTCGGTACTAAAAGGGGGGGGGTGAATTAGTGCAGTAGTAAAAATTACGTCGGATCAAAACTTCGTTACGATTAAATCTGTTTCCAACGAAAAACCATTTCGTAAAGGTAATAACTTTGGAAGTACACGAAAGAGCATAGTGGATGTAAAGCAAGTAAAGTGGTTTGCAGTTAAAGTAAATTGCTCAAGAGAAACATAAACCAGATTTTTCTAGTGGTTTGGTCGTCGTGACCTACATCTACTCCACTGATTCCTCTTCCATCGAAGCCACCGGCATCCACTATCGGTCTTCCTTTAATAGCTGAAGACCAATCACCTTTTACACCCCTCTTCTCCTTTTCATAGGTTTAGGAGACAATCTTTTACAACCCTCTTTTATAAGGTATCCCTCTCACACCTCCCTTACAACTCTCTGTAAGTTTTGGGAGGAGGGAACTAAACTTTCTAAGGTTTACAACTTTAGAATCATAAAGTATTACTCAATATTTCTTGCTTATCCATGTAGGAATATATGAGGTATTTATAGGCCCCAAATGGATTCAAATTTAGAGCCAAAAATTCAAACCCTCGAAATTTTAGGGTACGGGCGGTACCACCGCGTGCAGCTTGACATTGGGTGGTACCACTACCCATATTGACATTACCATCGCTTAGATAGTTTCAAAGACTGAGTTTGGGTGGTACCATGGCCCATACTGGTGGTACCACTGCTTCACATAGTCTCAAAGACTGTGTCACGACGGTTTCACTTGTTTGATCACTGTTTGAACCTTTCTATTGGCCCAACATAGTCCAAACTGTTGAATCTCGTATTTTGATGATGAAACTGCTTGATATATGTTTATGATTTAATCTGCGCTTTGAGTGACGTAGGATGCTTCGATCAGGATGAGACAATTAAAGCAGGAAAATCATGTTGTGCCGAAGGAACATGTCAGAAGATTGGACATCGGGCCGATGGATCGGTCGACGTATCGACAGAAGGCTTCGGGCCATGGACTCGGGCATCAGGCCAAGAAGAGCGGGTATTATGCCAAGGATATTGGAGTTGCGGAGTCAACTGGCCAATTGGGCAATAGGCTGCAGGAGAGGACGATGCGCCGAAGAATCGAACGAAGCGTCGAGGGACCAATGACATGCCGGACAACTTGGTTAATTGTTTAGGATTAATTGTCTCGATCGAAGTTTTGTTATAAGTGTGCAGGATTAACTACAATGAAAGTTAGACAAGCAGCGAGAGTTACGCCGGAGTCAAGTCAATGATCACGTTGGGAGTTCGAGAGTTCGACGGAAGTTCGGATAGTCGTCGGAGGTTCTGCGGGAACAGATCCGAGAAGTCCAAAAGCTTGCCAAGCAAAGCTTGTCGGAACTCACCAAGAGGATCGTCGCAAGTCCAGGCGTTTGCCGGAAGTCCGCAGGAGCATCACCGAGGGTTCATCGGGTGATCGACGGAAGTTCGCCGGAAACTCGCCGGAAGAAGCGATTGACGCACCGAAGCAAAGCTACAGAAATTGTCTTAGAAGTAATTGTAGTTAGCACGTTGATTAAGTTGGAAATGGGAGGTGATCCCATTAGCTTAATCTTGGGGCAATTGGGCCCTTGAAAAATCGAAATTGGGCCGAATGGAGCTACCCATTTGGACCCTGATTGCACCAGGAGGTGCAACCGCCCAAGCCAAGAGGTAGCACCGCCTGGGCTAAGTCTCCCAGGGAGACTAGGCGGTGCAACTGCCCAAACCAGGAGGTGGCATCGCCTGGGCTCAGTCTCCGAGCGAGACTGGGCGGTGCAACCTCCCTTGACAGAGAGGTAGCATTGCCTGAGCTCGGTCTTCGAGCTCTGGCAGACAGGTGCAACCGCCTCAGTCAAGAGGTGGCACCGCTTGGGGCTCAGTCTCCAAGCCAGACTCAGGCGGTGCAACCGCCCCTGACAGAGAGGTGCAACCGCCTGGGCTCAGTCTTCGAGCTTTGCCAGGCGGTGCAACCGCTCCAGTCAGGAGGTGCAACCGCTTGATCCCAGAATTCCGGGATTTGATCGTTTTGAGCTCCAAATTTGAACTGGGTTGGGGCCTATAAATACCCCACCCATTCAGCACTGAAAAGATACAGACCTACACCGAAATCTTGATCTTTTCTGTGATTCTAAGAGCTCAAAATTGTTGTAAAAGCCCAAAAGTTCTCCTCCCTCTGTTCTTCAAGTTTTGAGTTGTAAAGAGATGAGAGAAAAGTTTTGTAAGGGTTGTCTCCTGAGCCCGTCAAAAGGAGTGAAACTGTAAAAGGGCAGTTGGCCTTCGCCTATTGAAGGAAGGCCTCTAGTTGACGTCGGTGACCTCGTCGGTGGAGGAAGCCAAAAGTGGAGTAGGTCAAGGCTGATCGAATCACTCTAAATCTCGGTTTGCATTTACTTTGAGCACTTTATCATTTCTGCAAACCTCCTAAATAGCAACTGCCTTCTGCGCTTTTACGAACGAGTTTCTAAGTTCAGATCTTTCCGAATCAGCATTTAGACGTAAATCGGCATTTTCGTACGATCATTACATTGCAGTTTACGTTTACATTTTAACTCCAATTATAACTGCAAACTGCCTTTTGTGCATTTACAAAACATATCTCAAAGTTCAGTATCTTCAAAGTTGACGTTTAGACGTAAACCGGTTTTATCGTACGAACATCGCATTTCAGTTTGCGCTTGCATTCTGATTGTTATCATAAACTGCAAACTGCCTTTGTAGATTTACTCTAACGTCATCTCACTTAATCTTAAGCTAAAGGAGTCTAAGAATATGGTTTTACATCGAAATCATCTTTGTCGCAGCTTTCGATTTTAATCGCCGAAAGTTTTCCGCTGCACTAATTCACCCCCCCCCCCCCCTTAGTGCTCTTGATCCTAACAATTGGTATCAGAGCCCTGTTTTTCTCATTTCGGATTTACACCTGAGAGAAATGGCTCTTCATGGCTTTCAAGAGGGCTTTTCGGTCTTTCGTCCACCGTTGTTTAACGGATTGGACTACACTTATTGGAAAACTCGAATGAGAGTTTTCTTGATTTCTACGAATTTAGATTTATGGAATATCATTGAAAATAGTTTTCAACTTCCCTCTAAACCGATGAACGAATGGTCGGATTTGGAGAAGAAGTATTTTTCTTTAAACGCAAAGGCTATGAATGCCTTATTTTGTGCTTTGGACAAAAATGAGTTCAATCGGATTTCTACGTGCTAAACGACTTTTGACATTTGGCGAACACTTGAAATCACGCACGAGGGAACTAGTAGAGTAAAAGACTCGAAAGTTAACTTTTTATTGTATGATTTTGAGCTTTTTCGAATACAACCAAGCGAGACTATAGGCGACATGTACACCCGTTTCACATATGTCGTCAATAGTTTAAGAGCTCTTGGAAAATATTTTTCGGATTTTGAACTCATAAACAAGATTTTGCGTTCTCTTTCTAAGAAGTGAGATTCAAAAGTAACTGCAATACAAGAAGCTAAAAACCTAAACAACTTACCACTTGAAGAACTAATTGGTTCATTGATGACATATGAAATGGTGCACAATGCACATGATGAACATGTTGAACACAATCACCTTCCAAAGAACAGGAAGGATTTGGAACTTTGGACAAATGAATGCCACTTGAGCGATGACTCAAGTGATGAGGACAATGATGAACAAAACAACCTTCTAAAGAACAGGAAGGATTTGGGACATAGAACATTTAAAGACCACTCGAGCATAAGCTCAAGTGATGGTGAACTTAAACTACAAATGAAACGAAAATTAAAAAGCAAAAAGAATGGAACTACTTGCTTTAAACGCAAGAAGAAGAACAAAAATTGGGATGAATCGAGCTCCTCCGAAGATGAGAAAGTCAACAAAAGCGAGGCTGCAAACTACGCCTTAACAGCCTACGACGTTGAGGTAATTAAAATGCCTTTGGTTTATTTTGAAATTACTTGATGCTTTCATGATGTATTTTCTTTTTTAGTTTAGAATTAATTTTCTTGAAAATTACATGTTTAAAAATAAAAATACAAAAATTATGATCATGCTAGTAATTTCGAAAATGATAATATTGCATGATAAACAAACAAAATGATTTTGATTGAAAATATGAAATCATGGTTAAGAAGTAATAATGTGTATCATGTTTGATTAACATTGTTGAATGAAATCACGTTTGATTTAAAGTAATGCATAATGATGTAATATTAAATGGTTATGATACAATGATTAACAATTTTATGCATGATATTTTAAGTTATCCATGATCATGAGCTTGTTTGATCTTCATGATTTAATTTTAGAATCTATAGCAAAAATCATGTCTGAATATATAAAAGTGTTAAATCTCATTTTTGGATTTTCTTGACCATAACAATTCATTTTTGAGAATCTATTGATCTTATGGATTTATGACAAAATTCATTTTTCGATCATAAACGTTGATGCATGTTTTTATTTAACATAAATGAAAAAGCATGCTAACATGAAATCAATTGTATGAAATGGAAATAATTTTCTATCCTATTGAGATTAATGAATTTATTTTACCAATCTTGTGAATCTCATGAAAATGATGAAAAAGAATCACTTAAAAATGTTTTTCCCATCTGATCGAGATTAATGATTTCATGATATTTTGTGAATCTCGAAATTAATTTTGATGACTTGATTATGAATTTCAAGTTAATGATTTGATTTGAATAAGTTTTATTTAAATCATAATTTTGATCTTGCAAAATTGAAGTCACAAATAATATCTTGTGGTATTCATGAATTGATACTCACAGTATGAAAGCATTGACATTCATGACTTGAATTGGATTGAAACATTTTATGCTTAAATTAATCATTCTCCTATGTTTCAAAAATTCCTTAAATGCCTTGAAATGATTAAAATATTTTACACTTTTATGTTCTTCCCCCTACTTCCTTCTTGTTTTCAATGATAAAATGGGGAGAAGTTTTGATCATGCATGGTAGGATATAATTTGACAAAATTGATACCATCATGATATGAAACATTTATGATATGCAATTATGCATACAATACTTGCGCTTTCTAATTATGATGTGATGTATTGCATATGATGTAAATCATGATTTAAAATGCTATGAGTGCTAAGTTACACACTTTGAGAAGAAATTGCTGTATTAAAACATTAATGTAATTATGAATGGTGATATGAAATCATGCATGTAATACTTCAACCTATGATAACGATGCATGCAATGATAAAATATTCATGATGAAAAATTGTCTTGACATTCATGACTTGATTATTCATCCTTTGTCATGATTTTAAAATCATTGTAAAAGGAAAAAAGAACTACAAAACTGTATTCTTCCTTTCTTTTTGACAATGACAAAGGGGGAGATAACTAGCTTGCACAAGTCAAGAAGATGCAAAAACATGACCGCTAGCTTGCCTATCTTAAGTAGCAAAGAAGCAAAAATTGACTTCTTGAACATCACTATCTTGAGTTTCTCAAGAAGCAAAACATGCAATTTGCACATTGCAATAGGAAGCAAGAGCTTACACAAGAAAGCTATCTTGCATTTGCTTTCGAAATTATTGCTAGCTTATATATTGTGAAACTTGTATATCGTAAAAATTGCTAGTTTGTGGTCTAAAGAGAAGCAAAAACTTGCTATCTCAAAAGAAGCAAATGTGCTATCTTGCCTATCTCAAGAGGCAAAAATGCTAACTTGCACATCTAGCAAAACTTGACAAATTTGCATATCTCAAGAAGCAAGAGTTGCTTTCTTGAACATCTCAATATTGCTAGCGTGCACGATGTAGAACTTGCTATCTTGAATATTACCAAAAGTGCTATCTTGTATGCTATAAAACTTGCATATCTAAAACTTGATAGCTTGAATGTTCTAAGCATTATGTAACACTTGCTAAATTTTCTAGCTTCAAAACTTGCATGATGATAAAACTTGATATTATGTTTTTCATGCAATAAGTTGAACCAATATCACAAACGCTTGATTGTGGTACTTCTCCTTTTTGTTGATGACAAAGGGGGAGAAGTATGATGTTATGCATAAGTTTATGCATAAGTTCATGATGGCATGTTGCAAGTATTCATGATGAATATTGCAATGACTTGAATTTAGTTTGAATTCAAGGTTTTATCAATATGGCATATTGATAGGGGGAGTTTGTTTAAACTCCGGGAGTTAAGTTTAACTCCGTCATCAAGTGGTTGTCATCATCAAAAAGGGGGAGATTGTTGAATCTCGTATTTTGATGATGAAACTACTTGATATATGTTTATGATTTAATCTGCGCTTTGAGTGACGCAGGATGCTTCGATCAGGATGAGACAATTAAAGCAGGAAAATCATGTTGTACCGAAGGAACATGTCAGAAGATTGGACGTCGGGCTGATGGATCGGTCGACGTATCGACAGAAGCCTTCGGGCCGTGGACTCGGGCATCGGGCCAAGAAGAGCGGGTATTATGCCAAGGATATCGAAGTTGCAGAGTCAACTGGCCGATTGGGCAATAGGCTACAGGAGAGGACGATGCGCCGAAGAATCGGACGAAGCGTTGAGGGACCAATGACATGCTGGACAACTTGGTTAATTGCTTAGGATTAATTGTCTCAATTGAAGTTTTGTTATAAGTGTGCAGGATTAACTACGATGAAAGTTAGACAAGCAGCGGGAGTTGCGCCGGAGTCAAGTCAATGATCACGTTGGGAGTTCGAGAGTTCGACGGAAGTTCGGACAGTCGTCGGAGGTTCTGCGGGAACAGATCCGAGAAGTCCATAAGCTTGCCAAGCGAAGCTCGTCGGAACTCGCCAAAAGGATCGTCGCAAGTCCAGGAGTTTGCCGGAATTCCGCAGGAGCATCACCGAGGGTTCATCGGATGATCGACGGAAGTTCGTCGGAAACTCACCGGAAGAAGCGATTGACGCACCGAAGCAAAGCTGCAGATATTGTCTTAGAAGTAATTGTAGTTAGCACGTTGATTAAGTTGGAAATGGGAGGTGATCCCATTAGCTTAATCTTGAGGCAATTAGGCCCATAAAAAACCAAAATTGGGCCGAATGAAGCTACCCATTCGGACCTTGATTGCACCAGGAGGTGCAACCGCCCAAGCCAGGAGGTAGCACCGCCTGGGCTAAGTCTCCCAGGGAGACTAGGCGGTGCAACCGCCCCAGCCAGGAGGTGGCACCGCTGGCTCGATCTCCGAAGCGAGATCGGCGGTGCAACCTCCCTTGACAGAGGGCACCGCCTGAGCTCGGTCTTCGAAGCTCTGGCGAGAGGTGCAAACCGCCTCGGTCGAGAGGTGGCACCGCTGGGGCTCGATCTCCAAGCCCGGACTCAAGCGGTGCAACCGCCCGACAGAGAGGTGCAACCGCTTTGGGCTTAGTCTTGAAGCTCTACCGGTGCGGTGCAACCGCCTCCAGTCGAGGTGCAACCGCCGATCCTGCAATTCCGGGATTTGATCGTTTTGAGCTCTAAATTTGAATTGGGTTGGGGCCTATAAATACCCCCCACCCATTCAAAGACTGAAAAGATACAGACCTACACCAAAATCTTGATCTTTTCTGTGATTCTAAGAGCTCAAAATTGTTGTAAAAGCCCAAAAGTTCTCCTCCCTCTATTCTTCAAGTTTTGAGTTGTAAAGAGAGGAGAGAAAAGTTCTATAAGGGTTGTCTCCTGAGCCCGTCAAAAGGAATGAAACTGTAAAAGGGCAGTTGGCCTTCGCCTATTGAAGGAAGGCCTCTAGTTGACGTCGGTGACCTCGTCGGTGGAGGAAGCCAAAAGTGGAGTAGGTCAAGGCTGACCGAACCACTCTAAATCTCGGTTTGCATTTACTTTGAGAACTTTATCATTTCTGCAAACCTCCTAAATAGCAACTGCCTTCTGCACTTTTACGAACGAGTTTCTAAGTTCAAATCTTTCCGAATAAGCATTTAGACGTAAATCGGTGTTTTCGTACGATCATTACATTGCAGTTTACGTTTACGTTTTAACTCCAATTATAACTGCAAACTGCCTTCTGTGCATTTACAAAACATATCTCAAAGTTCAGTATCTTCAAAGTTGACATTTAGACGTAAACCGGTTTTATCGTACGAACATCGCATTTCAGTTTGCGCTTGCATTCTGATTTTTATCATAAACTGCAAACTGCCTTTGTAGATTTACTCTAACGTCATCTCACTTAATCTTCAGCTAAAGGAGTCTAACAATCTGGTTTTACATCGAAATCATCGAAATCTGGTTTTACATCGAAATCTTAAGCTAAACAAAGTCCGTAAGTCTAGGTTTCTTCCGGCGAGCTTCCAACGATCTTCCAGCAAACATCCGACGATCTCTCGGCAATGTTCCAGCGGACTCCCGGCAAGCTTCTGGACTTCACGAAAATCTTCTTAGTGAGTTCCGATGAGCTTCTTTAGCAAGCTCCTAGACTTATCGGTCAATTCCTGCATAACTTCTGACAAACGTCCGGACTTTCGATGAACTCTCGAACTCCCAACGAAATCGCGTTCTTGACTCCAGAACATCATTTTGCTTTATGCCTTGCTATCATAGTTAATCCTGCACACATAAAAACACACTTCGATCTAGACAATTATTACTAAGCATGAATCATGTTGTCTGGCATGTCATTGGTCTATCGACGCTTCGTTGATTCTTCGGCGCATCGTCCTCTCTTGTAGCATATTGCCCAATCGGCCAGTTGACCTCCACAACTCCAATATCCTTAGTGCAATATCCATTCTTTTTGGGCCAATGCCCGAATTCATGGCTCGAAGCCTTCTGCTGATACGTCGACCGATCTTCCGGCCCAATGTCTAATCTTCTGATGTATTTTTCTCCGGCCCAATATGATTCTTCATGCTTTAATTATCTCTCCTAGATCGAACATCCTGCATCACTCAAAACTTGTTGAATCTCATATTTTAATGATGAAACCACTTGATATATGTTTATGTTTTAATCTGTGTTTTGAGTAACGCAGGATGCTTTGATCAGGATGAGACAATTAAAGTAGGAAAAATCATGTTGTGCCGGAGAAACATGTCAGAAGATTGGACGTCGGGCTGATGGATCGGTCGACGTATCGACAGAAGGCTTCGGGCCATGGACTCGAGCATTGGGCCAAGAAGAGCAAGTATTGTGCCAAGGATATCGGAGTTGCGGAGTCAACTGGTCGATTGGGCAATAGGCCGCAGGAGAAGACGATGCGCCGAAGAATCCGACGAAGCGTCGAGGGACCAATGACATGCCGAACAACTTGGTTAATTGCTTAGGATTAATTGTCTCGATCGAAGTTTTGTTTTACATGTGTAGGATTAACTACGATTGAAGTAAGACATGCAGTAGGAGTTATGCCGGAGTCAAAAACTATGATCACATTAGGAGTTCGAGAGCTTGACGGAAGTCCGGACGATCGTCGAAGGTTCTGCGGGAACAAATCTGAGAAGTCCAGGAGCTTGCCAAAAGAAGCTCGTCGGAACTCGCCAAGTGGAACGTCGCAAATCCAGGAGTTTGCCGGAAGTTCGCAGGAGCATCGTCGGAGGTCCATCGGATGTTCGTCGGAAGTTCGCCGGAAGTAGCGATTGACGTACCAGAGCAAGCTGAGTAAAAGTCTTAAGAATTGTCGTAGTTAGCATGATGATTAAGTTAGAAATGGGAGGTGATCCCATTAACTTAATCCAGGGGCAATTGGGCCCTTGAAAGAACCAAATTGGGCCGAATGGATCAACCCATTCGGACCCAGATCTCTCACCCAGAGGTGGCACCGCCTGGGTCGGCGGTGGCACCGCCCAGGGCTCAATCTCCGAGTTCTGGCTGGGCGGTGCAACCGCCTCTAACAGCGGTGGAACCGCCTAAGCTCGGTCTCCGAGCTCTGGCTGGGTGGTGCAACCGCCCCAGTCAGGCGGTGGCACCGTTTGAGCTCGGTCTCCAAGCTCTGCTAGGAGGTGCAACCGCCCTAGTCAGGCGGTGCAACCGCCAGACCCCGGAATTCCGGGAAATGATAATTTTGAGCTCCAAATTCAAACTGGTTTGGAGCCTATAAATACCCCACTCTTTCAGCAATGAAAGAGCAATGAAAAACCACCAAAATCCTGATCTTACTCTGTGATTTTTAGAGCTCAAAAGTGTTGTATAAGCTAAAGGTTCTTCTCCCTCTTTTCTTCCAAGTTCAGATCTTTCAAGAGAGGAGAGAAAAGTTTGTAAGGGTTGTCTCCTAAGCCCGTCAAAAGGAGTGAATATGTAAAAGGGTGGTTAGCCTTCGCCTATTGAAGGAAGGCCTCTAGTGGACGTCGGTGACCTCATCGGTGGAGGAAGCCAGAAGTGGATGTAGGTCAAGATTGACCGAACCACTCTAAAATCGCACTGCTCTCTGGTTTGCATTTACTTTGAGCTTATTATCCTCACTGCAAACCACCTTCATAGCTTACTGCCTTCTACACTTTTACAATTGCGTTTCCAAGCTCAGTATTTTCCAAATCGGTGTTTAGACGTAAATCGCTTTTTTCGTACGAACATCGTATTTCAGTTTGCGCTTACATTCTGATTTCCATCACAACTGCAAACTGCCTTCATAGATTCGTTTTAACTTCTTCTTGCCTAATCATAAGTTAAAGTGATTTACGAATCGACTTTTCTACTGAAATCGCTTTTACCGTACGAACGCAGTTTTAAACGTCGAAAGTTTTCCGCTGCACTAATTCACCCCCCCCCCTCTTAGTGCTCTTGATCCTAACAAAACCTAGATTAAATCATAAACACTATCAATTGGTTTCATCATCAAAATCCGAGATTCAATAATCTCCCCCTTTTTTATGATGATAACCAATTAATAATGGAGTTAACCTTAACTCCCCCTATTACTATACCATATTGATAGAACCTTGAATTCAAGCTAAACTCAAGTCATTGCAAATTTTATCATGAATGTTTACAACACGTCATCATTCATAACATGATCATACTTCTCCCCCTTTGTCATCAATAAAAAGGAGAAGTGTAACTTTTAAGTGCTTGGAAATACAAGTTCAAATCATTGCATAATAAATATAATCTCCATTTTTATCATCATGCAAGCTAGCAAAAATTTAACAAGTGCTATATCATATTAGAAGATGTAAGCTACCAAGTTTTAGATATGCAAGTTTTGCTTTTCATTACAATGTTCAAACTAGCAAGTTTTTGAAATGTACAAGATAGCATCATTTTTTTATTTTCTTGAAATGTGTAACTTAGCAAAATTCACAAGATAGCATCATTCTTTCTTCTCTTTTGAGAAGTGTAAGCAAGCAATTTTTCTTTCTAGTAAGTTTTGCTCCCCCTTTGTCAATGTCCAATAGAAGGGAAGAATACAATGTTGTAATTCTTTCCCCTTTACATTAATTTCCAAATCATGACAAAAATAAACAACAAAAATGAATGTCAAAAGATCATATATCATTTTTGACAAGTTTCTTCTTTTTGTAAATAGAAAGAATGATAGGAAACAATCTTGATTCAGAAAGAAAACTCAAGTTTATACTTTAAGAATTCACAAAAGAAAATTCATGATTCATTTGATAAAAAGATTGTTGATTCATACATTTAAACCAACATCACTTCAACTCATCATGCATAATTTCAAAATGTAAAATCATCAAACATGATACAAACATTTATGTTCAAAACTTTCATCGTTACTCCCATGCATGATAGTAAAGCATTCATGATACCAAACATTAAATCAACATTTTTAAGCATTTATCACTTCATGATTGTTGGTACCAAACATTAAATAAACATTTTTATCATTTATTTTCTATTTAGCAATTGGCAAAAAAGACATAGGAGAAATAAATGATATAATATCTTGATTGATGCATAAGAAATCTCTAGTTAGAAATCTCAAAAAATCAAGATAAAGCTCATTCAAATTCAAACCATCAAATCAAAATCATTTTCAAGAGATTCATAAAAAGGATATAGATAGATTTATTAATCTCTCATTTTTAGAAAAATATTAAGAAGAACCATAGAAGTTCAAAAACAAGATCTTGATTCATAGAGAAATATCATGTATCGAGAAATCAAGATGATGATTCATATAAAAATATCACAAGTTATAATCAAGAGAAAAATCATCATTTATCTTCAATTCATTCAACTTGTTAAATCAATAAAGTCACTTTTAAGAGATTCATAGTGGCATAAATAATTTTATTGATCTCTTAGTGAAAAATTGATAAGTCAAAGATAAAGGAAATTTTCAAGAAAAATTCTTTCCTCCTTGCGTTTCAACTTATTGATTGATTTCATACATGTATGTTCTTTTCTTTCAAATCCATGCATCATTCATTAACATAAAAAAAAAAACTTTCAAAAGATCGCAAAGACTATCATGCATAAGTTCGAAATATAAACTCATTAAGCATGCTTTCAAATCATTATTATATTTTCATTAAGACAACAAGCAAGGTTTTGTTGAACATAATGTTGAATGATTCTTAAGGAATTTCTTTAGTTTCTTTTTGTGTGATTGACTTTATATTAGTATGCCCAAATATTTGTTCTTATGTCAAAACCATGCATCAATGTTTAAAACGGAAAGATAAAAAATTATCAAGATCAAAAAGTGTAACACATAATTCCAAAACATATTATTTCAAATCATTACTTCAAGTCCTCATGTACGAAAATCATCAAGCATGATACAAACATTTATTTTCAAAACATTCATCATGATAAGACATACAAGCCAATATAAAGCAAATTCATCAATCATGGTTTCATTGAGCATAAGGCATTTTCAAACAAAATAAAAAATCAACACGAAAATCATCAAGATATTGATTATTGCTTCTTAAAACATACATTGGATTTATCTTAAGTATTAGATTTAAGTCTAGCATTTTTATTCATTTATATAAAACATATAATTTTCATGATTATTTTTAGAATTACTAGAATGATAAGAATGATTCCTAATTTTTGCATTTTCATTACATTATTAAATATGTAATTTTAAGAAAAATAATTATTCTAAACTAAATTAAAAATAATTTATGAAAAGCATTATGTAATTTCAAAGTAACCTAGGGCATTTTGATTACCTTATTGTCGAAAGTCATTAATGCATAGTTTGCTACCTCGCCTTTGTTGATTTTCTCCTCATCTTCGGATGAGCTTGATTCGTCCCAAAGTACTTCCCTATTCATGTGTTCATAGCAAGTAGTTGCATTCTTTTTGTTCTTTAATTTTTGTTTAATGAACTTTTTAAATTTCATAGTGGGGAGTTCAAGTTCACCATCACTTGAGCTTATGCTCGAGTGATCTTCGATTGTTCTTAGTCCAAAATCCTTCCTGTTCTTTGGAAGGTGGTTCTCAAGTTCTTCACGTGCATTGCACACCATTTCATAGGTCATTAGGGACCCGATAAGTCCTTCGATCAAAAAAGTATTCAAATTTTTTTATTCTTAAATAGTCATTATTTTCGAATCTCAATTTTTAGAAAGCGATCGTAAAATCTTGTTAACGAGTTCAAAATAAGAAATGCATTTGCCAATAGCTTTTAAATCATTGATGACATCCATAAAACGGGTGTACATGTCAACAATGGTTTCGCTCGGCTTCATTCGAAATAGTTCAAAATCATGCATTAAAAGATTGACCGTCGAAACTTTTAATCTACTTGTGCCTTCGTGAGTGGTTTCAAGAATGTGCCAAATGTCGAAAGCCGTTTCGCAAGTAGAAACTCGATTAAACTCGTTTTTGTCTAAGGCGCAAAATAGAGCATTCATAGCTCTAGCATTTAAAGAAAAAGTCTTCTTCTCCAAATCATTCCAATGATTCATTGGAAGAGAAGAGCTTGAAAACCGCTTTCGACAATATTCTACAAATTCAAATCCAACGAAAGTAAAAAAACTCTCGTTCGAGTTTTCCTATATGTTTAGTCCGTCCCATTGAACAAGGAAGGATGAATGAGAGAGTGACCCTCTTGAAAGCCAAAATGAGCCATTTCTCTTGGGTGTTAAACTAAATGAGAAATACGAGGTTCTGATACCAATTGTTAGGAAAAGAGTCAGCATTAAGAGGGGGGCGGGGGGGCGGGGAATTAGTGCAGTAGTAAAAATTACGTTGGTTCAAAACTTCGTTGCGATTAAATCCGTTTCCAATAAAAAATCGTTTTGTAAAGGTAATAATTTTGAAAGTGCACAAAAGAGCATAGTGGATGTAAAGCAAGTAAAGTAGTTTGCAGTTAAAGTAAATTGCTGAAGAGAAATACAAACTAGATTTGTATAGTGGTTCGATCGTCATGACCTATATCCACTCTACCGATTCCTCTTCCGTCGAGGCCACCGGCATCCACTTCAGTCTTCCTTCAATAGACGAAGACCAACCACCTTTTACATTCCTCTTCTCCTTTTACACGTCGACCGATCCTTTAGCACAATATCTAATCTTCTAACATGTTCATCCCGGCCCAATGTCTAATTCTTTCTACTTCAATCAATTTGCCTTTTCTGATTGAAGATAGTTCTATATCACTCAAACACACTTTAGATCATAACTTCATCAATTGATTTCATCATCAAAATTCGAGATTCAATAATCTCCCCATTTTTAATGATGACAACCAATTGATGATGAAGTTTAAACTAAACTCTCCCTATCAATATGCCATATTGAAAAAAGCATCATTCAAATAAATGATAAGCTTCTAATCCATGTTAAAATGATTTTAATTATGAATCACATCATATGCAATACATCATATATATATCATCATAATAAAATCATAAGTATTGCATACATAATTTCAACACATCAAAGTATATCATACATGATCATTGTCATAATCTCTCCCCCATTATCATTAACAAAAAGGAGAAAAGTGCAACTTAGCAAGTTTTTAAAAAAAGAATTCATGTTAGACAATTAATAAGTTTTACATTAATTCTTGCTTCTCTTTTAAGAGTCAAGCTAATAATTCTTTACTTATCTTGAGATGTACAAGTTTAGCAATTTTACTTTTCTTTGTGATGTGCAAGCTAGCAAGTTTTTGCTTCTTCTTGAAGTGTGCAAATTAGCAATTCTTTCTCCCTCTTTGTTATTATCAAATAGAAGGGAAGAATACAAAGATGTGATTCATTTCCCTTTATATCAATTTTTAAATCATGACAAAATATATACAACCATAAACACAAAGGAATTATACATAATAAAACTTAAGTTGTAAACATCAAGAAGTCAAGTGACATATCATGGTTTATTTGGTCAAGTCCAAAAGCGAAATGAAAGAATCATATTAAACGATCTTGATTCATATAAAGAAAATCTCAAATTATAATACTGAGAATTCAATATCATGATTTAGATAAAACTTTTTTTTAGTAAATAGTAAAAAGAAACATCAACTGAAGATATTTTGTCACATACGTAGCTTTCTTTACTAGAAATGATAAGTACTATAGTGATTCTAAGCATATTGCTATAAAATACTTGATGATTAGAGAAAGAGTCAAAGAAACAACTAATGTCAATTGTATGATTGAGTTTCACTATATTGATTGTTGATATATTCATTTATGCCATACAACCTAAAATATTTGAAAGATCATAATTTTATGATTATTTTTATGAGCAACCTATAAAAGAAATGATGATACATGTTTGAGTAGATATTGTTAGGATCAAGAACAACACTATGGGTGGGGGGGGTGAATTAGTACAGCGAAAAAATTACATCGATTTGAAAATCTTCGTACGATAAAAACTTATTTCGACAAAAAATATTTATTTGACTTGTATAAGTTTACAAGTGAATAGAGAAGAGGGGATTGGATAGTTTGCTAGAATGCAGAAAGAGAATAAGCAGTAAGGAAAAAACACACTGGAATTTTTAGTGGTATGGTCGTAGTGACCTACATCCACTTCTGATTCCCCGTCCGTTGAGGTCACCAACATACACTAAAGGTCTTCCTTTAATAGACAAATACCAACCACCGCTTTACAACACTTTCTCCTTTTCACGGATTTAAGAGATAACCCTTACAAGTCACTCTTTTACAAGTATTCCCTCACACACCTCCCTTAGGACTAACTCTAAGCATTGAGAGGAGGGAACTCAAAGTTATGGCAGAGTTTACTTAGTTTTTTCCTCAAGAATTCTTGCTCCTTTCCTATTTCCCATGTGGGGTAATTATAGGCCCCAAATGATTTCAAAAATGGGGCAAAAAATTTAAATTTTCAGGTCTTCCGGGAAAAAGCAGTACCATCGCCTACAATAGGTAGTACCACCGCCTGCAGCCTGACATTGGGTGATACCACTGCCTAGTTTGGTGGTACCATTACCTGACACACTATCACTGGGTGATACCTCCGCCCAATCTGATGGTACCACAACTTGACAGCCTCAGAGACCGAGTTTTTTGAGTTTTCCAACTCACAAGTGGTTCCATCACCTATTATGTTGGTACCACCGCCTAACCCAACTTTTGGGTCACTGAATGGGCCTCCCAATGAGCATAATCAGTCTCAATTAAGATACAATTGGCCCTTAATTAAGTTAGCATGATTGTACTAAAAGCTAACTTAATTAACCCCTTAAACTACTTTGATCTTAGACAAATGATTACAAAGCATGAATCCTTTGTTTGGCATGTCATTGGTTTATTCGACGCCGTCCGATCTTTCGACACATTATCCTCTCCTTCCGCATATTGCCCAATCGGCATGTTGACTCCCGCAACTTCCGATCTCCTTAGCATAATGTCCGATACTTTAGCCCGATGCCCGAATTCATGGCATGAAGCCTTCTGCCGACACGATGACCGATCCTCCTACCCGACGTCCAATCTTCTAACATGTTCATGCTAGCCCAATATCTGATTCCTCCTGCTTTAATCAATTTGCTGCTCCTTGTTGAACATAATGTTGAATGATTCTTAAGGAATTTCTTTAGTTTCAATTTGTGTGATTGACTTTATATTAGCATGCCCAAATATTTGTTCTTATGTCAAAACCATGCATCAATATTTAAAACGAAAAGATAAAAAATTATCAAGATCAAAAAGTGTAACACATAATTTCAAATCATATGATTTCAAATCATTACTTCAAGTCCTCATGCACAAAAATCATAAAGCATGATACAAACATTTATTTTCAAAACATTCATCATGATAAGACATACAAGCCAATATAAAGCATATTCATCAATCATAGTTTCATCGAGCATAAGGCATTTTTAAACAAAATAAAAAATCAATACGAAAATCATCAAGATATAGATTATAACTTCTTAAAACATTCATTAGATTTATCTTAAGTATTAGATTTAAATCTAGCATTTTTATTCATTTATCATAAAACATATAATTTTCATGATTATTTTCAGAATTACTAGAATGATAAGAATGATTCCGAATTTTTGTATTTTCATTATATTATTAAACATGTAATTTTAAGAAAAATAATTATTCTAAACTAAATTAAAAATAACTATTGAAAAGCATTATGTAATTTCAAAGTAAACTAGGGCATTTTGATTATCTTATCGTCCAAAGCCATTAATGCATAGTTTGTCATCTCGTCTTTGTTGATTTTCTACTCATTTTCGAATGAGCTCAATTCATCCCAAAGTGCTTCCCTCTTCTTGCGTTCATAGCAAGTAGTTGCATTCTTTTTGTTCTTTAATTTTTGTTTAATGAACTTTTTAAATTTCATAGTGAGGAGTTCAAGTTCACTATCACTTAAGCTTATGCTCGAGTGGTCTTCGATTATTCTTAGTCCGAAATTCTTCCTGTTCTTTGGAAGGTGATTCTCAAGTTTTTCATGTGTATTGCATATCATTTCATAGGTTATTAGGGACCCGATAAGTTCTTCGATTAAAAAAGTATTCAAATTTTTTTATTCTTGAATAGTCGTTATTTTTGAATCCTAATTTTTAGAAAGCGATCGTAAAATCTTGTTAACGAGTTCAAAATTGGAAAAGCATTTTCCAATAGCTTTTAAACCATTGACGACATCCGTAAAATGGGTATACATGTCAACAATGGTTTCACTCGGCTTCATTCGAAATAGTTCAAAATCATGCATTAAAAGATTGACCTTCGAAACTTTTAATCTACTTGTGCCTTCATTAGTGGTTTCAAGAATGTGCCAAATGTCGAAAGCTATTTCACAAGTAGAAACCCGATTAAACTCGCTTTTGTCTAAGGTGCAAAATAGAGCATTCATAGCTCTAGCATTTAAAGAAAAAGTCTTCTTCTCCAAATCATTCCAATGGTTCATTGGAAGAGAAGAGCTTCGAAAACCACTTTCGACAATATTCTACAAATTCAAATCCAACGAAAGTAAAAAAACTCTCATTCGAGTTTTCCTATATGTGTAGTCTGTTCCGTTGAACAAGGGAGGACGAATGAGAGAGTGACTCTCTTGAAAGTCGAAATGAGCCATTTCTCTTAGGTGTTAAACCAAATGAGAAATACGAGGCTCTGATACCAACTATTAGGAAAATAGTCAACACAACAAGAAGGGGGGGGAATTAGTGTAGTAGTAAAAATTACGTTGGTTCAAAACTTCGTTGAGATTAAATCCGTTTCCAACGAAAAATCGTTTCATAAAGGTAATAACTTTGAAAGTAGATGTAAAGCAAGTAAAGTAGTTTGCAGTTAAAGTAAATTGATCAAGAGAAACGCAAACCAAATTTTTATAGTGGTTCGGTCATCATGACCTACATCCACTCCGCCAATTCCTCTTCCTTCAAGGCCACCGGCATCCACTATCAGTCTTCCTTCAATAGGCGAAGACTAACCACCTTTTACACCCCTCTTCTCCTTTTACATGTCAACTAATCCTCTGGCCCGATATCTAATCTTCTAACATGTCCATCCCGGCCCAACGTCTGATTCTTCCTACTTCAATCGATTTGCCTTTTCTAATCGAAGATAGTTCTATGTCACTCAAACGCACTTTAGATCATAACTTCATCAATTGATTTCATCATCAAAATTCGAGATTCAATAATCTCCCCCTTTTGATTATGACAACCAATTGATGATGAAGTTTAAACTAAACTCCCCATATCAATATGCCATATTGAAAGAAAGCATCATTCAAATAAATGATAACCTTCTAATCCATGTTGAAATGATTTTAATCATGAATCGCATCATATGCAATACATCATATATATCATCATAATAAAATCATGAGTATGACATACATAATTTCAACCCATTAAACTATACCATACATGATCATCATCATAACCTCTCCCCCTTTGTCGTTAACAAAAAGGAGAAAAGTTTTTTGAAAAAGAATACAAGTTAGACAATTAATAAGTTTTACATCAATTCTTGCTTCTCTTTTATGAGTCAAGCTAGCAATTCTTTGCTTATCTTGAGATGTATAAGTTTAGCAATTTTGCTTTTCTTTGTGATATGCAAGCTAGCAAATTTTTTTTTCTTCTTGAAGTGTGCAAATTAATAATTCTTTCTCCCCCTTTGTTATTATCAAATAGAATGGAAGAATACAAAGTTGAAATTCATTTTCCTTTATATCAATTTTTAAATCATGACAAAAAATATACAACCATAAACACAAAGGAATTATACATAATGAAACTTAAGTTGTAAACATCAAGAAGTCAAGTGACATATCATGGTTTATTTGGTTAAGTCCAATAGTGAAATAAAAGAATCATAGTAAACGATCTTCATTCATATAAATAAAATCTCAAATTATAATACTGAGAATTCAAGATCATGATTCAGATAAAACTTTTTTTTAGTAAATAGTAAAAAGAAACATGCATTGAAGATATTTTGTGACATACGTAGCTTTATTCACTAGAAATGAAAAGTACCGTAGTGATTCTAAGCATATTGCTATAAAATAATTGATGATTAGAGAAAGAGTCAAAGAAACAACTAATGTCAGTTATATGATTGAGTTTCACTATATTCATTATTGATCTATTTATTTATGCCATACAAACTAAAATATTTGAAAGATCATAATTTTATGATTAGTTTTATGAGCAACCTATAAAAGAAATGATGATACATGTTTGAGTAGATATTGTTAGGATCAAGAACAACACTATGGGGGGGCGGTGAATTAGTATAGCGGAAAAATTACATCAATTTGAAAATATTCATACGATAAACACTGATTTTGATGAAAACTATTTATTTGACTCGTATAAGTTTACAAGTGAATAGAGTAGAGGGGATTGGATAGTTTGCTAGAATGCAGAAAGAGAATAAGCAGTAAGGAAAGAACACACTAGAATTTATAGTGGTATGGTCGTAGTGACCTACATCCACTTCTAATTCCTCGTCCGTTGAGGTCACCGACATACACTGAAGGTCTTCATTTAATAGGAAAATACCAACCACCTCTTTACAGCACTTTCTCCTTTTCATGGGTTTAGGAGATAACCCTTACAAGTCACTCTTTTACAAGTATTCCCTCACACACCTCCCTTAGGACTAACTCTAAGCATTGAGAAGAGGGAACTCAAAGTTTTGATAGAGTTTACTTAGTTTTTTCCTCAAGAATTCTTGCTCCTTTCTTATTGCCCAAGTGGGGTAATTATAGGCCCCAAATGGTTTCAAAAATGGAGCAAAAAATTTAAATTTTCAGGCCTTCCAGGTAAATGCAGTACCATCGTCTACAATAAGCAGTACCACCGCCTGTAGCCTGACATTGGGTGATACCACCGCCTAGTTTGGTGGTACCATTGTCTGACACACTATCACTGGGTGGTACCACCACCCAATCTGATGGTACCAAAACTTGACAGTCTCGGAGATTGAGCTTTTAGAGTTTTCCAACTCACAAGCGATTCCATCGCCTATTCTGTCAGTGCCACCGCCTGACCCAACTTTTGGGTCACTGAATGAGCCTCCCAATGAACCCAATCAGTCTCAATTAAGGTACAATTGGCCTTTAATTAAGTTAGCATGATTACATCAAAAGCTAACTCCATTAGCCCCATAAACTACTTTGATCTTAGACAAATGATTACAAAGAATAAATCCTTTGTCCGGGATGTCATTGGTTCATCCGACGCCATCCGATCTTTCGACACATCGTCCTCTTCTTCGGCATATTGCCCAATCGGCATGTTGACTCCCATAACTTTCGATCTCCTTAGCACAATGTCTGATACTTTAGCCCGATGCCCGAATTCATGACATGAAGCCTTTTGCCGTTACATCGATTAATCCTCTTGCCCGACGTCCAATCTTCTAACTTGTTCATGCTAGCCCAATGTCTGATTCCTCCTGTTTTAATCAATTTGCCTCTCCTTGATCGAAGCTAGTTTTACGTCACTCAAAACACATACTAGATTTTAAACTGATCAACTGATTTCATCATCAAAATTTGAGATTCAATATATATTATAATTGATATTCTTATTTATATAATTAAAGTTAATTGAATGTGAATAATAAGATTATCTCGTTAAAATAAACTAATAGTGTTGTAATACATAAAAAGAAGTATAACATTGATGATATATAATCGTTATGACAATATTTAGTAGTTAAACTTAATATAGTATTATTATATTAATTAATTTTTTTAGCTTGTTTTTAAATTCATGCATATACATATATATTTTTTAAATTTTAGAATTCAATTGAGTAAAATTATTTAAACCCAAATTTAAATAACATTGATAAAGTTGATACTTATATAGTTATTCAAAATAATATTTTTAGTTAATTTTGTCACAAGATTTTGAAAGATAAATTATACTTTGGATCAAACTAGATTTTAATTAAAATTAAAAATCATAGAATAAATTATATTACAATATGATTTCAAATTAATTGTGTGAGTACAAGGATAAATAAAAATATATAATTTATTATCTGTCTAGTCTATTGTCTTGTTGTCTAGAACTATTTTCAAAGCTATCTTCCAACAGAATAGTCTCATAAATGTCAATTTGATAAAATGAGAAAAAGTCAGAAAAACATAAACTGCATCATCCTGTTTGCTTAAGTTGAAAAATAACATACGAGTGAATCAATATTTTTTTGGTGACCATTATTTATCAATCAAAATTGAAGCAAGCGGCTTTTTTATAGAGACACTTGGGAGATGCTAAGCATCACATAATAATGTCGAAGAGGGTGGGGGTTGAGGAAGATTAGCAAGAGACAAATTTAATGATATGAACATTTACAACGCTGGTAAGATTGAAAAGAAAAGACCTCTCCACAGATTTTTTTACGCGATCACAAATTTGGGGCGGTTCAGATGAACTGTAGCCGTTGTTCTAATCATTTCCTGGAGTCGTTCATTACCGATATCCAGGTAGACTTCCTTGAGACTGTGGAGATGTTGCATCCCTGAGATGCTTTGGTCACCGAAGTGGCCGATTAATTTCAACCACTCGAGATTTGGCAGTGCTCCTTCTCGGAAACTCACGTCCACGGATTCCATGTGCAATAACTTCAAGCCTTTAAATCCATTATGGTCGAAGACTAGTTGTTCGTCGCATTCATCGAGTGAATTATATCCAAGTACTAGTTGGGCAAGTGCGGGGAGATTTTTCAAGACTCGGACAGCATCTCGCATTAGGAACGTGAACCGTAGTGTTATCTTGACAATCCTGTTTAGCGATGCGACCCAAACCGGCAAAGTTTGGAGAAAGCCCACGAGCTGTATGTCATGGAGGAGCAAGGGCGGTCTATGGAGGTTGTTTAGAATCTGACCCAGGCCATTGCCATTGTCAAGAATGGTTAAGGAACGAAGGCAACTGTCGAGCTTCGAAAGCAAGTCGACGAAGTGCTCCTTTCGTCGGGTGTATTCAGGACCGATATGTACTACCCTTCGTACGTATCTTACGGTAACATCGATGCTTAGCTTCTGAAGCTGGGTTAGCTTGCCTATCTGCCGCAGCACAATCGAGTTGGTAACAGTTATTAGTCCCAACTTTCGCAGCCCTTTCATCTTCCCGACTCCTCTCGGCATCCTCAAACTCTCATAGGACCAACTGCCGGAAAACTCGACTCTGTTAGCTTCAAAATGGAATTTGGTGCCCGCCAGAAGATAGGCCAACTTCTTGAGTTTGACAGCCGCACCGGGGAACTTCTTGATGCCTGTTCCTCTGATGTCCAGAGTCTGCAGGTTCGGCAGGTCTCCGATCGAATCTGGAAGCTTCTCTACAGAAGAGTTTCTCAGAGATAGGAAGCTCAAAAGAAACAACTGGGAGATGTTCTTGAGGTGATTGTGACGGAGACCCTTGCATCCTTGCAAGTCCAACACCCTCAGTAGTCTCATCCTTCCATAGTTGTGGAATGGTATGCCGTCACCAAACACGGTGAGCGACCGGACGTGGGATACGCGGACACCATGTATTTGGGTGATCATGCCATGGAGTGACAACCGCCTAATCTTACCATGTAGCATCGGCGTGGAATGCTCGTGAAGGACCGTAACGAAGTTCTCCTCGGAAGTTATGGAGTCGATTACCTCCAGCATGATGTCATGGACTCGACAAGTTTTCACCTTCCCGTCACCGGTGATCTTTGATGGCTGGATTAACCTGCGGCTGATCAACTCGATAAAGTAGCCCTCCGCAGCCTCCTCGGCGGACATGCCACGGCTTCCACTCACGAGACCTTCAGCCACCCATCTTCTCACCAAACGCTTCCGTTCAACGTCATAATCTTTGGGAAAAACAGTGAGGTACAAGAAGCAGGGCCTGAGATGATGAGGCAAATCGATGTAACATAGAAGCAGCATACGTTTTATTTTCTCCGGAATGATATTGGTCTTCAAACGGAAAGGAAGATGGTTTTGCAAGTTTTGCCAGTCCACCGGCGTCATATCAGGCTTAGCAGCTATAAGACCAGCTACAGTGACAATGGACAATGGAATTCCACTACATTTTTTCACCATATCTTCCGTAAGATTTTCCATACCTCGAGGACAAGTAGCGATGGGGCCAGGAAATGCTCTTTTGCAGAACAGCTTGTTTGACAGCTTAGGCGTGAGGGGTGAGATGTTATAGATGAAACAATGGGAAGGAGAGCCACAGGCGTTTGGCACCGCCTCATTGCGGGTTGTCACGATGATCCAACTACCGTTAGTACTGGAAGGTAATGCAGACTTGATATGATCCCATGCATGGACAGTCCACATGTCATCAAGAACAATCACATACCTCTTGTCCTTTAGATAATCCACCATCGCCGTCACCAGTTGCGTCTCTCCCATCTTGTCCAGATGTTGCTCCAGAACTCGCTCCATTTTCGTTCCCGGATTCATGGGATCAACCCCCAAGATATCTAGGATCTGCTGACCCCTGGAGGAGAATTGTCGAATCATGTTTCGGAGAAGTGGCTCGATCTTGAAACATCGTGGCATCTCAATCCATGCGCGGGCTTGGAAGTAGCCGCCGGTGACGGCCGAGCTTTGATATACCATCTTTGCCAGAGTCGTCTTGCCCAATCCACCAATGCCGACGATAGAAATTACCTTGAGTTGGGGATCGTTCTCCTCCATTAGCCGCCCAACAATCTCACGCTTGTAATGATCCATGCCCATGGGTCCAACTTCCTTCACAAAAGAAGCACAACGTCGAAGAAGGCCAGAAGAGCTGGAGGCAGTACTTGAGCTGAAACTTCTTGCGCCTCCCGGAGAAGGGCCAATTCCGAGGGCGTAGCGTGCACGCCTCTCGCTCACATCGCGAGCGCGGAGCTTTAGCTTGCGCAGGACAGTTGCGATAGAGTGACGTGCTTCGAGTGTCCTCAGCAGGCGAACAGTACGGAGGAGCACGCCTGCCAGTGGATGCTGGTGGCGAGGCCTCCGGAGACGATGTCGGAACACGTCAACGCAATCCTCGGCATCGTAAGCCAAATCTCTAACTTGATCCATCCATGTTTTCACTTGCTTGTTATGATCCAACGAGGAAGACAGGACGGCCAGGAAGGAGTCCATGCTCTTGAGCTCTTCCATTATGTACTGTATGTCATCTTCGACGCCTGCAAGCAATCCTGCTTCTTCTGCCAGGATGTTTCCTAGCTTCCCTAAGAGGGACGTAGTGACGCCCTCCGCGAACCCCATAGCAAAGGCTTCCATCCGATCGATCTTTACTCGGTGTTAGGAAAATGGTGGACAAAGTGTTTAAGCAGAATGTGTGTTGTACCGGCTGATTTAAAGCAGTTGGCGGAGGGCCGGGATGCAGATGGGGTTTTCCTTCACCTAACACTTGTTTTCTTAATCAAATAGTTGTGGAAGTGTGAAGTCATCCAATACATTGGATCATCTGATGCACGCTGGTTTAATATATGTTTCTCTTTCTTTTATCTGTCATTCGAACTGAAAGGAAAACAAGCAAATATACTTGAATGACTAATTTTTCTATCCTATTAATGTTTTAGAAGACATGATGTCGCTATACCATTACAATCGAACCACCATGCCACATCGAGAGATTTAATTTAATTTGGAAAGTCTTCATAATGGATGAACAATCATTGATTTCACACTAGTATGTCTGGTAATTAATTGGGGAAACTTGGTGCACTAGAATACAGCAAGTTTAGCCATTTCAATTAGATGGTTACATTTAGAAAAAAAAACTGGAAGAAAAGTCTCACAGACAACTGTTCCTGAAAGGTTGTTTTGTGCCCAACTCTTTCTGGATTTTCGTTAAACTGATTTAGTCGATTTAGTCATTTGAATTAGATAGATATAATGAATAAAATAATTCAACCATGCATGTCTTTTATATGATATTTGAGTTATACGAGTTGGGTGGTCATGTCTTTATCTATCATCTTAGAAATTGTCACTGGATATTTCAAAAACATGATGATCTGCTTGAATAGTCGATTTAGTCATTTGAATTAGATTGATAGAATGAACAAATAATTCAATCATGTATGTCTTTATATGATATTCAAGTTATACAAGTTGGATGTCATGTCTTTATCTATCATCTTAGAAATTGTGTTACTCGATATTTCAATAACATGATGATCTGTCTGAATAGTTGCATTGGTAGAATATTATGAGATAATATTTTACCTGACAAAAATTGAAATATCTATACTTATTTCCTCAATATTAAGATATAGAAGGGGAAAAATATTTTTTAAATCTTAATTTATTTATTATTGAGAGTTGACACGTACAAAAGAAGCCTCTTTTTTCAGTGTTTTAAACTTCTCTTCCCCTTAAAATCATGAAACTTAAATAAAAATAACCTAAACTCGTAGTCTTATATAATCTCCTCAATGAAAAATATAATTATCTAATCACTTTCTCAGTTCAAAAATAGAAAAAGAAGATCTTTGCCGCAACGATGATGCAGCAGTGGTCCGACTAAATTTTTTTTGCCCTCATTAATCTTTTGTGTTGGATAATATTTGTAGTTAAATGAATTAATCAGTCAGTTTTTATTACATTTAGAAATCAAATTTTTCTATACTTTCTATCCCTCCTCCTTGCATTGGCAATTCTAATCGATGCACGTCTTCTTCTAATCATTTTCTTTGGAATCATTTTAAATGATTTCTATCATTTTATCTTTCAGAGAAATTATACTTAATCGCCTAATCAGATCGTTTGGTTTGCTATAGGTCATAGAATTCTACGAAAGTGTTCATCTCCTATTGTAGCTGTATTTTCAACTTAATCAAGGCGGAGGCTCCTTGCAGTAATCTTTCTAGTGTAAAGGCCACATAAAGTGTCATGTACATTAGTTTCAAGTTAATATATTGCGTTACTGTAGCGATGAGAATACTCGAATATGTATATGCCATGTGACCTTGCTGCTACAAGTTAATTTATTGCGTTTCTTTGTGGAAACTATATGCACGAAGTGATGTTTCAGCTGTCAGATAGAGACAGGCAAGCCAAGTTGCATCCTCATCAATCCGGTCGCAAGACTAGTGCAAGTCTCCGAAGAAGGGACCACCGAACCAAAATTAACAGCTATCAAGGCGGAGGCTCCTTGCAGTAATCTTTCTAGTGTAAAGGCCACATAAGGTGTCATGTATATTAGTTTCAAGTTAATATATTGCGTTACTGTAGCGATGAGAATACTCGAATATGTATATGCCATGTGACCTTGCTGCTACAAGTTAATTTATTGCGTTTCTTTGTGGAAACTATATGCACGAAGTGATGTTTCAGCTGTCAGATAGAGACAGGCAAGCCAAGTTGCATCCTCATCAATCCGGTCGCAAGACTTGTGCAAGTCTCCGAAGAAGGGACCACCGAACCAAAATTAACAGCTATCAAGTCAATAACGTTAGGAAGACTTGACTTGGAAGCATACGAAATGCCAAGCCATCAACCATTGACAACGATCGATTTATCAGAAGCAGCTGCGAAGCATCCCCCTCCCACAGTGCAGGATGCCTCTTTGTAACATTCCGACTAATCTTTAATCTTATATCGAAAAGAGTAAAATTAAAATTATCTTATAAAAATTTAATGAATGTATAGTTATTAATTTTAAATTAAATAGTTTAATTAGTAGCTTAGGTCAAATAAAATTGATAGATCAATTAGTTTGTTAAACTCTAATCGTCACATTTGATATCAGAACCAATATAATATTTGATCACGATAAGAGGGTTCGAATAAGAAAAAACTTTTCATGGATGGAGTCAAGTATTATCACGATATGAAATCATCAGTAGGTACACTTCACATGTACCATGCAAGGATTTGATTTGAGTTATGTTGGGCTCGACAAGAGTGTCAAACCCTTGAGTATATTATTATTGATTTCAGCTTAAGTATTTTGACTAATGGTTTGGATCAAAGAAATTAGATGGACTAATTATCTATTAAATCTTAATCATAACATTTGATATCAGAACTGACATAGTATTTAGATGTAATGAATAAACTCGAGTAGATAACGACTATATGTAAATGGAGTCAAGACTCATCATAACATGGATTGGACTATGTGTGACATGCATACTTATGTATGTTATGTTAGGATTTGATGAAGATATCGAGCTTTTGAGTATAGAAAACTATAATACCCTATTAATCCTATATTAAAAATTGATAAAACTAAGATTGACATATAAGAGTATGATAAGTATACTATTATTAATTTTAGTTTAAGTATACTACTAATGACTTGAGCCAAATAAAATAAATGGGCTAGTTAGCCCATCATATTTAATAAATGTTGAGTGAGAAAAATTATAATTTTTTAAATATATTTGAAAATGAATAAGGTTAGGATTGATTATATTTCAACATCAATTTCGATATAAATATTTTGGCAGCTCGAGTCGTGACACTCTCTCTTCGCTTAAACATAGGTTCTAAAACTAACATTTATCATCCATGGAAATGTGTAAGATCATCATCGGAAAGTTGGACTTTCCGTGGTGCCATGTACAAGAGGTAGATTTTACAATCTTCAATTTATTCTTAGGTGTAATATCTTTAACCATCTTTGTCATGCTTCTGTAAAAGAGAATGCCATTGGTCACATGCGTGATCATCAGCTTTCTCTTGTGAATCTTGCTTTTGCAGTACTATTTTGTTTTTTTTTCAAGTACGAGGTTTCATCAACATTAAGTATTACTGTTTTAAATAATTTAAATATTAGATTGTTAACTTTCCTAGGAAGTAGTATCCATAATATTATGATATTCTTTATGGTCCATAATATTATTGTTAGGATTATTTTGATATTAAGAGGAGGATGAATTAGTGTTGATAAAAATATTAGTTTTAAAAATATTCGTTCGACAAAAATGATAATGAAAACGTATTTGGCTTATAGTAAGTAAACTAAGCAATTAATTCAGAATATAATAGCAATAAAATACAGAAAAAAAATGTAAATTAATTTATAGTGGTTCAATCGTTGTGACCTATGTTTACTCCCGATTCCTCTTCCGTCGAGGTCATCGGCTTCCATTAATGATTTTCTTTCAATGAGTAAAAGATCAACTATCCTTTTGCAACTCTTTTCTTTTTTTGACAAGCTCATGAGACGACCTTTACCAGCCTCACACATCTTTTAGATTAAGCTCGAAATTCAAAGAGGAGGAGGACACTTAGCACTTTTTCAACTCAGAATAACAACCCCTTTCTACTCTTTTTTCTTATTACTTTAAGCAGGAATAGCTGGGATATTTATAGACCCAAAATGGATTCAAATTTGGAGCCAAGAAAGGTCTTATCCCGAGTTTTCCAGGTACTGACCGTACCGTCGCCAGTATTGGATGGTACCATCGCTTGCCAGATTGATAGTTGGTGGTACCACCACCTGTCAATCTGACACTAGGTGATATCACTACTCAGTCTGACACTGACACTGGGTGGTACCACTGCCTAATCTAGCGGTATGATCGCTTGACACAGTTTAGAGATTGTGTCTGGATGGTACCACCACTTAGATAACTTGGGAGGTCAAGCCTCAAGCGGTGCCATCGCTAGCCCTAATAGTGCCATTGCTTGGGCCAGCTAAAGGTAATTGAATAAGCCTTCTACTTGGCCCAGAATAGCCCCAACTCAAGCTCTATGAGTCCTTAATTGAGTTGGCATGGTTACACCCCAAAACTGACTCAATTAGACTCTAAACTTCAACCAAGACTTAATTACAATCATGAAGCCTACGTTGTCCAATATATCATTGGTGTTAGGATTAAGAGCAGCAGTAAGAGGGGGGAGGGGCGGGTGAATTAGTGCAGTAGAAAAATTATCGGTTTAAAAAATCTTCGTTTCGATTAAACCCGATTCTAATGAAAATTGTTTCGTAAAGATATTGACTTAAAAGCATATGAGAGTGTAGAGAAAGCAATAAGAAGGTAAAACAGTTTGCAATTAAGGTAAATTGTTCAAAACAAAATGCATACCAGAATTTAGAGTGGTTTGGTCGTTGTGACCTACATTCACTTCGGATTCCTCCTCCGTTGAGATCATCGAGGTCCACTAATGTTGGGTCCAGCCATATGTAGGCTTGGACAATTGGGCCTATTGAGCCCAAATCAACAAATCAAAGAAATCAAAAGAGAAAGGGAAAAATTGAGTAAGAGGGCAGTGTGCACAGTGAGCGTGCAGCGTGCACAGGGAGCGTGCAGAGTAAAGAGGAGAGAGAAATAGAGAGAGAAAGTTAGGTTTCTGAGTTTTCTGTTTGACGATCGGTGGCCAAACGTTGTCAGTTTCAGCCCAAATTTTATGTGGAGAATCCTTGCAGCAAACTCTACAATCCTAACGGTGTTGATCTACAGTTTACCCTCTCTAAGGTACTTTCCTACGATATTCACTCCGTGAGATCTAGAATACTCTTTTGAGGAGATCCATCCTATGTGACGAAGATATGTTATTCTTGAGCCAAGATCTATGATCTTGATGTTATTCTGATCCTCTAGTTATTCTAGAGAAGACCTACTATAAACCTGTTATCAGTATTATTGATAGTGGAAGTTTGAGGTGGACTACGGTCCCGTGGTTTTTCCCACATTGGGTTTTCCACGTTAAAAAGATTTGGTCTCACTGTGTGATTGATTTATTGCTCTATTGTTTATGCTGTGCTGATTGATTTAGCATTTTGATATCAAGTTGGTATTTTGATGAGGAACCTATTTTGATACACAAAGAGGGAAAAGAATTATTCCGCATTAATAGGTTTCTTCCCAACAAGTGGTATCAGAGCATCAGGTTGTTTGGTGCTAGTTTTTTTTGTGTGATTGAAATGGAGTCAGATGGTATGATTAAATTGAACTCATCAAATTATTCCACTTGGAGGCGTCTGATGGAAGATTTGCTCTATTGCAAAGATTTATATAAGCCTATCAAGGTTAAAGATAAACCTTCTACTATGGACGATGAAGAATGGGAAGTTCAACATAGAAAAGCTATTGCCTATATTAGAAGATGGATGGATATAAACTTGCATGAGCATATTTCAGATGAAATCAGAGCTGATGTTGTTTGGCAAAGGTTAGAAAATCTCTTTGCGAAAAAGATAGTGGGAAATAGAATTTCTCTCCTCAGAAGGCTTGTAAATTTGAAATATAAAGACGGTGGCAACATTGTTGAGCACATAAGCCTATTTCAGAGTATTGCAAACAAGTTGGTTGCTATGAAAATGAATATAGATGATGAGATGCAGGGATTATTACTTCTCAGCTCTTTACCAGAAAGTTGGGAAACGTATGTTGTGACTATTTGTAACTCCACGCCAGAGGGGACTCTAACCATAGATATGGTTAAAGACAGTTTGCTAAATGAAGATGCCAGAAGGAAAGAATAGGGTGAATCTTCTTCTGGTGCATTTGTTACTGAAAAACAAGAAAGACGTGGAAGAAGTCATAGTAGAAATCCACATGGTTATAGAGGAAGATCTAAGTCTAGAAGAGATATCAAATGTTTTTACTGTAATAGGTCAGGTCACATGAAGAAAGAGTGTAGGTTTTGGAAGCGAGAATAGAATGAAATGAAGAAAAATGAGAAAGAGACCAATACAATTGCTGCTGAAGGTAATATCACTATTGTCTGTGATGAAGGTTGTGTTAGCCTTGTAGCTCAGGACAGTAATTGGGTAATTGACTCTGGTGCTTCATTTCATATTACTTCTCATGGTGATTTCTTTAGATCTTATAGTGCTGGTGATTTTGGTAATGTCAGAATAGGAAACAATGGTACATTTAAGATCGTGGGTATTGGAGATATTTGCTTGGAGACCAGTATTGGGAGCAAATTGATACTCAAAGATGTAAGGCATGTTCCAGATATTCGTCTTAACTTGATATCTACAGGTAGACTTGATGATGAGGGCTTTGCACATTATTTTGGTGAAAGTAAATGGAAACTCACTAAAGGTTCTCTAATTGTGGCAAAAGGAAAGAAGATTAACTCTTTTTATGTCATGGAAGCTAAGCTACACAAAGGAGAGATTAATGCAATTCGAAAAGGTGAAAGTATAGATCTTTGGCATAAGAGGCTTGGACATATCAGTGAGAAGGGACTTCAAACTCTTGCTAGAAAGCAGTTCTTACCAGAGTTGCAAGGTACATCTCTTAAATCTTGTGATCATTGCTTAGCTAGAAAAACACATAGAGTTGCATTTCAGACATATCCATCATCTAGAAGATATGATGTTATTGATTTAGTTCATACTGATGTTTGTACTATGCAAACTAGAACTCTTGGAGGTGCTCTTTATTTTGTTACTTTTATTGATGACCATTCTAGAAAAATATGGGCTTTTGCTTTGAAATCTAAAGACCAAGTACTCGATGCTTTCAAGGAGTTTCATGTCAATGTTGAAAGAGAAACTGGCAGAAAACTAAAGTGTATTCAATCAGATAATGGTGGCGAGTACAGGGGTCCTTTTGAGAATTATTGCAGGTTCCATGGTATCAAGCTTGAGAAAACAATTCCTAAAACTCCTCAGCAGAACGGTGTGGCAGAAAGGATGAACAGAACCATTGAAGAAAGGATTAGGTGTATGCTTTCCCACGCCAAGTTACCAAAGTCATTTTGGGGGGAGGCTATGAGAACTACAGTTGACCTGATAAATCTTTCTCCATCAGTTCCTCTGCAAGGTGATGTTCCAGAGAGAGTATGGAGAGGAAAAGATATATCTTATAATCATTTGAGAGTCTTTGGGTGTAAAGCATTTGTTCATATTCTCAAAGATGAGAGGTCCAAGCTTGATAATAAGGCAAAAGCATGTATCTTCTTGGGATATGGTCATGAAGAGTTTGGGTACAGATTATGGGATCCAGTGAACAAGAAGATTATTAGAAGCAGAGATGTTGTGTTTCTTGAAGACCAATTGTTTGATGATGGTGATAATGTTGAGAAGTCAGAAACCTCTGTTTATATTCCTTGGAGTTTGGGTCCAGTTCCTTCACCTGTAGTTCATGATGATCATGGGGGAGATGAACAAGAAGATTGTGGTGATAATACTAGTGATGATACACCTACAGTTGATGATGCTGAACCAACTGGACAGGCACCTCCACCACCAGTTGAGATTCCATTGAGAAGATCCACTAGAGAGCGACAACCCTCTACCAGATATCCTCCACATGAGTATGTTATGCTTACTAACGGGGGAGAGCCAGAAACTTACCAAGAAGCTATTCTACATGAGAATAAGAGTGAGTGGGTTAAAGCCATGCAAGAAGATATGAGATCCTTGCTTGAGAACCACACCTATGACTTGGTAAAGCTGCCGAAAGAGAAGAAATCTCTCAAGAATAAGTGGGTTTGTAAATTGAAGACTGAAAATAATAGCTCACAACAAAGATACAAGGCATGACTAGTTGTGAAAGGATTCAGTCAGAAGAAAGGTATTGACTTTGAAGAAATATTTTCTCCGGTTGTGAAAATGTCCTCTATTCGAGTTGTTCTTAGTTTGGCTGCCCGCTTGAATTTAGAAGTTGAGCAACTTGATGTAAAAACAGCATTTCTTCATGGTGACTTAGAAGAAGAAATTTACATGGAGCAACCAGAAGGTTTCAAAGTCAAGGGAAAAGAAAATCTAGTATGTAAGCTTAGGAAAAGCTTATATGGACTCAAACAGGCACCTAGACAGTGGTACAAGAAGTTTGATTCCTTTATGATGAGCCAAGGGTATGATAGAACCACATCTGATCATTGTGTGTTTATGAAGAAATTTTCAGATGATGATTTTATTATTTTACTGCTATATGTTGATGATATGTTGATTGTTGGCCATGATGTTGGAAAAATTGAAAAGCTTAAAAGAGAGCTAAGTAAGTCTTTTGCCATGAAAGACTTAGGATCGGTGAGACAAATACTTGGCATGAAGATTCTTCGTGATAGGAAGAAAAGAAAGATTTGGCTATCTCAGGAGACTTACATTGAAAAGGTTCTTGAAAGATTCAATATGAGTAAAGCCAAAGCAGTTTGTTCTCCTTTTGCAAGTCATTTCAAGCCGAGTTCAAAACAATGTCCTACAAGTGAGAAAGAAAAAGAAGAAATATCCAGAGTGCCTTACTTATCTGCAGTAGGCAGTTTGATGTATGCTATGGTTTGTACTAGGCTAGATATAGCTCATGCAGTTGGAGTTGTTAGCCGATTTCTCTCAAATCCTGGAAAGGAACATTGGGCAGCAGTGAAATGGATATTAAGATATCTAAGAGGTACTTCCAGGTTGTGTTTATGTTTTGGCAGTGATGAACCTGTGTTAGAAGGCTACACAGATGCAGACATGGCAGGTGATATTGATTCCAGGAAGTCCACTTCAGGATTCTTGATGACATTTGCAGGAGGAGCAGTCTCTTGGCAGTCTAAGTTACAGAAGTGTGTTGCTCTATCAACCACAGAAGCAGAATACATAACAGTTACTGAAGCCTGTAAGGAAACTTTATGGATGAAAAAGTTTTTACAGGAATTGGGCTTGAAACAGGAAGTATATACTGTTTACTGTGATAGTCAGAGCGTCATTCACCTCTCCAAGAATTCAACATATCATTCTAGATCCAAGCATATTGATGTGAGATATCATTGGATTCGTGATGTGCTTGAGATGAAAGAATTACAGTTGGAAAAGGTGCATACCAATGAGAATGGTTCAGATATGTTTACAAAGTCTTTGTCTAAGGAGAAGCTTGAAGCATGTAGGCGAAGAGCGGGCTTGGTACAGCCCACCATATGAGCTGGAGGGGGAGAATTGTTGGGTCCAGCCCATATGTGGGCTTGGACAATTGGGCCTATTGAGCCCAAATCAACAAATCAAAGAAATCAAGAGAGAAAGGGAAAAATTGAGTGAGAGGGCAGTGTGCACAGTGAGCGTGCAGCGTGCGGCGTGCAGAGAAAAGAGGAGAGAGAAATAGAGAGAGAAAGTTAGGTTTCTGAGTTTTCTGTTTGACGATCGGTGGCCAAACGTTGTTAGTTTCGGCCCAAATTTTATGTGGAGAATCCTTGCAGCAAACTCTACAATCCTAACGGTGTTGATATGCAGTTTACCCTCTCTAAGGTACTTTCCTACGATATCCACTCCGTGAGACCTAGAATTCTCTTTTGAGGAGATCCATCCTATGTGACGAAGATATGCTATTCTTGAGCCAAGATCTATGATCTTGATATTATTCTGATCCTCTAGTTATTCTAGAGAAGACCTACTGTAAACCTGTTATCAGTATTATTGATAGTGGAAGTTTGAGGTGGACTACGGTCCCGTGGTTTTTCCCACATTGGGTTTTGCACGTTAAAAAGATTTGGTCTCACTGTGTGATTGATTTATTGCTCTATTATTTATGCTGTGCTGATTGATTTAGCATTTTGATATCAAGTTGGTATTTTGATGAGGAACCTATTTTGATACACAAAGAGGGAAAAGAATTATTCCACATTAACAGGTTTCTTCCCAACAAATGGCCTTCCTTCAAAGGCGAAGACCAACCACCATTTACAGCTCTTTCTCCTTTTACTAGGTTTAGGAGATAACCCTTACATGCCTCACTTCTCTTTCTTGAATATTTACAAAGCTAAGGGAGGGAGGGGAGGACTCTTCTCACTTTTACAACACTTTAACACCTCAAGAATTCAAGATTATATTAATACTTTCATGCCCTTTCATGTAGAAAAGGATAGGATATTTATAGGTCCCAATGACTTTAGAATTTGAGCAAAAAAGTATCACATCCCAAGATTTCTGGGTATTGGCGGTACCACTACTTGACACCTAACACTGGGTGGTACCCACCTAGTCTAGGCGGTACGATCACTTGATAGAGCTCGAAAACTAAGCTTTGGCGGTACCATCGCCTAATAGGGGCAGTACCACCGTTGGTAGCATTAATTGTCGATGGTACCATCACCTAGAACACCTAAGAGACTGAGTCCCAAGCAGTGCCACCGTCGATCCTGGTAGTGCCATCGCCGATCGTGGTTTTAAGTGCTGAATGGTTTATTCAATTCGGCCCAATTCAGCCCTATTAAGGGCCCAATTAGCTTCTGACTGAGTTAGTGGAATTACTTCCTGATCCTAACTCAACTAATGTTCTAACTATGATTAAGGCAAGAAATTAGTCCGATATGTCGAATTTTCTTTCGGTGAACCTCCGACGAACTTCTCGGCGAACCTCCAATGAACTTCTCGACGAGTCTTCCGACGAGCTTCCGGCGAACTCTTGACGAACTCTTGGCGATCATCCAACAAACTCTCGGCGATCTTCCGACGAGTTCTCGACGAGCTCCCGATGTACTTCCGATACATCGTCCGAATCATCGACTCCGGCCCGCATCTGCTTTATGCCTTACCGCTATCATAGTTAATCCTGCACACTTATCTCAATACATATATTAGGTCAAATAATTTACTAATTGATTTCATCATCAAAATCTGATATTCAATAATCTCTCTCTTTTTTATGATGACAACCAATTGGTGAAGGAGTTAACCTTAACTTCCCCTATCTATATGTCATACTTTGAGAAAAGACACTCTTGAATTTAAGACCTTTGAATTTAAGCATCAAATTGATAAATTATATTCATGCATAACATGATATTTATCATGATTCACCAAATCAAAATATGATACCACGTATCAATTTTCAAATTTCAAAAGATGATACGAATGTGGAATCTAGCAAGATGACAATTCATCATGGTGTCAATTGTAAATAGCAAGTTAAGCTCTTGATTACTTACCATAATATTTGATATGAATCAAGCATGATAAAGTGTTTACAAGTAATCATGCCACAATACATTGAGATATTAAATGAATGATTTTATCATTTCATGCATGATAAAGTAGCCTTACAATGCATGAAACATCATCATTATACTGCATGGTAACATTCAAAAGTTAAGAATATGATATTACATCATAGTATGGTAATAATAAAATTTCACAACATCAAAAGTTCTTGATATTTAAGAGATCACAATCATTTAAAGAGATCCAACATCATCACAACATCACAACATCAAAGTGAACATAATAGCAAAGTGAACATTACAACATTCATAGAGATCAACTTCTCCCCCTTTGTCATTAGAAAAAGACATATATTAGCTATTCAGGTGGAGGTAAGTCAAAATGACTAAACAAAGTATTAAGGTGTTGATGAATCTGCTGCAACTCAGTTAAAATTTGATCTTGATGTTGTTCAAATTGGTCTATTCGAGTCCGTATGTCATCGGTAGATGAAGAGGGTGCTTGCTCTGCTAAAGTGTTAGGACTCTAGCTAGGAGAGTCCTAATTGAGAGGGACATTCATGTAAAACCTACCTAAGCCGACCCCTATTAAAGAGGTGAAGAGGCCGGCTAGGGTTAGGAGATTGTTTCTTAGAGATAAATTAGGAGTTGTAAAGAAATAGAGTCTTGATTAGAAGTCTATTAGGAGTTGGTTAGAAGAAGGAGTCTTGAGTAGGAGTCTTGAGTAGGAGTCCTATTAGGAGTTAGGGTTTAGAAACCCTATAAATAGCCATGTATTCCTCCTCTTTTCACAAGCAATAAATGAATCTTTTCTGCAGCCTTTGAGCAGCAACTTGGAGGGAGGAACCCCTATAGAGTTCCAAGGAGGCCGATCCCCTAAAGAGATCAACCCCAAGTTTAGAATCGGCAAGGGTTCTATCACCTGGTATCAGAGCAGCGTTCTTGGCATCTCGCTGCCCTTCCATAGCCATCCATCAACCCTCCACAACTGCCCAAAGTAATTCCCACAATTGCTTAAGAGATCGTTGTCAAATTCCACCGTCATCTCCACCACCACGGATCATCCTTTGATCTCCCCGTGAATTGCAACAGGTTCTGGTTTTCTACCTTACTGCTGCTGCAATTTAGTTATCCTTATTTGAAAATCCCCAAAAAATTATTCCTATATTGCTGCATATACTTTTCGTCATAAAGTTTTCATCTCTACGACGAAAGATACATTGCAGAATTCCAACCGTATAGCACCGTCTATTTGATCTTGCTACTGTGTTTTTTCTATCCAAATCTCTACGAAATATTTATGACATCTTTGACATTTCCTAATAGCAGATTCCCTTTGGTTTCATAAAAAAATTCTCAATATAAACCCCTGATCTTTTACGTCTAATCTGCTATACTTAAAATTCTGTGCTGCAGAAAATTTCAGCCGCATATTGTTGCCTTAACCCATCTATTTGTAATCTTTTTTGAATGAAATTTCTTATACACATCATAGATCATCTTGGCTTCCATCTAAGATTGATCTATAAAGAAATTCATCTCTAAAAATGATTTTGTGTTGCTGCAAATTTTCGTCGTAACCTGCTGGAATTTCTCGACGAGAATTCTGCTATCGCAACTTGCACCAATTTCCTTGCTGTTATACTGCCGAAATTTTCTTGATTAAATTAGATATCCTTGCTGTCATATAAATTGTGATTTTGCTATCAATTCCCTCCTCAATTCTCTCACGTTTTTGGTGGGAATTACGTCGAGAAACCGTTGTTTCTTCGACGACAATTCTACTCTTACAAGACAGCACATACTTGCTGCAACTTCCATTGATTTCTACCAAACCTTTGCTATCATCTACCACAGATCCAAAACTTTTATCTACAGCCCTAAAACTCTACCAAACCACACCCTCAACCTGCACCCAAAATAGCCACAAAACAAGCCTAAACCGTAGCCTACATCCACCAATCTACCAACCCTTTCGACCATCACCTCTCTCAACCAATACATACCTTTAACCCGACAACAAAAGAGAGATCTTGATATCACAGATTAGATGACATATACTATGATATCGGAGGAGGTATTCAATGCTAAATTTGAAGCCTTCGAGGCGCGAATGGAGGATAAGATTGGGATGCTCTTTACCAAACTCAGATTGGGCCGACCACTAAGCCCGAAGAAATCACATCAAGGAGAGAGCTTTGCCCAATCACACCAAGCCCAAAGATATGACTTCCAAGAGAGGAGAAACTCTATGACCAACCTCAACTATCCATGCATGAGAGTGGACTTCCCTAGATGGGAAGGAGACCCGATTGGTTGGATCTCGCGCGCGGAGCGATATTTTCGGTACCACAAAATCGCAGATACATCTATGGTGAAAATTGCAGCTATATATCTTGAAGGGGATGCTATATAGTGGTTTGACTTATTTGAACATACTTATGGAGTCTTTTCATGGCAACAAATCAAAGAAGGACTGCTGATACGCTTCAAACCAACCGATTACGAGAATATTGACGGACAACTAGCAAAGATCCGACAAACCTCCACCATTCAGGAGTACCAAATCAGGTTTGAATGGTTATCTAATCAAACTCATGATTGGTCTCAAAAACATCTATTGAGGACCTTCATTGAGGGCTTGAAGCCGGAGATCCGAGGAGAAGTGAAAGCGCGACAACCGTATACGCTTATGGCAGCCATCTCTTTCGCACGACATCAAGAGGAGCAATTGAACCATGAAGCTCGGAGGACTAGGGTCACTCCTCAACCAGTAATATTGAAGCCCTCAACCCCCCCTACTATCGACCAAGTCCCTACACCAAAGAGGTTAACAAGAGAAGAGCTTCGGGAGCGATATGCGAAGGGGTTATGTTGGCATTGTGACGAGCCATGGAGCCGTGAGCATCGCTGTAGTAAAGGGAGACTTCTTATGATTGAACCAATAGAAGAAGAGGTCATTGAACATTCAGAAGAGAGCCTAGAACATGAAGAAGAAAATACAGAAGAAGAGCCACAATCGATCTAAGTTACGGTACATGCACTAGCCGACTACTCAAACCCGCAAACGATGAAAGTTGGAGGCCTTCTCAAACAACAACCGATCACTGTTCTCATCGACACGGGCAGTACTATTAACTTTCTAAATAGTAAGGTTACTATCCATATGGCTTTACCTATTGAGAATTGCAGCAGGTTTGACGTTAAGGTCACCGACGGACGGATTTTGAAGTATGATCGTAGGCGCCCGCAAGAGAAACTATTGCTGCAGAACCAAGAGATAATTGCAGATTTCTTCCTTCTCCCGCTTGATGATTATGAGGCCATGCTCATAATTAAATGGTTGACAACATTATGTGATATTTCTTGGAATTTTATGCAACTAATTATGAAATTTTACAGTAAGGAAAAACAGGTGATACTGAACGAGAAACATGGGGGCGACGTAACGATGATTTGCACACAACAAATGGAGAAGATTTTGCATAAAGCATGCCGCAGATTTTTGGTACAACTTGAGCAGCAAACTAAGGGAGAGCCAATAGAATTTGAAGATCCAAACCTACTTCCTTTGCTTGTTGAATTTTCAGATATATTTGACGAACCTTATAACCTACCTCTTACCCGTCGGCATGATCATTATATAACGATTCTTTCAGACAAACCTCCAGCAAATACTCGGCCATATCAATATCTACATCTCCAGAAGGATGAAACAGAAAGGATTGTAAAAGAGATGCTCAAAACAGGAGTTATTCGGCCAAGTTGCAACCTCTACTCTTCACCGGTGCTACTTGTACGCAAGAAGGATGGAACATGGCAAATATGCATTGATTACCGAGCTTTAAATGACATCACCGTCAAGGACAAGTACCCAATACCAGTGGTGGATGAACTTCTTGATGAATTAAAAGGAGCTCGAGTCTTCACGAAGTTGGACCTCCGATCCGGTTACCACCAAATTCGGCATTTACGGATTGTTCTGACGATCCTTCGGGAGAATACTCTTTTTGTAAAGCAACCAAAGTGTAGCTTTCTCCAGCAAAAAGTAGAGTACCTTAGGCATATAATATTAGAAAAAAGAGTGGCAGTAGACCCAGCAAAAATTGAGGCAATGCAAGGCTGGCCGAAACCTACAAACGTGAAATTACTACGGGGGTTCCTTGGACTAACGGGCTACTACCAAAAATTTGTTAAGGACTATGGGAAGATCAGTGCACCACTCACTTCTTTACTGAAAAAAGATGCTTTCCAATGGTCGGAGAAAGCCTCTGCTGCCTTCGACAAACTTAAGGCAGCCATGACAACGACACCGGTGCTTGCGCTACCAGAATTCAATATACCCTTCATTATTGAGGCCGACGCATCTGGAGTCAGAATTGGAGTCGTTCTCATGCAAGATGGTCGACCACTCACATACACTAGCAAGACACTATCTCCCTCCCATCAAAATAAGTCAATATATGATAAGGAGATGCTTGCCATTATGCGCACAGCAACGAGGTGGTGACCCTACTTGAATGGTCGACGATTTCAAATTAAAATCGACCATAAAAGCCTCAAGTACTTTTTGGAGCGAAAGATATCATCCCCTGAGCAGCAAAATTGGGTAACAAAACTTCTTGGATTTGATTATGAAATAACTTACAAAAAGGGGAAAGAGAATATTCTTGCAGATGCGCTTTCGCAGCTACCCGAGCAAGCCGAAGTTTCAGTCGTTTCACTTCCGACCAGCGACATCCTTGAGGATATTAAGATGGAATGGCAGGAAGATTCAGAGACAAGTAAGATTATAAAAAAATTGTAGGAAGCACCAAGCTCCGTGGCTCATTACAATTGGGACTCAAAAGAATTACACTATAAGGGACGCATTGTGCTTATGATAAATTCTACTTGCATCTTCACGAGCAGATTTTGGACAAAGTTATTCCATATACAGGGTACTAAATTGAAAGGGAGTACGGCATATCACTCGCAAATCAACTGCCAGACAAAATTTGTAAATAGGTGCTTGGAGACAGCCCAAAGCCACCCACCAAATATGACTATCCAAGGAGAACTCCAGACCCAGCCAAGTGTCATTATTGATCGACGGATCGTGACTCGACGACGACGACCCACTACTACAGGGCTAATACAGTGGGTGAACCTACCAATAGAAGATGCCACTTGGGAGAACTATGACGACTTGAAGATCAAATTCCCAAAATTCATGAATCGTCAGCCTCGAGGACAAGGCTGATTTGAAGAGGGCGGGTTTGTTAGGACTCTAGCTAGGAGAGTCCTAATTGAGAGGGACATTCATGTAAAACCTACCTAAGCCGACCCCTATTAAAGAGGTGAAGAGGCCGGCTAGGGTTAGGAGATTGTTTCTTAGAGATAAATTAGGAGTTGTAAAGAAATAGAGTCTTGATTAGAAGTCTATTAGGAGTTGGTTAGAAGAAGGAGTCTTGAGTAGGAGTCCTATTAGGAGTTAGGGTTTAGAAACCCTATAAATAGCCATGTATTCCTCCTCTTTTCACAAGCAATAGATGAATCTTTTCTACAGCCTTTGAGCAGCAACTTGGAGGGAGGAACCCCTATAGAGTTCCAAGGAGGCCGATCCCCTAAAGAGATCAACCCCAAGTTTAGAATCAGCAAGGGTTCTATCATAAAGGTGTTGCCTTAAGGAGACCAATAGGAGGAGATTGATTGCCCCTAAATATTAGTGTTTCAAGTTCTAGATTAGGTGGGAGGGGATCAGTCCTTCTAGATAATCTAGTCCATGTCCCATTTTTTAATGTACATCTTAATCTTCTTAGTAGGTTTCTATTTATGAAATTAAATCTATCTAGTTTCATGATTTCTTCATCAGGTGGAATGATTATGTCATATGCATGAATTAGTCTTGCGATCAAGCCACTATATGGAAGCATCATATTCTTTTTTGATAGTTTAATCATGTTTTATTGTATTAGGTAGCCAAAATAATTTTGATGGCCTTTCATAATCCAGTACATCATTCCTAGTTCCATTTGGTTAACTTCATCATGATGATATTGTTTTGGAATTATAATGCTTATCAAGATATGATGAAGCAATTTGGTGTTGAAGGGTAGTAGATGTTCATAGCTTTTTGGAAGGATATACATTTGGATTACGAAAAATTAATCTTAAGGCATCAGAATAAGTGGTCCCAACTAATTCTTCATCCCATTGTCCTCTAAAGTAACAACCTCTACTTTTCTAATCAATTCCTATGAGGTTGTAAATTACCCCATCCGTAATGGGTATATAATGCCCTAAGAGATAAATAGATACTCTATCATTTTCATCTAAATGTCAATTGTTGTAAAATAGCCTAAATATGTTCACATATTTGAAGGACTATGAGGATATCTAGATTACCAAACAATTGAATAGGTTTTAAGTCACTAAATTCCTCTAAGTCTACGTATTTACTCTTATGAACATTTCTAGATTCTATGGTAGAAAATCTAAGGGTTATGTTGAGAAGAATCAAAAAGTAGGGAATCATATGTTTCATCTACTTTCCTCTTCCCTTTATCCCTTGAGGATCTTTTAGAAGTTATAGACACTACATTTATGAAGAATAAATGAGTGGCAAGAATAGTTAATGCAAAGAAAGAGACAATTTGATTTAGGGATTACTTTAGTGGTTTAACCTTCTTGTGATCACCCAAGGAAGGTTTGGGATTGATCCTTGATTTTGCAGAGGATGAGTGTTCCTTTGAGTTACTAGAGAGAAAGCAAGAGGAATAAGGAATTTGGGGCTTGTTGGAGAGGTATAGAGTGAGTTGGGGTTGGTCCTACTACCGACCCTAACTTGTCTTTATATAGGGTAGGTTGCGGGCGGTGGCACCGCCAGTTGGGCAGTGCTACCACCTACAAGCAGTGACCATTGGCGGTGCCACTGCCTATAGGCAGTGAGCACTGGCTACATTATGGTGTAGTGAAGATTTGTGTGGTGCCGACATTACGTGTTTTCATCATATAAGATCTTTATCATTATGTAGTGCATATACTTATTTACACCAACATCATATAAGATTTTTTAAGTTCTACTTTCGTAAGAGGAGAAAATTTGTATGGAAGAATTCATATGACTCATTAAGCATACCATAACTTCATGATTCAAATCTTATCTCAAGTGAAGAAATAATAGTTAATGATCTCAAAAAATAGAACTTAATTAAGAAAATCCGAAAAAATTTAAAGAGGAGCTCATGTAATAGAGAAATTTAGCATACCAATTCTCTTCTTATAAAATCAAATTATTCTCTAATCAAGGGTTTTATAAAAATATCTACCAATTAATGTTTTGTATCAATGATTTCTAAGACTACATCATGATTATTAATATGATCTCATATAAAGTGATGCCTAATGTCAAAATGTTTAATTCTTGAGTGTTGAATAAGATTTTTTGTTAAACATATTGGACTTGTGTTATCATATTTTATGAGAATATTTTTAAGATAAATTTTATAATCTTCCAATGTATTTTTTATCCATACAACTTGTGCATAACATGCACTAACCGCTATGTATTCGGCTTTGGTTGTGGATAGTGCAACCGAGTTTCGTTTTTTGGGAAACTAAGAGACAAGTGCATGACTTAACAATTGACATGTTCCATATGTGCTTTTTTTTATCTAATCTACATCCAACAAAATCCGTATCAATATAAGAAATTAATTTAAAGTTTTCGGATTTTGGATACCATAATCCTAGATTAGTGGTTCCTTTAAGATATCTAAGAATTCTTTTAATTACTTTAAGATGAGATAACTTAGGATTAGATTGAAACATAGCACAAAGTCCTACACTAAACATGATGTTCAGTCTAGTTGTAGTGAGGTATAATAAACCATCTATCATACCCTTCTAAGCTTTTTGATCAAAGCTTTCTCCACTTTTGTCAATATCTAACTTAGTGGAGGTACTCATAGGAGTATTGATAGCCTTTGAACTATCTATATTAAACCATTTTAGCAAGTCTAATGCATATTTTGTTTAACTAAGAAAAATATCATCATTAAGTTGTTTGATTTGTAATCCTAAAAAGAGAAGGTTAGTTCACCCATTAAACTCATTTCAAACTTTTGGCTCATACTCTTGGCAAATGATTCGTATAAAGATTCATTTGTAGAATAAAAAATAATATCATCAATGTAAATTTGAACAATAAAAAATTATTCTCAAAATTTTTAATAAACAATGTAGTATCGACCTTACCTTTAGAGAAATTATTTTGGATAAGAAAGGAGCTAAGTCTCTCGTACCAAGCCCTTGGGGCTTGTTTTAATCTATAGAGAGCTTTAGTCAATTTAAACACATAATTAGGAAGATTATCATTCTCAAATCAGGGAGGTTATTCAATATAAACTTCTTCGGAAATAAAACTATTAAGAAAATCACTTTTAACATCCATTTGAAATAACTTAAAATTATTACTACTAGTATAGGCAAGGAGCATCCTTATGACTTCTAATCGTGCCACAAGAGTGAAGGTTTCTTCATAATCGATATATTTTTCTTGGTTAAAACCCTTGGCCACTAATCTAGCCTTGTTTCTAACCACGATACCAAATTCATCTTGCTTATTTCTAAAGACTCATTTAGTACTAATAACTAGATGGTCATTTGGCTTCGGAACAAGCTTACACAACTCATTTCTCTTAAATTGGTTCAACTCTTTTTGCATTACAATAACCCATTAATTATTTTTTATGGCCTTATCAATGCATTTAGGTTCAAATTGAGAAAGAAAAGAGGCGTTGGCCCAAAAAATTTTAAGAGAAGAATGAGTTTGAACCCCTTTTGATGTGTCTCCTATGATTAGCTCCTTAGGATGAGCATCTACATACTTTCATTCCTTAGGTAAGGATGTTTCGGAAGAAGATGTATCCAAGTTGCTAGTTGGAGGAGATGGTTTATTTCAATTCAAAATATCAAAATTAAGATCATCATCAAACTCATTTTTCTTAAGATCAGAAACTTCATTAAATATAACATGAATAGACTCTTCTATAACTAAAGTTTTTTTGTTAAAGATACGAAAGACTTTAGAAATAGAAGGATAGCCAACAAAAATACCTTTGTCAGATTTTGCATCAAACTTTCCTAAGACATCTTTTTGATTCAAGATAAAACATTTACAACTGAAAACTTTAAAATATGAAACGTTTGGTTTTTTGTTATTCCATAATTCATAAGGAGTTTTAAAAAGTAATGGTCTTACTAGAACCCCATTCATGACATATCATGTCGTATTAATAGCTTCAGCCCTAAAATATTTGGGTAGGTTATGTTTGTTTAACGTGGTTCATGCCATTTCTTGTAAGTTTTTATTATTTCTTTCTAATACTCTATTTTGTTGAGGATTTCTCAAGGTAGAGAAATTATGGTTGTATCCATTAGATTCACAAAAGTTTTAAAAATTATGGTTTTAAAATTCGCTATTGTGATCACTATTGAATCTCGGATTTTGATGATGAAATCAATTGTCACTTGTTATCTAATCTATGTGTTGAGATAAGTGTGCAGGATTAACTACGATGAAAGACAAGCAGCAGGTGTTGCGCCGGAGTCAAGATCATGATCACGTTGGGAGTTCGAGAGTTCGACGGAAGTTCGGACGGTCGTCGGAGGTTCAGCGAGAACAGATCCGAGAAGTCCGAAAAAAAGCTGGCTTCGTTGGAACTTCGCCAAGTGGATCGTCGCAAAGTCCAGGAGTTTGCGGATGTCCGCAGAAGGATCACCGAGGGTTCATCGGATGATCGACGGAAGTTCACCTGAACTTCGCTGGAAGAAGCGATTGACGATCGAGCCAAGCTGCAGAAGTTGTCTTAGATTTAATCGTAGTTAGCACGTTGATTAAGCTTGAAAATGGGAGGTGATCCCATTAGCTTAATCTTGGGGCAATTGGGCCCCTGAAAAGATTGAAATTGGGCCGAATGGAACTAACCATTCGGACCACGATTACCGGTGGTGGTGCAACCGCCGCTAGGCCAGGAGGTGCAACCGCCTAGGCGAGGAGGTGCAACCGCCAGAACTCGTTTCCAGCCGAGACTGGGCGGTGCAACCGCTCGACCAAGAGGTGCAACTGCCCGAGCTTCGGTCTTGAGCTAGGCCGGCGGTGCAACCTCTCGACAAAGAGGTAGCACCGCCGAGCTCGGTCTTGGAAGGCAATCGGTGATGCAACCGCCCACTGACGAAGAGGTGCAACCTTTGAGCTCGATCTCCGAAGCTCGCCAAGCGGTGCAACTCTCTCGATCAAGAGGTGCAACCGCGTGATCCCTAATTCCGAGATTTGATCGATTTGATCGTTTTGAGCTCCAAATTTGAACTGGGTTGGGGCCTATAAATACCCCACCCATTCAGCACTGAAAAGGCACAGATCCACACCGAATTCTTGATCTTTTCAGTGATTCTAAGAGCTCAAATTTGTGTAAAGTCCTAAAGTTCTCCTCTTTCTGTTCTTCAAGTCTTGAGTTGTAAAGAGAGGAGAGAAAGGATCTGTAAGGGTTGTCTCCTGTGCCCGTCAAAAGGATAGGAACTGTAAAAGGGCAGTTAGCCTTTGCCCATTGAAGGAAGGCAGCTAGTTGACGTCGGTGACCTCGTCGGAGGAGGAAGCCAAAAGTGGAGTAGGTCAAGACTGACCGAACCACTCTAAATCTCTGGTTTGCTTTTGCTTGAGCACTTTATCATTACTGCAAACCTCCTACATAGCTACTGCCCTCTGCGCTTTTACGAACGAGTCTCTAAACTCTTATCTTTCCGAATCTGCATTCAGACGTAAATCGGTGTCTTCGTACGATCTTTACGCTGCAGTTTATGTTTACGTTTTGATTCCATTTATAACTGCAAATTACCTTCTGCGTATTCATAAAACGCTTTTCAAAATTCAAAACTGTGTTTAGACGTAAAATTACGTTTTGACGTAAAACTGCGTTTAGACGTAAAACAGCATTTAGACGCAAAACTGCGTTTAGACGTAAAAATGCGTTTAGACGTAAAATAGCATTTAGACGTAAAATAGCATTTAGACGCAAAACTGCATTTAGACGCAAAACTGCGTTTAGACGTAAAACTGCGTTTAAACGTAAAACTGCGTTTAGACGTAAAACTGCGTTTAGACGTAAAACTGCGTTTAGACGTAAATCGGCTTTCCTCGTACAATCATCAGATTTCAGTTTACATTTACATCTTGATTTCAACTGCATACTGCCTTCTACGATTTTACAAACGAGTTTCAAAGTTTAGACGTAAATCTGTGTTTAGACGTAAATTTACGTTTAGACGTAAATCTACGTTTAGACGTAAATCTGCTTTTTGCAGATTACCTTTTGAGCTATACAATAGCAGCACACTATCTTTAAACTTCTGTCTAAACTAGTGATTTACGAATCGACACTTAAGACGTAAATCTGTTTCTTCGTACGAACATCGGATTTCAGTTTGCGTCGATATTCTGGTTTTCATCATTACTGCAAACTGCTTGCATAGATTTACTGAAACCTTGCTTAGTTGTCCTTATCATTCAAACGCAGCCTTCGGTTTTAATCGCAGAAAGTTTTCCGCTGCACTAATTCACCCCCCCCCCCCTCTTAGTGCTCTCGATCCTAACAATTGGTATCAGAGCAAGGTTTACTCTCTAAAGGATTAAAACCCAAGAGAGATGGCATACGCCGGAAACCAAGAGGGGCATTCTATTACACATCTACCCATATTCAGTGGAACGGACTACACCTACTGGAAGACCCGAATGAGAATCTTTCTTATCTCTATGGATTTTGAACTGTTGAACCTTGTTGAAAACGGATTTTCAAAGTCTTCTCTTCCAATGATCGATTGGAATGAATTGGAAAAGAAGGCTTTCGCTCTTAATGCAAAGGCTATGAATGCCTTATTTTGCGCACTTGATAAAAACGAGTTTAATCGTGTTTCAACTTGCGAAACTGCATTTGATATTTGGCACACACTTGAAGTGACCCACGAGGGCACAAGTAGAGTGAAAGAGTCAAAAATCAATTTATTGTTGCATTCTTTTGAACTTTTTCGGATGAAACCGAGTGAAACCATTGGCGACATGTTTACCCGTTTCACGGATGTCGTCAACGGTCTAAAAGGACTCGGAAAAAGTTTTTCGGATTTTGAACTCGTAAATAAGATACTAAGATCCCTTCCTAAAAGTTGGGATCCTAAAGTCACTACTATTCAAGAGGCAAAAGATCTGCGCAACTTCCCTCTTGAAGAACTAATCGGGTCATTAATGACCTATGAGATGACCTGCAAAGCTCATGAAGAGCAAGAAGACATCCTTCCAAAGAACAGGAAGGATATGGCACTTAAAACTTCTGAATGCCACTTGAGAGAAAACTCAAGTGATGAGGACTGTGATGATGACTTGGCACTTTTAACAAGAAAATTTAAAAAATTCTTCAAGAAAAACAAGCTTAAGAATTATACGAAAAATAAACTTGAACTCAAGAAGGACCAAGTGATCTGCTATGAATGTAAAAAGCCGGGACACTACAAGAGTGATTGTCCCCAAGTCAAAAGAAGAACATCAAAGAAGAAGGCTCTTCAAGCAACATGGGATGACTCGAGCGCATCTGAAGAAGAGGAGTCCAACACCGAGCAAGTTGCTCATTATGCCTTAATGGCCATCGGAGAGGAGGTAACAAATTTATTAGATGCTGATTTATCTTTCGATGAATTATTAGATGCCTTCCATGATTTATTTGATGAATGCAAGATTATCAATAGAAAATACAAATTGCTAAAAAAGGTACATGATAGTCTTACTTGTGATTTTAATAAGTTAAAAATCGAATATCATGATAGTTTAAATTCATGTATCAAATGTCATGATCTAGAAACCTGTCAAAAAGAAAACTTGCTACTTAAGGACACCTTGAAGAAATTCGAGGTTGGTAGCAAGTCATTAAACATGATCCTTACAAACAAGGGTCATGCTCCCAAAAGAAGTGGGATTGGATTTGTGAGGAGTCATCACCAAAATCCAACTACCTTTGTAAAAGGCCCCATCTTACATGTTAGACATCAAAGCAAATGCAACTTTTGTTGCAAGCTCGGACATAGGACGCATTATTGTCCATTCAGAAAATTTAGTCCAAACAAATTGATTTGGGTTCCTAAGGGAACCATGACAAATTCTATGCAACATGATAAAAAATATAGATATTTTTGTGAGGAATCCAAAAGCAAATGGGTACCTAAAAATCATCCCCTCCTATAAAAACATTAAAACCTTAGGTTGGAGCAAGAATTAATGTTCTGCTCCTTGATTCTCGACAGTCATCACCCAAACGAAATATGGATACAACCTAATGTGACTTTTCAAAATCACGAACACATGTACGACATTAGGAGTATGCACGTTAAAAGTTCTATCTTGATCGTACAAGCGTTTTTATCTTAAAACAAAAACACACACGCAACCATGTAATCAACGTTAATTGCTCTGGATGAAAACTCTCCTCAAGACAAAACCTACCTGATCAAATCACAATTAGGTGTTCACCACCTACAAGCGGTGGCACCTCTCCAGCCGGCGGTGGCACCGCTCCAGCCAAGCCATCACGAGTTGCCAGCGGTTGCACCGCTCCAGCCAGAGGTGCAACCGCCCGCAACTCTGCCTTTTTAACCCTCACTAGGGCCGGCGGTGAAACCGACCCCAATTCACTTCCCCTTCATTCTCCACTCCTCCAAGCCTCCTCCATCCTCATTTCACTCCATTTAGCCTTCCAAATACCTCCCATTTCGGAGCAAAACATCAAGAATCTCTCCCTATTTTGAAGATTTCACTAAGGTATTCTCTAAGAACCTCTAAAATTCTGTTTTGTTCTTCATTCACTCTTGTTCATCTTCATCTCTTTAAACAGCAGTAGTTATGGGTTCTAGAAGATCCTTAAGGGATAAAGGAAAGAGGAGATTAGTAGAAGAGTTTGATCTCACCCTTTTTGATTCCAAAAACCATGCTGAAAAATTTCTCTCCTTCGAACTAAGAAGCATCAATAAGGGAAAATACGTAGATCTGAATGAACTAAGAGACATAGAGACTATCCAATGGTTTGCAAACCTAAATCTACTTCCAATTTTGCAGATCAACGAACCCATCTATCCTAGGCTAGTTAGATTGTTTTACAACAACATGCAAATAGATGATGAAGAAAGGATGTCAACCTATCTCTTAGGACAACACATCTCAATCACTGATAGATTCATTTGTGATATGATAGGCATTCCCATGAAAAGCATAGGACTTTAGAGGATCATGGGATGAAGAAACCATTGAAACATCCTATGTTGAAGCCTTAGGAACAATCTTTGCCAATCCTAACATAGAATTTGCTCCTAAAAGTTGTGAACATCTACTGCCTTTTAACACTAAGATACTTCATCATATCATGACTAGTATAATTCTTCCTAAACAATACCATCATGATGAAGTGAGTCAATTAGAATTAGGAATTATGTACTTAATCATGAAAGAACGTGACATTTGTCTTGGCTATCTGATTCAACAAAACATGTTAGAATTATCTAAGAAAGATATGATGCTTCCATATGGTGGAATAATTACTAGAATAATGAATGAGCTTGTATGAACATCTGTTGTTTTTGATATGGCATGTTATTCATAAAGGACTTGGTTTGTGATATGGTTACCTGATATGTTGTAAACTTCTTATGTTATTTATGAAGGACTTTGTTTTGATGGTTACCTGATATGCTGTACATATGTTACCCTGATATAATTATCTTTGTTTTTGTAAGCATGTTTACAAACATCTCTTGTTGTTTATCATGGATTTTGCACTGAAACTAAAAAGGTTTAAAAGCCTATGCCTTGAAAAATATAAAGCGACATACCAATGTAGTTGATAAGTCAGAAATATGACATTGATATGGTTGCTATTACTAATGTTAATATGATTGCTATCATGCCCTGTATCAAGATATCAAACAAAATTTGCATCGTACGAGCTGATATCTTTACAAAACCCCTATGTGAAGAACAATTTGATTACATAAGAAGAGAATTAGGAATGTTGATGTGTCCGAATACTTAAACCAGTTAAAATTATTTTTCGGATGTTATTACATGCCTTGGCATCACTTGATCAAATAACATGTTCAAAATTATGTGACAGATCAGTAGCTTATTCATAACCGAATGCATGTAAGAAGTTCATTTTTCGGGATTTTCCTGTACACTCTTATGAAAACTTGTTGAAAAATGACTTTCCTCCTACTTGTTGAAAAATACTATCATGCTTTTTGTTGATGACAAAGGGGGAGAAACATATGAATTGATAGACACTGCCATAATCATGGTGTAAATACTTGAGTGATGCTATAAACAATGTTATAGTTATTTCATCCTTGCATCACCAAGAGATATATGAACATGTGCTATAGTTTGCATTATGTCTTAAGTTAATATCTTATCTTGTGAAGTAAATGCAAACTTGCTAGATAATCTCAAATGTGTGCATCATGTAATAGTCCTTCGTAGCTTTATATGATTACAAGATGAATAGTTTCAAACACAATCATTCTTGAAGAGATACATCATGATGGGTATCATGATGGGAGTATTGATCTAACTTATCAATACGTCACTTGAATTCTTAGGTCCTGAATTCAAGGTTGACTTATCTCAACTATGGCATATAGATAGGGGGAGTTAAGGTTAACTCCATTATCAATTGATTGTCATCATCAAAAAGGGGGAGATTGTTGAATCTCGGATTTTGATGATGAAATCAATTGTCATTTGTTATCTAATCTATGTGTTGAGATAAGTGTGCAGGATTAACTACGATGAAAGACAAGCAGCAGGTGTTGCGCCGGAGTCAAGATCATGATCACGTTGGGAGTTCGAGAGTTCGACGGAAGTTCGGACGGTCGTCGGAGGTTCAGCGAGAACAGATCCGAGAAGTCCAGAAGCTTGCCAAGCGGCTTCGTCGAACTTCGCCAAGTGGATCGTCATGAAAGTCCAGGAGTTTGCGGATGTCCGCAGAAGGATCACCGAGGGTTCATCGGATGATCGACGGAAGTTCACCGAAACTCACGGAAGAAGCGATTGACGCGCATGGGAGCCAAGCTGCAGAAGTTGTCTTAGATTTAATCGTAGTTAGCACGTTGATTAAGCTTGAAAATGGGAGGTGATCCCATTAGCTTAATCTTGGGGCAATTGGGCCCCTGAAAAGATTGAAATTGGGCGAATGGAACTAACCATTCGGGACCACGATTACACCGGCGGTGCAACCACCTAGGCCAGGAGGTGCAACCGCCGGGACTCGTTCCCCAGCCGAGATCGGGCGGTGCAACCGCTCCAGCCGAGGTGCAACCGCCCGAGCTCGGTCTTCGAAGCTAGATCTGGGCGGTGCAACCTCTCGACAGAGGTAGCACCGCCTGAGCTTCGGTCTTCGAAGCGCTTGATCGGTCGGTGCAACCGCCCACGAAGAGAGGTGCAACCGCTTTGGCTCGATCTCCGAAGCTCTGCCGGGCGGTGCAACCTCTCCAATCAAGAGGTGCAACCGCCGATCCCGAATTCGGGATTTGATCGATTTGATCGTTTTGAGCTCCAAATTTGAACTGGGTTGGGGCCTATAAATACCCCACCCATTCAGCACTGAAAAGGCACAGATCCACACCGAATTTTTGATCTTTTTAGTGATTCTAAGAGCTCAAATTTGTGTAAAGTCCTAAAGTTCTCCTCTTTCTGTTCTTCAAGTCTTGAGTTGTAAAGAGAGGAGAGAAAGGATCTGTAAGGGTTGTCTCCTATGCCCGTCAAAAGGAGAGGAACTGTAAAAGGGCAGTTAGCCTTTGCCCATTGAAGGAAGGCAACTAGTTGATGTCGGTGACCTCGTCGGAAGAGGAAGCCAAAAGTGGAGTAGGTCAAGACTGACCGAACCACTCTAAATCTCTGGTTTGCTTTTGCTTGAGCACTTTATCATTACTGCAAACCTCCTACATAGCTACTGCCCTCTGCGCTTTTACGAATGAGTCTCTAAACTCTTATCTTTCCGAATCTGCATTCAGACGTAAATCGGTGTCTTCGTACGATCTTTACGCTGCAGTTTATGTTTACGTTTTGATTCCATTTATAACTGCAAATTACCTTCTGCGTATTCATAAAACACTTTTCAAAATTCAAAACTGCGTTTAGACGTAAAATTACGTTTTGACGTAAAATTGTGTTTAGACGTAAAACAGCGTTTAGACGCAAAACTGCATATAGACGTAAAACTGCGTTTAGACGTAAAATAGCATTTAGACGCAAAACTGCATTTAGACGCAAAACTGCGTTTAGACGTAAAACTGCGTTTAAACGTAAAACTGCGTTTAGACGTAAAACTGCGTTTAGACGTAAAACTGCGTTTAGACGTAAATCGGCTTTCCTCGTACAATCATCAGATTTCAGTTTACGTTTACATCTTGATTTCAACTGCATACTGCCTTCTACGATTTTACAAACGAGTTTCAAAGTTTAGACGTAAATCTGTGTTTAGACGTAAATTTGTGTTTAGACGTAAATCTGCGTTTAGACGTAAATCTGCTTTTTGCAGATTACCTTTTGAGCTATACAATAGCAGCACACTGTCTTTAAACTTCTGTCTAAACTAGTGATTTACGAATCGACACTTAAGACATAAATCTGTTTCTTCGTACGAACATCGGATTTCAGTTTGCGTCGATATTCTGGTTTTCATCATTACTGCAAACTGCCTGCATAGATTTACTGAAACCTTGCTTAGTTGTCCTTATCATTCAAACGCAGCCTTCGGTTTTAATCGCAGAAAGTTTTCCGCTGCACTAATTCACCCCCCCCCCCTCTTAGTGCTCTCGATCCTAATAATCACTCCTTTTTTCTGAAATCATAAAGCTTTTTTCATTTTGAACAAGCTTACAAAACTTTTAAAAATACCTAAAGCAATCACTTTTGTGTGCCAAGAAGTATGTCCAAGTGTATTTACTATTATCGTTTATAATGACAAAGGCGTATTTGCTATCTCTTAGGCTTGATATATTGATTGGTCCAAACAAATCCATATGGATCAATTGCAATGGTCTAGAAGTGCTTATTTGATTCTTTGGCTTAATGTTATGAATACCTCTTACAAGTTCATTAGATAAGATTTGAGGGATTAGTTTCATGCTAGCATGACATAATCTCCTATGCCAAAGCCAAGCATTGTCATTCAAAATTGAAAAATACATTTCATTACAAAGATAATCAATGTCAATAGTGTACACATTATTTTGTGTTAGCATAATCATAGAGAAATTTTTGTGTGGTTGTTCAATGATGCAAGCATTGAATTCAAATTTAATGATATATTCTTTATCACATAATTGACTAATGCTCAAGAGATTGTGCTTTTAAGCCATCAACCAATAACATATCTTTGATCAACAAGTTGGATTTGTTACCTATGGTTCCTTTGTCAATGATTTTACCCTTGTTGTTATCTCTAAAGGTGACATACCCTTTGTCTAGGCTAGTAAGCTTAATGAATTGAGATGGATCTCCAATCATGTTCCTTGAGTATCCATTATCAAGGTACCATCTCTTGCTCCTAGCTTGTGATGGTGAATGTTTCTACAAAAAAGGATAATTTCTAGGTATTCATTTGACCTTAGGTGCCTCAAAAATCGATATACTTCAATTATTATTTTGCATGGAGTTCTTTACGGTTCCTTTAGGAACCTAAATCAATTTGTGTAGACTATATTTCTTAAACAGACATTGATAAGCTACATGTCAAAATTTACAACAAAAGTTACATTTGTTTCGGGGTGAAACATGCAAAGTTGGGTCTTTAACAAAGATGGTTGGGTTTTTATGAGTGTTACTCATAAAGCCAATTCCATCTTTTCTATGAATATGATTCTTACTTGCAAGAATCATGTTTAAAGATTTACTGCCTCTCTCAAATTTTTCTAAGGTTTCATGTAGTTATAAATTTTCCTTTTTAAGCGTTTCTAATTCATCACATTTTGTGCAAGGGGCTAAAATATCATCATGCTCAATTTTTAGTTTATCAAAATCACTCAGTAGAGAAGCATGCTCCTTTTTCAACAATTTATATTTTTTACTAACTAATTTATATTCATCAAATAAATCATGAAAAACACTTAGTAGTTTATTAAAAGATAAATTTGCATCCAATGAACTACTTACCTCATCTCCGATAGCTATTAGTGCATAGTGAGCAACTTGTTTGGTGTTAGTTGGCTCCTCTTCTTCGGATGCACTTGAGTCATCCCATGTAACTTTACGAGCCTTTTTCTTCTTTAGTTGCTTCTTTGCTTTAGGACATTCGCTTTTGAAATATCCTGACTTTTTGCATTTGTAGCATATTGACTTATTCTTTCTTGGATTCTAATTTAATTTTAGAATTATTTTTAAATTTATTATTTTTTATAATTTTTTTAAACTTTCTCGTTAAGAGTGCCAAGTCATCATCATAGTCCTCATCATTCAAATTTTCTTTCAAGTGGTCTTCTTGAGTTCTTAGTGTCATATACTTCTTGTTCTTTGGAAGGTTGTTCTCAAGTTCTTCATGAGTGTTGCAAGTCATTTCGTAGGTCATTAGTGACCCAATAAATTCTTTTAGAGGAAATTTATTTAAATCCTTGGCTTCTTGAATAGCCATTACTTTAGAGTCCCAACTCTTTGGAAGAGATTTCAAGATTTTATTAACAAATTCAAAATTCGAAAAATATTTGTCAAGAGCTTTTAGATTATTGACGACATCCGTAAAATGGGTGTACATGTCGACAATTATCTCGCTTGGCTTAATCCGAAACAATTCATAAGTATGAACTAAAAGATTTATCTTTGACTCCTTTACTCTACTAGTTCCTTTGTGAGTTATTTCGAGAGTGTGCCAAATATCAAAAGTTGTTTCACAGATAAACACTCGATTGAACTCATTTTTATGTAAAGCATATAATAAGACATTTATAGCCTTGACGTTTAAAACGAAAGTCTTCTTCTCCAACTCATTCCAATCATTCATTGGAAGAGAAGACTTTTGAAAACCATTTTTGATAATGTTCCATAGCTCAAAATTTATAGAAATCAGAAAGATCCTCATTCTGGTCTTCCAATATATGTAATCTGTCCCATTGAACATTGGAGGACATGTAATGTCATCTCTCTTGGGTTTCAAACCAAATGAGAGTGACCTTGTTCTAATACCAATTGTTAGGATCAAGAGTGGCAATAAGAGTCGTGGGGGGGGAGGGGGGTGAATTAGTGCAGCGGAAAAATTATCGATTTAAAAAATCTTCACTTTGATTAAACCCGATTCCAATGAAAATAGTTTCATAAAGATATTGATTTGAAAGCATATGGCAGCGTTGAGAAAAAAATAAGAAGTTAAAGCAGTTTGCAATCAAGGTAAATTGCTCAAAACGAAATGCAAACCAGAATTTAGAGTGGTTTGGTCATTGCGACCTATATCCACTTCAGATTCCTCCTCCGTTGAGGTCATCGGCATCTACTGATGGCCTTCTTTCAATAGGCGAAGACCAAACACTTTTTACAGCTCTTTCTCCTTTTACCAGGTTTAGGAGATAACCCTTACAAGCTTCACTCCTCTTTCTTGGATGTTTACAAAGCTAAGAGAAGGAGGGGAGGATTCTTCTCACTTTTATAATACTTTAACACCCTAAGAATTCAAGATAATGTTAACACTATTGTGCCCTTTCATGCAGAAAAGGATGAGGTATTTATAGGCCCTAATGGCTTCAAAATTGGAGCCAAAAAGTGTTACATCCCTGGATTTCAGGGTACTAGCAGTACCACCGCCATTATTTGGCGGTACCACTGCCTGACACTTGACATTGGTTGGTATGATCGCCTGACAAGGGCGGTACCACTGCCTGATAGGGGTGATACCACCGTTGGAAGCATTAACTGACGGCGATACCACTGCCTAGTTTGGGCGGTACCACCACTTAGAACACCTGGGAGACCAAGTCCTAGGTGGTGCCACCGTCGGCCATGATTTCAAGTCCTGAATGAGCTATTTGGTCCGGCCGAATTCAACCTTGTTAAGGGTCCAATTGGCCCCTGATTGAGTTAGTGAGATTACTTCCCGATCCTAATTCAACTAATGTTCTAACTATGATTAAGGCAAGCAATTAGTCTGGTATATCAAATTTTCTTTCGGCAAACCTCCTGCGAACTTCTCGGTGAGTCTTCCGGCGAGCTTCCGGTGAACTCCCGATGAACTCTCGGCGATCATCCAACGAACTCTCAGTGATCTTCCAACGAGGTCTCAGTGAGCTCCCAATGTACTTCTAGTACATCATCCGAATCATCAACTTCGGCCCATCATTTGCTTTATACTTTATCGCTATAATAGTTAATCCTGCACACTTATCTCAACACATAGAATAGGTCAAATAATTTACCAATTGATTTCATCATCAAAATCTAAGATTCAACAATTGGTACATCCGGTACTTCATCCGATCCTTTGGCACATCACTCTCTCATTTGGCGTATTGCCCAATCGGTATGTTGACTTTCCATAACACCCGATCATCTTGACGCAATGCCCGATTCTTCTGGCCCGATGCTCAAACTCATAACACAAAGTCTATCCTTTAGCATGTCAACTAATCATCTGACATGATTCTCTCTGGCCTAACGTTAGATTATACTTCCATGATTCAAGTCCACAATCAAAGTTTTTCCTACGTCACTTATCTTACATGCATATTAGTTCATAACTTCATTAATTGATTTCTTCATCAAAATCCGAGATTCAACAATCTCTTCCTTTTTTATGATTACAACCAATTGATGACGGAGTTTAAACTAAACTCCCCCTATTAACATGCCATATTGAAATGAAGCATCATTCAAATAAATGATAACCTTCTAATCCAAGTTGAAATAATTTTAATCATGAATCACATCATATATAATATATCATATACATCATCATAACAAAATCATGAGTATTGCATACATAATCATAATTTTAAAACATCAAAGTACACCATGCATGATTCAAATTTCAAATCATCATAACTTCCCTTTTGTCATCAATAAAAAGGAGAAAAGTGCAACTATCAAGTTTTTGAAATATGCAAGTTTGATATCACTTCAGAACATGCAAGCTAGCAAGTTTTAGAGATGTGCAAGTTTAGCAATTTTTGCTTATCTTGAGATGTGCAAGCTAGCAATTCTTACTTCTCTTGAGATATGCAAGTTTAGCAATTTTGCTTTTCTTTGTGATGTGCAAGCTAACAAGTTTTTCTCATTCAAATGTGTAAGCTAACAAGTTTTCTTCTATTTGAAATGTGCAAGTTAGCAATAGTTTCTCCCTTTTATCATTGTCAAAAAGAAGGGAAGAATATAATATTGTAACTCTTTTCCCTTTACATTAATTTTCAAATCATGACAAATGAGATATTAAGCAAAAAATTTACATCAATATTTCAATCATAAAAAATGAAAGATCAAGTTATGAATACAGAAAAACTATGAGTCATTTTTGGTACATCTCTTCTTTTGTAAATAGAAGGAATGATAGAAAATTATCTTGATTTAAAAAGAAAACTCAAGTCATAAAAATCGAGAAATCAAGATCATGATCAGAAAAATATATAAGAAGAATTTAAATACATGCCTAAGTTTAACATTCAAGCTAGCACTTTTTACTTCTCTTTCGTAATGTGCAAGCTAACAATTTCTCTCTCTCTCTTTTGTCATAAAAAAAGAAGGAAAGAATACAATGATACAATTTTTGTTTTACATCAATGTTCTAATTATAGTATAAGATGTATAAACATAAATTCAAATGAGTCATAAAAATTATGACATGAAAGATGATAATATGAAAGATCATGAAAGATCAAGTCATGAATACCAAAAGACATGATTCATTTTGATAAGTCTCCTTTTTAGTAAATAATGAAAAGAAATCTTGGGAGATCAAATATTTTGATTCATAAAAAAATCTCAAGTATCAAGTTCATGATTCAGATAAAACTTAGTCAAATTTAATTTCTCAAATCATCAAAGTCACTTTCTTAGTTCAAGAGATTCATAAAATAGATTCATCAATCACTTGTTGAAAAATTAAAAAGCTTTAAAGATATTTTCAAGAAAAATGTATTCTTCATTTTTTGTTTCAATTTAAGTAATTGATTTTATACAAGTATACCTTTATCTTTTATGCCAAAGAAAAACATGCATTATCATTTAAAATCGAAAAAGTAAATTTCATCACGACAAAGATCAATAGTATAACACATTAAAAAAAAAACATCTTCAATCAAAAGATTTGTTAATAATTCTAATTATAATGATATTTTTTTTATTATTTTGGCTAGTGAGCTTTCAAAAGAATATTGGATCTTCGATCATAAGTCTTGAGCATCCACTATCAAAATATCATTTTTACTCATAGTTTTTGATTTTAGAGATGTCTACAAGAAGGGTGGGTTTGTTCTAAGTACTTATTTAGCTTTGAGTCCCTCATGATTTAATCTATCATTCTTAGCTTTTGAAATTAAGTCATTTATGGTTTATTTAGGAATCCAAATCAATTTATGTGAGCCATATTTTTTGAATGGACATTTATATGCAAAATGACCATGTCTACTACAAAAATTACACTTAAACTTAGGGGTAACATGCAATGTGGGTCCTTTAATAAATAAATTTAGTTTTTATTGAGTGTTACTACTCATAAAATTGATTCATACTTTTCTATATACATGACTCTTATTGGAAAGAATCATATTTAAAGATTTTCTACTAATTGTAAAATATTCTAATATTTGTTGTGGTAGCAAATTTTCCTTTTTGTATGAATATAATTCTTCACATTTAGTGCAAGGTGTTAATAAGCATTTATCATACTCATTTTTTAAGTTTTTAAATTCATTAGAAAGAGAAGTATGATCCTTTTTTAATAATTTATATATTTTACCAACTAATTTACATTCATCAAACAATTCATGAAAGGCATTAAGTAATTTATTGTAAGGTAAATAAGATTTGTTTGAGTCACTTACCTCGTTGTGGAGAGCCATTAAGGCATAGTTCGTCACCTCGTCTTTGTTAGTTTTTTTATCATCTTCGGATGTACTCGATTCATCCTATGTCGCCTTAAATACTTTCTTCTTCTTTGACAACTTCTTCTTTAGTTTTGTACACTCATCTTTAGAGTACCCCAGCTTTTTGCATTCATAGGAAGTGATTATGTCCTTTTTGAGTTCATTTTTAGATTCTTGTTTTAATTTAGACTTGTTCTTTTTCATAAACTTTTTAAATTTTTTTGTGAGGAGTTCTATGTCATCTTCACTTGAGCTCGCGCTCAAGTGGTCTTTAGTTCTAGGTGCAATAACATTCCTATTCTTTGGAAGGTTATCCTTATGTTCGTCATCTACCAAGTATGTTATTTCATATGTCATCAATGAACCGATGAGTTCTTCCATTGGAAAATTATTTAAGTCCTTTGCCTTTAGTATTGTACTTATTTTTGGGTCCCAACTTTTTAGAAGGGATCTTAGTATTTTATTTATAAGTTCAAAGTTAAAAAAATTTTTACTAAGTGCTTTTAAACCATTGATGATATTTGTAAACCAGGTGTAAATGTCTCCAATGGTTTCACTTGGTTCTATTCGAAATAATTCAAAACTATACATCAAAAGATAAATTTTAGAATTTTTAACTCTATTCGTGCCTTTATATGTGATTTCAAGTGTGTGCCAAATATCATGTGTAGTTTTACATATAAAAACACTATTAAATTTATTTTTGTCCAAAGCACAAAACAAAGAGTTCATCGCTTTAGCATTCAAAGAAAAAGTATTTTTCTCCAAATTATTTCATTCATTCATTGGTTTAGAAGACTTTTGAAAATAATTTTCAATGATATTACATAAATTGAAATATATAGAAACCAAGAAAACTCTCATTCGTGTTTTCTAATACATATAGTCCATCCAATTGAACATAGGAGGACAAATGATAGAGTGACCCTCTTGAATGCTAAAAAAAGCCATTTAGTTTCTCTTGGGTATTAAACCAATTGAGAAAAACTTGGCTCTGATACTAACCGTTAGGACTGTTTTGGTACTAAGAGGGGGATGAATTAGTACTTTTGACAAAATCGTCGATTTTGAAAAATCTTTATTTGACAAATATGATAATGAAAGTATGCTTAACTTAGAGTAAGTGAACTAAATAATTAACTCAGAATGTAATAGCCATGAAATGCAGAAAGAAAGTGCAAACTGATTTATAGTGGATCGGTCATCGTGACCTACGTCCACTCCCAATTCTTTTCTCGTTGAGGCCACCGGCTTCCACTAACAATCTTCTTTCAATGGGTGAAGATCAAATACCCTCTTACAACTATTTTATCATTTTAACAGGCTCAGGAGACAATTTTTACAAGCCTCACACCTCTTTTAGTACTTTTTCAACTCAGAACAACAACTCCTTTCTACTCTTTTTTCTAGCTACTTCAAGCAAAAATAGCTGGGATATTTATAGACCCCAAATGGATTCAAATTTAGAGCAAAAAAGGGTCTCATCCTGGGTTTCCAAGGTACTAGCGATACCACCGTCAAGACTGGGTAGTACCACCGCTTGCTAGACTGACAATTGGCGGTACCACTGCCTGTCAGTTTAACACTGGGCGATACCACCTACTAGTCATAGGTGCCTTACAAGCCAATCACGTGAGTGATAACACATGTGGCATGATACACATTCTTTTTACTTATTATATTATTTAGTATTTTATCACTTTATATTGATCGTTGTATATATACATATATATTATGATATCCATAGATCTGTGTAATGAAAATCAGATCATGATAATGAAATCGATTCACCTTTAAACATAGACCATAAATAATTCTAGTCATAGGTTACTTGAGAGGGACGTTGAGATAACCGAACATACTAGTGTGCTATATACCCGTCCATATGATAGAGGCAGCTGGTCCCATAGTTGCTCATGTGGGGACACTAGAGCTATAGTGTAGGTGCTTATTGGAGAATGAGTTTACTGATTAAAACGCCCACAGAATGCTAGATAGTTAATGATACCTCATTGTTAGATACTGATTTTATTATTCTAGTAGTATACCTGGTCCTTAGAATTAAGACACTAAGGATGTCCTGTATGAGTACTCTACTCTTTGATACTAGACTTATAGGTTTGGAAGTTCCAGATCTAGCAGAACCAGTCATCGGGAGTGGTAGTCAACCTTATGAGAACTAATAGGACTCCTACTCAAGACTCCTACTCAATTAAGACTCATAGTAGGACTCCTACTTAAGGCTCCTATTCGTTTACAACTCCTAATTCTTCTTTAAGAAATAACCTCCAAACCCTAGCCAACCTCTTTACCTCTTTAATAGGGGTCAGCATAGGTAGATTTTACATGAATGTCTCTCTCAATTAGGACTCTCCAAGCTAAAGTCCTAATAGACCCGCCCTCTTTAAATCAGCCTTGTCCTCGAGGTTGATAATCCATGAATTCCGGGAAATTGATCTTCAAGTCATCATAGTTCTCCCAAGTGGCCCCTTCTGTTGGTAAGTTCACCGATTGTATTAGTAGTTCAGTAGTGAGTCGTTGTCGTCGAGTCATGATCCATCGATCAATAATGGCATTCGAATGGGTTGGGAGTGTTAGGATCAAGAGAACTAAGAGAGGGGAATTAGTGCAATTAGTAAAAAACTTTCGGCGATTAAAATCGAAAGCTGCGACAAAGATGATTTCGATGTAAAACCAGATTCTTTGACTCCTTTAGCTTAAGATTAAGTGAGATGACGTTAGAGTAAATCTACAAAGGCAGTTTGCAGTTTATGATAAAAATTAGAATGCAAGCGCAAACTGAAATACGATGTTCGTACGATAAAACCGATTTACGTCTAAACGTCAACTTTAAAGATAATGAACTTTGAGATATGTTTTGTAAATGCACAGAAGGTAGTTTGCAGTTATAATTGGAGTTAAAACGTAAACGTAAACTGCAATGTAATGATCGTACGAAAACGTCGATTTACGTCTAAATGCTGATTCAGAAAGATCTGAACTTAGAAACTCGTTCGTAAAAGCGCAGAAGGCAGTAGCTAGTTAGGAGGTTTGCAGAAATGATAAAGTGCTCAAAGTAAATGCAAACCGAGATTTAGAGTGGTTCGGTCAGCCTTGACTTACTCCACTTTTGGCTTCCTCCACCGACGTCAACTAGAGGCCTTCCTTCAATAGGCGAAGGCCAGTTGCCCCTTTACAGTTTCACTCCTTTTGACGGGCTCAGGAGACAATCCTTACAAAACTTTTCTCTCCTCTCTTTACAACTCAAAACTTGAAGAACAGAGGGAGGAGAACTTTTGGGCTTTTACAACAATTTTGAGTTCTTAGAATCACAGAAAATATCAAGATTTCGGTGTAGGTCTGTATCTTTTCAGTGCTGAATGGGTGGGGTATTTATAGGCCCCAACCCAGTTCAAATTTGGAGCTCAAAACGATCAAATCCCGGAATTCCGGGATCAGGCGGTTGCACCTCCTGACTGGAGCGGTTGCACCGCCTGGTAGAGCTCGAAGACTGAGCCCAGGCGGTTGCACCTCTCTGTCAGGGGCGGTTGCACCGCCTGAGTCTGGCTCGGAGACTGAGCCCCAGGAGGTGCCACCTCCTGTCTGAGGCAGTTGCACCTCTCTACTAGAGCTCAAAGACCGAGCTCAGGCGGTGCTACCTCTCTGTCAGGGGAGGTTGCACCGCCTAGTCTCGCTCGGAGACTGAGCCCAGGCGGTGCCACCTCTTGGCTGGGGCGGTTGCACCGCCCAGTCTCCCTGGGAGACTTAGCCCAGGCGGTGCTACCTCCTGGCTTGGGCGATTGCACCTCTTGGTGCAATCAGGGTCCGAATGGGTAGCTCCATTCGGCCCAATTTTGGTTTTTCAGGGGCCCAATTGCCCCAAGATTAAGCTAATGGGATCACCTCCCATTTCTAACTTAATTAACGTGCTAACTACAATTACTTCTAAGACAATTTCTGCAGCTTTGCTTCGGTGCGTGAATCGCTTCTTCCGGCGAGTTTCCAGCGAACTTCCGTCGATCATCCGATGAACCCTCGGTGATGTTCCTGCAGACTTCCGGCAAACTCCTGGACTTGCGACGATCCTCTTGGTGAGTTCCGACGAGCTTCGCTTGGCAAGCTTCTGGATTTCTCAGATTTGTTCCCGCAGAACCTCCGACGATTGTCCGAACTTCCGTCGAACTCTCGAACTCCCAACGTGATCATTGACTTGACTCCGGCGCAACTCCTGCTACTTGTCTAACTTTCATCGTAGTTAATCCTGCACACTTATAACAAAACTTCGATCGATACAATTAATCCTAAGCAATTAACTAAGTTGTCCGGTCATGTCATTGGTCCATCGACGCTTCGTCCGATTCTTCGGCGCATCGTCCTCTCCTGCAGCTTATTGTCCAATCGGCCAGTTGACTCTGCAACTCTGATATCCTTGGCTCAATACCCGCTCTTCTTGGCTCGATGCCCGAGTCCACGGCCCGAAGCCTTCTGTCGATACGTCGACCGATCCACCGGCCCGATGTCCAATCTTCTAACATGTTCCTTCAGCACAACATGATTTTCCTGCTTTAATTGTCTCATCCTAATCGAAGCATCCTGCGTCACTCAAACCGCAGATTAAATCATAAACATATATCAAGTAGTTTCATCATCAAAATTCGAGATTCAACAATCTCCCCCTTTTTGATGATGACGACCACTTGATGACGGAGTTAAACTTAACTCCCGGAGTTTAAACAAACTCCCCCTATCAATATGCCATACTGATAGAACCTTGAATTCAAACTGAATTCAAGTCATTGCAATATTCATCATGAATACTTGCACCACGTCATCATGAACTTAAGCATAAACTTATGCATAACATCATACTTCTCCCCCTTTGTCATCAACAAAAAGGAGAAGTACCACAATCAAGCGTTTCTGATATTGGTTCAACTTATTGCATGAAAAACATAATATCAAGTTTTATCATCATGCAAGTTTTGAAGCTAGAAAATTTAGCAAGTGTTACATAATGCTTAGAACATTCAAGCTATCAAGATTTAGATATGCAAGTTTTATAGCATACAAGATAGCACTTTTGGTAATGTTCAAGATAGCAAGTTCTACATCGTGCAAGCTAGCAATATTGAGATGTTCAAGAAAGCACCTCTTGCTTCTTGAGATATGCAAATTTGTCAAGTTTTGCTAGATGTGCAAGTCAGCATTTTTGTTTCTTGAGATAGGCAAGATAGCACATTTGCTTCTTTTGAGATAGCAAGTTTTTGCTTCTCTTTAGACCACAAACTAGCAATTTTTACGATATACAAGTTTCATAATATATAAGCTAGCAATAATTTCGAAAGCAAATGCAAGATAGCTTTCTTGTGTAAGCTCTTGCTTCCTATTGCAATGTGCAAATTGCATGTTTTGCTTCTTGAGAAACTCAAGATAGTGATGTTCAAGAAGTCAATATTTGCTTCTTTGCTACTTAAGATAGGCAAGCTAGCAATCAAGTTTTTGCATCTTCTTGACTTGTGCAAGCTAGCTATCTCCCCCTTTATCATTGTCAAAAAGAAAGGAAGAATACAGTTTTGTAGTTCTTTTTCCTTTTACAATGATTTCAAAATCATGACAAAGGATGAATAATCAAATCATGAATATCAAGAGAATTTTTCATCATGAATATTTTATCATTGCATGCATCATTATCATAGGTTGAAGTATTACATGCATAAATTCATATCACCATTCATAATTACATTAATGTTTCAATACAGCAATTTCTTCTCAAAGTGTGTAACTTAGCACTCATAGCATTTTAAATCATGATTTACATCATATGCAATACATCACATCATAATTAGAAAGCGCAAGTATTGCATGCATAATTGCACATCATAAATGTTTCATATCATGATGGTATCAATTTTGTCAAATTATATCCTACCATGCATGATCAAAACTTCTCCCTATTTTATCATTGAAAACAAGAAGGAAGTAGGGGGAAGAGCATAAAAGTGTTAAATATTTCAATCATTTCAAGACATTTATATCATAGATCAAGTCATGAATATCAATGCTTTCATATTGTGAGTATCAATTCATGAATACCACAAGATATTATTTGTGACTTCAATTTTGCAAGATCAAGATTATGATTTAGATAAAACTTATTCAAATCAAATCATTAACTTGAAATTCATAATCAAGTCATTAAAATTAATTTCGAGATTCATAAAATATCATGAAATCATTAATCCTGATCAGATGGGAAAAGCAGTTTTTTAAGAGATTCTTTTTCATCTAAGCATGCCTTAGTCTTTATATGCCAAATTAAGACAAGCATGAAAGTTCAAGACATAAGGCAAAATCTTATAAAACAACTCATCAAGCATGATTCCATGATAACATCCTTTTAATATTCATCATCAAGTATGATTTCAAAAAGTATCTTAAAGAGAAATCATTAAGACCAAATGCATGATACACTCATTTATTTTCAAAATATTAATCATGTTTATTTTCATGAGATTCACAAGATTGGTAAAATAAATTTATTAATCTCAATAGGATAGAAAATTATTTCCATTTCATACAATTGATTTCATGTTAGCATGCTTTTTCATTTATGTTAAATAAAAACATGCATCAATGTTTAGGATCGAAAAATGAATTTCGTCATAAAATCACAAGATCAATAGATTCTCAAAAATGAATTATTAGGATCACGAAAATCCGAAAATGAGATTTAACACTTTTATATATTCAGACATGATTTTTGCTATAGATTTTGAAATTAAATCATGAAGATCAAACAAGCTCATGATCATGGATAACTTAAAATCTTATGCATAAAATTGTTAATCATTGTATCATAACCATTTAATATTACATCATTATGCATTACTTTAAATCAAAATGTGATTTCATTCAACAATGTTAATCAAACATGATACACATTATTACTTCTTAACCATGATTTCATATTTTCAATCAAAATCATTTTGTTTATTTATCATGCAATATTATCATTTTCGAAATTACTAGCATTATCATAATTTTTGTATTTTTATTTTTAAACATGTAATTTTCAAGAAAATTAATTCTAAACTAAAAAAGAAAATACATCATGAAAGCATCAAGTAATTTCAAAATAAACCAAAGGAATTTTAATTACCTCAACGTCGTAGGCTGTTAAGGCGTAGTTTGCAGCCTCGCTTTTGTTGACTTTCTCATCTTCGGAGGAGCTCGATTCATCCCAATTTTTGTTCTTCTTCTTGCGTTTAAAGAAAGTAGTTCCATTCTTTTTGCTTTTTAATTTTCGTTTCATTTGTAGTTTAAGTTCACCATCACTTGAGCTTATGCTCGAATGGTCTTCAAATGTTCTATGTCCCAAATCCTTCCTGTTCTTTGGAAGGTTGTTTTGTTCATCATTGTCCTCATCACTTGAGTCATCGCTCAAGTGGCATTCATTTGTCCAGAGTTCCAAATCCTTCCTGTTCTTTGGAAGGTGATTGTGTTCAACATGTTCATCATGTGCATTGTGCACCATTTCATATGTCATCAACGAACCAATTAGTTCTTCAAGTGGTAAGTTGTTTAGGTTTTTAGCTTCTTGTATTGCAGTTACTTTTGAATCTCACTTCTTAGAAAGAGAACGCAAAATCTTATTTACGAGTTCAAAATCTGAAAAATATTTTCCAAGAGCTCTTAAACTATTGACGACATCCGTGAAACGGGTGTACATGTCGCCTATAGTCTCGCTTGGTTGCATTCGAAAAAGCTCAAAATCATGCAATAAAAAGTGAACTTTCGAGTCTTTGACTCTACTAGTTCCCTCGTCGTGATTTCAAATGTTAAAATAATGTCAAAAGCCGTTTAAGCACGTAGAAATCTGATTGAACTCATTTTTTGTCCAAAGCGCAAAATAAGGCATTCATAGCCTTTGTTTTAAAGAAAAAATACTTCTTCTCCAAATCCGACCATTCGTTCATCGGTTTAGAGGGAAGTTGAAAACCGTTTTCAATGATATTCCATAAATCTAAATTCATAGAAATCAAGAAAACTCTCATTCGAGTTTTTCCAATAAGTGTAGTCCAATCCGTTAAAACAACGGTGGACGAAAAGACCAAAAAAGCCCTCTTGAAAGCCATAAAGAGCCATTTCTCTCGGGTGTAAATCCAAATGAGAAAAAACCGAGCTCTGATACCAATTGTTCGGATCAAGAGCACTAAGAGGGGAGGGGGTGAATTAGTGCAGCGGAAAAAACTTTTGTGATTAAAATCGAAAAGTCGCGACAAAGATGATTTCGATGTAAAACCAGATTCTTTGACTCCTTTAGCTTAAGATTAAGTGAGATGACGTTAGAGTAAATCTACAAAGGTAGTTTGCAGTTTATGATAAAAATCAGAATGCAAGCGCAAACTGAAATGCGATGTTCGTACGATAAAACCGGTTTACGTCTAAACGTCAACTTTGAAGATACTGAACTTTGAGATATGTTTTGTAAATGCACAGAAGGTAGTTTGCAGTTATAATTGGAGTTAAAACGTAAACATAAACTGCAATGTAATGATTGTACGAAAACGCCGATTTACGTCTAAATGCTTATTCGGAAAGATCTGAACTTATAAACTCGTTCGTAAAAGCGTAGAAGGCAGTAGCTATTTAGGAGGTTTGCAAAAATGATAAAGTGCTCAAAGTAAATGTAAACCAAGATTTAGAGTGGTTCGGTCAGCCTTGACCTACTCCACTTTTGGCTTCCTCCACCGACGAGGTCACCGACGTCAACTTGAGGTCTTCCTTCAATAGGCGAAGGCCAACTGCCCCTTTAGAGTTTCACTCCTTTTGACGGGCTCAGGAGATAACCCTTACAGAACTTTTCTCTCCTCTCTTTACAACTCAAAACATGAAGAACAGAGGGAGGAGAACTTTTGGGCTTTTACAATAATTTTGAGTTCTTAGAATCACAGAAAAGATCAAGATTTCGGTGTAGGTCTGTATCTTTTCAGTGCTGAATGGGTGGGGTATTTATAGGCCCCAACCCAGTTCAAATTTGGAGCTCAAAACGATCAAATACCGGAATTCCGGGATCAGGCGGTTGCACCTCCTGACTGGAGCGGTTGCACCGCCTGGTAGAGCTCGAAGACTGAGCCCAAGCGGTTGCACCTCTCTGTTAGGGGCGGTTGTACCGCCTGAGTCTGGCTCGGAGACTGAGCCCCAGGCGGTGCCACCTCCTAACTGAGGCGGTTGCACCTCTCTGTCAGAGCTCGAAGTCCGAGCTCAGGCGGTGCTACCTCTCTGTCAGGGGAGGTTGCACCGCCCAGTCTTGCTCGGAGACTGAGCCCAGGCGGTGCCACCTCCTGGCTGGGGTGGTTGCACCGCCCAGTCTCCCTGGGAGACTTAGCCCAGGCGGTGCTACCTCCTGGCTTGGGCGGTTGCACCTCTTGCTGCAATCAGGGTCCGAATGGGTAGCTCCATTCGGCCCAATTTCGATTTTTCAGGGGCCCAATTGCCCCAAGATTAAGCTAATGGGATCACCTCCCATTTCTAACTTAATCAACGTGCTAACTACAATTACTTCTAAGACAATTTCTGCAGCTTTGCTTCGTTGCGTCAATCGCTTCTTCCAGCGAGTTTCCGGCGAACTTCCGTCGATCATCCGATGAACCCTCGATGATGCTCCTGCGGACTTCCGGCAAACTCCTGGGCTTGCGACGATCCTCTTGGCGAGTTCCGACGTGCTTCGCTTGGCAAGCTTCTGGACTTCTCGGATCTGTTCCCGCAGAACCTCCGACAACTGTCTGAACTTCCGTCGAACTCTCGAACTCCCAATGTGATCATTGACTTGACTTCGGCGCAACTCCTGCTGCTTGTCTAACTTTCATCGTAGTTATTCCTGCACACTTATAACAAAACTTCGATCGAGACAATTAATCCTAAGCAATTAACCAAGTTGTCCGGTCATGTCATTGGTCCATCGACGCTTCGTCCGATTCTTCGACGCATCGTCCTCTCCTGCAGCCTATTGCCCAATCGGCCAGTTGACTCCGCAACTCCAATATCCTTGGCACAATACCCGCTCTTCTTGGCCCGATGCCCGAGTCTACGGCCCGAAGCCTTCTGTCGATACGTCGACCGATCCACCGGCCCGACGTCCAATCTTCTGACATGTTCCTTCGGCACAACATGATTTTTCTGCTTTAATTGTCTCATCCTAATCAAAGCATCCTGCATCACTCAAACCACCGATTAAATCATAAACATATATCAAGTAGTTTCATCATCAAAATACGAGATTCAACAGGGAGTTCTCCTTGGGTAGTTATATTTGGTGGATAGCTTTGGGCTATCTCCAAGCACCTGTTCACCACTTTCGTCTGGCCATCAGTTTGTGGGTGATACGCCATACTCCTTTTCAATTTAGTACCCTACATCTGGAATAACTCTGTCTAAAATCTGCTTGTGAAGATACAAGTAGAATTTGGAACAAGCACAATGCGTCCCTTATAGCGCAATTCTTTTAAGTCCCAACTGTAATGAGCCACAAGGCTTAGTGTTTCCTCTAATTTTTTTTATGATCTTACTGGTCTCCGAATTTTCCTGCCATTCCATCTTAATATCCTCAAGGAAGTCACTGGTTGAAAGTGAAATGGCCAAAAATTCAGTTTGCTCGGGTAGCCGCGAAAGTGCATCTGCAACAATATTCTCTTTCCCCTTTTTGTAAGCTATTTCATAAACAAATCCAAGAAGTTTTATTACCCATTTTTACTACTCAAGGGATGATATCTTTTGCTCTAAAAAATACTTGAGGCTTCTATGGTCGATTTTAATTTGAAATCCTCAACAGATCAAGTAGGGTCTCCACCTCGTTGCTACGTGCACAATGGCGAGCATCTCATTTTCATATGTTGACATATTTTGATGGGAGGGAGATAATGCTTTGCTAGTGTATGCGAGTGGTCAACAATCTTGCATGAGAATTGCTCCAATTCCGACTCTAGATGCGTCGGCCTCAATAATAAAGGGTCGGTTGAAATCTGGTAGTGCTAGCACCGGCGTCGTCGTCATAGCTGCCTTAAGTTTATTGAAGACAGCGGAGGCTCTATCTGACCATTGGAAGACATCTTTTTTTAGTCATGAAGTAAGTGGTGCATTGATCTTTCCATAGTTTTTCACAAACTTGCGGTAGTAGCCTGTTAAACCCAGAAAGCCGTGTAGCAATTTTATGTTCCTCGGGGTCGACCCATTTTGCATTGCTCTAATTTTAAAGGGATCCACTACCACATATTCCTTTGATATGATATGCCCATGATATTCCACCTTCTGTTGAGGAAAGCAATAATTCGTAGTGGTTGTTGTGTGTTCAAAAGGTGATTTTCAATATGTCTTCTTCGCATACTCGTATTTGATGATACTTGGATCAAAGGTCCAGCGTTGTGAAGATTTGTGCTCCCTTTTATCTAGCAATCCATCTACTATTAGAATAGGATATTTGTCCTTGATGATTATGCCATTGAGAGCTCGGTAATTAACACACAATCGTCATGTTCGGTCCTTCTTTCATACGAGAAGCACCGATGAAGAGTAGGGGCTGCAACTTGGCCGAATAACTCTTGTTTCAAGCATCTCTTTTACAATCCTTTATATTTCATCCTTCTAGAGATGTAGATACTAATACGGTTGAATATTTGCTAGAGATTTGCCTAGAAGAATCGTTATACAATGATCATGCCGACGGGTAAGAGGTAGATTGCATGGTTCATCAAATATATCTGAAAATTCAGCAAGCAAAGGAAGTAGATTTGGATCATCAAATTCTATTGGCTCTCCCTTAGTTTGCTGCTCAAGTTGTACCAAAAAGCCGCTGCATGCTTATGCAAAACCTTCTCCATTTGTTGTGTGCAAATTGTCGTTATGTCGCCCCCACGTTTCCCGTGCAGTATCACCTGTTTCTCCTTACTGTAAAATTTCATAATTAGTTTCATAAAATTCTAGGAAACATCACCTAATGTTGTCAACCATTTAATTCTAAGCATGGGCTCATGATCATCAAGAGAGAGGAGGAAGAAATATGCAATTATCTCTTGGACCTATAGTAGTAGTTTCGCCCGCGGGCATCTTTGGTCGCACTTTAGGGTTCTGCCGTTGGTGACCATTACATCAGACTTGCTGCAACCATCGATGTGGAGTGTCATTCAAGCTGCAACTTTACTATTTAGGAAGTTTTTAGTGTGTTAGGACTCTAGCTAGAAGAGTCCTAATTGAGAGGGATATTCTGTTAGGACTCTAGCTAGGAGAGTCCTAATTGAGATGGACATTCATGTAAAACCTACCTAAGCCGACCCCTATTAAAGAGGTAAAGAGGCCGGCTAGGGTTAGGAGGTTGTTTCTTAGAGATGAATTAGGAGTTGTAAAGGAATAAGAGTCTTGAGTAGAAGTCCTATTAGGAGTTGGTTAGAAGTAGGAGTCTTGAGTAGGAGTCCTATTAGGAGTTAGGGTTTAGAAACCCTATAAATAGCCATGTATTCCTCCTCTTTTGATAAGCAATATATGAATCTTTTCTGCAGCCTTTGAGCAGCAACTTGGAGGGAGGAACCCCTATAGAGTTCCAAGGAGGCCGGTCCCCTAAAGAGATCAACCCCAAGTTTAGAATCTGCAAAGGTTCTAACACCTGGTATCAGAGCAGCGTTCTTAGCATTTCGCTGCCCTTCCACAGCCATCCATCAACCCTCCACAACCGCCCAAAGCAATTCCCACAATTACTTAAGAGATCGTTGCCAAATTTCTCTGTCATCTCCACCACCACGAATCATCCTTTGATCTCCCCGTGAATTTCAACAGGTTCTGGTTTTCTACCTTACTACTGCTGCAATTTAGTTATCCTTATTTGAAAATCCAAAAAAAAAAATTATTCCTATATTGCTGCATAAACTTTTCGTCATAAAGTTTTCATCTTTACGACGAAAGATACATTGCAGAATTCCAACCATATAGCACTGTTTGTTTGATCTTGCTACTATGTTTTTCCTATCCAAATCTCTACGAAATTTTTATGACATCTTTGACATTTCCTAATAGCAGATTCCCTTTGGTTTCATAAAAAAATTCTCAATATAAACCACTGATCTTTTACGTCCAATCTACTATACTTAAAAATCTGTGCTGTAGAAAATTTCAGCCGCATATTGTTGCCTTCGCCCATCTATTTGCAATCTTTTTTGAATAAAATTTCTTATACACTTCATAGATCATCTTGGCTTCTATCTAAGATTGATCTATAAAGAAATTCATCTCTATAAATGATTTTGTGTTGCTGCAAATTTTCATCGTAACCAACTGAAATTTCTCGACGAGAATTCTGCAATCGTAACTTGCACCAATTTCCTTGCTGTTATACTGCCAAAATTTTCTTGATTAAATTAGATATCCTTGCTGTCATATAAATTGTGATTTTGCTATCAATTCCCTCCTCAATTCTCTCACATTTTTGGTAGAAATTACGTCGAGAAACCGTTGTTTCTTCGACGACATTTCTACTCTTACAAGACAGCACATACTTGCTGCAACTTCCACTGATTTCTATCAAGCCTTTGCTACCATCTACCACAGATCCAAAACTTTTATCTATAGCCCTAAAACTCTACCAAACTACACCCTCAACCTGCACCCAAAATAGCCACAAAACAAGCCTAAACCGTAGCCTACATCCACCAATCTACCAACCCTTTCGACCATCACCTCTCTCAACCAATACATGCATTTAACCCGACAACAAAAGAGAGATATTAATATAACAGATTTGATGGCATATACTATGGCATCTGAGGAGGTATTCAATGCTAAATTCGAAGCCTTCGAGGCACGAATGGAGGATAAGATTCTGACGCTCTTTATCGAACTCAGATTGGGCCGACCACTAAGCCCGAAGAAATCACATCAAGGCACAGATATGACTTCCAAGAGAGAGAAAGCTCTACGATCAACCTCAACTATCTATGCTTAAGAGTGGACTTTCCTAGATGGGAAGAAGGAGAAACGATTGGTTGGATCTCGCGCGCGGAGCGATATTTTCGGTACCACAAAATCGCAGATGCATCTATGGTAAAAATTACAGCTCTACAGTGGTTTGACTGGTTTGAATATACTTATGGAGTCTTTTCATGGCAACAATTCAAAGAAGGACTGCTGATACGCTTCAGACCAACCGATTACGAGAATATTGACGAACAACTAGCAAAGATCCGACAAACCTCCACCACTCAGGAGTACCAAACCAGGTTTGAAAGGTTATCTAATCAAACTCGTGATTGGTCTCAAAAACAGCTATTGAGGACCTTCATTGAGGGCTTAAAGCCGGAGATCCGAGGAGAAGTTAAAGCACGACAACCGTACACGCTTATGGTAGCCATCTCTTTCGCACGACATCAAGAGGAGCAATTGAACTATGAAGCTCGAAGGACTAGGGTCGCTCCTCAACCAGTAATATTGAAGCCCTTAGCCCCCCCTACTATCGATCGAGTCCCTACACCAAAGAGGTTAATAAGAGAAGAGCTTCGGGAGCGATATGCGAAGGGGTTATGTTGGCATTGCGACAAGCCGTGGAGCCGTGAGCATCACTTAGTAAAGGGAGACTTCTTATGATTGAACCAATAGAAGAAGAGGTCATTGAACATCCATAAGAGAGCCTTGAACATGAAGAAGAAGATGCAGAAGAAGAGCCACAACCGATTGATGTTACGGTACATGCACTAGCCGGCTACTCAAACCCGCAAACGATGAAAGTTGGAGGCCTTCTCAAACAACAACTGATCACTGTTCTCATCGACATGGGCAGTACTAATAACTTTCTAAATAGTAAGGTTGCTGTCCAGATGGCTTTACCTATCGAAAATTGTAGTAGGTTTGACGTTAAGGTCGCCGATGGATGGATTTTGAAGTATGATCATAGGCGCCCATAAGAGAAACTGTTGCTGATTATGAGGCCTTACCAAGAGATAATTGCATATTTCTTCCTTCTCCCTCTTGATGATCATGAGGCCATGCTCATAATTAAATGGTTGACGACATTAGGTGATATTTCTTGAAATTTTATGCAACTAATTATGAAATTTTACAGTAAGGAGAAACAGGTGATACTGAACGGGAAACGTGGGGGCGACGTAACGATGATTTGCACACAACAAATGGAGAAGGTTTTGCATAAAGCATGCAGCAGATTTTTGGTACAACTTGAGCAGAAAACTAAGGGAGAGCTAATAGAATTTGAAGATCCAAACCTACTTCCTTTGCTTGCTGAATTTTCAGATATATTTGACGAACCGTACAACCTACATCTTACCCGTCGACATGATCATTATATAATGATTCTTTCAGGCAAACCTCCAGCAAATACTTGGCCATATCAGTATCTACATCTCCAGAAGGATGAAATAGAAAGGATTATAAAAGAGATGCTTGAAACAGGAGTTATTCGACCAAGTTGCAATCTCTACTCTTCACCGGTGCTACTTGTACGCAAGAAGGACGAAACATGGCGAATATGCGTTGATTACTAAGCTCGCAATGGCATAACCATCAAGGATAAATACCTTATTCCACTAGTACATGAATTGCTAGATGAAAGGGAGCACAAATCTTTACAAAGCTGGACCTTCGATCCGGGTATCATCAAATACGAGTGTACGAAGAAGTCATACCAAAAACTGCCTTTCGAACACAAAATGGCCACTACAAATTTTTGCTTTCTTCAACAAAAGGTGGAATTTTTTGGGCATATCATATCAGAGGAAAGTGTGATGGTGGACCCCTTCAAAATTGGAGTAATGCAAAACTGGCCTACCTTGAGGAACATAAAATTGCTACATGGCTTTCTGGGTTTAATAGGCTACTACCGTAAGATCAGTGCACCACTCACTTCTCTACTAAAAAATGATACCTTCCAATGGTTGGACAGAGCCTCCACTGCCTTCTACAAACTTACGGCAACCATGACGATGATGCCGGTGCTAACACTACCAGATTTTAATTGACCCTTCATTATTGAGGCTGACGCATCTGGAGTCGGAATTGGAGCCATTCTCATACAAGATGGTCGACCACTCGCATACACTAGCAAGGCATTATCTTCCTCCCATCAAAATAAGTCAACATATGATAAGGAGATGCTCGCCATTGTGCGCGCAGCAATAAGGTGGAGACCCTACTTGATTGATCGACGATTTCAAATTAAAACCGACCATAAATTCCTCAAGTACTTTGGAGCGAAAGATATCATCCCCTGAGTAGCAAAAATGGGTAACAAAACTTCTTGGATTTGATTATGAAATAACTTACAAAATGGGGAAAGAGAATGTTCTTGCAGAGGCGCTTTTGCAGCTACCCAAGCAAGCTGAAGTTTCGGCTATTTCACTTCCGACCAGCAACTTCCTCGAGGATATTAAGATGGAATGGCAGGAAGATTCAGAGACTAGTAAGATTATAAAAGAATTGGAGGAAGTACCAAGCTCCATGGCTCATTACAATTGGGATTCAAAAGAATTACACTATAAGGGACGCATTGTGCTTATAATAAATTCTACTTGCATCTTCACGAGCAGATTTTGGACAAAGTTATTCCATATACGGGGTACTAAATTGAAAAGGAGTACGGCATATCACCCACAAATCAACGACCAAACGCAAGTTGTAAATAGGTGCTTGGAGACAATCCAAAGCCACCCACCAAATATGACTACCCAAGGAGAACTTCAGACCTAGCTAAGTGCCATTATTGATCGACGGATCGTAACTCGACGACGACGACCCACTACTGAAGTGCTAATACAGTGGGCGAACCTACCAATAGAAAATGCCACTTGGGAGAACTATGACGACTTGAAGATCAAATTCCCAAAATTCATGAATCGTCAGCCTCGAGGACAAGGCTGATTTGAAGAGGTCGGGTCTGTTAGGACTCTAGCTAGGAGAGTCCTAATTGAGAGGGATATTCTGTTAGGACTCTAGCTAGGAGAGTCCTAATTGAGATAGACATTCATGTAAAACCTACCTAAGCCGACCCCTATTAAAGAGGTGAAGAGGCCGGCTAGGGTTAGGAGGTTGTTTCTTAGAGATGAATTAGGAGTTGTAAAGGAATAAGAGTCTTGAGTAGAAGTCCTATTAGGAGTTGGTTAGAAGTATGAGTCTTGAGTAGGAGTCCTATTAGGAGTTAGGGTTTAGAAACCCTATAAATAGCCATGTATTCCTTCTCTTTTGATAAGCAACAGATGAATCTTTTTTGCAGCCTTTGAGCAGCAACTTGGAGGGAGGAACCCCTATAGGGTTCCAAGGAGGCCGGTCCCCTAAAGAGATGAACCCCAAGTTTAGAATCTGCAAGGGTTCTAACATAGTGTTGCCCATGTCGATGAGAACAATGATCGATTGTTGTTGGAGAAGGCCTCCAACTTTCATCGTTTGCGGGTTTGAGTAGCCAGCTAGTGCGTGTACCGTAATGTCGGTCGATTGTGGCTCTCTTTTACATCTTATTTTTCATATTCAAGACTCTTTTCTAGATGTTCAATGACCTCTTCTTCTACTGGTTCAATCATAAGAAGTCTCCCTTTACTACAACAATGCTCATTGCTCCACAGCTCATCGCGGTGCCAACATAACCCCTTCGCATATCGCTCCCGAAGCTCTTCTCTTGTCAACCTTTTTGGTACAAGGACTCGGTCAATAGTAGGGTGGGCTGAGGGCTTTAGTATTTCTAGTCAAGAAGTGACCCTAGTCCTCTGAGCTTCATGGTTCAATCGCTCCTCTTGATGTTGTGCGAAAGAGATGGCTGCCATAAGCGTGTACGATTGTCGCGCTTTAACTTCTCCTCAGATCTCTGGCTTCAAGCCCTCAATGAAGGTCCCCAATAGCTATTTTTTAGACCAATCAAGAGTTTGATTAGATAACCTTTCAAACTTGGTTTGGTACTCTTGAACGGTGGAGGTTTGTTGGATCTTTGATAGTTGTCCGTCAATGTTCTCGTAATCGGTTGGTCCGAAGTGGATCAGCAGTCCATTGAATTATCGTCATGATAGGACTCCATGAGTGTGTTCAAACTAGTCAAACTACTGTATGGCATCCCTTTCAAGATGTATAGCTGTAATTTTCATCATAGATGCGTCTGCGGTTTTATGGTACTGAAAATATCGCTCCGCGCACGAGATCCAACTAATTGGGTCTCCTTCTTCCCATCTAGGGAAGTCTACCCTCATGCGTGGATAGTTGGGATCAATCATAGAACCTCCCTCTCTTAGAAGTTATCTCTTTGGGCTTGGTACGATTGGTTAGAGCTCTCCCCTTGATGTGATTTCTTCGGGCTTGGTGGTCGGCCCAAACTGAGTTCGGTAAAGAGAGTCCGAATCTTATCTTCCATTCATCCCTCCAAGGCTTCGAATTTAGCATTGATTGCCTCCCTATATGCCATATATATGCCTCCAAATCTGTGATGTTAAGATCTCTCTTTTGTTATCGGGTTAAAGGCATGTATAGGTTGAGAGAAGTGATGGTCGAAAGGGTTGGTGGATTGGTGGACGTAGGTTATCGTTAAGGCTTATTTTGTGGCTGTTTTGGGTGTAGTTTAAGGGTGTCATTTGGTAGAGTTTTAGGGCTGTAGATGAAAGGTTTAGATCTATGGTAGATGGCAGCAAAGGTTTGATAGAAATAAATGGAAGTTGCTGCAGGTATGTGTTGTCTTGTAAGAGCAGAATTATTGTCGAAGAAACAACGGTTTCTCGATAAAATTTCCACCAAAACCTTGAGAAATTTGAGGAGAGAATTGACAGTAAAATCTTAGTTTATATGGCAGCAATGATATCCAATTTAACAAGAAAATTTTGAAAGTATAATAGCAAGGAAATTGGTGCAAGTTGCGATAGCAGAATTCTCGTCGAAAAATTTTAGTAGTTTGTGATGAAAATTTACAGCAACACAAAATCATTTTTAGAGATGAATTTCTCAATAGATTAATCTTAGATAGAAGCCAAGATGATTTAGGAAGTGTATAAGAAATTTCATTCAAAAAAGATTCCAAATAGATGGGTTAAGGCAACAATATGCAGTTGAAATTTTTTATAGCATAGATTTTCAAGTATAGTAGATTAGACATAAAAGATCAGTAGTTTATATTGAGAATTTTTCAACGAAACTAAAGGAAAATCTACTGTTAGGAAGTGTCAAAACTATCATAAAATTTTTTTAGAGATTTGGATAGAAAAAATATAGTAACAAGATCAAATAAACTATGCTCTGCGGTTGAAATTTTATAGTGTATATTTTCAAGTATAGCAGCTTAGACATAAAAGATTAATGGTTTATATTGAGAATTTTTTGACAAAACCAAAGGAAAATATGATATTATGAAGTCTCAAAGCTGTCATAAAATATTCGTAGAGATTTGGATAGAAAAAATGTAGTAGGAAGATCAAACAGACTATGGTATGCGGTTGAAATTCTGCAATGTATCTTTCGTCATAGAGATGAAAACTTTGCGATGAAAAGTTTATGCAGCAAAATAGGAATAATTTTTAAAAAAATAATTTGAATAAGGATAACTAAATTGCAGTAGTAGTAAGATAGGAAACCAGAACTTGTTGCAATTCACGGGGGATCAAAGGATGATCTGCGGTGGTGGGGATTAAAGCAATTAGGCGGTTGTGGAGGGCTGATAGATAGCTGTGAAGGGTAGCAAGATGCCAATAACGCTGCTATGATACCATGTGTTAGAACCCTTGCTGATTCTAAATTTGGGGTTGATCTCTTTAGGGGATCAGCCTCCTTAGAACTCTATAGGGGTTCCTCCCTCCAAATTGCTGCTCAAAGGCTGCAGAAAAGATTCATTTATTGCTTGTCAAAAGAGGATGAATACATGACTATTTATAGGGTTTCTAAACCCTAACTCCTAATAGGACTCATACTCAAGACTCCTACTCAATTAAGACTCCTACTCAAGACTCATAATAGGACTCCTACTCAATATTCCTATTCCTTTACAACTCCTAATTCTTCTTTAAGAAATAACCTTCAAACCCTAGCCGACCTCTTCATCTCTTTAATAGGGGTCGACTTAAGTATATTTTACATGAATGCCCCTCTTAATTAGGACTCTCCTAGCTAGAGTCCTAACAAAATGAATCATGGTTTCTCTTGATTTCTCATAATTATAACTTGAAAATTCTTTTTATAAATCTAGATTGTCCACTATGATTCTTTCTTTTCGCTATTTGAGTTATCCAAAAAGAATCATAATATTTCTCTTGATATTCATAATTTGTCTCCATGATTTATATATCTCATCAACAAAATTCTCTTGATATTTTTAATATGATGATATGAAATTATGCATGAAATACTCATGAATTTATATAAACAAATGAGAAGTTATAATCATGCATGACAGGATGTAATTTAATTTGACATTTAGATACCATCATGATTTAAAATGCTATGATTTGTTACCAAAATGATGTATCATGAATGCGTGAATATCATTTATGATATGCCCATGGTGATTGATTTATTTATGTCATGCATGAAGTAAAGATACAATATGCAAAGTTTTGAAATTGGGCATATTATAAATTGAAACCATAATGATGCACAAACATATCGATATAATGATCGAAACATTAATATAATTATGAATGATGATATGATATTATGCATGCAATACTTCAACTTATGATAATGATGCATGCAATGATAAAATATTCATGATAAAAAATTGTTTTAACATTCATAACTTGATTTTTTTATTATTCATCCTTTGTTATGATTTGAAAATTATTGTAAAGGAAAAAAGAGATACAAAACTGTATTCTTCCCTTCGTTTTGACAATGACAAAGGGGGAGAAAAATTGCTAGCTCAAGATGCAAAATTTAGAAACTTATACATTGTAAAAGAAGTAAACTTACTAGCTTGCTCATCTCAAAAGAGAAGCAAGAAGTGCTACATTGCAAATCTCAAGACACACAAATGCAAACTTGCAAAATTTATAATTTTGCACATCATTAAAATTTATGATGATTTGGTGATTATTCATGTTCTAAAATATTGTAAGATTCACTAGCTTGCATTATGTAGAACTTGCTATCTTAAACATCACCAAGAAGTGCTATCTTGCCTATCTCAAGAAGCAAAAAATGTTAACTTGCACATCTAGCAAAACTTATAGCAAGAGTTACTTTCTTGAACATCTCAAAATTTCTAGCTTGCATGTTTTAAAATATTGTAAAATTTTGCTAGCTTGCACTTTGCAAAGGAAGCAAAAATGGCACTTCTCAAAAGAGAAGAAAGAGCTTGCTATCTTGAACATTGCTATTTTGCATTTGCTTTCGAAATTTTTGCTAGCTTGTATGTTGTAAACTTGCTATCTTACTACCTTGCATATCTAAATCTTGATAGCTTGCATGATGTAATACTTGTCAAATTTTCTAGCTTACAAATTGCATGATGATAAAATTTGATATTATATTTTTCATGCAATGATTTGACATCATATCGAAACACTTGATAGTTGAACTTTTCCTTTTTGTTGATGACAAAGGGGGAGAAGTATGATCATATTATGCATGATGATGTGTTGCAAATATTCATGATGAAATTTACAATGACTTGAATTCAGCTTGAATTCAAGGTTCTATCAATATAGCATATTGATAGGGGGGGTTTGTTTAAACTATGAGAGTTAAGGTTAACTCCATCATCAATTGGTTGTCATCATCAAAAAGGGGGAGATTGTTGAATATCAGATTTTGATGATGAAACCAATTGATAAGTGTTTATGATTTAATCTGCATTTTGAGTGATGCAGGATGCTTCAATCAGGAAGAGATAATTAAAGTAGGAAAAATCATGTTGGGCTAGAGGAAAACATGTCAGAAGATTGGACGTCGGGCCGGAGGATCGGTCAACGTATCGATAGACGACTTTGGGCCATGGATTCGGGTATTGGGCCAAGAAAAGTGGATATTGCACCAAGGATATCGGAGTTGCGGAGGTCAACTGGCCGATTGGGCAATAGGCCGCAAGAGAGGATGATGCGTCGAAGAATCGGACGAAGCATCGATGGACCAATGACATGCTAGACAATATGATTCATGCTTAGTAATAATTATCAAGTTCAAAGTGTATTTTTGTGCATGCAGGATTAACTACGATAGCAAGGTATGAAGCAAAATAAAGTCCCAGAGTCAAGAACGTGATTTCATTGGGAGTTCGAGAGTTCGTCGGAAGTCTGGACATTCGTCAGAAGTTTTGCCGGAACCAATTGAGAAGTCCAGGAGCTTGCCAAAGAAGCTCATCGGAACTTACCAAGAAGATTGTCATGAAGTCCAAGAGCTTACCAGAAGTCCACCGGAACATTACCAAGAGATCGTCGGAAGTTCGCCGAAAGATTGTCGGAAGTTCGCTGAAATTTTACCGGAAGCTCGCTAGAAGAAATCAGAATCATCTTGTTTAGATTATGTCTTAAGAATCTTAGTTAGCACATAATTGGAGTTGGGATTAGGAGGTAATCCCATCAACTCTGTTAGGTGCCAACTGGGCTCAAAGTTGGGTTGGTTTGGGTTGGATTCAAGGCCCAACCAGGGTACTGAAACCCTGGTCGGTGGTGGCACCGCCTAGGGAACAACACCCCAGGAAATCTGGGCGGTTGTACTTATTGAATCTCATTTTTTGATGATGAAACCACTTGATATGTGTTTATGTTTTAATCTGTGTTTTGAGTGATGGAGGATGCTTCGATCAGGATGAGACAATTAAAGTAGGAAAAATCATGTTGTGCCGGAGGAACATGCCAGAATATTGGACGTCGAGCTGATGGATCGGTCGACGTATCGACAGAAGGCTCCAGGTCGTGGACTCGGGCATCGGGCCAAGAAGAGCAGATATTGTGTCAAGGATATCGGAGTTGCGGAGTCAACTGGCCGATTGGGCAATAGGCCGTAGGAGAGGACGATGCACCGAAAAATCGGATGAAGCGTCGAGGGACCAATGACATACCAGACAACTTGGTTAATTACTTAGGATTAATTGTCTCGTTCAAAGTTTAATTTTATATATGCAAGATTAACTACAATGAAAGTAAGACATGCAGCAGGAGTTATGCTGGAATCAAGACTATGATAACGTTGGGAGTTCGACGGAAGTCCGGACGGTCGTCGGAGGTTTTGCGGGAACAAATCCAAGAAGTCCAGGAGCTTTCTAAAAGAAGCTCGTCGGAACTCACTAAGTGGATCGTCGCAAGTCTAGGAGTTTGCCGGAAGTCCGTCGGAGCATCGCCGAAGGTTTGTCGGATGTTCGCCGGAAGTTCACCGGAAGCTCGCCGGAAGAAGTGATTGATGCACCGGAGCAAGTTGTAGTAAATGTTTTGAGAAATGTCATAGTTAGCATATAGATTAAGTTAGAAATGGGTGGTGATCCCATTAACTTAATCTGTGAGCAATTGGGCCCTTGATAGACCCAAATTGGGCCGAATGGATCAACCTATTCGGACCAGAATTCCTGCTAGGCGATGGCACCGCTACGGTCGGCGGTGGCACTGCCCAAGAGAGGGTCTCCCAGGAAAGCTAGGTGGTGCAATTGCCCCAAGCAGGCAGTGGCAACGCTTGGGCTCAGTCTCCGAGCGAAACTGGGCGATGCAACCACCCCTGATAAGCGGTGGAATCGCTTGAGCTCGGTCTCCGAGCTCTGCCAAGCGGTGCAACCGCCCTAGTCAGGCGGTGGCATCACCAAGGCTTAGTCTCCGAGCAAGACTGGGCGGTGCCACCGCCCAGAGGCTTAGTCTCCGAGCTACCAAGCGGTTTTACTGCCCTAGTCAGGAGGTGGTACCGCCAGGACCCCGAAATTCCGGGAGATGACAGTTTTGAGCTCCAAATTTAAACTGGTTTGGGGCCTATAAATACCCCTCTCATCCCTGGTTAATTCACACAAGCACAGAGAGCAAAAAAAGGAAAGAAATGCTGTAGAAATCAGTTGAGAAATCCCTCCTCTAGCTTAAGTGTTAAGATTCTATTTTAGAGAGGAGAGTGAGTGTTTGTAAGGGTTGTCTCCTAAACCCAGTAAAAGGAGAAGACGGGTGTAAGAAGGAGGTTGATCTTCGCCTAGTAAAGGAAGATCGTTAGTGGATGCTAGTAGCCTCGACAGAAGAGGAATCAGAGGAGTAGATGTAGGTCACGATTGACCGAACCACTATAAACTCCCGTCTTCTTTGGTTTGCATTTTGTTTCCTACTATTACCTTACGGCAAACCCCTTCAATAGCTTACTGCCTTTAATACATTTACGTATGCTTTCAAGCTAAGTTTCCGAAATCGGTTTTACGTCAGAAACGATTTTTATTGTATGAGAGATTTGACGAAGTTGACGTTTTTATTCACTGCACTAATTCACCCCCCCCCCGCTTTTAGTACTCTTGATCCTAATAATTGGTATCAGAGCCTGATTTTTCTCATTTCAGATTTACACCTGAGAGAAATAGCTCTTTATGGCTTTCAAGAGGGCTTATCGATTGTTCGTCCACCGTTGTTTAACGGATTGGACCATACTTATTGGAAAACTCGAATGAGAGTTTTCTTGGTTTCTATGAATTTGGATTTATGGAATATTATTGAAAATGGTTTTCAACTTCCCTATAAACCGATGAACGAATGGTCGATTTTAGAGAAGAAGTATTTTCTTTAAACGCAAAGGCTATGAATGCCTTATTTTGCGCTTTGGACCAAAATGAGTTCAATCGGATTTCTACATTCGAAACGGCTTTTGATATTTGGCGCACACTTGAAATCACACACGAAAGCACAAGTAGTGTAAAAGATTATAAAGTAAATTTTTTGATGCATGATTTCGAGCTTTTTCGAATGAAGCCGAGCGAAACCATTGTTGACTTATACACCCTTTTCACGGATGTCGTTAATGGTTTAAAAGCTCTTAGCAAATGTTTCTCAAATTTTGAACTTGTTAGTAAAGTTTTACAATCGCTTTCTAAAGTTTGGGAATCAAAAGTAACGGCAATACAAGAAACAAAAGATTTAAATATTTTTCCACTTGAAGAACTTATTGGCTCATTGATAACATATGAAATAGTATGCAATGCACATGATGAACAAAACAACATTCCAAAGAACAGGAAGGATTTGGAACTCCGGACAAATGAATACCACTTGAGTGATGACTCAAGTGATGAGGACAATGATGAACTTGAACTTCGAACACTAAATCTTAATAAATTTATTAAACAAAAATCTAAAATACACAATGAACTTGAATGGACGATGAGGCAAAAAAAAAAGAACAAAAAGTGGGAAGAATCAACCTCCTCCGAAGACGAGAAGAAAATCAAGAAAGGCAAAGTGGCAAACTATGCCTTAACCGCTTTCAATGATGAGGTAATCGAAATCCCCCTAATTTATTTTGAAATTACTTGATGCTTGTTGAATCTCGGATTTTGATGATGAAGTCAATTGTCATTTGTTGTCTAATCTATGTGTTGAGATAAGTGTGCAGGATTAACTACGATGAAAGTTAGACAAGCAGCGGGAGTTGCGCCGGAGTCAAGTCAATGATCACGTTGGGAGTTCGAGAGTTTGACGGAAATTCGGACAATCGTCGGAGGTTCTACGGGAACAGATCCGAGAAGTCCAGGAGCTTGCCAAAAGAAGCTCGTCGGAACTCGCTAAGTGGATCGTCGCAAGTCCAGGAGTTTGCCGGAAGTCTGCAGGAGTATCACCGAGGGTTCATCGGATGATCGACGAAAGTTCACCGGAAACACGCCGGAAGAAGCGATTGACGCACCAGAGCAAGCTATAGAGATTGTCTTAGGATTAATCATAGTTAGCACATTGGTTAAGTTGGAAATGGGAGGTGATCCCATTAGCTTAATCTTGGGGCAATTGGGCCCCTGAAAAACCAAAATTGGGCCGAATGGAGCTACCCATTCGGACCCTGATTGCTGTGGGAGGTGCAACCGCCCAAGCCAGGAAGTAGCACCGCCTGGGCTAAATCTCCCAAGGAGACTGGGCGGTGCAACCGCCCCAGCCAGGAGGTGGCACCGCCTGGGCTCAGTCTCCGAGCGAGACTGGGCGGTGCAACCTCCCCTGACAGAGAGGTAGCACCGCTTGAGCTCGGTGTTCGAGCTCGGGCAAGCGGTGCAACCGCCTCAGTCAGGAGGTGCAACCGCCTGGGCTCAGTCTTCGAGCTCTGCCAGGCGGTGCAACCGCTCCAGTCAGGAGGTGCAACCACCTGATCCCAGAATTCCGGGATTTGATAGTTTTGAGCTTCAAATTTCAACTGGGTTGGGGCCTATAAATACCCCACCCATTCAGCACTGAAAACACACAGACCTACACCGAAATCTTGATCTTTTCTGTGATTCTTAGAGCTCAAAATTGTTGTAAAGGCCAAAAGTTCTCCTCCTTCTGTTCTTCAAAGTTTTGAGTTGTAAAGAGAGGAGAGAAAAGTCCTGTAAGGGTTGTCTCCTGAGCCCGTCAAAAGGAGTGAAACTGTAAAAGGGCAGTTGGCCTTCGCCTATTGAAGAAGGCCTCTGGTTGACGTCGGTGACCTCGTCGGTGGAGGAAGCCAAAAGTGGAGTAGGTCAAGATTAACCGAACCACTCTAAATCTCGGTTTGCATTTACTTTTGATCATTTTATATTTACTGCAAACCTCCTAAATAGCTACTGCCTTCTGCGCCTTTACGAACGAGTTTCTAAGTTCAGAACTTTTCGAATCTGCGTTTAGACGTAAATCGACATTTTCATACGATCATTACATTTCAGTTTACGTTTGTGTTTTGACTCCAATTATAACTGCAAACTGCCTTCTGCACATTTACAAAACATATCTCAATGTTCAGTATCTTCAAAGTTGACATTTAGACGTAAACCGGTTTTATCGTACGAACGTCGGATTTCAGTTTGCGCTTGCAATCTGATTTTTATCATAAACTGCAAGCTGCCTATGTAGATCTACTTTAACTCCATCTCGCTTAATCTTAATCCAAAGTAGTCTTAGAATCAGATTTTACATCGAAATCGTTTTTGTCGTTCGAACGCAGCTTGCGATTTTAATCGCAGAAAGTTTTCCGCTGCACTAATTCACCCCCCCCCCCTCTTAGTGCTCTTGATCCTAACAATTGGTATCAGAGCGGGGTTAACTCTCTAACAGATTAAAACCCAAGAGAGATGGCATACGCCGGAAACCAAGAGGGCCATTCTATTACACGTCCACCCATGTTCAGTGGGACGGACTACACCTACTGGAAGTCCCGAATGAGGATCTTTCTTATTTCTATGGATTTTGAACTATGGAATCTTGTCGAAATCGGATTTTCGAAGTCTTCTCTTCTAATGATCGATTGGAATGAATTGGAGAAGAAGGCTTTCGCTCTTAATGCAAAGGCTATGAATGCCTTATTTTGTGCGCTTGATAAAAACGAGTTTAACCGTGTTTCAACTTGTGAAACCGCATTTGATATGTGGCACACACTCGAAGTGACTCACGAAGGCACAATTAGAGTGAAAGAGTCAAAAATCAATCTGCTGTTACATTCTTTCGAACTTTTCCGGATGAAACCGAGTGAAACCATTGGCGACATGTTTACCCGTTTCACGGATGTCGTCAATGGTCTAAAAGGACTCGAAAAAAGTTTTTCAGATTTTGAGCTCGTAAATAAGATACTAAGATCCCTTCCTAAGAGTTGGGATCCTAAAGTCACTGCTATTCAAGAGGCAAAAGATCTACGCAACTTCCCTCTTGAAGTACTAATCGGGTCATTAATGACCTACGAAATGACTTGTAAAGCTCATGAAGAGCAAGAAGACATCCTTCCAAAGAACAGGAAGGATATGACACTTAAAACTTCAGAAGGCCACTTGAGAGAAAACTCAAGTGATGAGGACTGTGATGATGACTTGGCACTTCTAACAAGAAAATTTAAAAAATTCTTTAAAAGAAATAAGTTTAAGAATGATGCAAAAAATAAACTTGAACCCAAGAAGGACTAAGTTATTTGTTATGAATGCAAAAAGGCGGGACACTACAAGAGTGATTGTCCCCAAGTCAAAAGGAGAACATCAAAGAAGAAGGCGCTTCAAGCAACATGGGATGACTCGAGCGCATCCGAAGAAGAGGAGTCCAACACCAAGCAAGTTGCTCATTACACCTTAATGGCTATCGGAGATGAGAAAACTAAACCATCGCAAGCTAGGAGCAAGAGATGGTACCTTGATAGTGGATGCTCAAGGCATATGACCGGAGATCCATCTCAATTCTCTAAGCTCACTAGCATAGACGAAGGCTATGTCACCTTCAGAGACAACAACAAGGGTAAAATCATTGGCAAAGGAACCATAGGTAACAAATCCAACTTCTTTATTGAAGATGTTTTGTTAGTTGATGGTTTAAAACATAACCTCTTGAGCATTAGTCAATTATGTGATAAAGGATATATTGTCAGATTTGAATCTAATGCTTGCATCATTGAAAAACCACACAAAAACATATCTATGATTGCATTGAAATAAAATAACGTATACACTATTGACATCAATGATTTGTGTAATGAAATGTGTTTTTCTGTTTTGAATGAGGATGCTTGGATATGGCATAGAAGATTAGGTCATGCTAGCATAAAACTAATCACTCAAATATCATCTAAAGAACTTGTAAGAGGAATTCCTCATATCAAGTTCATCAAAGATAATGTATGTGATGCTTGCCAATTAGGTAAACAAATTAAGAGTAGTTTCAAATCTAAGAATCAAATAAGCACCTCTAGGCCCTTACAATTGATCCATATGGACTTGTTTGGACCAATCTCCACATCAATCCTAGGAGGTAGCAAATACGCCTTCGTCATCGTGGATGACTATAGCAGATACACTTGGACTTCTTAAAACAGAAAAGTGAATGCCTTAGATATTTTACTAAGTTTTGTAAACTTGTTCAGAATGAGAAAGGTTCTATGATTTCGTCAATTAGAAGTGATCATGGTGGTGAATTTCAAAACCATGATTTCTAGGAATTTTGTGAACTCAATGGATACAACCATAATTTCTCTACTCCTAGAAATCCTCAACAAAATGGAGTAGTAGAAATAAAAAATCAAAATTTACAAGAAATGGCAAGAACCATGTTGAATGAACACAACCTACCCAAATATTTTTGGGCCGAAGCCGTAAATACTGCATGCTACATTTTGAATCGAGTTCTAGTAAGACCCCTACTAACCAAAACTCCCTATGAGTTATAGAACAACAAAAAACCCAATGTTTCATATTTTAAAGTCTTTGGGTGTAAGTGTTTTATCTTGAATGAAAAGGATAACTTAGGAAAATTTGATGCTAAATCCGATGAAGGAATCTTTCTTGGTTATTCTTCAGTTTCTAAAGCCTTTCGTATCTTCAATAAAAGAACTCTAATTATCGAAGAATCCATTCATGTTGTTTTCAATGAGATTTCCGAAATCAGGAAAAATGATTTTGATGATGAGGTTAATTTTGATTCCTTGAATTTAAATGAAACCCCTTCTCCAACTAGCAACTTGGATGCATCCACTTCCGAAACATCCTTACCCAAGGATTAGAAGTATGTAGATGCTCATCCCAAGGAGCTAATCTTAGGAGACACGTCAAAGGGGGTTCAAACACGATCTTCTCTTAAAAATTTTTGTGCGAACGCCGCCTTTCTCTCCCAAATTGAACCCAAATGTGTTGACGAAGTCATGAAAGATGATTCATGGATTATCGCAATGCAAGATGAATTGAATCAATTTGAGAGAAATGAGGTGTGGAAGCTTGTTCCTAGGCCAAATGACCATTTAGTTATTGGTACTAAATGGGTCTACAGAAACAAGCAAGATGAAAATGGTATCGTGGTTAGAAACAAGGCTAGATTAGTGGCCAAAAGTTTCAACCAAGAAGAATGTATCGATTACGAAGAAACCTTCGCTCCTGTGGCTCGATTGGAAGCCATAAGGATGCTCCTTGCCTACGCTAGTAGTAATAATTTTAAGTTGTTTCAAATGGATGTTAAAAGTACTTTTCTAAATGGCTTTATTTCCGAAGAAGTTTATGTTGAACTGTTGAATCTCGGATTTTGATGATGAAATTAATTGATTGTGTTTAGATGTTTAACTGCATTTTGAGTGATGCGGGTCTATTCGATCAGGATTAGACAGTTAACGTAGGAGGAATTGATGTTGCGCCGGAGGAGATCACGTTAGGATATTGGACGGCAGAAGGCTTCGGACGTCGGGCATCGGGCCAAGGAGAGCGGAATTGCGCCAAGGATATCGGGGTTGCGGAGGTCAACCGCCGATTGGGCAACAAGCCGCAAGAGAGGACGATGCGCTGAAGAATCGGACGAAGCGCCAACGGAAAGTCGATTCGTGTTGTAATAATTGTCTAGATCAGATTAGAGTTTTAGTTTGTGTGTGAAGGAATAACTATGATAATGAGAAAGACATAAAGTGAAAAAAAGTGCGGAGTCAAGCGTAAAGGATTTGTTGGGAGTTCAAGAGTTCGACAGAAGTCTGAAGGATTATTGGGAACGCTGCCGGAACTAGCCGAGAATGAGTAGGGAGCTTACCGAAGGGTTTTTCGGAAGCTCTCCGGAAGGTTCGTGGGAAGTTCGCAGAGTTCGCCGAGAAAGATCGGAGCTTGCCGAAGAAGCTCATTGGAACTCGCCAAGATCAAATCGTGAAGTTTAAGAGCTTGCCGGGAGTCCGCAGAATGGTTTCCGAGAGTTTATCGGAAGACCGTTGAAAGTTCGCCGGAAGCTCGCCGAAAGAAGTCTTGACTTATGGACTTTGTAATAGCTTATAATATATTTGTAAATTCATAGTTAGCATGTTCATTTGGGTTAGGATTATGTATTAATCCTATAACCCAAGTAGGGGCCAAATGGGCCCGAGTTCGGACTAATTTGGGCCAAGATTGAAGCCCAACTAGTGGGCTGAAAACACTGTAGGCGGTGCCACCACCCAGTGCCCGAGAGCTGGGCGGTAGCACCGCCTGGGCTGGGCGGTGGCACCGCCTGGCATTGTCAGGGTCAGAAACTGACAGGCGGTAGCACCGCCACTGACAGGCGATGGCACCGCCAACAACGGGAACTCCACGAGAATTCAAATTTGGAGCCCAAATTTGAATCCTCTTGAGGCCTATAAATACCCCTCAAATCTCAGCTAAGATTACAACTTTTTGAGCAGCAATTGATTGAGAGAAAATTCTTAGAAAGTCTTAGCAAGTCTAGTTTTCAATTTTCTAGAAAGTTCTCCTCCTTTCTTACTGAAAATTTGTAAGAGGTTGAACTATTTGTAAAAGGTTGTAAGAGGGGTATTTGCCCTTCCATTTCAAGAGATTTGCTAGTGGAAGGTGGGAGCCTCATCGAAGAGGGGCCTCGCAAGTGGATGTAGGTCATTTGACCGAACCACTCTAAAATCGGTGTGATCTTTGGTTTGCATTTCATTATTGCTATTTGTTAGGATCGGAGCGGCACTAAGAGGGGGGGGTGAATTAGTGCAGCGGATTAAAACTTCTGTTTTAATAAATCTTTCGTACGATAAGAATAATGTTTCGTTTAAAACCGTTTCAATTGCGTTGAAAACGTACGTAATAAGATGAGGGCAGTGAACTTAGCAAAGTAAAGGTTTGCAGAAAGATAAATGCATAAACATAAACGCAAACCGGAGATTACGCCGATTTTAGAGTGGTTCGGTCAAATGACCTACATCCACTTCATGGTGGCCCCTCTTCGATGAGGCTCCCCACCTTCCATTAGCAAATCTCTTGAAATGGAAGGGCAAATACCCTCTTACAACATTTTACAAACAGTTCAACCTCTTACAAATTTTCAAAGAAAAAGGAGGAGAACTTTTCTAGTAAATTGAAAACTAGACTTGCTAAGACTTTCTAAGACTTTTCTCTCAATCAATTGCTGCTCAAAAGTTGTAATCTCAGCTGAGATTTGAGGGGTATTTATAGGCTCAAGAGGATTCAAATTTGGGCTCCAAATTTGAATTCTCGTGGAGTTCCCCCGATGTTTGGGCCGCCACCGCACGTGATCATCGGGCCGACAAGTGCTGGGCGGTGCCACCACCTTCAGCTCATAGCGGTGCTACCCTCTCTCGGCACTGGCGGTGCCACCGCCAGCCCAGGCGGTGCTACCACCCAGCTCTGGGGCGCTGGGCGGTGCCACCGCCTACGGTGTTTTCAGCCCCACTAGTTGGGCTTCAATCTTGGCCCAAACTAAACCGAACTCGGGCCCAATTGGCCCCATTTTGGGTTATAGGATTAATACCTAATCCTAACCCTAATTAACATGCTAACTATGAATTTAAAGACATTTTATAAGCTTTTGCAAAGTCCATAAGTCAAGACTTCTTCCCATGAAGCTTCGGCTAACTTTTCGATGGTCTTCCGATAAACTCTCTAAAACCATTATGGACTCCTAAGAAGCTCTTAAACTTCACGATTTGATCTTGTTGAGTTCCAACGAGCTTCTTCGACAAGCTCCGATCTTTCTCGGCGAACTCTCGCGAACTTCCCACGAACCTTCCGGCGAAGCCTCAAAAACCCTTCTAAAAGCTCCCTACTCATTCTCGACTAGTTCCGGCGGCGTTCCGATAATCCTTCGGACTTCCGTCGAACCCTTGAACTCCCAACAATCCTTCGTGCTTGACTCCACACTTTGTTTCACTTTATGTCTTCATCGTTATCGTAGTTAACCCTACACATGCAAACCAAAACTCTACTCCGATCTAGACAGTTTTTAAACGCTAATTGACATTCTGCGTTCGATCGTCATTGGTTGGCGCCGTGTCGATTCTTTAGCACATCGTCCTCTCTTGCGGCTTGTTGCCCAATCGGCAGTTGACCTCCGCAACCCCGATATCCTTGGCGCAATTCCGCTCTCCTTGGCCCGATGCGCGATGTTCGAAGCCTTCTGCCGTCCAATATCCTGACGTGATCTCCTCCGGCGCAACGTCAATTCCTCCTGCATTAATTGTCTAATCCTGATCGAGTAGACCTGCATCACTCAAAATGCAGTTTAAATTATAAACACATATCAAGTGGTTTCATCATCAAAATACGAGATTTAACAATCTCCCCCTTTTTGATGATGACAACCACTTGATGACGGAGTTAACCTTAACTCCCGGAGTTTAAACAAACTCCCCCTATCAATATGCTATATTGATAGAACCTTGAATTCAAGCAGAATTCAAGTCATTGCAATATTCATCATGAATACTTGCAACACATCATCATGAACATATACATAAACTTATGCATATCATGTCATCAACATACTTCTCCCCCTTTGTCATCAACAAAAAGGAGAAGTACAACAATTCTTTGTGTTGGTAATATAAGTTCAACTCATTGCATGAAAAACATAATATTAAGTTTTTTCATCATGCAGTTTTGAAGCTAGAAAATTTAGCAAGTAATGCATCATGCTTAGGACATTCAAGCTATCAAGTTTTAGATATGCAAGTTTTACAGTATGAAGCTAGATTTTCATCACAACATATAAGCACAAAAGCATAGCATGATTCTTAAGTTCAATCATGGCAATTCAACACTTGCTTCTTGTGCAAGATTGCACTTTGCTTTTCTTTACATATTCTAACTAGCAAAAGCTTTCTCCCCTTTTTTTTTTTTTTTTTTTTTTTTTTTCGAAAAAGAAGGGAAGAGTACAAGCTAGCCAACATTTGCCTTGAGCTAGCAATCTTTCTCCCCCTATGTCATTGCCGAAAAGAAGGAGAGGAACCAATGATTTAGACTTTTACATAAATTATGAATTTGCATCAATCAATATTTCAATCATCACATGATACATACAAGACAAAAATGCAAAGAAATCATTTCATGAAGGATATCAATGTGAAAATTCACCAAGGATCACACGATACAATCGCAAATCATAATATCATTATGCGATATATTATGAGATGATAATTTATCATATCAATGAAAGATATCAATTGTTAAACATGATATGATAATAGTTTCAAAAATTTTAACTTGTGATACATGTGATACATTGTGATACACTAAAAAATTTAATGCGATGCTTTCAAGGATATAAATCTATTTTTGATACAAAGCATGGCAAGAGCAATTTTGTTGCAAGTTTTCTAAGTTTTGCACTTTTTGCTTCTTTCGATAGGCAATATCTTTCTTCTCTTTTTGAGAAGTGCAAGCTTGCAAGTTTTACTTCCCTAGCATGCTAGGAAGTTTACTTTCATTTTCAATGCACAAGCTAGCAAAACCTTCTCCCCCTTTATCAAAGTCAAAAAGAAAGGGAGGACTCAATGGCTAAATATTTCAATCATTCAACAAGCTAAATATGCAAAGAATTCATGAAATATATCAATAAGGATCAATTCATGAATACCAAAGATATAATTCATGGTTCATTAAAATTCTTCTTAACAAGTTCACGATCAAGATTCATATAATTCATAATAAAGCAAATTGATGTACAATCATCATTATAACTCATCATGCACAAAATGTAAAATCATCTAACATGATACAAACATTTATTTTCAAAATATTTATCACTATTTTCATGTATGATAATAAAGTATTCATGATACATATTATATGCATATATCATCACAATAAAAAGCAATTGCATGCATAATTTCAAATCATAAATGTTTTAAATCATGATGGTATTAACTTGTCAAATTTCATCCTACCATTCATGATCATAACTTTTCATCAAAACAAATTAATGAATATTTCATGTATTCATATCATCACATAAGGAATATCAAGGAGAAAATAATTGGGTGATGAGATAAACATTTCATGAATACAAGGAATTACATAAAAATTATACCATAAAATATTAGAATATGTGAATGCCAAAAGACATGATTTCTTTTTGAAAAACCTACTCATAAATAATCAAAAGAAAATCTTAGGAGATCGATTAATGAAAAAATCTTGATTCATAATAAATCTAAATTTGTAAATATCACGGAATCAAGATTACGATTTTGGATAAAACTCATTCAAATTCAAATCATCCAAATCATCAAAATCTCAACATTTCTTTCAAGGGATTCAAAATGGCATAAATAATTTTATTGGTCTCTTAGGTAGAAATCAATAAGATAGAGAAAAAGAAATTTTTTTAATAAAAAATTCTTTCCTCCTTTTGTTTCAACTTATTGATTGATTCCATACATGAATGTCTCCCTTTTTTTTTTTCAAATCCATGCATCATCGTTTAAAATGGAAAGATCAAAAATCATAAAAAAAATGCAACACATAATTCAAAATAAAAATTATTTCAACTCATTATTTCAAGTCAAACATGGTTTCATTTAATCAAAATTGAATAACTTCAAGACCAATAAATCATCATGTATAACAATCATCAAGTATGAAACAAACTTTTCAAAACGTTTATCATGATAAGGCATATAAGCCAAAGAAACTATTAAATATAAAGCATATTTCTCAATGATGGTTTCATTGTGCATAAGGCATTTTCAAACAAAATCATTTTATTATTTGTTGTAGTTATGTATTTTTCTTTTTAGGTGAATCTATCTTTTCATGCTTAGTTTGCATACAAAAGCCATGTATCATTTTTAAAGGCAACTTTCATCACGGTAAAAATTGATAATCTATAAATCGCGAAAGATCATGGAATTCATCAAAATCAATAAATTATAAATTACCCAAAACTCATCATCATCATGCATAGTTTAAAAAAAAATAAATTTATTAGACACGATATCATATAAGGTACTTTTAATCAAAATCATTTTATTTATCATAAACATATAATTTTCATGATTATTTTCAAAATTACTAGAATGATAAGCATGATTCCTAATTTTTTATTTTCATTACATTAAGCAATTAAAAATAATTTTTCTAAACTAATAAAAAGAAAATGCATCATAGAAAGCATTAAGTAATTTCAAAATGAATTGGGGGGATTTCGATTACCTCATCGTTGAGAGTGGTTAAGGCGTAGTTTGCCACCTCGCCTTTCTTAATTTTCTCCTCATCTTCGGAAGTTTTTGATTCATCCTTGGTCGCCTTTCTCTTCTTTGGCCTCTTCCTCTGTTCAAGTTCATTGTTTATTTTAGATTTTTGTTTAATGAACTTATTAAGATTTAGTGTTCGAAGTTCAAGTTCATCATTGTCCTCATCACTTGAGTCATCGCTCAAGTGGTATTCATTTGTCCGGAGTTCCAAATCCTTCCTATTCTTTGGAAGGTGGTTCAAGTGTTCATTGTGTTCATCATGTGCATTGCGCACCATTTCATATGTCATCAATGAGCCAATAAGTTCTTCAAGTGGAAAAATATTTAAATCTTTTGTTTCTTGTATTGCCGTTACTTTTGATTCCCAAGCTTTAGAAAGTGATCGTAAAACTTTACTAACAAGTTCAAAATTCGAGAAACATTTGCCAAGAGCTTGTAAACCATTGACGACATCCGTGAAATGGGTGTACATGTCAACAATGGTTTCGCTCGGCTTCATTTGAAAAAGCTCGGAGTCATGCATTAAAATGTTGATTTTCGAATCTTTAACTCTAGAAGTGCCTTCGTGTGTGATTTCAAGAGTGTGCCATATGTCGAAAGCTGTTTCGCATAAAGAAACCCGATTGAACTCATTTTTATCCAAAGCGCAAAATAAGGCATTCATAGCCTTTGCGTTTAAAGAAAACATCTTCTTCTCCAAATCATTCCATTGGTTCATTGGAAGAGAAGACATTTCAAATCCATTTTCGACTATGTGCCATAAATTCAAATCCAAAGAAAGTAAGAAAACTCTCATTCGAGTTTTCCAATAAGTGTAGTCCGTCCCATTGAAAAAGAGAGGACAAATGAGAGAGTGACCCATTTGAAAGTCGTAAAGAGCCATTTCTATTTGGGTGTTAAACCACGGTAGAAAAACCTTGCTCTGATACCAATTGTTAGGATCGGAGCGGCACTAAGAGGGGGGGGTGAATTAGTGCAGCGGATTAAAACTTCAGTTTTAATAAATCTTTCGTACGATAAGAATAATGTTTCGTTTGAAACCGTTTCAATTGCGTTGAAAACGTACGTAATAAGATGAGGGCAGTGAACTTAGCAAAGTAAAGGTTTGCAGAAAGATAAATGCATAAACATAAACGCAAACCGGAGATTACGCCGATTTTAGAGTGGTTCGGTCAAATGACCTACATCCACTTGCGAGGCCCCTCTTCGATGAGGCTCCCACCTTCCACTAGCAAATCTCTTGAAATGGAAGGGCAAATACCCCTCTTACAACCTTTTACAAACAGTTCAACCTTTTACAAATTTTCAGCAAGAAAGGAGGAGAACTTTTCTAGTAAATTGAAAACTAGACTTGCTTAGACTTTCTAAGACTTTTCTCTCAATCAATTGCTGCTCAAAAAGTTGTAATCTCAGCTGAGATTTGAGGGGTATTTACAGGCCTCAAGAGGATTCAAATTTGGGCTCCAAATTTGAATTCTCGTGGAGTTCCCGATGCTGGCGGTGCCACCGCCTGTCAGTGTCAGGCGCTGACAGTGCCACCGCCCAGCTCAGGCGGTGCTACCGCCCAGCTCTCGGGCACTGGGCGGTGCCACCGCCCAGCCCAGGCGGTGCTACCACCCAGCTCTCGGGCACTGGGCAGTGCCACCGCCTAGCCCAGGCGGTGCCACCGCCTACAGTGTTTTTAGCCCACTAGTTGGGCTTCAATCTTGGCCCAAACTAGTCCGAACTCAGGCCCAATTGGCCCCTACTTGGGTTATAGGATAAATACCGAATCCTAACCCTAATTAACATGCTAACTACGAATTTAAAGACATTTTATAAGCTTTTACAAAGTCCATAAGTCAAGACTTCTTCCGGCGAGCTTCCGGCGAACTTTCGGCGGTCTTCCGATAAACTCCCGGAAACCATTCTGCGGACTCCCGACAAGCTCTTAAACTTCACGATTTGATCTTGGTGAGTTCCAATGAGCTTCTTTGGCAAGCTCCAATCTTTCTCGGCGAACTCTGCGAACTTCCCACGAACCTTCCAGCGAGCTTCCGAAAAACCCTTCGGCAAGCTCCCTACTCATTCTCGGCTAGTTCCGGCAGCGTTCCCGACAATCCTTCGGACTTCCGTCAAACTCTTGAACTCCCATCGAATCCTTCGTGCTTGACTCCACACTTTGTTTTACTTTATGTCTTCATCGTTATCGTAGTTAATCCTGCACATGCAAACCAAAACTCTACTCTGATCTAGACAGTTTTTACAACGCGAATTGACATTCTGTTGCCCGGCACGTTATTGGTTGGTGCTTCGTCTGAATCTTTAGCACATCGTCCTCTCTTGCGGCTTGTTGCCCAATCGGCAGTTGACCTCCGCAACCCCGATATCCTTGGCGCAATTCCGCTCTCCTTGACCCTATGCACGATGTTCGAAGCCTTCTGCCATCCAATATCCTGACGTGATCTCCTCCGGCGCAACGTCAATTCCTCCTGCTTTAATTGTCTAATCCTGATCGAGTAGACCTGCATCACTCAAAATGCAGTTTAAATTATAAACACATATCAAGTGGTTTCAACATCAAAATACGAGATTCAACACTATTTACATTACTGCAAACCTTCTTACATGTTTTAGTTCCTTATTACCTTTGCTGCGCATATTTAAGTATACGCTTTCAAGTTAAGCTTTTCAAGTTCCGTTCTTATCGTACGAAAGATTTATTAAAACCGAAGTTTTAATCCGCTGCACTAATTCACCCTCCCCTCTTAGTGCCGCTCTGATCCTAACAATTGGTATTAGAGCGAGGTTTTTCTACCTTAGTTTAACACCCAAATAGAAATGGCTCTTTACGGCTTTCAAGAGGGTCACTCTCTCATTTGTCCTCCCTTTTTCAATAGGACGGACTACACTTGCGAGTTTTCTTACTTTCTTTGGATTTGAATTTATGGCACATAGTCGAAAATGGATTTGAAATGTCTTCTCTTCCAATGAACCAATGGAATGATTTGGAGAAGAAGATGTTTTCTTTAAACGCAAAGGCTATGAATGCCTTATTTTGCGCTTTGGACAAAAATGAGTTCAATCGGGTTTCTTTATGCGAAACAGCTTTCGACATATGGCACACTCTTGAAATCACACACGAAGGCACTTCTAGAGTTAAAGATTCGAAAATCAACATTTTAATGCATGACTCCGAGCTTTTTCAAATGAAGCCGAGCGAAACCATTGTTGACATGTACACCCATTTCACGGATGTCGTCAATGGTTTACAAGCTCTTGGCAAATGTTTCTCGAATTTTGAACTTGTTAGTAAAGTTTTACGATCACTTTCTAAAGCTTGGGAATCAAAAGTAACGGCAATACAAGAAACAAAAGATTTAAATATTTTTCCACTTGAAGAACTTATCGGCTCATTAATGACAATAGAAATGGTGCAATGCAATGCACATGATGAACATAATGAACACTTGAACCACCTTCCAAAGAACAGGAAGGGATTTGGAACCTCTGGACAAATGAATACCACTTGAGCGATGACTCAAGTGATGAGGACAATGATGAACTTAAACTTCGAACACCAACTCTTAATAAGTTCATTAAACAAAAATCTAAAATAAACAATGAACTTGAATGGAGGAAGAGGCCAAAGAAAAAGGAAGGCACCCAAGGATGAATCAAGAACTTCCAAAGGTGAAAACGGCTTAATTGGGCTTTGACGGGGCTTCACTACAAGGTAAGTAACTCAACTCTCTTGAATTATTTTGAAATTACTTGAAGATTTTCATGAGTTCTTAATTTAGATAGTAGGAATAGGAAATAAAAAAAATATTTTTCAAAAATTATATCATGTTTTTCTTTTTTAGCATCTTTGAAAAAAATTAAAAATTTGATCAATGAAAAGTATATTGCTAAGGTTTCATGTATGTTTTGTTTTGAAATGTTGAATGATGTATGCAACATTATGGATTATTGTTATAGGATATGTGATAATGCTTAGGATTAATCCATGCATGTGTATTTTGATGATTTTATGTCATGCATGAGTTTTTGAAGTAAATGTTGATTTGATACTCTCATTTTGGATTAACATGTTTTTGGTTTAATCATTTTTATGACGAATTAAGATGACATTCTCATGACATATTAAGATGACATAGTGCATGTACATCTATGTATGAATTTCTTGATAGCCTTTTGATGATAGATGTGATATCATGATGTTTTATTTTTGATGTGTTTGGGCTTGACGGCTTTATGACGAAACTTATGTTTTGACTTTAAATAATGATACAATGTTTTCACAAAAAGACTTGAACACTCTCACATGAAATAAATTGTATAAAATGGAAATGAATTTTCTATTCTATTGAGATTAATGAATTTATTTTACCAATCTTATGAATCTCATGAAAATAAACATGATGAATATTTTATAAATGAGTTGTCTTATAAGATTTTGCCTTTACATCTTGAACTTTAATGCTTATATTGATTTGGCATATAAAGACTAAGGCATGCTCATAAGAAGCAAATCACATGAATAGAAATTTATAAAAATGAAATGTAATCCTTTATCTTATTGATTTCTACCTAAGAGACCAATAAAACTATCTATGCCATTTTGAATCTCTAGAAAGAAATGTTGAGATTTTGATGATTTGGACGATTTGAATTTGAATGAGTTCTATCCAAAATCGTGATCTTGATTCCGTGATATTTATAAATTAAGATTTATTATGAATCAAGATTTTTTCATTTATCGATCTCCTAAGATTTTCTTTTGATTATTTATGAGTAGGTTTTTTCAAAAAGAAATTATGCATTTTGGTATTCACATATTCTAATATTTCATGATATGATTTTTATGCAATTCCTTGTATTCATGAAATGTTTATCGCATCACCCAACTACTTTCTTCTTGATATTCCTTATGTGGTGATATAAAATTATGCATGAAATACTCTTGATATTATTTTGATACATACAAATGAAAAGTTATGATCATGAATGGTCGGATGAAATTTGACAAGTTAATTCCATCATGATTTGAAACATTTATGATTTGAAATTATGTACGCAATTACTTCTTATTGTGATGATATATGCATATAATGTGCATCATAAATTCTCTAAATAATGAATGCTTGGTATCATGATCAAAATATTGATAAATGCTATGATTTATTATCAAAACGATGTATCATATATGATATCCTCATAATGTCGATCGATTTATTCAATATCGTGCATGAATAAAATATAAGGTTTTTGAAAATATGCATATTTTAATTTGAAAATATAATGATGCACAAATAAGATTGACACTTAACCCTTGTCATGATTTGAATATTATAGTAAAGGGAAATGAATTACACTAATTGTATTGTTATTCCCCTCTATTTGACAATGACATAGGGGGAGCAAATTTTGCTAGCTAGCTTGCAAATATCAAGAGAAGCAATGAGTGCTAAATTACACATTTTGAGAAATATTGCTAGCTCAAGATGCAAAATTTGGAAACTTGTATTTTGCAAAAGAAGTAAAAATTGCAAGCTTGTACTTCTCAAAAAGAGAAGAAAGACATTGTCTATCGAAAGAAGCAAAAAGTGCAAAACTTAGAAAACTTGTAACAAAATTACTCTTGCCATGCTTTGTATCAAAAATATGTTGATATCCTTAAAAGCATCGTAATAAACTTTTTAGTGTATCACAATGTATCACATGTATCACAAATTAATTTTTTTTTTACTATTATCATATCATGATGTATCGCATAATGATATCATGATTTGTGATTGTTTCATGTGATCCTTAGTGAATTTTCACATTGGTATCCTTCGTGAAATGATTTCATTGCACTGTTGTCTTGTTTGCATCATGTGATTATTGAAATATTGATTGATGCAAAATTGATGAAAAAGTCTAAATCATTGGTTCCTCTGCTTTTTTTTTGACATTGACAAAGGAGGAGAAAGTTATTGCTAGCTTGCACACTTGAATGAAGAATTTGCTAGCTCGATCATTGTAGTGCAGAAATTTGCTATATCAAACATCATAAATATTGTTACTTGTAAAGAAAAGCAAAGTGCAATCTTGCACAAGAAGCAAGTGTTGAATTGCCATGATTGAACTTAAGAATCTTGCTATGCTTTTGTGCTTATATATTGTGATGAAAATCTAGCTTCATGTTGTAAAAACTTGTATATCTTTTAAAATAGCTAGAGCTACTTCTCCTTTTTGTTGATGACATAGGGGGAGAAGTATATTGATGACTTCATGCATTGAATTGAATATTTTATATATTTGCATGATAGTTTAAATGTTTTCTATAACATGTGATGAATGCTACTTGGATTTTGGATAATCCAAGTTGTTCTATCAATGGCATATTGATAGGGGGAGTTAAGGTTAACTCCGTCAGTCATCAATTAGTTGTCATCATCAAAAAGGGGGAGATTGTTGAATCTCGGATTTTGATGATGAAACTAATTGATTGTGTTTAGATGTTTAACTGCATTTTGAGTGATGCGGGTCTACTCGATCAGGATTAGACAGTTAACGCAGGAGGAATTGACATTGCGCCGGAGGAGATCACGTCAGGATATTGGACGACAGAAGGCTTCGGACGTCGGGCATCGGGCCAAGGAGAGCGGAATTGCACCAAGGATATCGGGGTTGCGGAGGTCAACTGCCAATTGGGCAACAAGCCGCAAGAGAGGACAATGTGCTGAAGAATCGGACGAAGCGCCAACCAATGACATGCCGGGCAACGGAATGTCGATTTGCGTTGTAATAATTGTCTAGATCAGAGTAGAGTTTTAGTTTGTGTGTGCAGGAATAACTATGATAATGAGAAAGACATAAAGCGAAACAAAGTGCGGAGTCAAGCGCAAAGGATTCGTTGGGAGTTCAAGAGTTCGACGGAAGTCCGAAGGATCGTTGGGAACGCTGCCGGAACTAGCCGAGAATGAGTAGGGAGCTTGCCGAAGGGTTTTTCGGAAGCTCGCCAGAAGGTTCGTGGGAAGTTCGCAGAGTTCACCGAGAAAGATCGGAGCTTGCCGAAGAAGCTCATTGGAACTCGCCAAGATCAAATCGTGAAGTTTAAGAGCTTGCCGGGAGTCCGTAGAATGGTTTCCGAGAGTTAATCGGAAGACCGTCGAAAGTTCGCCGGAAGCTCGCCGGAAGAAGTCTTGACTTATGGACTTTGTAATAGCTTATAAAATGTCTTTAAATTCATAGTTAGCATATTAATTAGGGTTAGGATTAGGTATTAATCCTATAACCCAAGTAGGAGCCAAATGGGCCCGAGTTCGGACTAGTTTGGGCCAAGATTGAAGCCCAACTAGTAGGCTGAAAACACTGTAGACGGTGGCACCACCCAGTGCCCGAGAGCTGGGCGGTAGCACCGCCTGGGTGGGCGGTGGCACCGCCTGGCACTGTCAGGGTCAGAAACTGACAGGCAGTAGCACCGCCACTGACAGGCGGTGGCACTGCCAGCATCGGGAACTCCACGAGAATTCAAATTTGGAGCCCAAATTTGAATCCTCTTGAGGCCTATAAATACCCCTTAAATCTGAGCTGAGATTACAACTTTTTGAGCAGCAATTGATTGAGAGAAAAGCCTTAGAAAGTCTTAGCAAGTCTAGTTTTCAATTTGCTAGAAAGTTCTCCTCCTTTCTTACTGAAAATTTTTAAGAGGTTGAACTGTTTGTAAAAGGTTGTAAGAGGGGTATTTGCCCTTCCATTTCAAGAGATTTGCTAGTGGAAGGTGGGAGCCTCATCGAAGAGGGGCCTCGCAAGTGGATGTAGGTCATTTGACCGAACCACTCTAAAATCGGCGTGATCTTTGGTTTGCATTTCATTATTGCTATTTACATTACTGCAAACCTTCTTACATGTTTTAGTTCCTTATTACCTTTGCTGCGCATATTTAAGAATACACTTTCAAGTTAAGCTTTTCAAGTTCCGTTCTTATCGTACGAAAGACTTATTAAAACTGAAATTTTAATCCGCTGCACTAATTCACCCCCCCCCTCTTAGTGCCGCTCCGATCCTAACATGAACAACCTCCTGGATTTGAAAATGATAGCCTCCCTAATCATGTATTTAGATTAACTAAAGCTCTCTATGGTTTAAAACAAGCCCTAAGGGCTTGGTATGAGAGACTTAGTTCTTTTCTTATCGAAAATAATTTCACAAAAGGCAAGGTTGATACTACATTGTTCATCAAGAATTTTGAAAATAATTTTCTCATTGTTCAGATTTATGTTGATGATATTATCTTTGGCTCTACAAATAAATCTCTTTGTGAATCTTTTGCTAAAACTGAGTCTTGAATTCGAAATGAGCTTAATGGGAGAATTAACATTCTCTTTAGGCTTACAAATCAAATAACTAAGCAATGGCATCTTTATTAGTCAAACTAAATATGCTATGAATTTATTAAAAAAATTTAATATGAATAACTCAAAGGCTATTAACACTCCTATGAGCACCTCCACTAAGTTAGAAATTGATGAAAGTGGAGAAAGCATCAATCAAAAAACTTATAGGGGTATGATAAGAAGTTTACTTTACCTCACTGCAACCAGACCAGACATCATATTCAGTGTAGGACTTTGTGCTAGATTTCAATCAAACCCTAAGATATCTCATCTCAAAGCAGTTAAAAGAATACTTAGATATCTTAATGGTACCACAAATCTAGGATTATGGTACCCAAAATCAGAGAATTTTGAGTTAATTGCTTATGCTGATGCAGACTTTGCTGGCTGTAGACTAGATAGAAAAAGCACATCAGGATCATGTCAATTTTTAGGAAATGCCCTTGTTTCCTGGTCATCTAAGAAACAAAACTCGGTTGCACTATCAACAACCGAAGCTGAATATATTGCAGCAAGTGCATGCTGTGCACAAGTTGTATGGATGAAAAACACCTTAGAAGATTACAAAGTTAATCTTAAAAATATTCCCATTAAATGTGATAACACAAGTGCAATATGCTTAACTAAGAATCCTATACAACACTCAAGAACAAAACATATTGATATTAGACATCACTTTATACGAGATCATGTTACTAATCATGAGGTAACCATAGAGTTCATTGATACTAAACATCAACTAGCTAATATTTTTATAAAACCTCTAAGTGAAGAACAATTTGATTTCATAAGAAGAGAATTAGGAATGTTGATGTGTCCGAATAAACAAACTAGTTAAAGTTATTTTTCGCGCTTTATTGAATGATCAAATCACTTAATTGCCATTACATAACATGTGTTGAAATGTTTTGTCTTCATGATTGTATTTGAAAATCAGTAGCATAATCTTGTCCGAATGCATCTCATTGTCCGAATGCTATAAATCGGATTTTCTCGTACACTCTTATGAAAAATATTTTTCTAAAATAGATTTGATGAAATGATTCCTGCGTATGAATTCTATCTCGAAATATGGATGATAATATCTTTACTTGCACAAAGAATTATAACAAAAAAAAGGAAGAAGTATTCAAAGCAATCTATGTATAATGCCTTCCTCTATATGCTTGCTTATATTATAACAACTACCATGCTTTTTGTTGATGACAAAGGGGGAGAAATATATGAATTGATGCTATAAATGATTATGCCATGCTTACATCACCAAGAGATATATGAACAGATGCTATAATTTGCATTATGCCCTGAGTTGATATCTCACCATGTGAAGAAATGCAATACTTGCAAAAATATTTGATATGTATACATCATGTAATGATATCAAAATCTTACTTCACAGCTTTACATGTTGATATCCTACTATATGATGAATTGTTACAATTACCATCATTCAAACTTGTTATATAAAATCTGATGATGGATGTCAAGCCTTGACATCATCTTCAGAGAGATACATCATGATGAGAATTATGATGGGAGTATTGATAAGTTCAAATGATTTAACTTATCAATATGTCGCTTGAATTCTTAGGTCTTGAATTCAAGATTGACTTATCTCAATTATAGCATATAGATAGGGGGAGTTAAGGATAACTCCATTATCAATTGATTGTCATCGTCAAAAAGAGGGAGATTGTTGAATCTCGGATTTTGATGATGAAGTAATTGCCATTTGTTGTCTAATCTATGTGTTGAGATAAGTGTGTAGGATTAACTACGATGAAAGTTAGACAAGCAGCGGGAGTTGCGCTGGAGTCAAGTCAATGATCACGTTGGGAGTTCGAGAGTTCGACGGAAGTTCGGACAGTCGTCGGAGGTTCTGCGGGAACAGATCCGAGAAGTCCAGGAGCTTGCCAAAAGAAGCTCGTCAGAACTCACCAAGTGGATCGTCGCAAGTCCAGGAGTTTGCCGGAAGTCCGCAGGAGTATCACCAAGGGTTCATCGGATGATCGACGGAAGTTCGCCGGAAACTCGCGGGAAGAAGCGATTGACGCACCGGAGCAAGCTGTAGAGATTGTCTTAGGATTAATCGTAGTTAGCACATTGGTTAAGTTGGAAATGGGAGGTGATCCCATTAGCTTAATCTTGGGGCAATTGGGCCCTTGAAAAACCGAAATTGGGCCGAATGGAGCTACCCATTCGGACCCTGATTGCTGTGGGAGGTGCAACCGCACAAGCCAGGAGGTAGCACCGCCTGGGCTAAGTCTCCCAGGGAGACTGGGCGGTGCAACCACCCCAGTAGGAGGTGGCACCGCCTGGGCTCAGTCTTCGAGCGAGACTGGGCGGTGCAACCTCCCCTAACAGAGAGGTAGCACCACCTGAGCACGGTCTTCGAGCTCTAGCAGGCGGTGCAACCGCCTCAGTCAAGAGGTGCAACCACCTAGGCTCAGTCTCCGAGCCAGACTGAGGCGGTGCAACCGCCCCTAACAGAGAGGTGCAACCACCTGGGCTCAGTCTTCGAGCTCTGCTAGGCGGTGCAACCGCTCCAGTCAGGAGGTGCAACCGCCTAATCCCGGAATTCCGGGATTTGATAGTTTTGAGCTCCAAATTTGAACTGGGTTGGGGCCTATAAATACCCCACCCATTCAACACTGAAAACACACAGACCTACACCGAAATCTTGATCTTTTCTGTGATTCTTAGAGCTCAAAGTTGTTGTAAAGGCCAAAAGTTCTCCTCCTTCTGTTCTTCAAAGTTTTGAGTTGTAAAGAGAGGAGAGAAAAGTCCTGTAAGGGTTGTCTCCTGAGCCCGTCAAAAAGAGTGAAACTATAAAAGGGCAGTTGGCCTTCGCCTATTGAAGGAAGGCCTCTAGTTGACGTCGGTGACCTCGTCGGTGGAGGAAGTCAAAAGTGGAGTAGGTCAAGATTGACCGAACCACTCTAAATCTCGGTTTGCATTTACTTTTGAGCATTTTATCTTTACTGCAAACCTCCTAAATAGCTACTGCCTCTTGCGCTTTTACGAACGAGTTTCTAAGTTCAGAACTTTCCGAATCTGCGTTTAGATGTAAATCGGCGTTTTCATACGATCATTACATTTCAGTTTACGTTTATGTTTTCACTCCAATTATAACTGCAAACTGCCTTCTGCGCATTTACAAAACATATCTCAAAGTTCAGTATCTTCAAAGTTGATGTTTAGACGTAAACCGGTTTTATTGTACGAACGTCGGATTTCAGTTTGCGCTTGCATTCTGATTTTTTTCATAAACTGCTAGCTGCCTCTGTAGATCTACTTTAACTCCATCTCGCTTAATCTTAAGCCAAAGTAGTCTTAGAATCGGATTTTACATCGAAATCGTTTTTGTCGTTCGAACGCAGTTTGCGATTTTAATCGCAGAAAGTTTTCTACTGCACTAATTCACCCCCCCCTCTTAGTGCTCTTGATCCTAACAATGCTTTCATGATGTATTTTCTTTTTTAGTTTAGAATTAATTTTCTTAAAAATTACATGTTTAAAAATAAAAATATAAAAATTATGATCATGCTAGTAATTTCGAAAATGATAATATTGCATATTTTATGAGAAACAAACAAAATGATTTTGATTGAAAATATGAAATCATGGTTAAGAAGTAATAATGTTTATCATGTTGATTTCCATTGTTATTTCTCGATTTTTAATGAAATCATGTTTGATTTGAAGTAATGCATAAAGTTGTACTGAAAATATTAAAATTTTGATACCATGATTTGATGATTTTGTGCATGAGATTTTAAAGTTATACATGATGATTTTTGTGGTTTATTGATCTTGATGGTTTTTATGATGAAATTCAGTTTTCAATCCTAAACGTTGATTCATGTTTTCATAAATGAAAAAGGCATGCTTCTATGAAATAAATCATATAAATTGAAATGTCTAAAAAGAGAAAACACATGTTTCTTGAAAATTCTTTTTCTCTATCTTATTGACTATGATAAATCTATTTTATCATCTTTTTATGAATTTCTTGAAAATGATTTTGATTTGACGATTTGAATTTGAATGAATTTTTATCCTAATTATGATCTTGGTTTATTGGAATTACTTGAGATCTTCTTTATGAATCAAAATCTTATATCTCCTACGTTTCCTTTTACCATTTCCTAAAGAGGAGATCTATAAAACTAACCATGATCTTGATAATTATATTTTAAAACCTTATGTAAATCAAGATCGTTCACCATTACTTCTTGCTTTTTATTAAAGAAATTATTTAAATGAATCATATCTTTTGGTATTTACACGATCCTTGAGATTTTATCTTTCATGACATGATGTGATTGTATTTATGGCTTGTATGCCTTGAAATGATTAAAATATTTTACACTATTTTGTTCTTCTCCTCTTCTTTCTTGTTTACAATAATAAAATGAGGAGAAATTTTGATCATGCATTGTAGGATATAATTGCTATAATGAGAATTTTACACTATTACATGCCTTAATAACATGTTAGAAATTGTGTTTTGGATACAAAAATTTTCATGATCATAAGCATGTTTTATCTTCATGATTGTGTTTGAAAATCTATAGCAAAACCATGTCTGAATGCATGAAAGTATTAAATTTTATTTTCAGATTTTCTTAATTCTAACAATTCATTTTTGAAAATCTATTGATCTTGATTTGATGATTTAAATGAGTTTTATCTTGATTTTTTAAATTTTATAAATTGAGATTTCTTATGCTTAAATCAAGATTTTATATGCATGAATTAATATCTTGTTCTCTTACAAGATTGAATGAACTCTATCTTTTTCATGATCTCCTAAGAATTCTTTATGTTATTTATTTAAGAGGAGATTTGTTAAAATGAATCACGGTTTCTCTTGATTTCTCAAAATTATAACTTGAGTATTCATTATATAAATCAAGATTGTTTATATGTTCTCTTATGACATCTTTTAAGGCTTATGACATCTCATCACTTAATAATTCTTCTTGATATTCCTTATGTGATGATATGAATACATGAAATATTCATTAATTTGTTTTGATAAGAAGTTTCGATCATGCATGGTAGGATGTAATTTGACAAAATTGGTACCATCATGATGTGAAATAAATGATGATTTGGAATCATGCATTAATAATGATTTTATATTTTATGATTTGGTATGATGCATGCAATGATGAAATATTCATGAATTTGAAATGATGCATGCAATACTTATGATAATGATGTACATGGTGTATTGCATATGATGTGTATCATGAATTCTTTAAATGATGAATGTTTGATATCATGATTGATAAATGCTTAAAAATTTTAATGCTTGAATATCATGTATGATATGCTCATAATGATGATTGATTTATTTATATCATGCATGAAAAATGAAATGTATGGTTTTGAAAATGTGCATATTTTAATTTAAAAAATATAATGATGCACAAATAAGATTGATACTTACCTTTGTCATAATTTAGAAATTGATGCAAAGGGTCTTCCCTTCTTTTTGACATTGACAAAGGGGGAGAAATATCGCTAGCTCATCTTGCAAAATTTAGGAACATGCACTTTGCAAAGGAAGCAAAATTGCTAGCTCAAACAAAAGAAGCAAATGTGCTATCTTGCTTATCTCAAGAGGCAAAAATGCTAACTTGCACATCTAGTAAAACTTGACAAACTTGCATATTTCAAGAGGCAAGAGTTGCTTTCTTGAACATCTCTAAATTTCTAGCTTGAATGTTCTAAAATGTTGTAACATTGCTAGCTTGCAAGATGTAGAGCTTGCTATCTTGAACATCTTAAGAAACAAAAATTACAAAAGTGCTATCTTGCCTATCTCAAGAAGCAAAACATGCTAACTTGTGCATCTAGCAAAGTTGACCAAATTTACATATTTCAAGAAGCAAGAGTTGCCTTCTTGAACATCTCTAATTTGCTAGCTTGCATGATGTAGAAGTTGCTATCTCAAAAGAAGCAAAAGTGCTATTTTGTATGTTGTAAAACTTGCATATCTAAAACTTGATAGCTTGAATGTTCTAAGCATGATGTAACACTTGCTAAATTTTCTAACTTCAAACCAGCATGATGATAAAACTTGTTATTATGTTTTTTCATGCAATAAGTTGAACCGATATTCCAAACACAAGAATAGTTGGACTTCTCTTTTTTGTTTATGACAAAGAGGGAGAAGTATGATGTTATGCATAAGTTTATATATAAGTTCATGATGACGTGTTGCAAGTATTCATGATGAATATTGCAATGACTTGAATTCAGTTTGAATTCAAGGTTCTATCAATATGACATATTGATAGGGGGAGTTTGTTTAAACTCCGGGAGTTAAGATTAACTCAATCATCAAGTGGTTGTCATCATCAAAAAGAGGGAGATTGTTGAATCTCATATTTTGATGATGAAACCACTTGAATGTGTTTATGTTTTAATATGCGTTTTGAGTGACGTAGGATGCTTCAATCACGATGAGACAATTAAAGCAGGAAAAATCATGTTGTGCTGGAGGAACATGTTAGAAGATTGGACGTCGGGCCGGTGGATCGGTCGACGTATCGACAGAAGGCTTTGGGTCGTGGACTCAGGCATCGGTCCAAGAAGAGCGGGTATTGCACCGAGGATATCGGAGTTGCGGAGTCAACTAGTCGATTGGGCAATAGGCCATAGGAGAGGATAATGCGTCAAAGAATCGGACGAAGCGTCGAGGGACCAATAACATGCCGGACAACTTGGTTAATTGCTTAGGATTAATTGTCTCGATCGAAGTTTTGTTTTACATATGCAGGATTAACTACAATGAAAGTAAGACATGCAGCAGGAGTTGCACCGGAGTTAATGTTAGGATCAAGAGCACTAAGAGGGGAGGGGGTGAATTAGTGCAGCGGAAAACTTTCTACGTTTTAAAACTTAGTTGGTACGACAAAGCCGATTTCAGCAGAAACTTTGATTCGTAAATCACTTTAACTTGTGATTAGGCAAGTGGCAGCTAAAACAAATCTGTTAAGGCAGATTACTGTTGTTATAGAAATCAGAATGTAAGCGCAAACTGAAATACGATGTTCGTACGAGAAAATTGATTTACGTCTAAACGCGATACGGAAAGTATTGAGCTTGGAAACGCAAACGTAAAAGCGTAGAAGGCAGTAAGCTTTGAAGGAAGTTTGTAGTAAGGATAATAAGCTCAAAGTAAATGCAAACCAGAGAGCAGCGTGATTTAGAGTGGTTCGGTCAATCTTGACCTACATCCACTTCTGGCTTCCTCCACCGATGAGGTTGCCGATGTCCACTAGAGGCCTTCCTTCAATAGGCGAAGGCCAACCACCTTTTTACAGATTCACTCCTTTTGACGGGCGTAGGAGACAACCCTTACAAACTTTTCTCTCCTCTCTTGAAAGATCTGAAGTTGGAAGAGAAGAGGGAGAAGAACCTTTAGCTTATTACAACACTTTTGAGCACAAAAATCTCAGAGTAAGATCAGGATTTTGGTGGTTTTTTATTGCACTTTCATTGCAGAAAGAGTGGGGTATTTATAGGCCCCAAACCAGCTTGAATTTGGAGCTCAAAACTGTTAATTCCCGGAATTTCGGGGTCTGGTGGTTGCACCGCCTGACTGGGGCGGTTGCACAGCTGTCAGAGCTCGGAGACTGAGCTCCTAGGCAGTGCCACCGCTTGTCATGGGCGATTGCACTGCCTGGCAGAGCTCGGAGACCGAGCTCAGGCGGTACCACCGCCTAACTGGGGCAATTGCACCGCCCAGCCAGAGCTCGGAGACCGAGCCCTGGGCGGTTCCACCGCCTGTCAGGGGCGGTTGCACCGCTTGGCAGAGCTCGGAGACCGAGCTTAGGCAGTGCCACCGCTGGGGGAGAGATCTGGGTCCGAATGGGTAGATCCATTAGGCCCAATCTCGTTCTTTCAAGGGCCCAATTTCCCCAAGATTAAGTTAATGGGATCACCTTCCATTTCTAACTTAATCAACGTGCTAACTACGACAATTCTAAGGACAACTTGCTCTGGTACGTCAATCGCTTCTTCCAGCGAGCTTCCGGTGAACTTCCGTCGATCATTCGATGAACCCTCGGTGATGCTCCTGCGTGTTGAATCTCATATTTTGATGATGAAACCACTTGATATATGTTTATGATTTAATCTGCATTTTGAGTGTTGTAGGATGCTTCGATCAGGATGAGACAATTAAAGCAGGAAAATCATGTTGTGTCGGAGGAACATGTCAGAAGATTGGACGTCGGGCCGGTGGATCGGTCGACGTATCGACAAAAGGCTTCGGGCCGTGGACTCGGGCATTGGGCCAAGAAGAGCAGGTATTGTGCCAAGGATATCGGAGTTGTAGAGTCAACTGGCCGATTGGGCAATAGGCTGCAGGAGAGGACGATTCGCCGAAGAATCAGACGAAGCGTCAAGGGACCAATGACATGCCGGACAACTTAGTTAATTGCTTATGATTAATTGTCTTGATCGAAGTTTTGTTTTAAGTGTGTAGGATTAACTATGATGAAAGTAAGACATGTAGCAGGAGTTGCGCTGGAGTCAAGACAATGATCACGTTGGGAGTTCGAGAGTTCGACGGAAGTTCGGACAATCGTCGGAGGTTCTGCGGGAACAAATCCGAGAAGTCCATAAGCTTGCCAAAAGAAGCTCGTCGGAACTCGCCAAGTGGATCGTCGCAAGTCCAAGAGTTTGCCGGAAGTCCACAGGAGCATCACCGAGGGTTCATCGGATGATCGACGGAAGTTCGCCGGAAACTCGCCGGAAGAAACGATTGACGCACCGGAGCAAGCTGCAGAAATTGTCTTAGGATTCATCGTAGTTGGCACAATGATTAAGTTGGAAATGGGAGGTGATCCCATTAGCTTAATCTTGGGGCAATTGGGCCCCTGAAAAACCCAAATTGGGCCGAATGGATCTACCCATTTGGACCCTGATTGCTGTGGGAGGTGCAACCGCCCAAGCCAGGAGGTAGCACCGCCTGAGCTCGGTCTTCGAGCACTTGCAGGCGGTGCAACCACCCAGTCAGGAGGTGCAACTGCCTGAGCTCAGTCTTCGAGCTTTGGCAAAGAGGTGCAACCGCCCCTAACAGAAGTGGCACCGCCTAGAGGCTCAGTCTTCGAGCTCTGCCAAGCGGTGCAACTGCCCCAGTCAGGAGGTGCAACCGCCTGAGCTCAGTCTTCGAGCTCTGGCAGAGAGGTGCAACCACCCCTGACAGGAGGTGGCACCGCCCAGAGGCTCAGTCTTCGAGCTCTGCCAGGCGGTGCAACCGCTCCAGTCAGGAGGTGCAACCGCCTGATCCTAGAATTCCGGGAATTGATAGTTTTGAGCTCCAAATTTGAACTGGGTTGGGGCTTATAAATACCCCATCCATTCAGCACTAAAAGACAGCAATTCAACACCGAAATCTTGATCCTTTTCTGTGATTCTTAGAGCTCAAAATTGTTGTAAAGCCCAAAGATCTTCTCCCTCTGTTCTTCCAAGTTCAAAGTTGTAAAGTGAGGAGAGAAAATTTCTGTAAGGGTTGTCTCCTAAGCCCGTCAAAAGGAGCGAAACTGTAAAAGGGTGGTTGGCCTTCGCCTATTGAAGGAAGGCCTCTAGTTGACGTCGGTGACCTCGTCGGTGGAGGAAGCCAAAAGTGGAGTAGGTCAAGATTGACCGAACCACTCTAAATCTCAGTTTGTATTTACTTTGAGCATATTATCTTTACTACAAGCCTTCTCTGAAGCTTACTGCCTTCTGCACTTTTACGATCGGGTTTCACTCCTTTTACTTTTCGAATCAGCGTTTAGACGTAAATCTGCTTTTTCGTGCGATCATCATATTTTAGATTACGTTTACGTTTTGATTTTTACCATAACTGCAAACTGCCTTTATACCCTTGCTTAAACAGCATCTCGCCTAATCAAGTGATTTACGAATCAGCATTTAGACGTAAATCAGTTTCTTCGTACGAATGTCGTATTTCAGTTTGCGCTTATATTCTGGTTTTCATCATAATTGCAAACTGCCTTCATAGATTGACTTTAACATCATCTTGCTTGATCTTAAGTTAAAGTAATCTTAGAATCAGCTTTCATACAAAAATCGTTTTTATCGTTCGAACGTAGTTTTGTTTTAATCGAAGAAAGTTTTCCGCTGCACTAATTCACCCCCCCCCCTCTTAGTGCTCTCGATCCTAACAATTGGTATCAGAGCAGGGTTCACTCTCTAATGGATTAAAACCCAAGAGAGATGGCATACGTCGGAAATCAAGAGGACTTTTCGGTCTTTCGTCCACCGTTGTTTAACGGTTTGGACTACACTTATTGGAAAACTCGAATGAGAGTTTTCTTGATTTCTATGAATTTGGATTTATGAAATATCATTGAAAACGGTTTTCAACTTCCCACTAAACCGATGAACGAATGGTCGGATTTGGAGAAGAAGTATTTTTCATTAAACGCAAAGGCTATGAATGCCTTATTTTGCGCTTTGGACAAAAATGAGTTCAATCGGATTTCTACGTGTGAAACGGCTTTTGACATTTGGCGAACACTTGAAATCACGCACGAGGGAACTAGTAGAGTCAAAGACTCGAAAGTTAATATTTTATTACATGGTTTTGAGCTTTTTCGAATGCAACCAAGTGAGACTATAGGCGATATGTACACCTGTTTCACGGATGTCGTCAATAGTTTAAGAGCTCTTGGAAAATGTTTTTCGAATTTTGAACTCGTAAATAAGATTTTGCGTTCTCTTTCTAAGAAGTGGGATTCAAAAGTAACTGCAATACAAGAAGCTAAAAACCTAAACAACTTACCACTTGAAGAACTAATTGGTTCGTTGATGACATATGAAATAGTGTAAAATGCACATGATGAACATGATGAACAAAGTCACCTTCCAAAGAACAGGAAGGATTTGGAACTCTGGACAAATGAATACCACTTGAGCGATAACTCAAGTGATGAGGACAATGATGAACTTGAACTTCGAACACTAAATCTTATAAGTATATCAAACAAAAATCTAAAATAGACAATGAACTTGAACGAAGGAAGAGGCCAAAGAAGAGGAAGGCAACCAAGGATGAATCAAGAACTTCCAAAGGTGAAACGGCGAATTGGGCTTTGACCAGCCTCGACTACAAGGTAAGTAACTCAACTCTCTTGAATTATTTTGAAATTACTTGATGCTCTCATGATGTATTTTCTTTTTTAGTTTAGAATTAATGTTTTTTAAAAAATAATTATGATCATGCTAGTAATTTCGAAAATGATAATATTACATATTTTATGATAAACAAACAAAATGATTTTGATTGAAAATATGAAATCATGGTTAAGAAGTAATAATGTGTATCATGGTGATGTCCATTGTTATTTCTCGATTTTGAGTATATTAAATCATGTTTAATTTGAAGTTATGATTAATGAGTTTTATCAAAATCATGATCATGATTTGTCAAATTGAAAATGAATGATGAATGTTTTGTATCATGATCGAAAATAGTGATAAATACTTTGAAAATAAATGTTTGTATCATATTAGATGGTTTGACATATTGTGCATGATAAGCTATAAAGATGATTGAAACAATGATTGAAATAATGAGAATGATGATTTGGAATAATATAATAATGAGTTTATATGTTTTAAAAATATATGATGATAATGATCCATGCAATGATGAAATATTCATGATAAAATAATATATTAAATTAAAGGGTCTTCCCTTCTTTTTGACAATGACAAAGGGGGAGCAAAACATGTTTGAAAGCTAATTCGCTAGCTCATATAATTCAAAAAAAGGGAGAAAGAAAATAATTACACTTCTCAAAAGAAAAGGAATTGCTATCTTGAACATCACCAAGAAGTGCTATCTTATAAATCTCAAGATGCACAAATACAAACATGCAAAATTTGTAATTTTGCACATCATTAAAATTTATGATGCTCATGCATGTTCTAAAATGTTATAAGATTCACTAGCTTGCATGATGTAGAACTTGCTATATTGAACATCACCAAAAATGATATCTTGCAGAAGCAAAAAGTTAACTTGCACATGTAGCAAAACTTATATTTCAAGAAGCAAGAGTTGCTTTCTTGAACATCTCAAAATTACTAGCTTGCGTGTCTTAAAATTGTAAACTTGCCATCGTACTACCATGATGATGAGCATGTCTTATCTTCATGATTGTATTTGAAAACCTATGGCAAAAATACGTCCTAATGATTGAACGTGTTAAAATTATTTTTCGAACCTTCTTGATTGAATGATCAAATCACTTGATTGGCATAATGATTTTACACAATTACATGTTGGAAATTATGTGCTTGAATACAAAACTTCCATGATAACAAGCATGCTTTACCTTCATGATTGTAATTGAATATCTATAGCAAAACCTTGTCTGAATGCAAGAAAGAGTCAAATTTCATTTTCGGATTCTCTTGATCCTAACATATCAAGTTTACTCTCTTCCAAACTTAACAAGCATATGTCATATCAAGTTTTGTTCATATCATTGATTTTTGACATATGTAATTAACTAGCAAATACATCTCTCATACAGATATCATGTGAAAAATATTTTTTTTGAGAAATGGATTTGATGAATATAGATGAAAGTGTTTTTACTTGCAAGGATTTGTTTCACATACATATCTTGATCCTTGTAAAAATGAAGCATGATTTAATCTCTCATCGATTCTAACTTCACTCGATGTAAACTCACAAATAGCATGTATCACAAATAATCTTCCTCCTTCATGCAAAAAGATAATAACAAAAAAAAAAAAAGGAAGAAGTTTTCAAAGCTATCTCCATGTCATGTTTTCCTTGAGATGTTTGTATAATTGATATCCTATCACTCAGTATTGGAAAATGACATGAACTTAGTTATGACAAGCACTTATGCTTAAAATTTGCTTATATCGTTCTCCGTTTTGTTGATGACAAAGGGGGAGAAATATATGAATTGATTCTATGAACACTGATGCTATGCTTGCATCATCAATAGATATATGAATTGATATGATTGCCATATTTGTAATGCTTGCATCATCAAGAGATATATGAATTGATATGATTGCCATATTTGCAATGCTTGCATCATCAAGAGATATATGAATTGATGCTATGACTGCCAAACTTGCATTATGCCATGTTTGCATCATACGCTAAGATATCAAGAACTTGTATCGTAATTTTACGCGTTGATATCTTACCATGTGATAAGATGCTACAATTGATAAACACTTGAAATGTTTGCGTTATGATATCAAAAGCTTACATCGCAATTTTACATGTTGATATTTGATAATAGCAAACTTGCATGATGATAAAACTTGATATTATGTTTTTCATGCAATGAGTTGAACCAATATCACACACACTTGATTGTGGTACTTCTCCTTTTTGTTGATGACAAAGGGGGAGAAGTATATTGATGAAATGACATGTTATGCATAAGTTTATGCATAAGTTCATGTTGACATGTTGCAAGTATTCATGATGAATATTGCAATGACTTGAATTCAGTTTGAATTCAAGATTCTATCAATATGGCATATTGATAGGGGGAGTTTGTTTAAACTCCAGGAGTTAAGTTTAACTCCGTCATCTAGTGGTTGTCATCATAAAAAAGGGGGAGATTGTTGAATCTCATATTTTGATGATAAAACAACTTGATATATGTTTATGATTTAATCTGTGTTTTGAGTGACGTAGGATGCTTCGATCAGGATGAGACAATTAAAGCAAGAAAATCATGTTGTGTCGGAGGAACATGTCAGAAGATTGGATGTCGGGCCGGTGGATCGGTCGACGTATCGAAAAAGGCTTCAGGACGTGGACTCGGGCATTGGGCCAAGAAGAGTAGGTATTGTGCCAAGGATATCGGAGTTGCAGAGTCAACTGGCCGATTGGGCAATAGGTTGCAGGAGAGGACGATGCGCCGAAGAATCAGACGAAGCATCGAGGGACCAATGACATGCCGGACAACTTGGTTAATTGCTTAGGATTAATTGTCTCGATCGAAGTTTTGTTTTAAGTGTGTAGGATTAACTATGATGAAAGTAAGACATGCAGTAGGAGTTGCGCCGGAGTCAAGACAATGATCACGTTGGGAGTTCGAGAGTTCGACGGAAGTTCGGACAGTCATCGGAGGTTCTGCGTGAACAAATCCGAGATGTCCATAAGCTTGCCAAAAGAAGCTTGTCGGAACTCGCCAAGTGGATCGTCGCAAGTCTAGGAGTTTGCCGGAAGTCCGCAGGAGCATCACCGAGGGTTCATCGGATGATCGACGGAAGTTCGTCGGAAACTCACCGGAAGAAGCGATTGACGCACCGGAGCAAGCTGCAGAAATTGTCTTAGGATTCATCGTAGTTAGCACAATGATTAAGTTGGAAATGGGAGGTGATCCCATTAGCTTAATCTTGGGGCAATTGGGCCCCTGAAAAACCCAAATTGAGTCGAATGGATCTACCCATTCGGACCCTGATTGCTGTGGGAGGTGCAACCGCCCAAGCCAGGAGGTAGCACCGCCTAAGCGCGGTCTTCGAGCTCTGGCAGGCGGTGCAACCGCCCCAGTCAGGAGGCACAACCGCCTGAGCTCATTCTTCGAGCTCTGGCAGAGAGGTGCAACCGCCCCTGACAGAGGTGGCACCGCCTAGAGGCTCAGTCTTCGAGCTCTGCTAGGCGGTGCAACTGCCCCAGTCAGGAGGTGCAACCGCCTGAGCTCAGTCTTCGGTTCTGGCAGAGAGGTGCAACCGCCCCTGACAGGAGGTGGCACCACCCAGAGGCTCAGTCTTCGAGCTCTGCCAGGCGGTGCAACCGCTCTAGTCAGGAGGTGCAACTGCCTGATCTCGGAATTCCGAGAATTGATAGTTTTGAGCTCCAAATTTGAACTGGGTTGGGGCTTATAAATACCCCACCCATTCAGCACTGAAAGGCAGCAATTCAACACCGAAATCTTGATCCTTTTCTGTGATTCTTAGAGCTCAAAATTGTTATAAAGCCTAAAGTTCTTCTTCCTCTGTTCTTCCAAGTTCAAAGTTGTAAAGAGAGGAGAGAAAATTTCTGTAAGGGTTGTCTCCTAGGCCCGTCAAAAGGAGTGAAACTGTAAAAGGGTGGTTGGCCTTCGCCTATTGAAGGAAGGCCTCTAGTTGACGTCGGTGACCTCGTCGGTGGAGGAAGCCAAAAGTGGAGTAGGTCAAGACTGACCGAACCACTCTAAATCTCGGTTTGCATTTACTTTGAGCATATTATCTTTACTGCAAACCTCCTCTAAAGCTTACTGCCTTCTGCGCTTTTACGATCGGGTTTCAATCCTTTTACTTTCCGAATCAGCATTTAGACGTAAATCTATTTTTTCATACGATCATCATATTTCAGATTACGTTTACGTTTTGATTTTTACCATAACTGCAAACTGCCTTTATACCCTTGCTTAAACAGCATCTCACCTAATCAAGTAACTTACAAATCAGCATTTAGACGTAAATCAGTTTCTTTGTACGAACGTCGTATTTCAGTTTGCGCTTATATTCTGGTTTTCATCATAACTGCAAACTGCCTTCATAGATTGACTTTAACATCATCTTGCTTGATCTTAAGTTAAAGTAATCTTAGAATCGGCTTTCAAACAGAAATCGTTTTTATCGTTCGAAAACAGTTTCGTTTTAATCGCAGAAAGTTTTCCGCTGCACTAATTCACCCCCTCTTAGTGCTCTCGATCCTAACACTGCGGACTTCCGGCAAACTCCTGGACTTGCGACGATCCACTTGGCGAGTTCTGACGAGCTTCTTTTGGCAAGCTCCTGGACTTCTCGGATTTGTTCCCGCAGAACCTCCGACGATCGTCTGAACTTCCGTCGAGCTCTCGAACTCCCAACGTGATCATAGTCCTAACTCCGACACAACTCCTGCTGCATGTCTTACTTTCATTGTAGTTAATCCTGCACACTTATCTCAACATATGGATTAGATAACAAATGAAAATTGATGTCATCATCAAAATCTGAGATTCAACAGTCAAGACTATGATCACGTTGGGAGTTCGAGAGTTCGACGAAAGTCCGGGCGGTCGTCGGAGGTTCTGCGGGAACAAATCCGATAAGTCCAAGAGCTTGCCAAAAGAAGCTTATTAGAACTCGCCAAGTGGATCGTTGCAAGTCCAGGAGTTTGCCGGAAGTCCGTCGGAGCATCGCCGAAGGTTCGTCGGATGTTCGCCGGAAGTTCGTCGAAATAAGCGATTGACGAACCAGAGCAAGTTATAGTAAATATCTTAAGAAATGTTATAGTTGGCATGTAGATTAAGTTAGGAATGGGAGGTGATCCCATTAACTTAATCTGGGGCAATTGGGCCCTTGACAAACCCAAATTGGGCCGAATGAATCAACCCATTCGGACAAGAATTCCTACTAGGCGGTGGCACCACCCAGGAGAGGGTCTCCCAGGAAAGCTGGGTGGTGCAACTGCCCCAGTCAGACGGTGGTACCACCTGGGCTCAGTCTCCGAGCGAGACTGGGCGGTGCAACCGCCCTTGACAAGCAGTGGAACCCCTTGAGCTCGGTCTCCGAGCTTTGCCTGGCGGTTCAACCGCCCCAGTCACGTGGTGGCACCACCAGGGCTTAGTCTCCGAGCGAGACTAGGTGGTGCAACCGCCCCTGTCAGGGGATGGCACCGCCCAAAGGCTGTCTCCGAGCTGCCAGGCGATTGTTCCGCCCCAGTCAAGAGGTGGTACCGCCAGGACCCCGAAATTCCAAGAGATAACAGTTTTGAGCTCCAAATTCAAACTGGTTTGGGGCCTATAAATACCCCTCTCATCCCTGGTTAATTCACACAAGCACAGAGAGCAAAAATGGAAAGAAACGTTGTAGAAATCAGTTGAGAAATCCCTCCTCTAGCTTAAGTGTTAAGATTCTGTTTTAGAGAGGAGAGTGAGTGCTTGTAAGGGTTGTCTCCTAAACCCAGTAAAAAGAGAAGAGGGGTGTAAGAAGGAGGTTGATCTTCGCCTAGTAAAGGAAGATCGTTAGTGAATGCCGGTGGCCTCGATGGAAGAGGAATCAGAGGAGTGGATGTAGGTCACGATTGACTGAACCACTATAAAATTCCATCTTCTCTGGTTTGTATTTTGTTTCCTGCTATTACCTTATGCAAATCCCTTCAATAGCTTATTGCCTTCAATATATTTACATATGCTTTCAAGCTAAGTTTTTGAAATCGGTTTTACGTCGGAAATAGTTTTTATTGTACGAGAGATTTGACGAAGTTGACATTTTTATCTGCTGCTCTAATTCACCCCCCCGCTCTTAGTGCTCTTGATCCTAACAGTACCACCCTTGTTCGGTGGTGCTACCGCCCAGCTACAGATCTTACAGTGGTAGTACCGCCCAGGAACGACAGTGGTACCGCCAGTACCCAGGAAACCTGGGATGAGACCTTTTTAGGCTCTAAGTTTGAATCAACTTGAAGCCTATAAATACCCCTCTCATCCCTGGTTAATATACACAAGCACAAATAATTTAAAGAGGAAAAAATTCTGTTGTAATCTCTTGTGAGAATCCTCCTCTTCTAGTTTAAGAGTTAGAATAGTTTGAAAGAGGAGTGAGTGCTTGTAAGAGTTGTCTCCTAAACCCGGTAAAAAGAGAAGAGGGGTGTAAGAAGGAGATTGATCTTTGCCTATTAAAGGAAGAACGATAGTGGATGTCGGTGGCCTCGACGGAAGAGGAATCAAAGGAGTGGATGTAGGTCACGATGATCGAATCACTATAAATTAGTTTACATTTCTATTTTGCTATTTATGTTAACTACAAACTGCCTTCCTTGTGTTACATCAACTATACTTCCATATGTTTTCAATTTAAAGATCTTTCCAAAATGGTTTTCGTCAAAATTAGATTTTATCGTACGAAGGTTTTTCAAACCGATGTAATTTTTACCGCTGCACTAATTCACCCCCCTCTTAGTGCTGACTTGATCCTAACAGTTCAATCATAAGAAGTCTCCCTTTACTACAATAATGCTCACGACTCTTTGGCTCGTCGTAGTAGCAACATAACTCCTTCGCAGATCGCTCCCGAAGCTCTTCTCTTGTCAAACATTTTGGTGCAAGGACTCGGTTGATAGTAGGGGGGACTAAGGGCTTCAGTATTGCTAGTCGAGGAGTGACCTTAGTCCTCTAGGCTTCATGGTTCAATCGCTCCTCTTGAAGTCGTGCGAAAGAGATGACTGCCATAAGCATGTACGGTTGTTGCGCTTGAACTTCTCCCCGGATCTCCGGCTTCAAGCCATCAATGAAGGTCCCCAATAGCTATTTTTGAGACTAATCACAAGTTTGATTAGATAAACATTCAAACCTGGTTTGGTGCTCCTGAATGGTGGAGGTTTGTTAGATCTTTGCTAGTTGTCCGTCAATGTTCTCGTAATCGGTTGGTACGAAGCGGATCAACAGTTCTTCTTTGAATTATCACCACGAGAGGACTCCATGAGTGTATTCAAACTAATCAAACCACTATATGGCATCCCCTTCAAGATGTATAGCCATAATTTTCACCATAGATGCGTCCGCGATTTTATGGTACGAAAAATATCGTTTCACGCACGAGATCCAACCAATCGGGTTTCCTTCCCATCTAGGGAAGTCCACCCTCATGCATGGATAGTTAGGATCAATCATAGAACCTCCCCTCTCTTGAAAGTCATCTCTTCAGGCTTGGTGCGATTAGTTAGAGCTCTCCCCTTGATGTGATTTCTTCAGGCTTGGTGGTCGGGCCAAATTGAGTTTGGTAATGAGAGTCTGAATCTTATCTTCCATTCGTGCCTCAAAGGCTTCAAATTTAGCATTGATTGCCTCCTTAGATGCCATAGTATATGCCTCCAAATCTGTGATGTTAAGATCTCTCTTTTGTTGTCGGGTTAAAGGCATGTATAGGTTGAGAGAAGTGATGGTCGAAAGGGTCGGAGGATTGGTAGACGTAGGTTGTGGTTTAGGCTTGTTTTGTGGTTGTTCTGGGTGCAATTTGAGGGTGTAGTTTGGTAGAGTTTTAGGGCTATGGATGAAAATTTTAGATCTATGGTAGATGGCAGTAAAGGTTTGATAGAAATCAATGGAAGTTGCTGAAGGTATGTGTTGTCTTGTAAGAGCAGAATTGTTGTCGAAGAAATAGTGGTTTCTCAACAAAATTTCCACCAAAAACTTGAGAATTTTGAGGAGGGAATTGATAATAAAATCTCAGTTTATATGACAGCAAGAATGTCCAATTTAATCAAAAAAATTTGGCAATTTAATAGCAAGGAGATTGGTGCAAGTTGTGATAGTAAAATTCTTGTCGATAAATTTCAACGGTTTGCGATGTAAATTTGCAGCAACACAAAATCATTTTTAGAGATGAATTCATCAATTGATCAATCTTAGATGGAAGTCAAGATGATCTATGAAGTGTATAAGAAATTTTATTCAAAAAATATTGCAAATAGATCAGTTAAGGCAACAATATGCAGCTGAAATTTTCTATAGCACAGATTTTCAAGTGTAGCAGAGTGGACATAAAAGATCAGTGGTTTATGTTAATAATTTTTCTATAAAACCAAAGGAAAATCTGCTGTTAGGAAGTGTCAAAGATGTCATAAAAATTTGGTAGAGATTTGATAAAAAAAACATGGTAGCAAGATCAAATAGACTAAGCTATGCAGTTGGAATTTTGCAATGTATCTTTCATCGTAGAGATAAAAACTTTACGACGAAAAGTTTATGAAGCAATATTAGAAAAAAATTATTTTTTTAGATTTTTGAATATAGATAACCAAATTATAGCAGTAGCAAGGTAGGAAACCAGAACCTTTTGCAATTCACGGGGAGATCAAAGGATGATCCGCAGTAGTGGAGATGATGGCAGAATTTGGTGACGATTTTTTAAGCAATTGTGGGAATTGCTTTGGGCAGCTGTGATGGACTAAGGATGGCTGTGGAAGGGTAGCGAGATACTGAGAATACTGCTATGATACTAGGTGTTAGAACCCTTACAGATTCGAAGCTTGGGGTTGATCTCTTTAGGGGATCGGCCTCCTTGGAACTCTATAGGGGTTCCTTCTTCCAAATTACTGCTCAAAGGCTGCATAAAAGATTCATCTATTACTTAACAAAAGAGGATGAATACATGGCTATTTATAGGGCTTCTAAACCCTAACTCCTAATAGGACTCCTCTCAAGACTCCTACTTCTAACCAACTCCTAATAAGACTCCTACTCAAGACCCCTATTCCTTTACAACTCCTAATTTTTCTTTAAAAAATAACATCCTAACCCCTAGCCGGCCTCTTTACCTCTTTAATAAGGGTCAGCTTAGGTATGTTTTACATGAATGCCCCTCTCTATTAGGACTCTCCTAGCTAGAATCCTAACATTTTGGCATAGGAGATTAGGTCATGTTAGTATGAAACTAATCTCTCAAATCTCATTCAAAGAACTTGTAAGAGGTATTCCTAACATTAAGTTTGTTAAAGATAATATGTGTGATGCATGTCAATTAGGAAACAAATAAAAAGTAATTTTAAACCAAAGAATCAAATAAGCACCTTTAGACCATTGTAATTAATCTATATGGATTTGTTTTTGCCAATTGATGCATTAAGCCTAGGAGGTAGCAAATATGTAGTTTTAATTATGGATGATTATAGTAGATACACTTGGACATACTTCTTGGCACACAAAAGTGATTGCTTTATATATTTTTCCAAGTTTTGTACACTCGTTTAAAATGAAAAAGGCTTTATGATTTCATCAATTCGAAGTGATCACGGTGGCGAATTTTAAAACCATGATTTTTAAATTTTTTGTGAATCTAATAGATACAATCATAATTTCTCTACTATGAGAAATCCTTAACAAAATGGAGTAGTAGAAAGAAAAAATAGAAATTTACAAAAAATGACAAGAAACATATTGAACGAACATAGCCTACCTAAATATTTTTTAGCCGAAGCCATTAATACGGCATGCTATGCCATGAATAGGATTCTAGTAAGACCATTACTTTTCAAAACTCCTTATGAATTATGGAATGACAAAAAACCCAATGTTTCATACTTTAAATTTTCGGTTGTAAATGTTTTATCATGAATGAAAAAGATGTCTTAGGAAAGTTTGATGCAAAACCTGATGAAGGCCTTTTATCCTTCTATTTCAAAAGTCTTTTGTGTCTTTAATAAAAGAACCTTGGTTATAGAAGAGTCTATTTATGTTATCTTTAATGAAGTCTTCGAATTTAAGAAAAGTGATTTTGATGATGATCTTAATTTTGATGCTTTGAATTAAATAAACCCTCTCCTCCAACTAGCAACTTGGATACATCTTCTTCCGAAACATCCTTACCTAAGGAATGAAAGTATGTAGATGCTCATCCTAAGGAGCTAATCATAAGAGATACATCAAAGGGGATTCAAACTCGTTCTTCTTTTAAAAATTTTTATGCCCAAGCCGTTTTTCTTTCTCAAATTGAACCAAAATGCTTTGACGAAGCCTTGAAAGATGATTCATGGGTTATCAGAACGAAAAAAAAGTTAAACCAATTTGAGAGAAATGAGGTGTGGAAGCTCGTTCCAAGGCCAAATGACCATTTATTTATTGATACTAAATGGGTCTTTAGAAACAAGCAAGATGAATTTGGTATGGTTGGGAAATCTTGGGGGTGACATCACATGCACAACAGAAGAACAAAAAACAAAATCCCTAATTTCTCAAAGATTTGTTTGTCGTTGTGCGAAGATTTGTGCAAAAAAATTCGTGAAACTTAAAACTGTGTATAGAGTAGATTGTGTTACCTAGAGAGATTGTATATCCCTAAATCCTTGTAGATCTCTAGGAAAGGGTGAAGGAGGTCAAGCGCCCTCCTCTCTAGCGGCGATTCACACAGCAGTGCTACAATAACGCTCCTCAAAACTCCAAACCTGCTCTGAGGTGGAGAGGGGGAGGAGAATAGGAGAGACAAGCAAAGGCTCCGACCTATGAACCACTGAATCCCTCCTATTTATAGAGGTCTCCTATAAACTTAACCCTAATGGATCCTCCCCTATTGGGTATTGGATCTTCATCCAACTACCCAAGCCTCTTAGATTAGTGGATCTCTATCCAATAATCTCTCATGAGCTTTTATTGTGTCTCATCCATGGGATCCAATAATTCAGGGGCTTATTGGATATCCAATAAGATAGGGGTTCTAGCGGATATCTCATATCCGAACCTCTACTCATCATAATGCTTGCCATATGTGTGTGACCCTCTAGGCCCAATATCGAGCTAGTCATGAGTTATACATATTAGAACTCCTTCTGGCTCAGTGAATTATTATAGATAATAATTCACTCGACTCATCGATTACGGACGTACTATGCCACTACGCCGCAGTCCCCAAACGATATAGGGAAATCCAATCCATTGGACCTATTTATCCTTAGTTACTATATACCTATAGTCCCTCATCCATCTAATATCCCAAAGACCATATACCGAACATGGTATTGTTAGACTCATACGGTTTCTACTCGAGTCTCGCTCTAATCGGATTCTATTGGATAACTCTTTCTCTCTCAATCTGAATGACCCTGACTAGTGATTTGTCTTGGCAAGAATATATGAGATATTTCTCTCATGACACCGAGAGTGGATAATCCTTTATCGACATTCAATAGCCCTCGTAAGATTGACTGCCACTCCCGATAACCGACTATACTAGATCTAAGACATCCAAACCTATAAGTCCGGTATCAAAAAATGGAGCACTCATACAGGACATCCATGGTGTCTCAAGTCTAAAGATAAGATACACCACTAAGACTATGGAATCGCTGTTTGACAATAAAGTATCATCAACCATCCAGCATTTTGTTAGTGGATCAATTAGTGAACTCATTCTCCAATGAGCACTTGTACTGTATCCCTAGTATCCCCACACGAGTAGCTGTGAGACCAGCCACATCCATCATATAGACTGGTATACAGCATACCAATCTATCTGGTTATCTCGATATCCCTCTTGAGTAACCTATGATCGAGATTATTTAGGATCTGTGTTTAAAAGTGAATCGATCTTATTATTGTGATCTCATCACGATCCGATTTTCTTTGCATAGATCCAAGGACATCACAATACACACACACACACACACACACATATATATATATACAACAAGCAATATAAAGTGATAAATACCAAAATATAATAAATAAAATGATTGTGTGTCAAGTCACACGTGCCATTACTCACATGATTGGCTTGTTAGGCACATATGACTAGCAATCTATCACTTGACCTAAAGTCAATCACCTATATGTCTGATCCCCATCAGACCCCTATGATGCTCAAAGATAATCTGAGACAATGGCTTTGTCAGTGGATCTACAATGTTATCTTCTGATGGAATTCTTTCCTTTACTACATCTTCTCGGGTCATAATCTCTCTAATAAGCTGAAACCTCTTCAAAACACTTTTGATGAGACTCGGGTTCCCTTATTTGAGTAATTAGCCCGTAATTATCATAATATAAGGGAATCGACTCTTTACTATTTGGCACGACTCCTAGATCTATGATGAACTTCTTTGTCTAGACTCCCTCCTTTACTGCCTCTACTACAGCAATGTACTCTACCTCTATGGTCGAGTCAACAGTAGTATCTTGCTTGGAACCCTTCCAGCACACTACTCTATTCAAGGAGTACACAAACTCTGAATTCGACTTGCTATCATCGACATCAGACTGAAAACTCGAGTCCATATAGCCTTCAACCCTAAGGCTACTACCTCCATATATTAGTAAAAGATTCTTAGTGCTTCTTAAGTACTTAAAGATACACTTTACTGCTTTCTAGTGCTCCAAGTCTGGATCTGCCTGATACCTACTCGTGACACTTAGAGCATATGCTATATTAGGCCTAGTACATAGTATGACATACATGATAGACCCTATCGCTAAGGCATAGGGTATCCTATCCATGTTTGCCCTTTCTTCAGGAGTCTTTGGGGACATATTCCTAGAAAGCGATATCCTATGTCTCATCGGTATGAGACCTTTCTTGGAATTTTTCATGCTAAACCTTTTGATAATAGTTTCTATGTACCTGGACTAGGATAAGCTAAGCATTCTCTTAGATCTATCTCTATAGATCCGAATGCCCAAGATATAAGATGATTTTCCTAAGTCCATCATCGAGAAGTGTCTAGGTAACCAAGTCTTTAGTATGGATAGCATTCCTACATCATTCACAATTATCAGGATGTCATCCACATATAACACCAAAAAGGTGTTGAATCTCAATTTTGATGATGAAGTCAATTGTCATTTGTTATCTAATCCATATGTTAAGATAAGAGTGCAAGATTAACTACGATGAAAGTAAGACATGTAGCAAAAGTTACGCTGGAGTCAAGACTATGATCACATTGGGAGTTCGAGATTTCGACGGAAGTCTGGATGGTCGTCGGAGGTTCTACGGGAACAAATCTGAGAAGTCCAAGAGCTTGCCAAAAGAAGCTCGTCGGAACTCGCCAAGTGGATCGTCACAAGTCCAGGAGTTTGTCAGAAGTCCATCGAAGCATCGTCGAAGGTTCGTCGGATGTTCACCGGAAGTTCACCGAAAGCTCATAGGAAGAAGCGATTGATGCGCAAGAGCAAGTTGTAATAAATGTCTTAAGAAATATCGTAGTTAGCATGTAGATTAAGTTAGGAATAGGAGGTGATCCCATTAACTTAATCTGGGGGCAATTGGGCCCTTGATAGACCCAAATTGGGCCGAATGGATCAACCCATTCGGACTAGAATTCCTGCTAGGCGGTGGCACCGCCAGGGTCGATGGTGGCACTGCCCAAGAGAGGGTCTCCCAAGAAAGTTAGGCGGTGCAACCGCCCCAGGCAAGCGGTGGCACCGCTTGGGCTCAGTCTCCGAGCGAGACTAGGCAGTGTAACCGCCCCTAACAAGTAATGGAACCACCTAAGCTCAGTCTCCGAGCTCTGCCAGGTAGTGCAATCGCCCCAGTTAGGTAGTGGCACTGCTAGGGCTCAGTCTCCGAGCGAGATTGGGCAGTACAATCGCCATTGTCAGGTGGTGGCACCGCCTAGAGGCTTAGTCTCCGATCTGCCAAGCGGTTGTACCGCCACAATCAGGAGGTGGTACCACTAGGATCCCGAAAATTCAGGAAAATATATTTTTGAGCTCCAAATTCAAACTAGTTTAGGGCCTATATAAATCCCACCCTTTCCTGCATGAAAGGGCACCAAAAATCCAATCTTACTCTATGATTTTTAGAGCTCAAAAGTGTTGTGAAGGCTAGAAGTTCTCCTCTCTCTTTTTCAAGTTTTGATCTTTCAAGAGAGGAGAGAAAAGTTTGTAAGGGTTGTCTCCTAAGCCAGTCAAAAGGAGTGAAACTATAAAAGGGTAGTTGGCCTTCGCATATTGAAGGAAGGCCTCTAGTGGACGTCAGTGACCTCGTTGGTGGAGGAAGCCAAAAGTGGATGTAGGTCAAGATTGACCGAACCACTCTAAATCTCGGTTTGCATTTACTTTGAGCATCTTATCTTTACTGCAAACCTCCTCAATAGCTTACTGCCTTCTGCTCATTTATGAAAGTGTTTCATAGTTAAGTATTTTCTGAATCGGCATTAAGACGAAAATCGATTTTATCGTACGAACATCATATTTCAGTTTGCGCTTATATTCTGATTTCTTTCTTAACTGCAAACTGCCTTCCTTACTTTACTTCAAATATGTTTCCATAAGCTTTCAAAGTTATTATCTGCATGAAATGACTATTATGTTGGAATCGAATTTCAACGTACGAATGCACTTTTAATCGTCGAAAGTTTTCCGTTGCACTAATTCACCCCCCCCCCTCTTAGTGCTCTTGATCCTAACAATTGGTATCAAAGCGGGGTAAACTCTCAAATGGATTAAAACCCAAGAGAGATGGCATACACCGGAAACCAAGAGGGCCACTCTATTACACGTCCATCCATGTTCAATGGGACGGATGTGAGAACCCTTGCAGATTCTAAACTTGGGGTTGATCTCTTTAGGAGATCGGCCTCCTTGGAACTCTATAGGGGTTCCTCCCTCCAAGTTGCTAATCAAAGGCTGCAGAAAAGATTCATCTATTGCCTATCAAAAGAGAAGGAATACATGGCTATTTATAGGGCTTCTAAACCCTAACTCCGGATAGGACTCCTATTTAAGACTCTTACTTCTAACCAACTCCTAATATGACTCCTACTCAAGACTCCTATTCCCTTACAACTCCTAATTCTTCTCTAAGAAAAAACCTCCTAACAGAATGTCTCTCTCAATTAGGACTCTCCTAGTTAGAGTCCTAACAAAGTGTCCCTCTCAATTAGGACTCTCCTAGCTAAAGCCCTAACAGAATGTCCCTCTCAATTTGGACTCTCCTAATTAGAGTCCTAACAGACCTGCCCTTTTCAAATCAACCTTGTCCTCAAGGCTGAGATTCCATGAACTTAGGGAACCGGGTCTTCAGCTCCTCATATGGTTCCCATGTGGCGTCTTCAAGTGGTAGATTATTCCAATGCACTAGTACTTCAGTAGAGGGATGTCGGCGACGCATCACGATCCTACGATCGAGGATAGCTTGTGGTTGGGCTTGAATAACTCCATCCTCAGTTATGTTGGCCAGTTGGATCTGGGGTGACTCGTGTTCTCCCAACTTGGGCTTTAGGCATGATACGTGGAAGACAGAGTGAATTTTGGCATCCTCAGGTAATTTAAGTATGTATGCCATGACTCCAATACGCTCTGTGATCTGATAGGGCCCATAAAAACGTGGGGATAGTTTCATGGAGGCTTGAGTGTTGATAGAGAGTTGCTTGTATGGTTGTAGGCGAAGATAAACCCAATCTCCCACTGAAAATTCTCTTTCACTTCGTCGTGTGTTGGCTTGCTGCTTCATTCTGGCTTGAGCGGTAGAGAGATTATCTTTTAACAATTGTAAGAGTTTGTCCCTATCAATCAATTCTTGGTCAACTTGATCTACCTTGGCTGAGCCAATTACATACTTTGGAATCACAGGTGCTGGTCGACCATACAATGCTTCATAAGGGGCACATTTTGTAGATGAATGATATATAGTATTATACCACCATTCGGCCCAAGGCAGCCATTTTGCCCACTCGTTTGGTCGGTCGCTAGCGAAACACCGGAGGTACGTCTCTAAGCACCTATTTACCACCTTTGTTTGGCCGTCAGTTTGTGGATGATACGCTATGCTCATCTTGAGTTTGGTGCCTTGTAACTGAAATAACTCGGTCCAAAATTTACTAGTGAAGATCCTGTCACAATCACTTATGATGGGCCTTGGCATCCCATGCAGTTTAACAATATTTTCTATGAAAATCTGGGCAATACTAGCAGTAGTGTAGGGATTTCTCACAGCACAAAAATGAGCATATTTCGTAAGTCGATCAACCACCACGAGAATTGTGCTTTTACCTTTGGAAGATGGCAGCCCTTCAATAAAGTCCATGGAGATGTCAGTCCACACTGAGTCTGGTATGGGTAGTGGTGGTAGCTTCCCTGGATTTGCCACAGTTTCACCCTTGTGCTATTGACATATATCATATTGTGCCACATATTCAGCAATAATTTTTTTCATCCCTCTCCAATAAAAATTTTGCTTCACTCTTTTGTAGGTTCTTAGGAATCCAGAGTGCCCTGCTGATGGTATAGAGTGCATTTCATGCAAGATGATTACGATGCAAGGGGAGTCAGGTATAAGCACAATGCGACCTTTGTAGCGTAAATCCCTCGAATCCCAAGTGTAGTGGGCTATTGCACTTGGATCCTCCTCCAATTTTTTTATGATCTTGCTGATCTCTGGATCCTTCTTACATTCTTCCCTAATGTCCTCGAGGAGACCGGTGGTAGGAAGGGGAGATGGCTGAAACCTTAGCTTGTTCAGTAGCCGTGAGAGTGCATCTGCAACAACGTTTTTTCTTTCCCCTATTTGTAAATAATTTCATAATCAAATCCAAGAAGTTTGGTTACCCATTTTTTTGCTTTCGGGGATGATATCTTTTGCTCCAAAAGTATTTGAGCCTTTTATGGTCGATTTTAATTTGAAATCATGCCGATCGGTAGGGTCTCCACCTCGTTCTTGCATGTACAATGGCAAGCATCTCCTTATCATATACTGACATATTTTGATGGGAGGAGATAATGCCTTGCTAGTATATGCGAGTGCTCGACCATTTTGCATGAGAACGGCTCCAATTCCGACTCGGATCGTCGGCCTCAATGATGAAGGGTCTATTGAAATCGGTAGCGCAAAACCGGCGTCGTTGTCATGGCTGCTTTAAGTTTGTCGAAGGCAGCAGAGGCTTTGTCCGACCATTGGAAAGCATCTTTTTTCAGTAAAGAAGTGAGTGGTGCACTGATCTTCCCATAGTCCTTAACAAATTTTTGGTAGTAGCCCGTTAGTCCAAGGAACCCCACAGTAATTTCACGTTTGTAGGTTTCGGCCAGCCTTGCATTGCCTCAATTTTTGTTGGGTCTACCACCACTCCTTCTTCTGATATTATATGCCCAAGGTACTCTACTTTTTGCTGGAGAAAGCTGCACTTTGGTTGCTTAACAAAAAGAGTATTCTCCCGAAGGATCGTCAAAACAATCCGTAAATGCTGAAAGTGAGTCTCAAGAGAAGGGCTGTAAACGAGAATATCATCGAAAAATACCAGCATAAATTTATGAAGAAAGCTCCAAAATATATCATTCATGAGACTTTGAAAGGTTGAAGGAGCATTAGTGAGTCCAAAAGGCATTACCAAGAATTCAAAATGGCCATCATGTGTGCGAAATGCAGTTTTTGGAATGTCATCGTCACATACCCGAATTTGGTGGTAACCGGATCGGAGGTCCAACTTCGTGAAGACTCGAGCTCCTTTCAATTCATCAAGAAGTTCATCCACCACTGGTATTGGGTATTTGTCTTTGACGGTGATGCCATTTAAAACTCGGTAGTCGATGCACATCCACCAAGTTCCGTCCTTCTTGCGTACAAGTAGCACCGGTGAGGAATAGGGGCTGCAACTTGGTCGAATCACCCCTGTTTCAAGCATCTCCTTTACGATCTTTTCAATTTCATCTTTCTGGAGGTGAGGATATCAGTATGGTCGAGTGTTCGCTGGTGGCTTGCCCGGAAGGATTGGAATTCGATGGTCATGTTGCCGAGAAGGAGGAAGACCGCGCGGTTCAGCAAATATGTCGGCAAATTCAGTAAGCAATTGGGCAAGATTTTGATCTTCAAATTCTATTTTCTTCCCCTTTGGTTGCTGTTGGAGGTGCATCAAAAAGGCACCATTTACCTTATGTAAACCTTTCTCCATTCGTTGGGTCGAAACAGTGGTAACGTTGCTTCCGCGCTTCCCGCGTAGGATGATCTGTTTACCCTTACAGTAGAATTTCATCATTAATTTAGAAAAATTCCAAGAGACATCACCTAGTGTAGTCAGCCATTCTATACCAAGCACTGCCTCATAGTCATCGATTAGTAGGAGGAAGAAATCGGTGATAATTTCTTGGTCTTGTAGTAATGGTTTCACCTGCGGGCATCTTTGGTCGCACTTTAGGATTCTGCCGTCGGCAACCTTTACATCGAACTTGCTGCATCCTTCAATATGCAGTGCCATCCGAGTAGCAACCTTACTATTCAGGAAGTTATTAGTGCTACCCGTGTCGATGAGAACAGTGATCGGCTGTTGTTTGAGATGGCCTCCAACTTTCATCGTTTGCGGATTTGAGTAGCTGGCTAGTGCGTGTACCGTAATGTCGGTCGGCTGTGGCTCTTCTTCCATATCTTCTTCTTCATGTTCAAGGCTCTCTTCTAGATGTTCAATGATCTCTTCTTCTACTGGTTCAATCATAAGAAGTCTACCTTTTTTACAGCGATGCTCGCGGCTCCACGGCTCGTCGCAATGCCAACACAACCCCTTCGTAGATCGCTCCCGAAGTTCTTCTCTTGTTAACCTTTTCGGTGCAGGGACTCGGTTGATAGTAGGGGGGGCTGAGGGCTTTAGTATTGTAGGTCGTGGAGTGATCCTAGTCCTCCGGGCTTCATGGTTCAATCGCTCTTCTTGAAGTCTTGCGAAAGAGATGGCTGCCATAAGCGTGTATGGTTGTCGCGCCTTAACTTCTCCCTGGATCTCCGGCTTTATGCCCTCAATAAAGGTCCCCAATAGTTGTTTTTCCGACCAATTACGAGTTTAATTAGATAATATTTTAAACCTGGTTTGGTACTACTGAATGGTGGAGGTTTATCGGATCTTTGCTAGTTGTCCGTCAATGTTCTCATAATAAGTTGGTCCGAAGCAGATCAGTAGTCCTTCTTTGAATTGTCGCCATGAAAGGGCTCCATAACTGTGTTCAAACCAGTCAAACCATTGTATGGCATCCCCTTCAAGATGTATAGCTGCAATTTCCACCATGGATGCATCCGCAGTTTTATGGTACCGAAAATATCGCTCCGTGCGCGAGATCCAACCAATTGGGTCTCCTTCTTCCCATCTAGGGAAGTCCACTCTCATGCGCGAATAGTAGGGGTCGGTCATAGAACCTCCCCTCTCTTGGAAGTCATCTCTTTGGGCATGATGTGATTGGTTAGAGCTCTCTCCTTGATGTGATTTCTTCAGGCTTGGTGGTCGGCCCAAACTAAATTCGGTAAGGAGAGTCCGAATCTTATCCTCCATTCGTACCTCAAAGGCTTCAAATTTAGCATTGATTGCCTCCTCAGATGCCATAGTATATGACTCCAAATCTGTGATGTTAAGATCTCTCTTTTGTTGACGGGTTAAAGGCATGTATAGGTTTGATAGAAATCAATGAAAGTTTGCTGCAGAATTGTATTGTCTTATAAGAGCAGAATTATCGTCGAAGAAACAGTGGTTTCTCGACGAAATCTCCAAAAAAAATTTGAGAGATTTGAGGAGAGAGTCGACAGCAATGTCTCAGTTTATATGACAGCAAGGATGTCCATCAAAAAAATTTCGGTAGTAACAGCAAGAAAATTGGTGTAAGTTGCGATAGCAGAATTCTCGTCGAAAAATTTCAGCAACTTACGATGAAAATTTGCAGCAATATAGGAACAAATTTTTTTTTTTTTTTTGGATTTTCAGATAGGGATAAATAAATTGTAGCAGCAGTAAGGTAGGAAACCAGAACCTGTTACAATTCACGGGGAGATCAAAGGATGATCTGTAGTGGTGGAGATGATGGTGGAATTTGGCGACGATCTTTTAAGCAATTATGGGAATTGCTTTGGATGGTTGTGGAGGGTTGATGGATGGCTATGGAAGGGCAGCGAGACGCCAAGAACGCTGCTCTGATACCAGGTGTTAGAACCCTTTCAGATTCTAAACTTGGGGTTGATCTCTTTAGGGGATCGGCCTCCTTGGAACTCTATAGGGGTTCCTCCCTCCAAGTTGCTGCTCAAAGGCTGCAGAAAAGATTCATCTATTGTCTATCAAAAGAGAAGGAATACATGGCTATTTATAGGGCTTCTAAACCCTAACTCCGAATAGGACTCCTATTTAAGACTCTTACTTCTAACCAACTCCTAATATGACTCCTACTCAAGACTCCTATTCCCTTACAACTCCTAATTCTTCTCTAAGAAAAAACCTCCTAACAGAATGTCCCTCTCAATTAGGACTCTTCTAGTTAGAGTCCTAACAGAGTGTCCCTCTCAATTAGGACTCTCCTAGCTATAGCCTAACATAATGTCCCTCTCAATTAGGACTCTCCTAGCTAGAGTCCTAACAACGGACTACACCTATTAAAAGACCCGAATGAGGATCTTTCTTATTTCAATGGATTTTGAACTTTGGAATCTTGTCGAAAATGGATTTTTGAAGTCTTTTCTTCCAATGATCGATTGGAATGAATTGGAGAAGAAGACTTTCACTCTTAATGCAAAGGCTATGAATGCCTTATTTTATGCGCTTGATAAAAATGAGTTCAATCGTGTTTCGGTTTGTGAAACTGCGTTTGATATTTGGCATATACTCGAAGTGACTCACGATGGCACAAGTAGAGTGAAAGAGTTAAAAATCAATCTTTTGATACATTCTGTTGAACTTTTCTGAATGAAACTGAGCGAGACTATTGGCGACATATACACCCGTTTCACGGATGTCATCAAGTGGCACAAGTAGAGTAAAGGACTAGGAAAAAGTTTTCGGATTTTGAGCTCATAAATAAGATTCTAAGATCCCTTCCTAAGTGTTGGGACCCTAAAGTCACTGCTATTCAAGAGGCTAAAGATTTAAACAACTTTCCTCTTGAAGAACTAATCGGGTCATTAATGACCTATGAAATGACTTGCAAGGCTCATGAAGAGCAAGAGGATATCCTTCCAAAGAATAGGAAGGATATGACACTTAGAATTTTAGATGACCACTTGAGTTTTATGAGGACTGTGACGATGACTTGGCACTTCTAACAAAGAAATTCAAAAAATTCATTAAGAGAAACAAGTTTAAAAGTGACACAAAAAATAAACTTGAACCCAAAAAGGACCAAGTTATTTGCTACGAATGCAAAAAGTCGGGACACCACAAAAGTGAATGTCCCCAAGCCAAGAAGAGAACATCAAAGAAGAAGGCGCTCAAAGCAATGTGGGATGACTCGAGCGCGTCCGAAGAAGAAGAGTCCAACACCGAGCAAGTTGCTCATTACGCCTTAATGGCCATCTGAGAAGAGGTAACAAATTTAATTGATGCAGATTTATCATTTGATAAATTATTAAATACCTTCCATGACTTATTTGATGAATGTAAAATAATTAATAGAAAATATAAATTACTGAAAAATAAGCATGATAGTCTTGTTAGCAATTTTGATAAATTAAAAATTGAATATCATGATAGTTTAGCTCAATGTGAAAAATGCCATGATATAGAAACTCTCCAAAAGGAAAACTTGCTACTTAAGGACACCTTGAAGAAATTCGAGGTTGGTAGCAAGTCTTTGAACATGATTCTTGCAAACAAGGGTCACATTCCCAAAAGAAGTGGAATCAGATTTGTGAGAAGTCCTCACCAAAATCCAACCACCTTCATAAAAGGCCCCATCTTACATGTTCGACACAAAGCAAATGCAACTTTTGTTGCAAATATAGACACAAAACACATCAGTGTCCATTCAAGAAAATTAGTCCGAACAAATTAATTTGGGTTCCTAAAGGAACCATGATAAACTCTATGCAACATGATAAACAATGTAGATCAGTTTTTGAGGCACCCGAAAGTAAATGGGTACATAAAAATTAACCCTTCTTGTAGAAACATACACCATCAAAAGCTAGGAGCAAGAGATAATATCTTGCTTTTTGGGTACTCGATATTCATGACTCGAGATCCAAAAGAACACGTAATGCTCTCTAGCCTAAATAGTAAAAAGAGGATTAGAAAATTAATGTTGTAGAGTGATACTAATACAATCCTGTTTAATCCCTCAGATTTTAAAACTCATAATTCTCCCTTCACATACCATCCAGATTTCTGAACTCATCGAATTGATTTCTTCTTTACCTTCGGATCATGAACTTACATCTTGCAAGCAAAGTTTGTCATAAACTTGCGAAGCTTACCAACTTGGATAATAAGTCATGAACATGTCTAAAATTGTGTATGACATTTAAAGTAGAATATGCGCATCACAAGATCTATCTTGAACGTACGAAATTTCTCATCTTGAAATGGAAACTCTTACGTAATTACGAAAGTAAAATTGATTGCCCCATAAATGAAAACTCTCCTCAAGTTGAAAACATCAAAATCAGCCCATACAGCCCCCAAACAAGTGCTCACCACCTGTAGGCGGTGGCACCGCCCAACTGGCGGTAGCACCGCCGGCTATCACGGGTTGCAAGCAGTTGCACCGCCCCAGCCAGCGGTGCAACCGCTCGCAATCTTGCCCCCTTTTAAACCGAGCTAGGGCCGGTGGTGGAACTGACCCCAACTCACTCCCTTCCCCTCTTTACACCACCAAAGCTTCTCCACCTCCATTTCTCCCATCTTAGCATCCCAAATACTCATCATTTCAAAGCAAAAGATCAGCAATCTCTCCTTCTCTTAAGGATCTTACTTAAGGTATTCTCTAAGAAGTCTTTAAATTCTGTTTTTGAGTCATTTACTCTTGCTCATTACTATCTTCTTAAACAGCAATAGTTATCCTCTAGGAACAAAGGGAAGTAGAGATTAGAAGAAGACTTTGATCTTACCCTTTTCGATTCAAAATATCATGCTGAAAAATTTTCTTCCTTCGAATTTAGAAGTGTCAATAAGGGAAAACATATAGATCTCGATGAACTAAGAGACTTAGAGATAATCCAATGGGTTTGCAAACTTAGATATACTCCCAATTTTATAAATTAGCGAACCCATCTATCCAAGACTTATTAGATTATTTTACAACAATTTACAAGTAGATGAAGAAGAAAGAGTGTCTACCTATCTCTTAGGACAACACATCTCCATTACAGATAGATTTATTTGTGACATGATAGGCATTCCCATAAAAAATAGAGGTCTTTATTTTAGAGGATCGTGGGGATAATGAAACAGTTGGAACAACATATGTTGAAGCCTTAGGAATAATTTTCGGTAATCCCAACTTAGTGATAGTTTCTAAAAGCTGTGAACATCTACTACCACTAAACACTAAGGTACTTCATCATATCATAACTAGCATCATTCTCCCTAAACAATACCATCATGATGAAGTAAGTCAAATGGAATTAGGAACCATATATTGGATCATAAAAGGACATAACATCTGTTTTGGTTACCTTATCCAACAAAACATGATAGAACTATCTAAGAAAGATATGATGCTTCCATATGGTGGTATAATCACTAGAATACTTAAAGCCTACGATATTCCAATACCACCCGATGAAAATGTGATGAAAGTAGACAGTTTTAGCATAATAAATAAAAATCTACTTCACCGATTGAGATGTTTTTATAGAAATGGTAATTGGGTTAGAATGCCTAGAAGAATCGATCCCCCTTAACTAGAACCAGAACCTAAAACACCAATCTTTAGGGGTACTCAATCTCCTCCGATCTGTCCATTTGAGGAAACACATCCAACTGAGCAAGCTCCTGCATCATCTATCGAAGACATTGGGATTCGGATGGATCGATTTGAACAAAGACAAGATCGGCTTGAATATCGACAAGATCAAATCCTATCTGAGCTGCAGCAAATTCATCGACAATTTAACTCTCTATTTAGGCATTTTAATTTTCCACCTCTTAAATAAACTTGTATATAAGGACACAATCATCTCTTGTTGTAACAATTACGTTGTTGTAAACTCTTTATGTTACTCACCTTGTTCACAAAGCCTTGATGACTACTAATCTTTGATATGGTTACTTGATGTATTAATTGGTGAGAATATGCAGGGTTACGTTGCTTAATCTCGTTACTCATTGTCGGATTTCACGTTGAAATTAAATGTTTCTATAATGCCTACTTTGAAAACCTTGTGTCTTAGTTTCTATGATAAATATGATTTGAGAAAGTAATATAGCCATGAAATTTATGTGTCATTTCCATGATGTTAATGTGTCATGATATTACCATGATGTTGATGTATTGCCATGATGTTAATGTGTCATTATATTACCATAATACTAAACATCAACTAGTTGATATTTTTATAAAACCTCTAAGTGAAGAACAATTTGATTTCATTAGAAGAGAATTAGGAATGATAATGTGTCCGAATGTATAAACTTGTTAAAATCATTTTTCGGATTTTATTGATTGAATGATCAAATCACTTGATTGCCATTACATGCTGGAAATTATATTTTTTGGATACAAAAATTTCTATAACAATGAGCATGTTTTGTCTTCATGATTGTATTTGAAAATCTATAGTATAGTCTTGTCCGAATGCATGAAAGTGTTAATTTCATTTTCGGTTTCTCTTAACTAGTGGTATCCTAATAATCGGATTTTCTTGATACTTTATCCTTTTCCGAACTTAATAGGCATATGTTATATCGAGTTTGATTCTCATAATTGATTTTTGACATATGGAATCAACTAGCAAAAACATCTCTCATACACTTATCATGTGAAATGGATTTGATAAAATGATTCCTGCTTGTAAATTCCTTCTTGAAATATGGATGTTAGTGTTTTTACTTGCAAGGATTTGTCTCACATACATATCTTGATCCTTGTAAAAATAAAGTATGATTTAATCTCTATCAATTTTAACTTTATTCAAAGTAAACTCACAAATAGTTGGTATCACAAATAGCCTTCCTCCTTCATGCAAAAAGATAATAACAAATAAAAAGGAAGAAGTATTAAAAGCTATCTCCATGTCATGTTTTCCTTGAGATGTTTGCATAATTGGTATCCTAACACTCACTATTGGAAAATGACATGAACCTAGTTATGGCATGAATAAATACCGCACTTATGCTTAAAATTTGCTTATATCGTTCTCCTTTTTGTTGATGACAAAGTGGGAGAGATATATTAATTGATGCTATGAGTATTGATGTTATGATTATGCCATGCTTGCATCATCGAAAATATATGAATCGATGATAACTATGATTGCCATATTTGCATTATGCCATGTTTGCATCATAATTTTACGTGTTGATATCTTACCATGTGATGAAATGCTACGAATGCTAAACACTTGAAATGTTTGCTTTACGTTAAGATATCAAAAGCTTAAATTGTAAATTTACATGTTGATATTTTATGTTAAACTGCTACCATCATTCATATTTGAAATGTAAAACTTGAGAATGGATGTCAAGTCTTGACATCATTTTTAGTAAGATACATCATGATAGGAATCATGATGGGAGTAATTGATAAGGTTAAGAGTTCTTAACTTATCAATAAGTCTATTGAATTCAAAGGCCTTGAATTCAAGAATGATGTATCTCAAGTATGGCATATAGATAGGGAGAGTTAAGGTTAACTCCGTTATCAATTGATTGTCATCATAAAAAAGGGGGAGATTGTTGAATCTAGGATTTTGATGATGAAGTTAATTGTCATTTGTTATCTAATCTATATATTGAGATAAGTGCGCAAGATTAACTACGATAAAAGTAAGACATACATCAGGAGTTGCGCCGGAGTCAAGACTATAATCATGTTGAGAGTTCGAGAGTTCGACGGAAGTCTGGACGGTCGTCGGAGGTTCTGTGGGAACAAATCTAAGAAGTCCAGGAGCTTGCCAAAAGAAGCTCGTCGGAACTCGCCAAGTGGATCGTCATAAGTCCAGGAGTTTGCCGGAAGTCCGTCGGAGCATCGTCGAAGTTTCGTCGGATGTTCGCCGAAAGTTCGTCGGAAGCTCGTCGGAAGAAGCGATTGACACACCGGAGCAAGTTGTAGTAAATGTCTTAAGAAATGTCATAGTTAGCATGTAGATTAAGTTAGGAATGGGAGGTGATCTCATTAACTTAATCTGGGGGCAATTGGGCCATTGATAGATCCAAATTGAGCCGAATGGATCAACCCATTCAGACCAGAATTCCTGTTAAGTGGTGGTACTGCCAGGGTCGGCAGTGGCACCACCCAAGAGAGGGTCTCCCAAGAAAGCTGGGCGATGCAACCGCCCCAGGCAAGCGGTGGCACCGCCTAGGCTCAGTCTCCGAGCGAGACTGGGCGGTGCAACCGCCCCTAACAAACGGTGGAACCGCCTGAGCTCGGTCTCCGAGCTCTACCAGGCGGTGGCACCGCCAGGGCTCAGTCTCCGAGTGAGACTAGGCAGTGCAACCACCCCTGTCAAGCGGTGGCACTGCCCAGAGGCTCAGTCTCCGAGCTGCCAAGCGATTGTATTGCCCCAATCAGGAGGTGGTATCGCTAGGACCCCGGAAATCCGGGAAAAGATATTTTTGAGCTCTAAATTCAAACTAGTTTGGGGGCCTATATATACCCCACCCTTTACTGCATGAAAGGGCACCAAAAATCCAATCTTACTCTGTGATTTTTAGAGCTCAAAAGTGTTGTGAAGGCTAGAAGTTCTCCTCCCTCTTTTTCAAGTTTTGATCTTTCAAGAGAGGAGAGAAAAGTTTGTAAAGGTTGTCTCTTAAGCCCGTCAAAAGGAGTGAATCTATAAAAGGGTGGTTGGCCTTCGCCTATTGAAAGAAGACCTCTAGTAGACGTCAGTGACCTCGTTACTAGAGGAAGCCAAAAGTGGATGTAGGTCAAGATTGACCGAACCACTCTAAATCTTGGTTTGCATTTATTTGAGCATATTATCTTTACTACAAACCTCCTCAATAGCTTACTGCCTTTTGCTCATTTACGAAAGTGTTTCATAGTTAAGTATTTTTCGAATCATCGTTAAGACAGAAATCGGTTTTATCGTATGAACATTATATTTCAGTTTGCGCTTACATTCTGATTTCTATCTTATCTGCAAGCTGCCTTCCTTACGTTACTTCAAATACGTTTCCATAAGCTTTCAATGTTATTATATGCACGAAATGACTTTTATGTCAGAATCGGATTTCAACGTACGAACGTAGTTTTAATCATCGAAAGTTTTCCGCTGCACTAATTCACCCTCCCCCCCCCACCCCCTCTTAGTATTCTTGATCCTAACAAAAGGTGATAGTGCTCCCTCTTACTTTTCTGTACACACAAGGCTCATCTTCGTTCTTAACAAAGTCATATGATCTGATTGCCTCGTCTAATCTTATGTTCTAATTTCGAGAAGCTTGCTTTAGTCCATAAATGGATTTAAGCAACCTGCACACTTTATCTAGGTAGTCTTTAGACATGAATCCTTGAGTTGTATCATATACACCTCCTCCTCGAGATTCCCATTGATGAATGTGGTTTTCACATCCATCTACCAGATTTCATAATCATAGTATGCTGCAATAGCCAATAGAATTCGGATGGATTTTAGCATTGCTACGGGTGAGAAGGTTTCATCATAATCAACACCTTACCTTTGACAATACCCCTTAGCCACTGGCCTTGCTTTATAAGTCTCTACCTTTCCATCTACTCCGATCTATTTCTTAAAGATCCACTTATAACCGATGGGTATAATACCTTTGGGCGCATCAACTAGATTCCAAATCTTGTTGGAGTACATAGAATCCATCTCAGAATTCATGGCTTTTTACTACTTCCTAGAGTCTATACTCATAATAGCCTCCTCGTAGATATGAGGATCAATGTCCTTAACATCCTCTCCTCTAATATGTCCCACATATCTCTCAAGAGGATGGGATACTCTGCCAAACCTACGTAAAGTTAGAACTTGTGTATTAGGTACCTGAATAGACTCGGGTTGTAGAGTGATGCTTGAACTAGGTTCTCTAACCTCGCTCAACTCTATCATGCTCCCACTGTCTCTACCTAGAATGTGTTTCTTTTCAAGGAACATCGATCGCTTAGCTACAAAGACCTTTTGGTCCTTGAGATGATAGAAATAATACTCGCAAGTTTCCTTAGGGTATCCCATGAACTTACACCGCTCCGTCCTTGATTCCAACTTATCGGGGTTGTCTTTTAACGTGGGCAGAGTAGCCCCAAATCTTAACAACCTTAAGATTGAACTTCTTTCCTTTCCATATCTTATATGGTGTAGACACTATTGACTTAGTTGGAACTTTATTCATAAGGTAAGTTGCGGTCTCTAGGGCATATCCCCAGAATGAGATGGGTAGGTCAGCGAAACTCATCATGGACCGTATCATGTCTAACAACATATGATTCCACCTTTTAGACACACCATTGTGTTGAGGTGTATAAGGAGGTGTCCATTATGATAAAATCTTATGGTCCTTGAGGAACTAGGTAAACTCTATACTTAAGTACTCACTATTGAATCTCATATTTTGATGATGAAACCACTTGATATGTGTTTATGTTTTAATCTGTGTTTTGAGTGATGTAGGATGCTTCGATCAGGATGAGACAATTAAAGCAGGAAAAATCATGTTGTGCTGGAGGAACATGTCAGAAGATTGGACGTCGGGCCGGTGGATCAGTCGACGTATCGATAGAAGGCTTCAGACCGTGGACTCGGACATCAGAGCAGGTATTGAGCCAAGGATATAGGAGTTGCAGATTCAACTAGACGATTGGACAATAGGCCGCAGGAGAGGACGATGCGCCGAAGAATCGGGCGAAGCGTCGAGGGACCAATGACATGCCAGACAACTTGGTTAATTGCTTAGGATTAATTGTCTCGATCGAAATTTTACTTTAAGTGTGCAGGATTAACTACGATGGAAGTAAGACATGCAGCAGGAGTTGCGCCGGAGTCAGGACTATGATCCCGTTGGGAGTTCGAGAGCTCGACGGAAGTTCGGACGGTCGTCGGAGGTTCTGCGGGAACAAATCCAAGAAGTCCAGGAGCTTGCCAAAAGAAGCTCGTCGGAACTCGCCAAGTGGATCGTCGCAAGTCCAGGAGTTTGCCGGAAGTCCGTAGGAGCATCACCGAGGGTTCATCGGATGATCGACGGAAGTTCACCGGAAGCTCGCTGGAAGAAGCGATTGACGCACCGGAGCAAGCTGTCCTTAGAATTGTCATAGTTAGCACGATGATTAAGTTAGAAATGGGAGGTGATCCCATTAACTTAATCTACGGACAATTGGGCCCTTGAAAGAACAAGATTGGGCCGAATGGATCAACCCATTCGGACCCAGATATCTTGCCCAGCGGTGGCACCGCCCAGGGCTCTGTCTCCGAGCTCTGGCTGGGCGGTGCAATAGCACCAGTCAGGCGGTGGCACCTCCTGAGCTCGGTCTCCAAGCTCTGCCAGGCGGTGCAACCGCCCCTGACAAGCGGTGGCACCGCCCAGGAGCTCAGTCTCCAAGCTCTGACAGCGGTGCAACCGCCCCAGTTTGGCGATGCAACCACCAGACCCCGGAATTCCAGGAGATGACAATTTTGAGCTCCAAATTCAAATAGGTTTGGAGCCTATAAATACCCCTCTAATCCCTGGGTAAAAGATACAAGCACAGAGAGATTAAAAGAGAGAAAACACTACTGAAATCTCTAGAATTTTCCTCCTCTAGCTTAAGTGTTAGAACTCTATTTAAGAGAAGAGAGTAAGTGCTTGTAAGAGTTGTCTCCTAAACCCAATAAAAGGAGAAGAAGGGTGTAAGAAGGAGGTTGATCTTCGCCGAGTAAAGGAAGATCGTTAGTGGATGCCGGTGGCCTCGACGAAAGAGGAATTAGAGGAGCGGATGTAGGTCACGAGTGACCGAACCACTATAAACTCTCGTCGTCTCTGGTTTGCATTTACTTTGAGCTTATTTTCCTTACTGCAAACCTCCTTCATAAGCTTACTGCCTTCTGCGCTTTTACGTCTCCGTTTCCAAGCTCAATACTTTCCGACTCGTGTTTAGACATAAAAAAATTTTCTCGTACGGACATCGTATTTCAGTTTGCGCTTACATTCTGATTTCTATCATAACAGCAAACTGCCTTAACAGATTCGTTTTAGCTGTCTCTTGCCTAATCACAAGTTAAAGTGATTTACGAATCGAAGTTTCTACTGAAATCGACTTTGTCGTACGAACTCAGTTTTAAAACGTAGAAAGTTTTCCGCTGCACTAATTCACCCCCCCCCCCTCCTCCTCTTAGTGCTCTTGATCCTAACAATTGGTATCAGAGCCCGGTTTTTCTCATTCCGGATTTACACTTGAGAGAAATGGCTTTCATAGCTTCCAAGAGGGTTTTTCGGTTGTTCGTCCACCGTTGTTTAACGGATTGGACTACACTTATTGGAAAACTCGAATGAGAGTTTTCTTGATTTCTATGAATTTGGATTTATGGAATATTATTAAAAATGGTTTTCAACTTCCCTCTAAACCGATGAACGAATGGTCGGTTTTGGAGAAGAAGTATTTTTCTTTAAACGCAAAGGCTATGAATGCCTTGTTTTGTGCACTTGACAAAAATAAATTTAATCGCGTTTCAATGTGTGATTCGGCTTTTGATATTTGGAGAACTCTTGAGGTCACTCATGAAGGCACTAGCCGAGTGAAAGAGTCCAAAATCAACATTCTCGAGCATTCTTACGAACTTTTTCGAATGAAGTCGAGTGAAACCATTGTTGACATGTACACCCATTTCACGGATGTCGTCAATGGTTTAAAAGCTCTTAGCAAATGTTTCTCGAATTTTGAACTTGTTAGTAAAGTTTTACGATCACTTTCTAAAGCTTGGGAATCAAAAGTAACGGAAATACAAGAAACAAAAGATTTAAATATTTTTCCACTTGAAGAACTTATCGGTTCATTGATGACATATGAAATGGTGCACAATACACATGATGAACATGATGAACAAAACAACCTTCCAAAGAACAGGAAGGATTTAGAACTTCGGACGAATGAATACCACTTGAGCGATGACTCAAGTGATGAGGACAATGATGAACTTGAACTTCGAACACTAAATCTTGATAAGTTTATTAAACAAAAATCTAAAATAAACAATGAACTTGAATGGAGGAAGAGGCCAAAGAAGAAAAACAAAAAATGGGATGAATCGAGCTCCTCCGAAGACGAGGAGAAAATCAACAAAAGTGAGGCGGCAAACTACGCCTTAATAGCCTTCGATGTTGAGGTAATTAAAATGCCTTTGATTTATTTTGAAATTACTTGATGCTTTCATGATGTATTTTCTTTTTTAGTTTAGAATTAATTTTCTTGAAAATTACATGTTTAAAAATAAAAATACAAAAATTATAATTATTCTAGTAATTTCGAAAATGATAATATTGTATATTTTATGATAAACAAACAAAATGATTTTGATTGAAAATATGAAATCATGCTAAGAAGTAATAATGTGTATCATGTTGATCTCCATTGTTATTTCTCGATTTTGATTAAATAAAATCATGTTTGATTTGAAGAAATGCATAATGATGTAATATTTTGATATCAAGATTGATAATTTTATGCATGAAATTTTAAGTTATACATAATGATAAGCATGTGTTATTTTCATGAGTGTATTTGAAAAACATATGATAAAAATATGTCCAAATGCATGAAAGTGTTAAATTTCATTTTGGGATTTTCTTGACCATAACAATTAATTTTTGAGAATCTATTGATCTTGATAACGAAATTCATTTTTCGATCCTAAATGTTGATGTATGTTTTTATAAATGAAAAAACATGCTAACATGAAATCAAATATTTAAAATAAAAAAAAGGGAAAATATATCATCAATGAAATCATGAATCTACATATGTTATGAATTTTTTTTTGAAACCATGTTTTGGTATCATACATATATAAGAAATGTTGATTTGACAAATTGAATGAGTTGAAAAAGAATGATGATTTTTCTCTTAAATATAACTTGTGATATTTTTTTTATAAATCATCATTTTGATTTCTCGATATTTGATACATGAGATTTTATTATAAATCAAAATTTCTCATTAATTGATCTCCTACGATTTTACTTGATATTCTCTTGAGAGGAGATTTTCTAAATGAATCATGATTTTTCCTTGTGAGTTCTTGGAGTTATTACTTGATTTTCTTTTAAAACAAGATCTCTTCTTTGTACTCCTATGATTTTTCTTGATATTTTATTTAAAGAAGATATTTACTATATGAATCATGTCTTTTGGTATTCAAATCATTTTATCCTTCATGACATGATTTCTTTGTATTTATGGCTTGCATGGCTTGAAATGTTTTGGTATGATGCATGCAATAATGAAATATTCATGAAGTTAAAATGATGTATGCAATACTTATGATAATGATGTACATGATGTATTGCATATGATGTGTATCATGAATGCTTTAAATGATGAATATTTGATATCATGATCAAAATATTGATAAATGCTTAAAAATTCTAATACTTGAATATCATGTATGATATGCTCATAATGATGATTGATTTATTTGTATCGTGCATGAAAAATAAGGTTTTTAAAATTATGTATATTTTAATTTGAATATATAATGATGCACAAATAAGATTGATACTTACCTTTATCATAATATGAAAATTGATATAAGGGTCTTCCCTTCTTTTTGACAATGACAAAGGGGGAGCAAGAATTTCTAGCATAGACATCATGTAAAACATTATCTCTTGCTAGTTTGGCAAACTTGCTAGTTTACATATTGCAAGGAAAAGAACTTGACATCTTCAACATCACAAAAATTTGCTACCTTGCATGAAGTAAAATTTGCGAGAACTGCTAGCTTGAAATTTCAAGAAAATGCTAAAATGTGATATCGTGCCTATCTCAAGAAAAGCAAATATGCTAACTTACATATATTTGAATTTGCTAGCTTGTATATTGTAAAGTTTGCATATTTCAAGAAGCATGAGCTGCTTTCTTGAATATCTCTAAATTGCTAGCTTGTAAGTTCTAAAATGTTGTAACATTGCTAGCTTGCAAGATGTAGAGCTTGCTATCTTGAACATCTTAAGAAACAAAAAGAACAAAAGTGTTATCTTGCCTATCTCAAGAAGCAAAACATGCTAACTTGCGCATCTAGCAAAGTTGACAAAATTTTCATATTTCAAGAAGCAAGAGTTGCCATCTTGAATATCTCTAATTTGCTAGCTTGCATGATGTAGAACTTGCTATTTTAAACATTACCAAAAGTGCTATCTTGTATGCTATAAAACATACATATCTACAACTTGATAGCTTGAATGTTCTAAGCATGATGTAACACTTGCTAAATTTTCTAGCTTCAAAACTACATGATGATAAAACTTGATACTATGTTTTTCATGCAATAAGCTGAACTTATATGACAAACACTTGATTGTAGTACTTCTCCTTTTTGTTGATGACAAAGGGGGAGAAGTATGTTGATGACATGACATGTGATGCATAAGTTTATGCATATGTTCATGATAATGTGTTGCAAGTATTCATGATGAATATTGCAATAACTTGAATTCAGTTTGAATTTAAGGTTCTATCAATATGCCATACTGATATGGGGAGTTTGTTTAAACTTCGGGAGTTACGGTTAACTCAGTTGATGACATGACATGGTATGCATAAGTTTATGCATAAGTTCATGATGACGTGTTGCAAGTATTCATGATGAATATTGCAATGACTTGAATTCAATTTGAATTCAAGGTTCTATCAATATGGCATATTGATAGGGGGAGTTTTTTAAACTCCAGGAGTTAAGTTTAACTCCGTCATCAATTGGTTGTCATCATCAAAAAGGGGGAGATTGTTGAATCTCATATTTTGATGATGAAACCACTTGATATGTGTTTATGTTTTAATCTATGTTTTGAGTGACGCAGGATGCTTCGATCAGGATGAGACAATTAAAGCAGGAAAAATCATGTTGTGCTGGAGGAACATGTCAAAAGATTGGACGTCGGGCCGGTGGATCGGTCGACGTATCGACAGAAGGCTACGAGTCGTAGACTCGGGCATCAGAGCTGGTATTGTGCCAAGGATATAGGAGTTGCGGAGTCAACTGGCCGATTGGGCAATAGGCCATAGGAGAGGACGATGCACCGAAGAATTAGACGAAGCGTCGAGGGACCAATGACATGCCAGACAACTTGGTTAAATGCTTAGGATTAATTGTCTCGATCGAAGTTTTATTTTAAGTGTGCAGGACTAACTACGATGGAAGTAAGACATGCAGCAGGAGTTGCGCCGGAGTCAGGACTATGATCACGTTGGGAGTTCGAGAGCTCGACGGAAGTTCGAACGGTCGTCGGAGGTTCTGCGGGAACAAATCCGAGAAGTCCAAGAGCTTGCCAAAAGAAACTCGTCGGAACTCGCCAAGTGGATCGTCGCAAGTCCAAGAGTTTGCCGGAAGTCCGTAGGAGCATCACCGAGGGTTCATCGGATGATCGACGGAAGTTCACCGGAAGCTCGCTGGAAGAAGCGATTGACGCACCGGAGCAAGCTGTCCTAAGAATTGTCGTAGTTAACATGATGATTAAGTTAGAAATGGGAGGTGATCCCATTAACTTAATCTAGGGGCAATTGGGCCCTTGAAAGAACAAGATTGGGCCGAATGAATCAACCCATTCGCACCTAGATATCTTGCTCAGCGGTCGCACCGCCCAGGGCTCGGTGTCCGAGCTCTGGGTGGGCGGTGCAACCGCCCCTGACAAGCAGTGGAACCGCCCTAGTCAGGCGGTGGCACCGCCTGAGCTCGGTCTCCGAGCTCTGCCAGGCGGTGCAACCGCCCTTGACAAGCGGTGGCACCGCCCAGGAACTCAGTCTCCGAGCTCTGACAGCGGTGCAATCGCTAGACCCTGGAATTTCGGGAGATGACAGTTTTGAGCTCCAAATTCCAACTAGTTTGGAGCCTATAAAACTGTTGAATCTCGTATTTTGATGATGAAACCACTTGATATATGTTTATGATTTAATCTTTGTTTAGAGTGACATAGGATGTTTCGATCAGGATGAGACAATTAAAGCAGGAAAATCATGTTGTGTCGGAGGAACATGTCAGAAGATTGGACGTCGGGCCGGTGGATCAGTCAACGTTTCGACAAAAGGCTTCGGGTCGTGGACTCGGGCATTGGGCCAAGAAGAGCAGGTATTGTGCCAAGGATATCGGAGTTGCAAAGTCAACTGGCCGATTGGGCAATAGGCTGCAGGAGAGGACGATGCGCCGAAGAATCAGACGAAGCGTCGAGGGACCAATGACAAGCCGGACAACTTGGTTAATTGCTTAGGATTAATTGTCTTGATCGAAGTTTTGTTTTAAGTGTGTAGGATTAACTATGATGAAAGTAAGACATGCAGCAAGAGTTGCGCCGGAGTCATGATAATGATCACGTTGGGAGTTCGAGAGCTCGACGGAAGTTCGGACAGTCGTCGGAGGTTCTACGGGAACAAATCCGAGAAGTCCATAAGCTTGCCAAAGAAGCTCGACAGAACTCGCCAATTGTATCATCGCAAGTCTAGAAGTTTGCCGGAAGTCCGCAGGAGCATCACCGAGGGTTCATCAGATGATCGACGGAAGTTCGCCGGAAGAAGCTATTGACGCACCGGAGCAAGCTGCAGTAAATTTCTAAGGAATAATCATAGTTAGCACAATGATTAAGTTGGAAATGGGAGGTGATCCCATTGGCTTAATCTTGGGGCAATTGGGCCCCTGAAAAACCCAAATTGGGTCGAATGGATCTACCCATTCAGACCCTGATTGCTGTGGGAGGTGCAACCGCCCAAGCCAGGAGGTAGCACCACCTGGGCTAAGTCTCCCAGGGAGACTGGGCGGTGCAACCGCCCCAGCCAGGAGGTAGCACCACCTGGGCTCAGTCTTTGAGCGAGACTGGGCGGTGCAACCTCCCCTGACAGGAGGTAGCACCGCTTGAGCTCAGTCTTCGAGCTCTGGCAGGCGGTGCAACCGCCCCAGTCAGGAGGTGCAACCGCCTAAGCTCAGTCTTCGAGCTCTGGCAGAGAGGTGCAACCGCCCCTGACAGAGGTGGCACCACCTAGAGGCTCAGTCTTCGAGCTCTGCCAGGCGGTGCAACCGCCCTAGTCAGGAGGTGCAACCGCCTGATCCCGAAATTCCAAGAATTGATAGTTTTGAGCTCCAAATTTGAACTGGGTTGGGGCCTATAAAGACCCCACCCATTCAGCACTGGAACAACAGACTTACACTTGAAATCTTTATCTCTTTCTGTGATTCTTAGAGCTCAAAATTGTTGTAAAGGCCAAAAGTTCTCCTCCCTCTGTTCTTCAAAGTTTTGAGTTGTAAAGAGAGGAGAGAAAATTTCTATAAGGGTTGTCTCCTAAGCCCGTCAAAAGGAGTGAAACTGTAAAAGGGTGGTTGGCCTTCGCCTATTGAAGGAAGGCCTCCAGTTGACGTCGATGACCTCGTCGGTGGAGGAAGCCAAAAGTGAAGTAGGTCAAGATTGACCGAACCACTCTAAATCTCGGTTTGCATTTACTTTGAGCATATTATCTTTACTGCAAACCTCCTCTGAAGCTTACTGCCTTCTGTGCTTTTACGATCGGGTTTCAATCCTTTTACTTTCCGAATCAGTGTTTAGACGTAAATCTGCTTTTTCGTACGATCATCATATTTCAGATTACGTTTACATTTTGATTTTTACCATAACTGCAAACTGCCTTTATACCCTTGCTTAAACAGCATCTCGCCTAATCAAGTGATTTACGAATCAGCATTTAGACGTAAATCAGTTTCTTCGTACGAACGTCGTATTTCAGTTTGCGCTTATATTCTAGTTTTCATCATAACTGCAAACTGCCTTCATAGATTGACTTTAACATCATCTTGCTTGATCTTAAGTTAAAGTAATCTTAGAATCGGCTTTCAAACAGAAATCATTTTTATCGTTCGAACGCAGTTTCGTTTTAATCGTAGAAAGTTTTCTGCTGCACTAATTCACCCCTCTTAGTGCTCTCGATCCTAACAAAAATCCCCTCTAATCCCTGGGTAAAAGATACAAGCACAGAGAGATTAAAAGAGAAAAAACACTACTGAAATCTCTAGAATTTCCCTCCTCTAGCTTAAGTGTTAGAACTCTATTTAAGAGAGGAGAGTAAGTACTTGTAAGGGTTGTCTCCTAAACCCAGTAAAAGGAGAAGAAGGGTGTAAGAAGGAGGTTGATCTTCGCCGAGTAAAGGAATATCGTTAGTGGATGCCGGTGGCCTCGACAGAAGAGGAATCGGAGGAGTGGATGTAGGTCACGAGTGACCGAACCACTATAAACTCTCGTCATCTCTGGTTTGCATTTACTTTGAGCTTATTTTCCTTACTGCAAACCTCCTTCATAAGCTTACTGCCTTCTACGCTTTTACGTCTGCGTTTCCAAGCTCAATACTTTCTGACTCGTGTTTAGACGTAAAACGATTTTCTCATACGAACATTGTATTTTAGTTTACGCTTACATTCTGATTTCTATCATAACAGCAAACTGCCTTAACAGATTCGTTTAACTGTCTCTTGCCTAATCACAAGTTATAGTGATTTACAAATAGAAGTTTCTGCTGAAATCGACTTTGTCGTACGAACTCAGTTTTAAAACGTAGAAAGTTTTTCGCTGCACTAATTCACCCCCCCCCCTCTTAGTGCTCTTGATCCTAACACTCACCTCCTCGATCTAGTCGAAGAGTCTTGATACTTTTTCCAGTCTGGTTCTCCACTTCATTCTTATACTCTCTAAATTTCTCAAAGGCCTCGGACTTATACTTCATTAAATACACATATCCATACCTTGAGAAATCATCAGTGAAGGTAATGAAGTAGTAGTAATCACCAATGGTATGAGTTGATATGGGTCCACATATATCAATATGTTTGAGGTCAAGTCGCTCAGTGGCTCTCTCTCTAGTTCCACTAAATGGAGAGTTAGTCATTTTTTCACGAAGGCAAGACTCGCAAGTTGCATATGACTCATAGTCGAATGGATCTAGATATCCATCCTTGAGTAATTTTTGAAACCTTCCCTCATGGATGTGACCTAGCCTATAATGCCACAAGTATACACTATTTACCTCATCTCATTTCCTCTTAGACACACTTAGATTCATGATATATGGAGTATTGTCTAGCATAAACAAACCATTATGCAATGTTTCTTTCGCAATAATCTTGTTATCTAATAATATTGAATAACTATTATTTTCAAAAATTAATTTATATCTACTAATTGTCAAACATAAAATGGAGATAATATTTTTGATAATAGAAGGAACAAAATAACATGCATCTAATGCAATAATATCTCTACCAGGCAGATGTAGGGCAACCTCGCCAATAGCAATTGCAGCAACTTTTGCTCCATTGCCCATCTTGAGGTCCATCTCACCTCTCACCAATCTCTTGGGCCTTGCTAGAATCTACAACGAATTGCATATATAACAAGCACTACCGGTATCCAATACCCATGTGTTATCATAAGATTCTGACAAATGGAGACTAATCATGAATGTACCTAAAGCTTCTTCAAGCTTCTGTTTCGCCCTCTCTGTAAGGTACTCTTTACAGTTCCTCTTTCAGTATCCATCTTTGCCATAGTGGATGCACTGGCCTTTGTCCTTTGCCGAGTCTTTCTTAGCAACATTTGCTTTACTTAGTATGACCTTGCCTTTGTTAAGGGATTTTTCTGCTTTCCTTTTCTTTCTGGTCTCACTAGTGTAGAGAACTGGCTTCTCTTTCTTGATAGTGCTCCCTACCTCCCTCAACATATTGAGGAGCTCCGGGAGAGTCACCTCAAGCTTGTTCATATTAAAATTCATTATGAACTATGAAAAGGAATCTGGTAGGGACTAAAGCACAATGTCCACACACAAGTTATCCTCTAAGACTATTCCTAGACCTATGAGTTTCTCTATCCACTCAATCATTTTTAGAATATGGTTCTGAACAGGTGTCCCCATAGTCATCCTAGCTTAAAAGAGACTCTTGGATATCTCATATCCCTGAGTCCTTCCCTATTTCTCAAATAGTTTATGGACATGTAGTAGTATGGATCTAGCATCCATCTTTTCATATTGTCTCTATAACTTAAGAGTCATAGAGCCCAACATGTAACACTGAGCAAGAGTGGAGTCATCAATATACTTCACGTAGTGAGCGATCTTATCCTCGCTTGCCCCTCGAGCATAGGCATCATCAAGGACGTATAAGATTTTCTCCGTCGTGAGAATAATTCTCAAGTTGCTAAGCCAATCCGCATAATTTGGACCAATGAGGCGGTTGACATCAAGTATGCTATGTAAAGGATTTAAAAGCGACATTTTATGAAAATAAAGATGCAGCAGAAATAAATAACATGCAGATTTTACAAAAATAAATAATCAAGATATGAACTTTTATCTTAATATGCTCCCACTATTTTACTAGCGAGTCACGCGACACCCTCAACACATGAAACAGAAGTCTCTGGTAGACTTCTAGTGTGGATTAGGATCTAATCAACATCTTAGTATAACCTCGAGGGACTCGACCAATCATACTAAGCCCGAAATGTAGGCAACCCTTATCGATCACAACTCATTGTGATTCCCGTCCTGTTTGACCTTCGAATCACCATGGTCTCGAGGGACTCGACCAACCATGATGTTCGGTTAATTCAACACCATCATTACAAGATGAGTTTGATTCGATGATATACACTCGAGGGACTCTACTAAGCAAACCATGTCCTTAGGTCACTAGTGACATCTCGATGTCGTAGGCAAGATAACGAATCACAATGTAGGTGAGCCTCGAGGGACTCAACCAACTCAACCTACACCGGGAATCGGTCCCTACCTATAATAATGGAAGGCTCCGTGGGTCAATCTAATTACCTCATGTTTACCAACTTAATATTATCGAGCGAGGGGTTTCTATGATTTGGTCTTCTAATATGATATGTCACACACACACACACACACACACACACACACACACACACACACACACACACACACACATATCTAGTAGATATATACATATCTAGTAGGTGTATAAGCAATCACACTAGATGATCATTGATCACAACCTAATATGATCAGGCTTGAGCTAGTGGGTCTAATCATTTACATCAAGATCTATATATGCAACTGTGCATCTCCATGCCCTATGATCGTCCATCTCATCCTCGTTGGTTCCATCGACATCTCGACACATCTCCATGCATCACGATCGTCCATCTTATGGGTCCCGCTATCTCTTCCACACTCTCGCCGTGCCTCCTTGTATGATTACAACTTAATCATAGGCATGTAGGCCCGATAATAAACGAGAAATATAATGGAGGCTCGCAGGTGTTAGAACCCTTAAAGATTCTAAACTTGGGGTTGATCTCTTTAGGGGATCGGCCTCCTTGAAACTCTATAGGGGTTCCTCCCTCCAAGTTGTTGCTCAAAGGCTACAGAAAATATTCATCTATTGCTTATCAAAAGAGGATGAATACATGGCTATTTATAGGGTTTCTAAACCATAATTCCTAACAAGACTCCTACTCAAGACTCATAATATGACTCCTACTCAAGACTCCTATTCCTTTACAACTCCTAATTATTCTCTAAGAAATAACCTCCAAACCCTAGCCGGTCTCTTCACCTCTTTAATAGGGGTAAGCTTAGGTAGATTTTACATGAATGCCCCTCTTAATTAGGACTCTCCTAGCTAGAGTCCTAACAGACCCGCCCTCTTCAAATCAGCCTTATCCTTGAGGCTGACAATCCATGAATTCTGGAAATTTGATCTTCAAGTTGTCATAGTTCTCCCAAGTGGCACCTTCTGCTAGTAAGTTCACCCACTGTATTGGCACTTTAGAAGTGAGTCGTCATCTTTGAGTCACGATCCGTCGATTAATAATGGTACTCGACTGGGTATGGAGTTCTCCATGGGTAGTCATATTTGGTGGGTGGCTTTGAGCTATCTCCAAGCATCTATTTACCACTTTCTTCTAACCATCAGTTTGCAAGTGATATGCCGTACTCCTTTACAATTTAGTGCCCTTATAGTATAATTCTTTTGAGTCCCAATTATAATGAGCTACGGAGCTTGGTGGTTCCTCCATTTTTTTTTTTTATGATCTTACTGGTCTCCGGATCTTCCTGCCATTCCCTTTTAATATCCTCAGGGATGTTGCTAGTCGAAAGTGAAATGATCGAAAATTCAGATTGCTTGGGTAGTCGTGAAAGTGCATCTGCAATAATATTCTCTTTCCCCTTTTTGTAAGTTATTTCATAATCATATCCAAGAAGCTTTGTTACCCATTTTTACTACGCGGGGGAAGATAACTTGTACTCCAAGAAATATTTTAGGCTTTTATGGTCGGTCTTGATTTGAAAGCGTCGCCCAATCAAGTACGATCTCCATTTGGCAACCGCATGCATAATCGCGAGCATCTCATTATCATAAATAGTCATTTTGAGATGGAAAAGAGATAATACCTTACTTGTATAAGCGAGGGGGTAGCCATCTTGTATTAGTACAACACCAATTTCGACTCCGGAGGCATTGACTTCAATAACGAAAGTCTTGCCGAAGTCGAGTAGCGTTAGTACGAGCGTTATCGTCATTGCTGCTTTAAATTTGTCGAAGATGGTGGTGGCTTTGTCCAACCATTGGAAAGCATCTTTTTTCAGCAAAGAATTAAGTGGTGCATTGATCTTTTCATCATTTTTTATGAACTTGTGGTAGTAGACTATTAAACCGAGAAAGCCATATAGCAATTTTATGTTCCTCGAGGTCGGCCAGTTCTGCATTACTCCAATTTTGGAGGGGTCCACTGCCACACCTTCCTCCGATATGATATGCCCAAGATATTCCACCTTTTGTTGAAGAAAACAAAAATTTGTAGTGGCAGTTGTGTGTTCAAAAGGTGGTTTTCGGTATGTCTTCTTTGCACACTTGTATTTGATGATACCCGGATTAAAGGTCCAGCTTTGTAAAGATTTATACTCCCTTTCATCAAGAAATTTATCTATTATTGGAATAGGGTATTTTTCCTTAATGGTTATGCCATTGAGAGCACGGTAATCAACACACAATCATCATGTTCCATCCTTGTTTCGTACGAGGAGCACCGATGAAGAGTTGGGGCTACAACTTGGCCGAATAACTCCTATTTCAAGCATCTCTTTTACAATTCTTTCTATTTCATCCTTCTAAAGATGTGGATATTGATATGGCTGAGTATTTGCTGGAGATTTGCTTGGAAGAATCATTATACAATGATCATGCCGATGGGTAAGAGGTAGGTTGCGCGGTTCGTCAAATATATTTGAAAATTCAGCAAGCAAAGGAGGTAGATTTGCATCTTCAAATTCTATTAGCTCTCCATTAGTTTGCTACTCAAGTTGTACCAAAAAGCTGTTGTATACTTTATGTTAGGATCGGAGTGGCACTAAGAGGGGGGGGTGAATTAGTGTAGCGGTAAAGTGCGATAACTTTTCACGATTTAAACGCTTTTAAAAAACTTCGTACGATAAAAGCAGTATTTTTGTTTAAAATTGTTTCGATTGCATTTTTACTTGAAGGGATAAGTAAGACTGAGACAAAGCAGTATAGCATTAAAGTGCAAATGGTTTGCAATAATGTAAATGACAATAAGTAAATGCAAACCAGAGATCACGTCGATTTTATAGTGGTTCGGTCAAGTGACCTACATCCACTTGCGAGGCCCCTCTTTGGTGAGGCTCCCACCTTCCACTAGCAAATCATTTGAAAGGGAAGGGTGAATACCCCTCTTATAACTTTTTACATGCAGTTCACTCTCTTACAGATTTTCAACAAGAAAGTAGGAGGTGAACACTAGCAAATTGAAAACAAGGCTAGCTAAGACTTTTCTAAGGCCTTTCTCTCAAACACTTGCTATTCAAAAAGTTGTTATCTCAGCTGAGATTTGAGGGGTATTTATAGGCCTCAACAGGATTCAAATTTGGGCTCCAAAATTTGAATTCTCTTAGAGTTCCCGATGTTGGCGGTGCCACCGCCTATCAGTGTCAGACACTGACAGTGCTGGGCGGTGCCACCGCCCAGCTCTCGGGCACTGGGTGGTGCCACCGCCCAGCCCAGGCAGTGCTACCGCCCAGCTCTCGGGTGCTGGGTGGTGCAACCGCCCAGTCTGGCGGTGCCACCGCCTGACCCTTTGGTTCACTTGTTGGGCTTCAAATTTAGCCCAAACCAAGTCTAATTTTGGGCCCAATTGGCCCCTAACCAGGATATACAATTATCTCTTAATCCTAATCCTAATTACAAGTGAACTACATAACAAAACACATCCTAAGCAAGTTTTCAATCGCGAACGTCGAGTATTGTTCCGGCGAGCTTTCCGACGAACTTCTTCCGACGGGCTCCCAACAAGCTCCCGAACTTGTGATGACTTTAATGAGTAGCCAAGCCTTCTCGGTGATCTCCGTGAACCTCCGACGATCTCTTCGGCGAACTTCCGAAAATTCCGACAGGTTCCCGATTTCTTTTCGGTTGGTTCCGGAAGCATCTCCGATGATTCTTCGGACTCTTAAACGTTCATTGAACTTGACTCCGGTATCCTTGCTTTGTGTTTGCTGGTTATCATAGTTAATCCTGCACACTTAACTCAATAATATAGATTAGATCATTTAACCCATCAATTGATTTTATCATCAAAATCTGAGATTCAACAATCTCCCCCTTTTTGATGATGACAAACAATTGATGACGGAGTTAAACATAACTCTCCCTATCTATATGCCATATTATGAGAAGATAAAAACACTTGAATTCCATCCCATTGAATTCAAGCATAAACCGATAAGTTCTAACAGTAGAACTTATCGTTATTCTCATTAAGCATAATGTAAATGCGAAACTTTGATGAAAATCCTTTTCAAGTCGAATGATAAGAGAATTTTTACTACGACAGCAGATAAAGATTTTCAACATGAATTTCATGATATACATGTTAGACATGCTTTCAATATGATCAATCGATCTTGCGATAATCTCAAGGATTTTACAGGGCATATAAGACATTCATCGATCGATCACTTTTCTCAAAGATTTTGAAAAGCTTTTGCAATTCATATAAGTCATGCTGTTAAAATGATATAAGTCATCACTTTTCTCCCCCTTTATCATCAACAAAAAAAAAAAAGGAAATGAGACCTGAAGCACATATTTTGTCATACAAAGATTTTATCATTCAAAATTAAGTATGCAGAGTTCATCTTAAAGGAAAATTCAGCATGCATCCATATTATCTAATCTCTTCTATAAATAACAGAAATTGTAGATGTACAAGGAAGAGATTGGGATAAAAAAAAATTTCAAGTAGTAACTTCAATAAGTCAAGATCATAATTCGAATACAAACTCATTTAAATTCAAATTGTCAACTTGAAACTCATAATCAAAAAATCAATTTCGAGATTCACAAAATGTCATAAAATCATTAATCTTGAGCAGATTGGAGCGGTAGGATAAGATAATTTAACATGTTATTTAGAATTGAAGGAGAAGGATTAGATTCACCGAAGAACGGAGAGAAGATGAAAAACTTTACGAAAAATCCATTCAAACAAGTTTATTGTTTTAGGGACAATTTAACATACCTAATTCCCTTCTAATGAATTCAAATTGGTCTTCATTCAAGGCTTTTGTAAATATATCTACTAATTGATGCTTTGTGTCAATGAATTCTAGAACAACATCATTGTTAAGGACATGATCACGTATGAAATGATGCCTAACGTCGATGTGCTTAGTTCTAGAGTGCTGAATTGGATTTTTAGTAAGACATATGGCACTAGTATTATCACATTTTATGGGAATGTTTTTAAAGTGAATTCTATAGTCCTCTAATGTATTTTTCATCCAAACAACTTGTGCACAGCATGCACTTGCAGCAATATATTTGGCTTCCGCCGTTGATAGTGCAACTGAATTTTGTTTCTTGGAAGTCCAAGAAACAAGTGCATGTCCTAAAAATTGGCATGTTCCGGATGTACTTTTTCTATCTATCTTGCATCCGCCAAAATTAGCATCTGCATAAGCTATTAAATCGAATTTTTCAGATTTTGGATACCATAGTCCTAGATTTGGAGTTCCTTTAAGATACCTAAATATTCTTTTAACACTTTTAAGATGAGATAATTTAGGATTTGATTGAAACCTTACGCAAAATCCTACACTAAACATAATATCCGGTCTAGTCGCGGTAAGGTAGAGTAGACTACCTATCATTTCCCTATATGTTTTTTGATTGAAATTTTCACTATTTTCATCCATATCTAACTTAGTCGCAGTACTCATAGGGGTGTTTATTGCTTTTGAATTATCCATGTTAAATCGTTTTAACAATTCTAATATATATTTAGATTGGTTAAGAAATATACCATCACTAAGTTGTTTAATTTGTAATCCTAAAAAGAAAGTTAATTCACCCATTAAGCTCATTTTAAATTCATGACTCATACATTTGGCAAATGATTCACATAGTGATTCATCCGAAGAGCCAAAAATAATATCGTCAACAAAAATTTGCACAATAAGAAAATTATTTTCAAAATGTTTAATAAACAATGTATTATCAACCTTGCCTTTGGTAAAATTATTTAAAATAAGAAAGGAACTAAGCCTTTCATACCAAGCTCTAGGTGCTTGTTTCAAGCCATAGAGAGCCTTAGTCAATTTGAATACATGATTCGGAAAAAGAGAATTTTCAAATCCGGGAGGTTGTTCGACATATACTTCTTCAGAAATAAAACCATTCAAGAAGGCACTTTTGACATCCATTTGAAATAGTTTAAAATTATTACTACTAGCATAGGCAAGGAGCATCCTTATGGCTTCTAATCGAGCCACGGGAGCGAAGGTTTCTTCGTAATTGATACCTTCTTCTTGGTTGAAACCTTTGGCCACTAATCTAGCCTTGTTTCTAACAACGATACCATTTTCGTCTTGCTTGTTTCTAACGACCCATTTAGTACCAATGACTAAATGGTCACTAGGTCTAGGAACAAGCTTCTACACCTTATTCCTCTCAAATTGATTCAATTCCTCTTGCATTGCAATAACCCAAAAATCATCTTTTATGGCCTCGTCAATGCACTTAGGTTCGATTTGAGAAAGGAAGGCGGCATTAGCACAAAAATTCTTGAAAGAGGAACGAGTTTGAACCCCTTTTGATGTATCTCCTATAATTAGCTCCTTTGAATGAGCATCTATAAACTTCCATTCCTTGGGTAAGGCAATTTCGGAAGAAGGTGCATCCAAGTTGCTATTTTGAGAAGGGGGTTCATTTAAATTCAAATTATCAAAACCAAGATCATCATCAAGGTCATTTTTCTTTAAATTAGAAATTTAATTAAAAACTACATGAATAGACTCTTCTATTACTAAGGTTCTTTTATTAAAAACCCGAAAAGCCTTAGAAATGGAAGAGTAACCAAAAAAGATGCCTTCATCGGATTTAGCATCAAATTTTCCTAAGGCATCCTTTTCATTCAAAATAAAGCATTTACAATCGAAAACTTTAAAATAGAAAATATTTGGTTTTTTGTTATTCCATAATTCATAGGGAGTTTTTGATAGGGATGGTGTTATTAGGACCCTATTCATGATGTAGCAAGCCGTATTTACGGCTTCGGCCCAAAAATACTTAGGTAAACTATGTTTATTTAACATAGTTCTTGCCATTTCTTGTAGGTTTCTATTTTTTCTTTCAACTACTCCATTTTGTTGGGGATTTCTCAGAGTGGAGAAGTTGTGATTGTATCCATTAACTTCACAAAAATTTTGAAAGTCACGGTTTTGAAATTCGCCACCGTGATCACTCCGAATTGATGAAATCATGAAACCTTTTTCATTTTGAGTGAGTTTACAAAATTTAGAGAAACACTTGAAACAATCACTTTTGTGAGCTAAGAAATAGGTCCAAGTATATCTAGTATAGTCATCCACAATTACAAATGCATATTTGCTTCCTCCTAGACTTGTCGTATCAATTGGTCCAAATAAGTCCAAATGAATCAATTGTAATGGTCTAGAGGTGCTAATTTGAGTTTTTGATTTGAAACTAGTTTTTATTTGTTTACCTAGTTGACATGCATCGCATACTTTGTCCTTAATAAACTTTATATTTGTAATTTCTCGTACTAATTCTCTAGATGAGATCTTAGATATTAGTTTCATGCTTGCATGACCTAGTCTCCTATGCCAAAGCCAAGCATCATCATTTAAAACAGAGAAGCACATTTCATTACTTAGTTCATCAAGGTTGATGGTGTAGACATTATTTTGTTTTAATGCAATCATAGTCATGTTATGGTTTGGTTTTTCAATAATACATACATTTGATTCAAATCTAACGATATAACCTTTATCGCATAATTGACTAACACTCAATAGATTATGTTTCAATCCATCAACTAGTAAGACATCATCAATAGAAAATTTTAATTTGTTACCTATGGTTCCCTTGCCAATGATTTTCCCTTGGTTGTTGTCTCCGAAGATGACTTATCCTTCTTCTTTGCTAGTGAGCATAGAGAAATGAGATGGATCTCCAGTCATATGTCTTGAGCATCCACTATCTAGATACCATCTCTTGCTCCTAGCTTATGATGGTGTATGTTTCTACAAGAAGGGATTATTTTTAGGTACCCATTTTCTTTTGGGTGCCTTAAAAACTGATTTAACTTGTTCATCATATTACATAGAGTTGATCATGGTTCCTTTAGGAACCCAAATTAGTTTGTTCGGACTAATTTTCTTGAATGGACATTTATTAGTTTTATGTCCATATTTGCAACAAAAGTTGCAATTGCTTTGGTGCCGAACATGTAAGATGGGGCCTTTAATGAAGGTGGTTGGATTTTGGTGAGGACTTCTCACAAATCCGATTCCACTTCTTTTAGGAACGTGACCCTTATTTATAAGGATCATATTCAAAGATTTGCTACCAACCTCGAATTTCTTCAAGGTGTCCTTAAGTAGCAAGTTCTCCTTTTGGAGAGATTCTAGATCATGACATTTTATACATGGAGCTAAACTATCATGATATTCAGTTTTTAATTTATCGATATCACAAGTGAGACTATCATGTTCCTTTTTTAGCAATTTGTATTTTCTACTAATTGTCTTACATTCATCAAATAACTCATGGAAAGCATTTAATAATTCATGATAAGGTAAATCTGCATCAATTAAATCTATTACCTCTTCTCCGATGGCCATTAGGGCGTAATGAGCAACTTGCTCGGTGTTGGACTCCTCTTCTTCGGACGCGCTTGAATCATCCCACGTTGCCTTGAGCACCTTCTTCTTTGATGTTCTCTTTTTGGCTTGAGGGCAATCGTTCTTATAGTGTCCTGATTTTTTACATTCATAGCAAATCACTTGGTCCTTCTTATGTTCGAACTTATTTTTTGTATTATTTTTAAATTTATTCTTTCTTAAATATTTTTTAAATTTTTGAGTCAAAAGTGTAATGTCATTGTCACTGTCCTCATCACTTGATGTTCCTTTCAAGTGGTCTTCTTATGATGTGAGTGTCATATCCTTCCTGTTCTTTGGAAGGGGGTTCTCGAGCTCATCATGAGCTTGACATATCATTTCATAGGTCATTAGAGACCCAATAAGTTCTTCAAGAGGGAATGTTTTAAGGTCTTTGGCCTCTTGAATTGCCGTAACTTTTGGATCCCAACTTTTAGGGAGGGATCTTAAGATTTTAGTTACTAGTTCGAAGTTAGTAAAATCTTTACTAAGAGCTTTGAGTCCATTGATGACATCCATGAAACGGGTGTACATGTCTCCGATGGACTCACTTGGTTTCATTCGGAAAAGTTCATAAGAGTGCACAAGGATGCTGATTTTAGACTCTTTCACTCAGCTAGTGCTTTCATGAGTGACCTCAATGTTAGGGAATCCTTTGGGGGCGATATCATATGCGTAGCGGAAGAACAAGAAAAACAAAATCCCCGATTTCTAAAGAGATGTTCGTTGTCGTGCGAAGATTAGTACGCAAAAATCCACGAAACATGAAACTGCGTATAGAGTAGATTGTGTTACCTAGGGAGATCGTATATCCCTGTTTCCTTACAGATCCTTAGGAGAGGGTGAAGGAGGTCAACCGTCCTCCTCTCTAGCGGTGATCCACACAGTAGGGTTGCGACGACGCTCCTCAAAACTCCAGACCTTCTCTGAGGTGGAGATGGAGAGGAGAATAGGAAAAGCCAAACAAAAGCTCTCTAGCCCATGGGGCTCTGAATCCCTCCTATTTATAGAGGTCCCCTATCAAACCCTAATGGGTCCTCCCCTATTGGGTATTGGATCTGCATCCAATAAGACAAGGGCTCCGTCGGATATCTCATATTCGAACCTCTATTCATCGCAATGCCTACCATATGTGTGTGACCCTCTAGGCTCAATATCGAAGTGGCCGTGAGTCATACCTGTCAGAACTCCTTCTAACTCAGTGAATTATTATCTCTGTAATAATTCACTCGACTCGTCGACTATGGACGTACTAGGCCACTACGCCGTAGTCCCCAAACGATACAGGGGAATCCAATCCATTGGACCTGTCTGTCCTCAGTTACCGTGTACCAATAGTCCCTCATCCATCTAATATACCGTAGACCGAGATATCGAGCATGGTGTTGTCAAACCCATACGGTTTCTTCTCGAAGTCTCGCTCTAATCGGATTCTCCCTGGAGAACTCTCTCTCAACCCCAATGACCCTGGCCAGGGATTTGTCTGAGCAAGAACACATGGGATATTCCTCTCATGATGCCGAGAGTGGATGATCCTCTATCGACACTCAATAGCCCTCGTAAGTTTGACTACCACTCCCAATGACCAACAGTACTAGATCCGGAACAACCAAACCTATAAGTCTCGGTATCAAAGAGTGGAGCACTCATACAGATATCCTTGGTGTCTCAAGTCTAAGGACCAGATACACCACTAGGACTACTGAAATCATTGCCCCGACAATAAAGCATCATCAACCATCCAAAGCATTCCGTAAGCGGATCAATCAATGAACTCATTCTCCAATGAGTACTTGTACTGTATCCCTAGTGTCCCTACAAAAAGCAGCTATGAGACCAACTGCATCCATCATATGGACGGGTATACAACACACCACCGTCCTCGGTTATCGATATCCTCTCGAAAAACCTATGATCGGGATTATTTAGGATATGTGTTTAAAGGTGAATCGATCTCACTATCGTGATCTCATCACGATCCGATTCTAATTGCACAAATCCAAGGACATCACAATATATGTATGCATTTATGCAATAGTTATAAAGTGATATATACCATAATATAATAAGCAAAAAGATTCTATATTAAGTCACACGTGCCATCACTCACGTGATTGGCTTGCTGGGCACCTATGAATAGCAATCTCCCACTTGACCTAAAGCCAATCACCTATGTGTCTAATCCCCATCAGACCCCTGTGACGCTCAAAACAAATCTGAGACAATGTCTTTGTTAGTGGATCTGCAATGTTATCTTCGGATGGAACTCTTTCCACTACTACATCTCCTTGGGTCATGATCTCTCTGATAAGGTGGAACCTCCTTAGAACATGCTTAGATTTATGATGAGACCTAGGTTCCTTTGCTTGAGCAATTGCCCCGTTGTTGTCGCAATATAGGGAGATCGGCTCTTCGCTACCCGGCACGACTCCCAAATCTATGATGAACTTCTTCACCCAAACTCCCTCCTTTGCTGCATCTGATGCAGCAATGTACTCCGCCTCTGTGGTCGAGTCAACAGTGGTATCTTCCTTGGAACTCTTCCAGCACACTGCTCCTCCATTCTAGGTGTACACATACCTTGAATTCGACTTGCTATCATCGACATCAGACTGAAAACTTGAGTCAGTGTAGCCTTCAACCTTAAGGCTATTATCTCCATATACTAGTAAAATATCCTTAGTCCTTCTCAAGTACTTAAGGATACACTTTACTGCTTTCCAGTGCTCCAAGCCTGGATCCGCCTGAAACCTGCTCGTGACACTCAAAGCATGCGCTATATCAGGCCTAGTACATAGCATGGCATACATGATAGACCCTATTGCTAAGGCATAAGGTATCATATCCATGTTCGCCCTTTCTTCTGGAGTCTTTGGGGACATACTCGTAGAAAGCGATATCCCATGTCTCATCGGTATGAGACCTCTCTTGGAATTTTTCATGCCAAATCTTTTGACAATGGTTTCTATGTACCTGGACTGGGACAAGCCAAGCATCCATTTGGATCTATCTCTATAGATTCTAATCCCCAAAATATAGGATGCTTCCCCTAAGTCCTTCATGGAGAAGTGTCTAGATAACCAAGCCTTTACTGTGGATAACATTCCTACATCATTCCCAATGATCAGGATGTCATCCACATATAACACCAAAAAGTGATAGCGCTCTCACTTACCTTTCTGTATACACAAGGCTCATCTTCGTTCTTAACGAAATCATAAGATCTGATTGCCTCATCAAATCTTATGTTCTAACTTCGGGAAGCTTGCTTTAATCCATAAATGGATCTAAGCAACCTACACACCTTATCTGGACAGTTCTTGGACACGTATCCCTCAGGTTGCATCATATACACCTCCTCCTCAAGGTTCCCATTGAGGAATGTGATTTTCACATTCATCTGCCAGATCTCAAAATCATAGTGTGTTGCAATAGCCAATAGAATTCTGATGGATTTTAGCATTTCTACGAGTAAGAAGGTTTCATCATAGTCAACACCTTGCCTTTGACGATACCCCTTAGCCACTAGCTTTGCTTTATAGGTCTCTACCTTTCCATCTACTCCGATCTTTTTCTTAAAGATCCACTTGCAACCGATGGGTACAATACCTTCGGGCGCATCAACTAGGTTCCAAACCTTATTGGAGTACATAGAATCCATCTCAGAATTCATAGCTTCTTGCCACTTCCCGAAGTCTATACTTATAATAGCCTCCTCGTAGGTCTGAGGATCAATATCCTCTGCATCCTCTCCTCTAATATGTCCCACATATCTCTTAGGAGGATGGGATACTCTATCAGACCTGCGTAAAGTTGAAACTTGTGTATTAGGTACCTGAACAGACTTGGGCTGTAGAGTGGTGCTTGAGCTTGGTTCTCCAACCTCGCTCAATTCTATCATTCTCCCACTATCTCCGCCAAGAATGTGTTCCTTCTCAAGGAACACTGCTCTCTTAGCTACAAAAACCTTTTGGTCCTCGAGATGATAGAAATAATACCCACAAGTTTCTTTAGGGTATCCCATAAATTTGCATCGCTCTGTCCTTGATTTTAACTTATCGGGGTTGTGTCTTTTAACATGTGCAGGGCAGCCCTAAATCTTAACAACCTTAAGATCAGGCTTCTTCCCTTTCCATATCTCATATGGTGCAGACACTACTGACTTAGTTGTTACTCTATTCAGAAGGTAAGCTGCGGTTTCTAGGGCATATCCCCAGAATGAGATGGGTAGGTCAGCGAAACTCATCATAGACCATACCATATCTAATAATGTACGATTTCTCCTTTCAGAGACACCATTGAGCTGAGGTGTATAAGGAGGTGTACATTGGGATAATATCCCATGGTCCTTGAGGAACTGAGTGAACTATGTACTTAAGTACTCACCTCCTCGATCTGATCGAAGAGTTTTGATACTCTTTCCAGTCTGGTTTTCCACCTCATTCTTATACTCTCTGAATTTCTTAAAGGCCTCAGACTTGTACTTCATTAAGTACACATATCCATACCTTGAGAAATCATCAGTAAATGTAATGAAGTAGGAGTAACCTCCAATGGCATGAGTTGACATGGGTCCACATACATTACTATGTATGAGTTCCAACAACTCAGTGGCTCTCTCTCCAGTTCCACTAAATGGAGAGTTGGTCAGTTTTCCACGAATACATGGCTCACAAGTTGCATATGACACATAGTCGAATGGATCTAGATATCCATCATTTAGCAACATTTGAATCCTTCTTTCATGGATGTGACCTAGCCTACAATGCCACAGTTATGCACTGATCAACTCATCTCGTTTCCTTTTGGACACATTTACATTCATGATATGTGGAGTGGTATCTAATATAAATAAACCATTATGCAATGTTCCTTTCATGATGATCTTATCATCTAATAATATCGAACAACCATTGTTCTCAAAAACAAATTTATATCCACTAACTGTTAAACATGAAATGTAGATAATATTTTTAATAATAGAAGGAACAAAATAACATGCATCTAATGCAATAAAAGCTCCACTAGGCAGATATAGGGAGACCTCGCCAAGAGCTACTACAGCAACTTTTGCTCCATTACCCATCTTGAGGTCCATCTCGCCTCTCTCTAGTCTCCTAAGCCTTGCCATAACCTGCAACGAATTGCATATATGATAAGCACTACCAGTATCCAATACCCATATGTTATCATAAGAGTCTGACAAATGGAGACTGATCATGAATGTACCTGAAGCTTCATCAAGCTTTTGTTTCGCCCTTTCTGCAAGGGACTCTTTACAGTTTCTCTTCCAGTGCCCATCTTTACCATAGTGGAAGCACTAGCCTTTGTCCCGTGCTGGGTCTTTCTTAGCAACCTTTGCTTTATCTGGTTTGACCTTGCCCTTTCCCTCCTTAAGGGATCTTTCTGCTTTCCTTTTCCTTTTGGTCTCACCAGTGTAGAGAACTGGCTTCTCTTTCTTGATAGTACTCTCTGCCTCCCTCAAGATATTGAGAAACTCTGGGAGAGTTACTTCAAGCTTGTTCATATTAAAATTCATTATGAACTGTGAAAAGGAATCTGGTAGAGACTGAAGCACAATGTCCACACACAAGTTATCCTCTAGGACCATTCCTAGACCTGTGAGTTTTTCTAACTACTCAATCATCTTTAGGACATGGTTCTGAACCGGTGTCCCCTCAATCATCCTAGCGCAGAAGAGGCTCTTAGATATCTCATATCGCTGAGTCCTTCCCTGTTGCTCAAACAATTTGCGGACATATAGGAGAATGGATCTGGCATCCATCTTTTCATGTTGTCTCTATAACTCAGGAGTCATAGAGCCCAACATATAGCACTTAGCAAGAGTGGAGTCATCAATATACTTCATGTAGGGAGCGATCTCATCCTCGTTTGCCCCATCTTCGGGCACAGGCATCACTGTATCAAGGACGTACACGATTTTCTCCGCTGTGAGAACAATTCTCAAGTTACAGAGCCAATCTGTATAATTTGGACTAGTGAGGCGGTTGACATCAAGTATGCCACGTAAGGGATTTGAAAGCAACATTTTCTAAAAATAAAGATGTAGCAGAAATGAATAACATGAAGATTTTGCAAGAAATAAACTATCAAGATATGGACTTCTATCTTAATATGCTCCCACTATTTTACTAACGAGTCACGCGACACCCTCAGCATGTGAAACGGAAGTCTCCGGCAAACTTTTAGTGGGGATTAGGATCCAATCAGCGTTTTAGTGTAACCTCGAGGGACTCGACCAATCACACTAAGCCTAAAAGGTAGGCAACTCTTGTCGATCACAACTCCTTGTGATTCCCGTCCTGTTCGGCCTCCGAATCACCATGGCCTCGAGGGACTCGACCAACCATGATGCTCGGTTAAGTCAACACCTTCGTTACAAGATGAGTCTGATTTGATGATATACCCTCGAGGGACTCGACCAAATATACCATACCCTCAGGTCACCGGTGACATCTCTATGTCGTAAGCAAGATAGCGAATCGCGATATAGGTGAGTCTCGAGGGACTCGACCAACTCAACATACACCGGGAATCGGTTTCTACTTATAACGATGAAAGGCCACGTGGGTCAATCTAATTGCCTCACGTTTACCGACTTAATATTATCGAGAGATGTTTCTATAATTTGGTCTACTAATATGACATGTCACACATATACATATTTAATATATATCTACATCGCATGCAAATATATATACATATCTAGTATGTGTATAACCAATTACACCAAATGATCATTGACCACAACCTAATCTGATTAGGCCCAAGCAAGTAGGCCTAATCACTCACATAAAGATCTATGTGTGCAGCGGTGCATCTCCATGCCCTGTGATCGTCCATTTCGTCCTTGTCGGTTTCGTCGACATCTTGATGCATCTTCATGCATCACGATCGTCCGTCTCGTGGGTCCCGCTATCGCATCCACGCTCCCGTTGTGCCTCCTCATGTGATTACAACTTAATCATAGGCACGTAGGCCCGACAATAAACGAGAAATATAATGGAGGTTCGCAGACCTCAATAATAATAATCACAGGTACACACATCACACGGTCCATGATCATCCGTCCACACATCATACATCACATGTATAAATAATCATCATCATGTAGGACAACTAGATAATAATAATAAAAAATAATAATCAACTAAACCTTTTAATTAATTAATATTTTCTAAAATCAGGGACATTAGAGGGAATTTTTGAATTCATAGGGGTATTTTCATAATTTGGACAAAAGACAGAAACTGGAATTTCTCAAATTCCGAGGGGCAAAACTATCTTTTGCCCAGAAAACACTAATGCCCTTTCCCGTTTTCGCTGCTTCCGCCGCCGCCACCCTACCGGCAGCGGCCTGTGCGGCGGGGTGAGGGCACTGCCCTAGCCTGCAGGCGGCACGCCCGCTGGCAGCGCTACCGCTGCGGGTGGGCACCCCTTTCAGGCGCCACCTCCACCGCAGGCAGTGCTGTCCCACCGGACGACCGCCCCTTTCGGGGGGTTTCGCCCGCGGGAGCAGCGACGCCTCTACTCGTGGGCTGCCAGCCCCGACGGCAGCAAGCCTGCTGCAAGCAGGCCCCCGTCCGGCTGCAGCAGACGCAGCCCCTGTGCTGCCCGCCTTCGGCTACGTTGCACGCACGCAGATCGAGGGCAACAACTGTTGCTGCCCTTCCTTGTTTTTGCGTCAACAATTTTGACGTCAAAATTCTTCCTAAACACAACACACGCAGTTCAAAACCGATCATTCGCACGAACAACCTGGCTCTGATACCACTGTTGGGAATCCTTTGGGGGCGACATCATATGCGCAGCGGAAGAACAAGAAAAACAAAATCCCCAATTCCTAAAGAGATGTTTGTCGTCGTGCGAAGATTGGTACGCAAAATCCGCGAAACATGAAACTGCGTATAGAGAAGATTGTGTTACCTTGGGAGATCGTATATCCCTTTTTCCTTACAGATCCTTAGGAGAGGGTGAAGGAGGTCAAGCGTCCTCCTCTCTAGCGGTAATCCACATAGCAGGGATGCGACGACACTCCTCCAAACACTAGACCTACTCTGAGGTGGAGATCAAGAGGAGAATAGGAAAAGGCAAACAGAAGCTCTCTAGCCCATGGGGCTCTGAATCCCTCCTATTTATAGAGGTCCCCTGTCAAACCCTAATGGGTCCTCCCATAGTGGGTATTGGATCTGCATCCAATAAGACAAGGGCTCCGTCGGATATCTCATATCCGAACCTCTATTCATCGCAATGCCTACCATATGTGTGTGACCCTCTAGGCCCAATATCGAGCTGGCCGTGAGTCATACCTGTCAGAACTCCTTCTAACTCGGTGAATTATTATCTCTGTAATAATTCACTCGACTCATCGACTACGGACGTACTAGGCCACTACGCCGTAGTCCCCAAACGATACAGGGGAATCCAATCCATTGGACCTGTCTGTCCTTAGTTACCGTGTACCTATAGTCCCTCATCCATCTAATATACCAGAGACCGTATATCGAGCATGGTGTTGTCAGACCCACACGGTTTCTACTCGAGTCTCGCTCTAATCGGATTCTCCCGGAGAACTCTTTCTCTCTCAACCCGAATGACCCTGGCTAGGGATTTGTCTGAGCAAGAACACATGGGATATTCCTCTCATGACGCCGAGAGTGGATGATCCTCTATCGACACTCAATAGCCCTCGTAAGGTCGACTACCACTCCCAATGACCAGCTGTACTAGATCTGGGACAGCCAAACCTATAAGTCTAGTATCAAAGAGTGGAGCACTCATACAGGACATCCTTGGTGTCTAATGTCTAAGGACCAGATACACCACTAGGACTACGGAATCGCTGTCGGACAATAAGGCATCATCAACCATCCAGCATTTCGTAAGCGGATCAATCAGTGAACTCATTCTCCAATGAGTACCTGTACTGTATCCCTAGTGTCCCTACACAAGCAGCTATGAGACCAGCTGCATCCATCATATGGACGGGTATATAGCACACCAGTCTGTCCGGTTATCACGATATCCCTCTCGAGTAACCTATGACCGGGATTATTTAGGATATGTGTTTAAAGGTGAATCAATCTCACTATCGTGATCTCATCACGATCCGATTCTCATTGCACAAATCAAAGGACATCACAATATATGTATGCATTTATGCAATAGTTATAAAGTGATATATGCCAAAATATAATAAACAAAAAGATTTTATATTAATTCACACGTGCCATCACTCACGTGATTGGCTTGCTGGGCACCTATGTCTAGCAGAAGGGATAAGTAAGACTGAGACAAAGCAGTATAGCATTAAAGTGCAAATGGTTTGCAGTAATGTAAATGACAATAAGTAAATGCAAACCAGAGTTCACGCCGATTTTACAGTGGTTCGGTCAAGTAACCTACATCCACTTGCGAGGCCCCTCTTCGGTGAGGCTCCTACCTTCCACTAGCAAATCTCTTCAAAGGGAAGGGTGAATACCCCTCTTACAACTTTTTACAAGCAGTTCACTCTCTTACAGATTTTCAATAAGAATGTAGGAGGTGAACACTAGCAAATTGAAAACAAGGCTAGCTAAGACTTTTCTAAGGCCTTTCTCTCAAACACTTGCTATTCAAAAAGTTGTTATCTCAGTTGAGATTTGAGGGGTATTTATAGGCCTCAACAGGATTCAAATTTGGGCTCCAAAATTTGAATTCTCTTTGAGTTCCCGATGTTGGCGGTGCCACCACTTGTCAGTGTTAGACACCGACAGTGTTGGGCGGTGCCATCGCCCAGCCCAGGCGATGCAACCACCAGACTGGTGCAACCGCCCAGTCTGGCGATGCCATCGCTAGACCCTTTAGTTCACTTATTGGGCTTCAAATTTAGCCCAAACCAAGTCTAATTTTGGGCCCAGTTGGCCCCTAACCAGGATATAGGATTATCTCTTAATCCTAATCCTAATTACAAGTGAACTACATAACAAATCACATCCTAAGCAAGTTTTCAACCACGAACGTCGAGTATTGTTCTAGCGAGCTTTCCGACGAACTTCTTCCGACGGGCTCCCATCAAGCTCCCGAACTTGTGATGACTTTAATGAGTAGCCGAGCCTTCTCGGTGATCTCCGTGAACCTCCGACGATCTCTTCGGCGAACTTCCGAAAATTCCGACAGGTTCCCGATTTCTCTTTTGTTGGTTCCGGCAGCATCTCCGACGATTCTTCGGACTCTTAAACGTCCATCGAACTTGACTCCGGTATCCTTGATCTAATCCATATTTTTGTGTTTTCCGGTATCCATCTTAACACAATAATATGGATTAGATCATTTAACCCATCAATTGATTTTATCATCAAAATCCGAGATTCAACACTTTATACAAAACCTTCTCCATTTGTTGTGTGCAAATTTGTTGTTGTTGAATCTCAGATTTTGATGATGAAGTCAATTGTCATTTGTTATCTAATCTATGTGTTGAGATAAGTGTGCAGGATTAACTACAATGAAAGTTAGACAAGCAGCAGGAGTTGCGCCGAAGTCAAGATCATGATCACGTTGGGAGTTCGAGAGTTCGACGGAAGTTCGGACGGTCGTCGGAGGTTCTGCGAGAACAGATCCGAGAAGTCCAGAAGCTTGCCAAGCCGGCTTCGTCCGAACTTCGCCAAGTGGATCGTCGCAAAAGTCCAGGAGTTTGCGGATGTCCGCAGAAAGAATCACCGAGGGTTCATCGGATGATCGACGGAAGATTGCGGAAACTCACCGGAAGAAGCGATTGACGATCGAGCAAAGCTGCAGAAGTTGTCTTAGATTTAATCGTGGTTAGCACGTTGATTAATCTTGAAAATGGGAGGTGATCCCATTAGCTTAATCTTGGGGCAATTGGGCCCCGAAAGATTGAAATTGGGCGAATGGAGCTAACCATTGGACCCCGATTACACCGGCGGTTTTTACCCCAACCAAGAGGTGCAACCGCCCGAGCTCGATCTTCGAACTAGATCGGCGGTGCAACCTCCCCACAGAGGTAGTAGCACCGCCGAGCTCGGTCTTGAGCTTCGAAGCGGCAGAGGTGCAACCGCCTCAATCGAGAGGTGGCATCGCTGGGGGCTCGATCTCGAGCCAAACTCGGGCGGTGCAACCACCCCCTAACAGAGAGGTGCAACCGGCTAAGAATCTCCGAAGCTCTGCGCGGCGGTGCAACCTCTCGATCAAAGAGGTGCAACCTTTGATCCTGAAATCCGGGATTTGATCGTTTTGAGCTCCAAATTTGAACTGGGTTGGGGCTATAAATACCCCACCCATTCAGCACTGAAAAGATACAGATCCACACCAATTCTTGATCTTTTCTGTGATTCTAAGAGCTCAAATTTGTGTAAAGTCCTAAAGTTCTCCTCTTTCTGTTCTTCAAGTCTTGAGTTGTAAAGAGAGGAGAAAAGGATCTGTAAGGGGTTGTCTCCCCGAGCCCGTCAAAAGGAGAAAACTGTAAAAAAGGCAGTTGGCCTTCGCCCATTGAAGGAAGGCAGCTTGTTGACGTCGGTGACCTCGTCGGAGGAGGAAGCCAAAAGTGGAGTAGGTCAAGACTGACCGAACTACTCTAAATCTCTGGTTTGCTTTTACTTTGAGCACTTTATCATTACTGCAAACCTCCTACATAGCTACTGCCCTCTGCGCTTTTACGAACGAGTCTCTAAGTTCTGATCTTTCCGAATCTGCATTCAGACGTAAATCAGAGTTTTCGTACGATCTTTACACTGCAGTTTACGCTTACGTTTTGATTCCATTTATAACTGCAAATTGCTTTCTGCGTATTCATAAAACGGTTTTCAAAGTTCAAAACTGCTTTTAGACGTAAAACTGCGTTTAGACGTAAAATTACGCTTTGACGTAAAAACTGCGTTTAGACGTAAACTGCGTTTAGACGCAAAACTGCGTTTAGACATAAAACTGCGTTTAGACGTAAAACTGCGTTTAGACGCAAAACTGCGTTTAGACGTAAAACTGCGTTTAGACGTAAAACTGCGTTTAGATGCAAAACTACGTTTAGACGTAAAACTGCACTTAGACGTAAAACTGCCTTTAGACGCAAACTGCGCTCAGACGCAAACTGCGCTTAAACGCAAACTGTGTTTAGACGCAAACTGTGCTTAGACGCAAACTGCGCTTAGACGCAAACTGTGTTTAGACGCAAACTGTGTTTAGACGCAAACTGCGCTTAGACGCAATCTGCATTTAGACGCAAACTGCAAACTGTGTAAACTACACTTAGATACAAACTGTGAATCAGCTTTTACATCGAAATCATTTTTATCGGACGAACGCAGCTTTCATTTTTAAATCGCTAAAAGATATCCGCTGCACTAATTCACCCCCCCCTCTTAGTGCTCTCGATCCTAACAATTGGTATCAGAGCGAGGTTAACTCTCTAACGGATTAAAACCCAAGAGAGATGGCATACGCCGGAAACCAAGAGGGGCATTCTATTACACGTCCACCCATGTTCAGTGGGACGGACTACACCTACTGGAAGACCCGAATGAGGATCTTTCTTATTTCTATGGATTTTGAACTGTGGAACCTTGTTGAAAACGGATTTTCAAAGTCTTCTCTTCCAATGATCGATTGGAATGAATTGGAAAAGAAGGCTTTTAAACTCTTAATGCAAAGGCTATGAATGCCTTATTTTAAGCACTTGATAAAAACGAGTTTAATCATGTTTCAACTTGCGAAAACTGCATTTGATATTTGGCACACACTTGAAGTGACCCACGAGGGCACAAGTAGAGTGAAAAGAGTCAAAAATCAATCTATTGTTGCATTCTTTTGAACTTTTTTGAATGAAAACGAGTGAAACCATTGGCGACATGTTTACTGGTTTCACGGATGTCGTCAACGGTCTAAAAGGACTTCGGAAAAAGTTTTTTTTTGGATTTTGAACTCGTAAATAAGATACTAAGATCCCTTCCTAAAAGTTGGGATCCTAAAGTCACTGCTATTCAAGAGGCAAAAGATCTGCGCAACTTCCCTCTTGAAAGAACTAATCGGTCATTAATGACCTCTGAAATGACTTGTAAAGCTCATGAAGAGCAAGAAGACATCCTTCCAAAGAACAGGAAGGATATGGCACTAAAACTTCTGAATGCCACTTGAGAGAAAACTCAAGTGATGAGGACTGTGATGATGACTTGGCACTTTTAACAAGAAAGTTTAAGAAATTCTTCAAAAAAAACAAGTTTAAGAATGATGCGAAAAAATAAACTTGAACCCAAGAAGGACCAAGTGATCTGCTATAAATGTAAAAAAGCGGGACACTACAAGAGTGATTGTCCCCAAGTCAAAAGAAGAACATCAAAGAAGAAGGCTCTTCAAACAACATGGGATGACTCGAGCGCTTACGAAGAAGAGAGTCCAACACCGAAGCAAGTTGCTCATTATTCATTTAATGGCCATCGGAGAGGAGGTAACTTAATTTATTAGATGCTGATTTATCTTTCGATGAATTATTAAATGCCTTCCATGACTTATTTGATGAATGCAAGATTATCAATAGAAAATACAAATTGCTAAAAAAGAGCATGATAGTCTTACTTGTGATTTTAATAAGTTAAAAATTGAATATCATGATAGTTTAAATTCATGTATCAAATGTCATGATCTAGAAACTCTTCAAAAAAGAAAACTTGCTACTTAAGGACACCTTGAAGAAATTCGAGGTTGGTAGCAAGTCATTAAACATGATCCTTACAAACAAGGGTCATGTTCCCAAAAAAGTGGGATTGGTTGTGAGGAGTCCTCACCAAAATCCAACTACCTTCTCGTAAAAGGCCCCATCTTACATGTTAGACATCAAAGCAAATGCAACTTTTGTTTGCAAGTTGGACACAGGGCGCATTATTGTCCATTCAGGGAAATTTAGTCCAAACAAATTGATTTGGGTTCCCTAAAGGAACCATGACAAATTCTATGCAACATGATAGAAAATCTAGATCTATTAGTGAGGCACCCAAAAGCAAATGGGTACCTAAAATCATCCCTTCCTACAAAAACATTAAAACCTTTAGGCTGGAGCAAGAATTAATGTTACGCTCCTTGATTCTCGTGATCATGACCCAAAACGAATTTGGATACAACAACGAGTGGAAATTATGAAATCACAAAAGCAATTTGGATACAACCTAATGTGACTTTTCAAAATCACAAACATATATACGACATTGGGGTATGCACGTTAAAAGTTCTATCTTGATCATTAAAACGTTTTTTTGCCTTGAAATAAAAACGACACACGTAATCATGTAAGCAACGTTAATTGCTCTGAATGAAAACTCTCCTCAAGACAAAACCTCCCTGATCAAATCACAATAAGGTGTTCACTGCCTACAGGCGGTGGCACCTCTCCAGCCAGCGGTGGCACCTCCAGCCATCACGAGTTGCCAGCGGTTGCACCGCTCTAGCTAGAGGTGCAACCGCCCGCAACTCTGCCTTTTTAACCCACGCTAGGGCCGGCGGTGAAACCGACCCCAACTCACCTCCCTTTCATTCTCTACTCCTCCAAGCCTCCTCCATCCTCATTTCACCCCGTTTAGCTTCCCAAATACCTCCCATTTCGGAGCAAAACATCAAGAATCGCTCCCTGTTTTGAAGATTTCACTAAGGTATTCTCTAAGAACCTCTGAAATTCTGTTTTGTTCTTCATTCACTCTTGTTCACCTTTATCTCTTTAAACAGCAGTAGTTATGGGTTCTAGAAGATCCTCAAGGGACAAGGGAAAGAGGAGATTAGTAGAAGAGTTTGATCTTACCCTTTTTTATTCCAAAAACCATGCTGAAAAATTTCTCTCTTTCGAACTAAGAAGCATCAATAAGGGAAAATACGTAGATCTGAATGAACTAAGAGACGTAGAGACTATCCAATGGTTTGCAAACCTAAATCTACTTCCAATCTTGCAGATCAAAGAACTCATCTATCCTAGGCTAGTTAGATTGTTTTACAATAACATGCAAATAGATGATGAAGAAAGGATGTCCACCTATCTTTTAGGACAACACATCTCAATCACTGATAGATTCATTTGTGATATGATAGGCATTCCCATGAAAAACATAGGACTTTACTTTAGAGGATCATGGGATGAAGAAACTATTGGAACATCCTATGTTGAAGCCTTAGGAATAATCTTTGCCAATCCTAACATAGCATTTGTTCCTAAAAGTTGTGAACATCTACTGCCTTTAAACACTAAGATACTTCATCATATCATGACTAGTATAATTCTTCCTAAACAATACCATCATGATGAAGTGAGTCAATTAGAATTAGGAACTATGTACTTAATCATGAAAGGACATGACATTTGTCTTGGCTATCTTATCCAACAAAACATGTTAGAATTATCTAAGAAAGATATGATGCTCCCATATGGTGGTATAATTACTAGAATAATGAAAAGCTTTTACATTCAAATACCACCGGAAGAAGAAGTAATGAAAGTAGATAGATTCAGCATAATAAACAAAAAAATCTACTTCATCGACTAAGATGTCACTATAGAAATGGTAACTGGGTTAGAATGCCTAGAAGAACTGATCCCCCCTCAACCCTGAACACCTGAACCCGAAAGGAAACACCGGTCTTTTAGGAGTACCTAATCTCCTCCGATCTGTCCCTTTGAGGAAACACATCCGGTTGAGCAAACTCACACATCATCCATCGAAGATATTGGGATTCGGATGGACCGATTCGAACAAAGACAAGAACGGCTTGAACTTCGACAAGATCAAATCCTAACCGAGATGCAGCAAATCCATCGACAATTTGACTCTTTATTTAGGCACTTCAACCTTCCACCTCATGAATGAGCTTGTATGAACATCCGTTGTTGTTATAAACTCCTCATGGACTTTGTCTTTGATATGGCATGTTGTAAACTCCTTTTGTTACTCATCATGAAGGACTTTGTTTTTGATATGGTTACCTGATATGTTGTAAACTCCATAAGTTACCCTTTACATTGATCTGTGAGCATATGCAAATTTACTAACATCTCTTGTTGTTTATCTTGGATTTTGCACTGAAATGTTTTTTTTTTTTTAAAAAAAAACCCTCATGCCTTGAAAAATATAAAGCGACATACCAATATAGTTGATAAGTCAGCAATATGACATTGATATGGTTGTTGCTATTGATGTTAATATGGTTTGCTATCACCGATACTATGATTAGGCCATACTTGTATCACCAAGAAATATATGATTGCTATCATTTGCTATATATGCCCTATCAATATATCAAACAAAAATTTACATCGATGCGATCGATATCATGCCATATGATGAAATGCTACACTTGAAATAGTTTAGTTACAATATCAAAAGCTAACACTGCAAAGGAAGCAAAAATTTGCTAGCTTGCAAACTTGCATATTTCAAGAAGCAAGAGTTGCCTTCTTAAATATCTCTAAACTGCTAACTTGCAAGTTCTAAAATGTTGTAACACTGCTAGCTTGCATGTGCTATCTTGTATGTAAAACTTGCATATCTAAGCCTTGGCATCACTTGATCAAATAACATGTTTGAAATTGTGTGACAAATGTTTTTACAGTAACTTACTCTCATAACCGAATGCATGTAAGAAGTTCATTTTTCGGTTTGAATGCTAAAATGGGATTTCTGTACACTCTTATGAAAAATGACTTTCCTCCTTCAAGCAACGAACTATAACAAGGAAAAGAGATATTCAAAGTATTATATGTGTCATGCCTTCCTTTATGTGCGTAATAACCTGCTGGAATCACATCTACCATGTTTTTTGATAATGCTATCATGCTTTTTGTTGATGACAAAGGGGGAGAAACATATGAATTGATAAACACTACCATAATCATGTCTATGTCATAGCTGAACTGCCATAATTATGTCTATGTCATAGTTGCAAATACTTGAGTGATGCTATAAACAATGTTATAGTTATTTCATCCTTGCATCACCAAGAGATATATGAACATGTGCTATAGTTTACATTATGTCTTGAGTTGATATCCTATCTTGTGAAGAAAATGCAAACTTGCTAGAAAATCTCAAATGTGTGCATCATGTAATAGACCTTTAGCAGCTTTATATGATTACATGATGAATAGTTACAAACACAATCATACAAATTTGATGATGTATGTCAAAACCTTGACATCATTCTTGAAGAGATATATCATGATGGGTATCATGATGGGAGTATTGATAAGTTTAACCGATCTAACTTATCAATACGTCCACTTGAATTCTTAGGTCTTGAATTCAAGGTTGACTTATCTCAACTATGGCATATAGATAGGGGAGTTAAGGATAACTCTATTATCAATTGATTGTCATCATCAAAAAAAGGGGAGATTGTTGAATCTCGGATTTTGATGATGAAGTCAATTGTCATTTGTTATCTAATCTATGTGTTGAGATAAGTGTGCAGGATTAACTACAATGAAAGTTAGACAAACAGCAGGAGTTGCGCCGAGTCAAGATCATGATCACGTTGGGAGTTCGAGAGTTCGACGGAAGTTGGACGGACGTCGGAGGTTCTGCGAAACAGATCCAAGAAGTCCAGAAGCTTGCCAGCGAAGCTTTCGTCGAACTCGCCAAGTGGATCGTCGCAAAGTCCAGGAGTTTGCGGATGTCCGCAGAAGAATCACCAAGGTTCATCGGATGATCGGCGGAAGTTAGCGAAACTTCGCGGGAAAAGCGATTGACGCATCGGAACAAAGCTGCAGAAGTTGTCTTAGATTTAATCGTGGTTAGCACGTTGATTAAGCTTAAAAATGGGAGGTGATCCCATTAGCTTAATCTTGGGGCAATGGGCCCCGAAAAAGATTGAAATTGGGCGAATGGAGCTATACATTGGGACCACGATTACCCAGCGGTGCAACCCTCCCAAGAGGTGCAACCGCCCGAGCTTCGATCTTGAGCTAGGCCGGCGGTGCAACCTCCCGACAAAGAGGTAGCACCGCTTGGGGCTCAGTCTCAGCCGAACTTCGGTGCAATCAGCTTCACGACAGAGGTGCAACCGCTTTGGGCTCGATCTCCAGAGCTTCTGCCGGGCGATGCAACCTCTCGATCCAAAGGTGCAATCACTTTGATCCCGAATTCCGGATTTGATCATTTTGAGCTCCAAATTTGAACTGAGTTGGGGCCTATAAATACCCCACCCATTCAAACTTTGAAGATACAGATCCACACCCCATTCTTGATCTTTTCGTGATTCTAAACTCAAATTTGTGTAAAGTCCTAAAGTTCTCTCCTCTTTACATTCTTCAAGTCTTGAGTTGTAAAAGAGAGGAGAAAAGGATCTGTAAGGGGTTGTCTCCCGAGCCCGTCAAAAGGAGTGAAACTGTAAAGGGCAGTTGGCCTTCGCCCATTGAAGGAAGGCAGCTAGTTGGCGTCGGTGACCTAGTCGGGAGGAGGAAGCCAAAAGTGGAGTAGGTCCAGGACGGACCGAACCACTCCAAATCTCTGGTTTGCTTTTACTTTGAGCACTTTATCATTACTGCAAACCTCCTACATAGCTACTGCCCTCTGCGCTTTTTACGAACGAAGTCTCTAAGTTCTGATCTTTCCAATCTGCATTCAGACATAAATCAAGAGTTTTAAAATGCGATCTTTACATTGCAGTTTAAACTTACGTTTTGATTCCATTTATAACTGCAAATTGCTTTCTGCGATTCATAAAAGCGGTTTTCAAAGTTCAAAACTGCTTTTAGACATAAAACTGCATTTAGGCGTAAAATTGCGCTTTGGCGTAAAACTGGCGTTTAGGCGTAAACTGCGTTTAGGCGCAAAACTGCGTTTAGGCGTAAAACTCGTTTTAGGCGAAAACTACGTTTAGGCGCCAAAACTGCGTTTAGACATAAAATTGCACTTAGGCGTAAAATTGCACTTAGGCGTAAAACTGGTTTAGGCGCCAAAACTGCGCTCAAACGCAAACTGTGTTTAGGCATAAACTGTGCTTAGACGCAAACTGCGCTTTAGGCGCAAAACTGTGTTTAGATGCAAACTGTGTTTTAGGCGCAAACTGGCGCTTAGAGCGCCAATCTGCAGTTAGACGCCAAACTGCGTAAACTACACTTTGATACAAACTGTGAAAACTGTGAATCAGCTTTTACATCAAATCGTTTTATCGGACTAACGCAGCTTTTCGGTTTTAAATCGCTAAAAGACATCCGCTGCACTACCCCCCCCTTAGTGCTGGTCTCTCGATCCTAACAGTTGTTACAACGCCCCCACGTTTCTCGTGCAATATCACCTGTTTCTCCTTACTATAAAATTTCATAATTATTTCATAAAATTTCAAGAAATATCACCAAATATCATCAACTATTTAATTCTGAGTATAGCCTCATGATCATCAAGAGGGAGGAGCAAAAAATATGCAATTATCTATTCGTCCTGTAGCAATAGTTTCACCCGCGGGCATATTTGGTTGCACTTTAGGGTTCTATCCTCGGTGACCTTTACATCGGACTTGCTACAACCTTCAATGTGGAGTGCCATTCGAGCTGCAACCTTACTAGTTAGGAAGTTATTAGTGCTACCCGAGTCGATGAGAATAGAGATCGGTTGTTGTTTGAGAAGGCCTCCAACTTTCATCGTTTGCGGGTTTGAGTAGCCAACTAGTGTGTGCACCGCAAAATCGGTCGGTTGTGCCTCTTCTTCTACATCTTCTTCTTTATGTTCAAGGCTCTCTTTTAGAGTTTTAATGACCTTTTCTTCTACTAGTTTAATCATAAGAAGTCTCCCTTTACTACAATAATGCTTATGGTTCCACGGCTCGTCGTAGTGCCAACATAACCCCTTCCGCATATTGCTCCCGAAGCTCTTCTCTTGTCAACCTTTTTTTAGTGCAGGGACTCGGTTGATTGTAGGGGCTGAGGGCTTCAGTATTGCTAGTTGAGGCGACCCTAGTCCTCCAAGCTTCATGGTTCAATCACTCCTCTTGAAATCATCTTGAAATGGCTGCTAAAAAGCATGTATGGTTGTCATGCTTTAACTTCTCCCCCCGGATCTCGACTTCAAGCACTCAATGAAGGTCCCAATAGCTATATTTAAGACCAATCATAAAATTTGATTAGATAACATTTCAAACCTGGTTTGGTACTCCTTAATGGAGGTTTGTTGGATCTTTGCTAGTTGTCCGTCAATGTTCTCATGTCGATTGGTCCCAGTGGATCAGCAGTCATTCTTTGAATTGTCATCATGAGAGGACTCTATGAGTGTGTTCAAACTAGTCAAACCACTATATGGCATCTCCTTCAAGATGTATAGCTGTAATTTCTACCATAGATGCGTATGTAGTTTTGTGGTGATGCTTGAAAATATCAATCCGGCGTGTGAGATCAACCAATCAGTCTCCTTCTTCCCATCTAGGGAAGCCCACTCTCATCGTGGAGATGGTTGGGGTGGGTCATCGAGCCTCTCCTTCCTTGGAAGTCATAAACTTCGAGCATGGTGCGATTGGGTAGAGCTCTCTCCTTGATGTGATTTCTTGGACTTAGTGGTGCCCCAATCTGAGTTTGGTAAAGCGTCCAAAATCTTATCCTCCATTCACACCTCAAGGCTTCGAATTTAGCATTAATTGCCTCTTCATATGCCATAGTATATGCCTCCAAATATGTAATATTAAGATCTCTTTTGTTGTCGGGTTGAAGGCATGTATAGGTTGAGAGAAGTGATGGTCTAAAGGGTTGGTGGATCGGTGGATGTAGGCTACTGTTAAAGCGTGTTTTGTGGCTATTTTGAGTGCAGTTTGAGGTATGGTTTAGTGGAGTTATAGGGCTATGAATGAAAGTTTTAAATCTGTGGTAGATGATAGAAAAGGTTAGATAAAATCAATTGAAATTGCTGCAGGTATGTGTTGTCTTATAAGAGCAGAATTGTCGTCGAAAGAAACAACGGTTTCTTGATGAAATTTCTACCAAAAAAAATTAAGAAATTTAAGGAGGGAATTGATAGAAAAATCTCAGTTTATATGACAACAAGGATTTCTAATTTAATCAAGAAAATTTTGGCAGTATAATAGCAAGGAAATTGGTGCAAGTTACGATAGCAGAATTCTCATTGAAAAATTTCAACGGCTTGCGATGAAAATTTGCAAAAATACAAAATTATTTTTAGATATGAACTCCTCAATATATCAATCTTAGATGGATTCCAAGATGATCTATGAAGTGTATAAGAAATTTCATTCAAAAAAGATTACAAATAGATGGGTTAAGGCAACAATATATGGTTGAAATTTTCTGTAGCTCAGATTTTCAAGTGTAGCAGATTGGATGTAAAAAAGATCAGTAGTTTATATTAAGAATTTTTTGACGAAACCAAAGTGAAATATACTATTAGGAAGTGTTAAAGTGATTATAAAAAAAAACATAGAGATTTGGACAGAAAAATCATAGTAGCATGATTAAACAATCTGTGCTATGTGGCTGAAATTTTACAGTGCAAATTTTCAAGTATATGAGTTTAGGCGTAAAAGATCAATGGTTTATATTGAGAATTTTTTGACAAAACCAAAGGAAAATATGCTGTTAGGAAGTTTCAAAGCTGTCATAAAAATTTTGTGAGATTTGGATAGAAAAAATATAGTAGCAAGATCAAATAGACTATACTATGCGGTTGGAATTCTGCAATGTATCTTTAAATTAAGTAGAAATGAAATCTTTGTAACGAAAAGTTTATACAGCAGTATAGGAATAAATTTTTTTTGGATTTTTAATAAGGATAACTAAATTATAGCAGTAATAAGGTAGGAAACCAAAACCTATTGCAATTCAGGGGAGATCAAAGGATGATCCGCGGTGGTGGAGATGACAGCGAAATTTGACGATGATCTTTTAAGCAATTGTCGGAATTGCTTTGGGTGGCTGTGGAGGGGTTGATGGATGGCTCACTTGAAGGGCAGCGAGATGCAAGAATGCTGCTTTGATACCAGGTGTTAGAACCTTGTATATTCTAAACTTGGGGTTAATCTCTTTAGGGGATGGGCCTCCTTAGAACTATATAGGGTTCCTCCCTCCAAGTTACTACTCAAAGGTTGTATAAAAGATTTATTTATTGCTTATTAAAAGAAGATGAATACATGGATATTTATAGGATTTCTAAACCCTAACTCCTAATAGGACACCTACTCAAGACTCCTAATAGGACTCCTACTCAAGAATCCTATTTCTTTACAACTCCTAATTCTTCTCTAAGAAATAACCTCCAAATCTTAACCGACATCTTCACCTCTTTAATATGAGTCAGCTTAGGTAGGTTTTACATGAATGTCCCTCTCAATTAGGACTATCCTAGCCAGAGTCCTAACAGTAGGCCCCAATAATAATAATCACAAGTACACACATCACACGGTCTATGATCATCCGTCCACACATCACACATTACATGTATAAATCATCATCATGTAGGACTACTAGATAATAATAAAAATAATAATCAATTAAACATTTTAATCAATTAATATTTTTTGAAATCAGGGACATGTAGGAAATTTTCTAAATCTTGAGGGGTATTTTCATAATTTAGATAAAAGGACAGAATCTAGAATATTTAAAATTCTGATGGGCAAAATTATATTTTTTCTAAAAATCCTAAAGCCCTTCTCCCTCTCCCTTGTTGCTGCCGCCGTAGTCACCCTACAAGCGATGGCTCGTCTTGGGGGGGGGCTGGGCGCCCCTACCTATGGGCTGCTGTCCCTATAGGTTAGGCCCCCCAGGCGATGCTGCACCCCGCGGCGTTGTGCCCGCGGGGTGCGGTGCCCCAGGGCATACACTTGTGGGCCCCTTGTGGCCGGGCACCCTTATGGGTGGCGCTATAGGTGGCTATCGCCTTTGGGGCTGCTTGCTTTCTGGAGGCGTCCGCTCTTGGCGTTGTGCTCATAGGCAGCGCCGTTGGTGCCACAGCTATGGCTGCAACTGCGCGCAATTATTATTACATGCAGGTAGCCCGCTGCTTTGAAGATGGTAGCAAGGCTGCCATCATCGATTAATAACAAGGGTAGCAATAGTTGCTGCCCTTTCTCTCCTTTCCGTCAACAAATTTGAAGCTAAAATCTTCTCTAAAATACAACATACGTAGTTCAAAACTAATCTATCGCACGAACAACCTCGCTCTGATACCAATGTTGAGAAATCTTAGGGGTGACATCACATGCGCAACGAAAGAAAATAAAATAAAATCCCAAATTTCTCAAAGATTTGTTCATCGTTGTGCGAAGATTGGTTCAAAAAAATTCACGAAACTTAAAACTAAGTATAGAGTATATTGTATTACCTAAGGAGATCGTATATCCTAGAATCCTTGTAGATCTTTAGGAGAGGGTGAAGGAGGTCAAGCGCCCTCCTCTCTAGCAGTTATTCATACAGTAGGGTTGCGACGACGCTCCTCAAAACTCCAAGATTGCTTTGAGGTGTAGAGGGGGGAGGAGAATAGGAGAGGCAAGCAAAGGCTCTAACCTATGAACAACTGAATCCCCCCATATTTATATAGTTTCCTTGTCAACAACCCTAATGGATCCTCCCTATTGGGTATTGGATCTTCATCCAACTACCTATGCCTCTTAGATTAGTGGATCTCTATCCAATAATCTCTCATGGGCTTTTTTGGATCTCGTTCATGGTATCCAATAATTAAAGGCTTATTGGATATCCAATAAGATAGGGGCTCTAACAGATATCTCATATCCAAACCTCTACTGCGTCGCAATGCCTACCATATATATATGACCCTCAAGGCCTAATGTCCCAGCTGGCCATGGTCATACCTATCAAAACTCCTTAGAAACAGTGAATTATTATCTTTATAATAATTCACTTTCGACTCATCGATTCTGGACGTACTATGTCCCACTTCTATTTGCAGTCCTTAGATGATATAGGGGAATCCAATCCATTGAACCTATCTATCCTTAGTTAACATGTACCTATAGTCCCTCATCCATCTAATATCCCAAAGACCGTATACCGGGCATGATGTTGTCAGACCCATACGGTTTCTACTTGAGTCTCGCTCTAATTGGATTCTCTTGGAGAACTCTTTCTCTCTCAATCCGAATGACCTTGGCTTGGGATTTGTTTGAGTAAGAACACATAGAATATTCCTCTCATGATACCGAGAGTGGATGATCCTCTATCAACACTCAATAGCCCTTGCAAGGTTGACTGCCACTCTCGATGACCGATTGTACTAGATCTGGGACATCCAAACCTATAAGTTTGGTATCAATGAATGCAGCACTCGTACAGTACATCCTTGGTGTCTCATGTCTAAGGACCAGAAACACCATTGGGATTACAGAATCGTTGTCTGACAATAAGGTATCATCAACCATCCAGCATTCCGTAAGCAGATCAATTAGTGAACTCATTCTCCAATGAGCACCTGTATTGTATCCCTAATGTCCCCACATGAGTAGCTATAAGACTAGCTATATCTATCATATAGGCAGGTGTATACAGCACACTAGTCTATCCGGTTATCTCGATGTCCCTCTCGAGTAACCTATGATGATCGGGATTATTTAGGATTTGTGTTTAAAGGTGAATGGGTCTCATTATCATTGATCTCATCAACATCCCATTTCCATTGCATAGATCTAGGACATCCATTGTATATATATATATATATATATATATATATATATATATATATATATATATATATATATATATATATATATATAAAGTTATTGAATTTCGGATTTTGATGATGAAACCAATTGATAAGTGTTTATGAATTGATCTACATTTTGAGTGATGTAAGATGCTTCGATTAGGATAAGACAATTAAAGCAAGAAGAATCATATTAGGTTGATGGAACATGTCATAAGATTGGACATCTAGTCATTTGATCGGATGACATATCGATAGAAGGCTTTAGGCCATGGATTTGAGTATCGCTAAGAAAGAGCGAGGTCAACTAGCCGGGATTGGATAATAGGTCATAAGAGGATGATCGTCAAGAATCGGATCGACGCCCTAGATGGACCAATGACATCTTGGGACAACATGATTCATGCTTAGTAATGATTGTCTAGATCAAAGTGTATTTTTACATGTGCAGGATTAGCTCATAGCAATGCATAAAAAAAAATAAAGTCCCGAGTCAAGAATCTCACGATTTTAGATTTGGGAGTTCGAGAGTTCGATGAAGTTCTGACGTTCATTGGAAGTTCTATCTGAATTAACAAAAGTCTCGAGCTTTGAAAGAAGCTCATCGAGAACTAAAGCTAAGAAGATCATCATAAAATCTAGGAGCTTCTTGGAGTCTGCTTTGGAATATTATTAGAGATGATCGGAAGTTCGGAAGGAAGCTTCATAGAAGAAATTAGACTTACGAACTTGTTTAGCTTAGGAAATGTCTTAGAATTCATTGTTAGCACATAATTAGGGATTACAATTGGGCCAACCCAATTAGGGGCCAGTTAATTTTATATAAGAACTATGTTTGGCCTAATGAAAATGCCCAAATAGTGCCCCAAAGAGGTAACACCCGGTGGCACAATCTCGAGACTATGTCAAAAAAGCGATGGTACCACCAATCTGGTGGTGGGGACCATCCCTAGCAGAGTGCTAGGTGGTGGTACATGTGGCAAGGGGAGCTAGGCGATGGTACCTTGATCAGTGTTAGTGTTGAGTGTCGATTAACGGTGGTGGTATCTTGCTAGCACAAGTGGTACCACCCAGAACCCTCGAAACTTGGGATGAGATGTTTTTAAGCTCTAAGTTTGAATCAATGAGGAAACCTATAAATACCCCTCTCATTCTTGGTTAAGATGTATAAGCACAAAGAGTTTTAAAAGTGAAGAAACGCTATTACAATCACTTGAGAAATCCCTCTCCTCTAATCTATGTTTAGAATTCTATTTAGGAGGAGTGAGTGCTTGTAACGATTTTCTCCTAAACCTATGAAAAGGAGAAGAGGGTGTAAAAAGGTGGTTGGTCTTTGCCTATTGAAGGAAGACCATAGTGGATCTTAGGTAGTCTCGTGGAAGAGGAATGACAGGAGTGGATATAGGTCACAACAACGAACCACTATAAAATTGACGTGTTCTCAAGGTTTACATTTCTATTATTGCCATTTTTTTTTACTGCAAAACCATTTTACTTTTGCTTACTACCTTGATACGTTGTAACATGCTTTTAAGTTAAGCATTTCTGAGTTAAATTTTATCGTCTGAAAAGATTTTTTCAAAAGCGACGATTTTACCGCCACACTAATTCATTTCCACCCCCCCGCCCCCTCTTAGTGCCGACTCTTTTCCTAACAAACGTGATAAATACTAAAATATAATAAGTAAAAAAAATAGTGTGTCAAGTCACATGTCATCACTCATGTGATTGGCTTGCGGGGGCACATATGACTAGTAGGTATCATGGTTAGAAACAAGGGCTAAATTAGTGGCCAAGAGATTTCAACCAAGAAGAAAGTCTCAGATTATGAAGAAACCTTTGCTCCTTTGGCAAGATTAGAAGCCATACAGATACTCCTTGCCTATGCTAGTAGCAACAATTTTAAGTTATTTCAAATGGATGTTAAAAGTGCTTTCTTAAATGGCTTTATTTCTTAAGAAGTGTATGTTAAACAATCACTCGGATATAAGAACTCTTTCTTTTCTAATCATGTGTTTAAGTTAAATAAAGCTCTTTATAGATTAAAATAAGCCCCAAGGGCTTAGTATGAAAGACTTAGCTCTTTTTTTATCTAAAAGAATTTCTCTAAAGGCAAGGTCGTTACTATATTGTTTATTAAAAATATTAAAAATGACTTTCTTGTTATTCAAATTTATGTTGATGATATTATTTTTTAGTTCTACAAAATGAATCAATATACGAATCGTTTTCTGAAGAGTATGAGTCAAGAGTTTGAGATGAGTTTAATGGGTGAACTAACTTTTTTTTAGGCTTACAAATCAAACAACTAAGTGCTTGATATTTTTCTTAGTCTAACTAAATATACATTAGAATTACTTAAATAGTTTAATATGGATGGTTCAAAAGCCATCAATACTCCTATGAGTACCTTCACTAAGTTAAACATGGACGAAATGGAGAAAGCTTTGATCAAAAAACTTATAGAGGTATGATAGGTAGTTTACTATATCCCACTATAACTAGACTGGACATCATGGTTAGCGTAGGACTTTGTGCTAGATTTTAATATGATCCTAAGCTATCTCATCTTAAAAGCAGTTAAAAGAATTCTTAGATATCTAAAGGAACCCCCCTAATTTAGGATTATGGTATCCAAAATTTGAAAACTTTGAATTAATTGCTTATGCTAATGCAGATTTTTTTGTATGTAGAGAGGATAGAAAAAAAGCACATCCCTAACATGCCAATTCTTAGGTCATGCACTTGTTTCTTGGTCTTCTTCCAGAAACAAAACTCAATTGCAATATCTACAAAACCGAAGTGGAGTATATAGCGGTGGTGCATGTTATTGCATAAAGTTATGGATGAAAAGTACATTAGAAGATTATAAAAGATTCACCTTAAAACATTATCATAAAATGTGATAACACAAGTTATTATGTTTAACAAAAAACTATTCAACAATCTAGAACTAAATATATTGACATTATGCATTTTCATAAAGAGATCATACTAATAACTATGACATATCTTTAGAGTTTATTGATACAAAACATCAATTAGCTAATATATTTACAAAACCTTTAAATGAGGAATAATTTGATTTTATTATAAGAGAGTTAGGGATGTTAAATTATCTAAATACATGAGTTTGTTGTATATCCTTTCCAAACTTTTCTCGATATTTTTTTTAATAAAGCTTTCATGATTATTTTATTTAAGTAAATAAAGCTTTCATGAAATCCAAAATTTCAATTTACTTGGTATCAAATTTATTTCATACTCTTGCTCCATCACTTAATGATTTTTGATATACGTAGTCCCTTCACTCATGGAATTCATTAACAAATACATCTCTTACATATTTCACTCTTGTGAATTTTTTAATGAAAAATAGATTTGATTTATGAAGTTTCATTCATGGATTTTGATCCTACATTTGATTATCCTTTAAGATGAATTCTTCCTTACTCTTCCCATGAAAAAGAATTTTATGAATTTTAGTTTGTAATGATCACTTGCAAGAATGGGGTTTGATTTCATATTGATATCTTGATCCTTTTAATGAATCATTTCTCTTTGTTAAAATAGAAGCTCGATTTGATGAAACTCATTTATTATTTTGGATTTGACTTGATTCAAATCCTGAATTTGGTTCTTGATGAATTACTTCCTTATCCTTCTTCCTCCTCTCCTTATGGCAAAGGAAGAAAGAAACTTTTGCATCTCAAGAAGAACCAAAAAGTTTTTGCGTATCTAAAGAAGAAATGTTAGCTTATCCAAAAGTGATTATCATGCAAAGTTTTTTGCTTAACTTCTCATTTTTGCTAACTTGAATAAATTGGTGTGGAACTTATATGAATTTTTTTTTTATCACACTTGCATTATTGAATGTTTCTCCTTTTTGTTGATGAAGAAATATGACAAATTGATGACAAATTTGTATTATGAATGTTTGAGATAAATGTATAAAATGTATCTTATCATAAATGCTTGAATGTTTTGTGAATGCTTGAAATGTAATTAAAATCATCAAATATATCACAAATACTTGAAAAATATCAAAATTTATGATTGATTTCTATCGTAATGAGGCATGGATACTTGAAATTATTTATTCTTAAAATCATGCTTGATTTCGTATCAAAATGATAAATGTCTAGGTATCATGAGCTTCATTTCCTACTTACAATTGATACCATGCCTAGGAATGATGAATTATCATCTCTTATCGAGAATTTTCATCTTGCTAAATGTCATATTTGAAATTTGTATCATATTTGAAAATAATGATTGTCTATCATCATTGGACTTAAAAATGGATGTCATGTTTAGACATCATTTTTATTGATAAATACATGGTATCATATTTTGAATTAGTAAATTATGATAAGTATGATGATATGTATGTTGATAAGTTTAAATGAATATAACTTATTGGTTTGATGTTTGAATTCAAAGGCTTTGAATTCAAGAGTGTCTTTTCTCAAATATGGCATATAGATAGGGGGAGTTAAGGTTAACTCCGTCATCAATTGATGGTCATCATAAAAATGGGGGAGTTTATTGAATCTTAAATTTTGATGATGAAATCAATTGGTAAATTATTTGATCAAATCTATATATTGGGAAATGTGTGTAGGATTAACTACAATAGCAATTAAAGCATAAAGTAAAATGAAGTGCCGGAGTCAAAATAGAGATTTTCTGTTATAGGAGTTCGAGTTTGTCGGAAGTCCCACATTAGATTCAAGTTCTATCGAATTGATCGAGAAGTCCAAGAAGATGGCCATTGAAGTCCGGGAGCTTCTTGAGGAGTCCACTAGAACATTACTGAGAGATCGTCGTAAGTTCGCCAAAAGATCGTTGGAAGGTCGTTTGAAGAAACCCTAGACTAATCAAACTTAATTTGCTTAGTGTGGGCCTTGGAATCATAGTTAGCATGTAATTAGGGTTGGGTTTGGGAGGTAACCCACTAACTCTATTATGGGCCAACTAGGCCCGAATTGGACTAGTTTTAGGTTGGATTTTAAGGCCCAACCAGGTTCTTTGGACCTCTCTAGCGGTGGCACCACGGACTAGGGGAAACCGCTTAGGAAACAGATCTCTTGGGGTGGTGCGGGTGGTGGTACCACCCGGATTGAGAAGCATGGTACCATCGGTGGTTATTACCTACTAGCGATAGTACCACTGGAGAGCTTAGTATATGAGACTTTGTCACAAGAATAATCTCATTAGACTAGGGCGGTTGGTACCTCTGCCCAGTGTTAGAAGTGTCAGTGGTGGTGATAAGCTAGTACCCCAAAATCTAGGATGAGACACTTTTTTGCCTAATTTTAAAGTCATTGAGGCCTCTCTATAAGTGTTGGGTATTGAAAGTGTTGTAAAAGTGAGAAGAGTCCCCTCCTCCTCTTAACTTTATAATCATCCAACAAGAGGTGTGAGGCTTGTATGGGTTATTTCCTAAACCCATGAAAAAGGATAAAGAAACGCAGAAAAGGGTAGTTGGTCTTAAAGCTGAAGGAAGACCATTAGTGATCTGACGGTGACCTCCCACGGAGGAGGAATCGAAGTGGATGTAGGTCACAATGACCCAACTACTAAATTACGGTGTGTTCATTCCTTATTGCCAAATCTCATTACTGCACATTCAACTTTACTTCATTACAAACTGTCCCAACCCTTCTCTCTCATTCAAGAAAAAAAAAAAGGTTTTTGTCGGAATCAAATTTTATGTATGAAGATTTTAAATCGACATAATTTTTTTACTGCATTAGTTGCCCCCCTCTTTAGTGCCTCTTGATCCTAACAAATTAATGGTGAAAATTTTATTTTAAATCGACATAATTTTTTTTGCTGCATGCCCCCTCTTAGTGCATCTTGATCCTAACAAATAATGGTGAAAATTTTGTCATATTGTTGTCTAAAAAATAACTTGGAAAATATTAAATGAAAAAATATTATGTATAGTTTGGAAGTCTATTACATCCTTAAATCTATACTAGACCAAATATTAGTTTTACAAATTGAATTAGTAGGTAGATATTAGAGCAAACCATGAATGAAATATTAAAACACTATAAAAAAAAGTGACAAGATATTTACAAGAGATGATGATTATATACTCACATACAAAAGATCCGACTAGATTAAAGTGGATGGGATATTTGAATCTTGATTTTATTAATTATCTCCTGACTAGATTAAAGTGACAGGATATTTAGATACTGATTTTATTAATTATCTCGATGGTAGTAAGTCTACTTTAAAGTTTATATTATGCTAGTTAGAGAAGCAATTTCTTAGAAAATTATAAAGTAATCTCTTGATGTATCATCAATGATATAAGCAAATTCATAACACACTTTGGAAACCAAATCAAACTTTTAGCTATGAAGTTTTATCTCAGACTTGGTATGGTCAACTCAATTATTAGATCATTAAAGATATTTTATGATAATACTATAGTTATTTAATTCTTTAAGAATGACATGACCTTCTATTAATTCTAAACATATTGAGATAAAAGTACTTGTCATAGATGTTATCCAAAAATAATAAGTATCAATTAAGAATATGAGGACCACTTTAATTGATTATTGGTGCATATATTAAAGATCTACACCCTAAGATGTTTAAAAAACATATTAGGACTTATGAATAACTAATAAAAGATATGATAATACAAGTTTAAGTGGATATTATAATTGATTTATTATATAATTAAAGTTATTTATTTATATTTATATATATGCATATTATGATTAAATATAACAACATGATTGCTTTCACAAGATATAATTATATGGAGTCATTATAAATTATATTAAGAAAAAACTAATAGTGTTATAATGAATAGAAGGAAAGTATGATATTAATGACATATAAACCACTATAATTTGGATTGATAATTAGAACTTAATATAATATTATTATTTATTTAGACTTGTTGATTTATTTTCTAACATTTTGTGCATGTAAAATACTTTTAAAATTTTATAATGATTTGGGTATAATTATTTTTTAAATTAATTTTTTAATTAATTTATTATAATTTTAAAAAATTTATATCTTATTGTTGAATCTCGAGGATGATGATTAAATCAATTGATGAAAATATGATCTAATGTGTATTTGAGTGATCTTAAACTAACCTTGATGAAAGGCAAATTGATTAACGTAGGAAGAATCAAACGTTGGGTGGAGTAGAATATATCGAAGATTTGATGTCGAGGCGAGGACTGGTCATGTCTTGGAAGGACTTACGTCTTATGAGTTTGGGCATCGATCTAAAGATCTGACATTACACAAAGGAGATCAAAGTTGTGAGAGTCAACATGCTGGTTAGATAACACGCCAAGGAGGAGGACAATGCGCCAAGGGAATAAGCGTAAATGGACGATGACATGTCGGACAACATAAAATTCACGCTTGTAATCAATTATGTCTAGATCGGGTAATTTATGTCTAATTGAGCCTGTTGTAGGGTGAAACAATAAACTTCAATTAAAGAATTGGGCTTTAAACTGGAGGGTATTTAGGCCAAAGTAGAAGGCCCATTCATTCATAGGCTTCCATAGCCCAGGTGGTGGCACCACCCAAACGAAGTCTCCGACTATGCCGGGCAATGGTATGTCCAAACTAGGTGGTGGTTGTTGAATCTTGATTTTGATGATAAAATCAATTGATAAGTTTGTGATCTAATATGCATTTTGGAGTGACGAAACTACTTCGATCATGGAGAGATAATTTGATTAAAACAAGAAGAATTAATGTTAGGCCAAAGTGGAACATGTCAGGAAGATTAGATTTCAAACCAAAGGATCGAACGATGTATCGACAAAAAGGTCATGCCGTGAGTTCGGCATCGAGCCAAGAAGATCGACCATTGAGCGAAGGAGATTGGATGTTGCAAAAGACAACATGTTGATTAAGCAATATGCGAAGGAGAGGTGCTGCCTTTGGTCCACAAAACACCTATGAACCAATGACATGTTAAACAATATATGATTAATGCTTTATACTAATGCCTGGATCAAATAGTTTTATGTTAGGACTCTAGCTAGAGAGTCCTAATAGAAGGGACATTCATGTAAAACCTACTAGCCGACCCACATTAAAAAAGGTGAAGAGGCTAGGGTTAGAGATTGTTTCTTAGAGATAAATTAGGAGCTTGTAAAGAAAAAGGAGTCTTGATTAGAAAGTCTATTAGGAGTTGGTTAAGAAGGAGTCTTGAGTAGGAGTCCTATTAGAGTTAGGGGTTTAGAAACCCTATAAATAGCCATGTATTCCTCCTTTCACAAAGCAATAGATGAATCTTTTTCTGCAGCCTTTGAGCAACAACTCCAAGGAGAACCCCTATAGAGTTCAAGGAGGCCGATCCCCTAAAGAGATCAACCCTGTTTAGAATCTGCAAGGGTTCTAACACCTGCATTGAGCAGCGATTTGGAGGAAGAACCCCATTCTGTGAGTGCCCCTAAAGAGATCAACCCAAGTTTAGAATCTGCAAGAGTTCTAACACTTTGGTATCGAAAGCAGCATTTCATGGCGCCTTGCTGTCTTTCCATAGCCATCTATCAACCTCCACAACTGCCTAAAGCAATTCCCACAATTGCTTAAGAGATCGTCAAATTTCCACCAAATCATTCCCACCACCACGGATCATCCTTTTGATCTCTCCATGAATTGCAACAGGTTCTGGTTTTCTACTCTTACTGTTGCTGCAATTTAGTTATCCTTATTTGAAAATTCCAAAAAATTATTCCTATATTGCTGCATATACTTTTATCATAAAGTTTTCATCTCTAACATGAAAGATACATTGTAGAATTCCAACCGAGTAGCACCGTCTGTTTGATCTTGCTACTTTGTTTTTTCTATCCAAATCTCTACGAAATTTTTATGACATCTTTGACATTTCTAATAGTAGATTCCTTTGTTTCATAAAAAATTCTCAACATAAACCACTGATCTTTTACGCCTAATCTGCTATACTTAAAAATATGTGCTGCAGAAAATTTCAGCATGATGTTGTTTTAACCATCTATTTGTAATATTTTTTGAATGAAATTTCTTATATACTTCATAAATCATCTTTGACTTCCATCTAAGATTGATCTATAAAAAATTCATCTAAAAAAATGATTTTGTGTTGCTGCAAATTTTCATCTAACCCGGAATTTCTCTTGAGAATTCTGCAATGTTAACTTTCACCAATTTCCTGCTGCTATACAGCCGAAACCTTGATTAAATTAGGCATCCTTTGCTGTCCAAATAAATTATGATTTTGCCATCAATTCCCTCCCCAATTCTCTCATGTTTTTGGGAATTATGTCGAAAACCGCTGTTTCCTTCGACGACAATTCTACTCTTACAAGACAGCACATACTTGCTGCAACTTCCATTGATTTCTACCAAACCTTTGCTACCATCTACCACAGATCAAAACTTTTTCTACAGCCCTAAAACTCTACCAAACCACACCCTCAACCTGCCCCAAAATAGCCACAAAACAGCCTAAACCTGTGGTCAGCATCCGCAATCTTACCAACCCTTCGCACCATCACCTCTCTCAACTATTACATGCCTTTAACCCGATAACAAAAGAGATCTTGATATCACAGATTAGGCGACATATACTATGATATCTGAGGAGGTATTCAATACTAAATTCAAAGTCTCCGGTGGTTAATGGAGGATAAGACTGGGATGCTCTTCACCCAACCCCATTGGGCCCCACCACTAAGCCCCAAGAAATCACATCAAGGAGAGAGCTTTGCCCAATGCAAAGCCCAAAGATATGACTTCCCAAGGAGAAGCTCCCACCAACCTCATCCATCCATGTATGAGAGTGGACTTCCCTAGATGGGAAGAAGGAGACCATTGGTTGGATTCATATAGAGCGAGAAGATATTTTCATTCTAAAAATCGCAGATGCATCTATGGTGAAAATTGCAGCTATACATCTTGAAGGGGATGCTATACAGTGGTTTGACTGGTTTGAACATACTTATGGAGTCTTTTTTCATGGCAACAATTCAAAGAAGGACTACACACGCTTCAAAACAACCGGGTGGTGAATATTGACTGGACAACTAGTAAAGATCCGACAAACCTCACCATTGGGAGTACCAAAACCAGGTTTGAAAGGTTATTTAATCAAATCTCATGATTGGTCTCAAAAGCAAATCTTATTGAGGACCTTCATTGAGGGCTTTGGCCGAGATCCGAGGAGAAGTTAAAGCGACAAACCGATAAACATAAGTTTCCATCTCTTTGCGGGACATCAAAAGAGGAGCAATTGAACCATGAAGCCTTCGGAGACTAAAGTCACTCCTCAACAGTAATATTGAAGCCCCAGCACCCTACTGTCGACCAAGTCCCTACACCAAAAGAGGTTAACAGGAGAAAGAGCTTGGCGATATCTTGAAGGGGTTATGTTGGCATTGTGGTAGTGGTAGCCGTGGGCATCCAGTAGTAAGGGACTTCTTATGATTTGAACCAATAGAAGAAGAGGTCATTGAACATTTAGAAGAGAGCCACGGAACATGAAGAAGAAGATACAGAAGAAGAGCCACAATCGATCAAAGTTCTGGTACATGCACTAGCCACTACTCAAACCATAAACGATGAAAGTTGAGCCTTCTCTGGCCTTCTTTCAACAAATCCTTTGTTCTCATCGAAGCCTTGCAGTACTAATAACTTTCTAAACAGTAAGGTTGCTGTCCAGATAGCTTACCTATTGAGAATTGCAGCAGGTTTGATGCGTTAGATTTGCCGTCGATGGATTTTGAAGTATGATCAGTATGATCGTGAAGAAAACTATTGTTGCAGAACCAAGAGATAATTGCAGATTTCTTCCTTTGCTTGCTGAATTTTCAGATATGTTGTGAACCTTGCAACCTACCTCTTGCCCGGCCGGCATGATCATTATATAACGATTTTCGCACGAAACCTCCAAATAATACGAACCCATATCATTATCTCATCTCTGAAGGATAAAACAGAAAGGATTGTAAATCATGCTCAAAACATGAGTTATTGAAGCCAGTTGCAAACTCAAACCATTCACATTGTGGTTACTTTATGGGTCTTGCAAGAAGGTTGGAACATGACGAATATGCATTGATTCTTAGAAACAAATGGCATGACCACAAGGACAAGTACCCAATACCCAGTGGTGGATGAACTTCTTGATGAATTAAAAGGAGCTTCGAGTCTTCAGAAGTTGGACCTCGATCCTTGCCTAAATTCGGGTATGTAATAATTTTTAAGTTGTTTCAAATGGATGTTAAAGCATTTTTTCTAAATGTGGCTTTATCTCCAGGAAAGAAGTTTGCATCGTTGGAACAACTTCACGGTTTTGAAAATGATAGCCTCTAATCATGTGTTTAGATTAACTAAAGCTCTATGGTTTAAAGCAAGCCCCGGAGCTTGGTATGAGAAGACTTAGTTCTTTTCTTATCGAAAATAACTTCACAAAGGCAAAGGTTGATACTACATTTATTTATCAAAAGAATTTTTGAAAATAATTTCTCATTGTTCAGTTATGTTGATGATATCTTTGGCTCTACAAATGAATCTCTCTTGAATCTTTTTTACTAGAACCATGAGTCTTGAATTGAAATGAGCTTAATGGAATTAACATTCTTCTTAGGTTTACATCAAACAATAATTAAACTTGCTACATCTTTATTAGTCAAACAAATATACTATAATTTATTAAAAGTTTAATATGAACAACTTCGAAGGCTATAGCGCCCTGGTACCTCCACTAAGTTAGAAATTGATGAAAGTAAAGCTTTTAATCAAAAGACTTATAGGGTATGATAAGGAAGTTTACTTTACCTCTTGCCACTAGACCAGACATCATGTTGATGTAGGACTTTGTGCTAGATTTAAATCAAACCTAAGATATCTCATCTCAGCGATGAAAAATACTTAGATATCTTAATGGAACCACAAATCTGGGATTATAGTACCCAAATCAAAAATTTTGAGTTAATAGCTTATCGCGGAAAGAACATTGGGGGATTCTTGATCTCTTGGAAAGAAAGCTTTGTTGGTGGCAGCGAGACTCGGTCCTCCGAGTTGGCTAAGTGATGAAAAACGCTGACAGTGGAGCGCTGAGCAGTCTCCGGCTCTGAGTGCAAGCCCTAGTCGACAAGTAAGATTATAAAAATTGACTGGTCTCCAAGCTCGTGCCGGGGCAATGGGATCAAAAGAATTACACTATAAGGGGCTGATCTCATGCTTATGATAAATTCTACTGCAACTTCAATCGGCGATTTTTGGCAAAGTTATTCTATATTTCGAGTGGTAAATTTTGAATCAAATTCGAGTGGTTTTGGGCCTAAAATCAACCCCCGAAAAAATTTTTTCGGTGTTGAAAAACCCAAAGCCACCCAATCAAACACGACTATCCAAGGAGAACTTAGAGCTCAAAAGTGTTGTTATGAGTTAAAAGTTCTTCTCTTCTCTTATTCACAAACCCACTTTCCATAGAGAGGAGAGAAAAGTTTGAACCTACCAAATGTAAGATGCCAAAAGGGAATCCATGAAAAGATGGTTGGCCTTCACCTATTGAAGGGAAGTGTTAGGATCAAGCTGACTAAGGGGGGATTTGAAGAGGCGTAGTTAAAACTTGACTTTAATAAATCTTCATCCCAATAAGAATGGAACATTCACGTAGGCATATTCTTAAATGTCCTATTAAAGAGGTAATAGGAGAGGCTAAAACATATAAGAATTGGTTTCAGTAATGTAAATAGAAATAAAGAAATATGAACCAAAAGATTGTGTCGATTTTAAGTGGTTGGTCAAATGAAGGAGTCCACTGAGGCCCCTCTTGATGAGGCTCCACCTTTACTAAAACCCTTGAAATGGCCATGCAAATCCCCTCTTTTCAAGCTTTACAAATAGTTGAACCTTTTTTCAAATTTTCAAAAGAAAGGAGGAGAACCACAACAAATAGAAAACTAGAGTTCTAACACTTTCTAAGATTTTTCCCCTCAAGATCAACCCCTACTCAAAAGTTGTAATCTTAGCCTGAAGAACTGGAGGAAGGAACCCTTATAGAGTTCCAAGGAGGATTCAAAAAGGGCTCCCCAAGTTTAGAACTGCAAGGGTTCTAACATTTTGGTTTTATTAGGTTGGTTTATATAATTGGTGCCAACTTTGTCGATGTCAGAAGTGTTGCTAAAGCTTGGCGGTGAAGCCATTTTGGGCTGTTGAAGGCCTATTCTCTCGAAATATATACGCCCATTTGCCAACTATTAGACTAGGCAATGGTGCCACCCAAACTTTTGGTTGGCAAACTGGGTTCAAACTTAGGTCAAAGATTCAATCTAATATTGGGCCCATGTGGCTCCCAGACTATGTAAGTTATTTCTTATCACTAGCCCCTAATTACAGTTAACACCAACAAAAACACATCTAAAGTGTTTCACCACTCAAGTCGTGTCTTGTTCAGCCGAGACTTTTCCGTACGAGACTCATTTTTGCTCCATTTTTGATGACTTTAATGGTCTATAACCTTCTAATTGATCTCAGTGAAAGAAGTCGAGCGATCTCTTGAGACAAAACGGGTTCCGAGTCCTTCCTCCTTTGTTTCAGCATCTCCGGCGATTCTTGAGGTGTCATAGCACCTCCATGCTTGACTAAAGGTATCCTTGCTTTGTGTTTCGGTTATAAATCAAGTTAGTCTTGCACACTTAACTCAATAATATGGATTAGATCAAATAACCCATCAATTGATTTTATCATCAAAATCCAAATTCAACAATGGCCCTTTTGATAATGACAATCGATTGATGTGGGAGGATAAACATAACTCCCCTTTCTATATGCCATATTATGAAGATAAAACTTGCCAATTTCATTCCATTGAATTCAAGCATAAACCGACAAGTTCTAACAGTAGAACTTATGTCGTTGTTCTCATTCAGAATGCTATAATAATCTTGAAACCGATGAAAAATCTTTCAAGTCGAAAGATAAAGAGACAAATTTTACTTATGACAATAGATTTTCAACATGATCATACATTTGGTATCGTTCAATATAGTGTCGATTATAGCGATATACTCAAAGATTATGCACAGAACACATAAGACATTCATATCACATTAGCTTATAAGTTATGCTATATGTCATCACTTTTCTCCCCTTTCATCATCAACAAAAGGAAAAACTATTTTACTGAAAAATTTAGCACTCATTCTATCAAAATTCAACTTAGTTAATTTGAAGCTTCGTCATTCGATCATCTATTCATTCATGTTCAAAAGAAAAATCAGCATTCATCGAAGCATATATCGAATTTAAACAACAAAAAGTTCGGTTTTGTTCAAAAGAGCGACCGGCTTGGATCAAGAGTAAAAACAAACATAATAAAAAGATGCATCAATCCGTAGGAGGTAATCCGTAGTGCTGATATATAACATCTATTTTTTGAACTTTATTTGTCGATAGTTCCTTCATTCCATTTGCTTTAAAGAGTTGAATTTGTTCTAACTGCCCGATTTAGTTGGTCTTGTTGGAATTTGATGCGAGATAGTTGTTCCATAATGATTCCTTTAGAGGATGAAGCAGTGGTGAATCTCGGTTTGATGATGAAACTAATTGATTGTGTTTAGATGTTTAACTGCATTTTGGTGATGCGAGGTCTCGATCGAAATTAGGCAGTTAAAGCGGGAGGAATTGGCGTTCGCGGCAGGAGAGAATCACGTCGAGGGATATTGACGGCCGAAGGCTTGGACGTCGGGCATCGAACTGGGAAGGCGGGTTGTGCCGGGGATGTCGGGGTTCTTGGGAAGTCAGCCGTTGATTGCAACAAACCCGCCGAGAGACGATCTTGTTGAAAAATCGGACAAGCCAGCCATGGCGTGAGACAGCAGAATGTCGATTCGTTGTAATAAGCTGTCGATCAGATTAAGTTTTAACTACATGTGGGAGTTGAGTTGGGTTTGGGGTTTTAGGGTTTGGAGTTAGGGATCAGCCGAAGCAGCTAGGAACTAGATTGAGAATAGTAAAGAGGAAACTTCGCGAAAGGATTTTAAACTTCTGCGAAGGATTAAATAGAAGTGCCGAAGTTCTGAAAAGATAGATTTCTTGGAAAAGCTCGTTGGAATTTCAGCAGATCAAATACATTAGTTTAAACTTTAAAATTCCATGAGGAAAATAGTTTCGAGAAGTTTATCGGAAGACAGCGAAAAAATTCAGCGGAAGCTCAAGAAAAGTCTTTAATTATGGACTTTGTAATAACATATAATGTCTTTTAAATTCGTAGTTAGCATGTTAATTAGGGTTGGGATTAGGTGTTAATCCTATAACAAAATAAGGGACCTATAACACTATAGAGTGAAAACCATAATAAGAGTGGTAAAAGTGAAAAAGCTCTTGTAGTGGGTGGCTCTTGTAGGCGGTGGCACCGCCCGGTCACCGTAGTGCCCTGACTGGGCTGGTGTACCGCTCCAGCTATGTCGACTCGACAGCAGTGATGATGACACCTTCCTTATTGACGGTGGCCTTATACAAACGTTAGGAACTCCACGAATTCAAATTTAGAGCCCAAATTTGAATCCTCTTGAGCCTAAATACCTAAATCTCGGTGAGATTACAGCTTTTGAGCAACAAGTGTTTGAGAAAGGCCTTAGAAAAGTCCTTGCTAGTCTTGTTTTCAATTGCTAGTGTTCACCTTCTTCTTTTTCTTTTGCTGGAATTGAGAGTTAACAGCTTGTAAAAGTTGTAGAGAGGGGTATTACCCTCCCCTCAAGAGATTTGCTAATGGAAGGTGGAGCCTGGTCCGAAGAGGGGCCTACATGATGGATGTAGGTCATTTGACCGAGACCAGCATTGTAAATCGTGATCTTTTGTTTTTTGCATTTACTTATTGTCATTTATATTACTGCAAACCATTTGCCTACAATGCTATGCTTTGCTTTGTCTATCTTCCTTATCTCTTCAAGTTAAAATGCAATCAACGGTTTTTAAGCAAGCGTTACTTTTTATCTTTCTTGGTTTCGAAAAGTGTTTAAATGCGTGAAAGTTTATAGCACTTCTTTGCTGCACTAATTCACCCCCCCTTCTTAGTGCCGTTCCGATCTAACAATAGGAGCTTAGGCTACATCAAAAGACTAGGAGGAGGAGATTCATTTCCCATAAAAATTGGCGTTTACGGTTTGTTCTCTTTTGGTGGAGGAATATAGTCGTCCTTCTAAGGTTGCCTTACCCATATTCCATTGTTAAAATGCACCTAAGTCTCTTTAGTAGATTTTATTGATGACGTTATATCTATTACTTTCTGAATTGTTTCTTCATTCGGGTAGGATGCAAATGTTATAGTACTGAAGAAATCTATTGATTAACCCCATATGGCAACATAATATCTTTTTTAATTTGTAATTTCTTGCATGTGTTGCGTATTGAGTATCCAAAATAGTTTTGTTGACCAGTCATGATCCGATGCATTAGTACTTATCTCTACTGTACTCATTTCATCAAGATGATATTGCTTAGGGAATATTATGCTTGTCCATGATATGATGAAGAAACAGAAGTTAAAAGGTAGTAAGTGTTAGCAACTCTTGGGTATTATTCCAAAGTTTGAGTTTGCAAAAATGGTTTTATTGACTTCACGTGGGTTGCTCTATTATATTCACATCCCATTTTGCTCTAAAATACTTGACCCTATCTTTTTTCAGTGACAATAGATTAGTTCACAAATGATTATCATAAATCTAATTTGTGTTCCCTAACATGGGAACTTGAGCTGTTATCTACCCATAGGTTTGCATAAAAGGAAGCTTAACTTAATCTAGGATAAATTGGTTCATCTATTTGTAAGAGAGAGGTAGGGCCTCTAGATGGGCAAACCACCTAATGGGTTCTAAAATCTCCTAGTTTCATCAAGATCAGCATTATTTTTCCCTTATGGACATATCTTGTTTTAAAGTTTGAAAATCTAAGGCATCTTCTTTGGATCTAAAAAAGATTATGGTCATATGAATCTCCTTGATCCTTTTTCCTTTTTTGATCTCATAGGAGCCATTTTTCTAGACAAAATGACAAAAATATAATTACAATGAATAGGTGACACAGAAGAAAGTGAAAGGGAAGATTTTTACCTTATAGAGTGTTTCACGAGATGATGGAGAGTTTGGACCAACAATATTCCTTCTCCATGGTCTAGAGAAGTTAGAATGAGGTTTGAGAGATTTTGGGAGAGTTGGAGCAAAGAGTTCCAAGGGTTGAGGGCAGTGTCTGTGCCGGGCCCTAACCCCTCGGGTTTTAAAAGGGCTCTCGTGATTGCCAACCTTTGGTTGCCAGCGCCTGAACAAGGCGGTACCCTTTCCCGGCGTTTACCACGTCGATTACCATCGATGCAGCCCGGTGCTGCCATTAACATGGAAAGAAAGAAAAAAAAACTTTTCTTCCTCCTTGATTTCGAGAGGTCTTTGACGCAAGCAAAGGTTGAGATATTAGTTGTATTTTAATATATCATTTGGAATCGAAGAAAGGGATGAAATCAAATCCTATTGGCGGGAACAAGGATGAGCCAATCTTAAGTAAAAACTACATTCAAGCGTCTTACTCTAAGGGACAATTTAACATGCCTAGTTCCTTCTAATAAATTCAAATTTGTCTTCATTTAGGGCTTTTGTAAATATATCTACTAATTGATGCTTCGTGTCAATGAATTCCAGAACAACATCATTGTTAAGGACATGATGCGTATGAAATGGTACTAACGTCGATGTGCTTAGTTCTAGAGTGCTGAATTGGATTTTTAGTAAGACATGGCACTAGTATTGTCACATTTTATGGGATATTTTTTTAAATGAATTCCATGGTCTTCTAATATATTTTTCATCCATACAACTTGTGCCTGACATGCACTCGCATGACAATGTATTATTACTTCGTGGTAAATAGTGCAACTGAATTTTGTTTCTTGGAAGTCAGAAACAAGTGCATCTAAAAATTGGCATGTTCGGATGTACTTTTTCTATCAATCCTACATCTGCAAAATGTGGCATCGCATAAGCCATTAAATCAATTTTTTCAGTTTTTGGATATCATAAACCTAAATTTGGAGTTCCTTTAAGATACCTAAATATTCTTTTAACACTTTTAAGATGAGATAATTTAGGATGATTGAAAACCTAGCACAAAGTCTACACTAAACATGATATCTGGTCTAGTTGGTAAGGTAGAGTGACTACCTATCATACCCCTATATGTTTTTTTGATCGAAATTTTCACTATTTTCATCATATCTAACTTATTCGCCGTACTCATAGGGGTGTTTATTGCTTTTGAATTATCCATGTTAAATCGTTTTAACAATTCTAGCATTATATTTAATTGGTTAAAAAATATACCATCCTTAAGTTGTTTGATTTGTAATCCTAAAAAGAAAGTTAATTCCCCATTAAACTCATTTCAAATTCATGACTCAAAGATTTGGCAAATGGTTCACATAGTGATTCATCCGAAGAGCCAAATATAATATAGATCAACATAAATTTGCACAATAAAAAAATTATTTTCAAAATGTTTAATAAACAATGTAGTATCAACCTTACCTTTGGTAAAATTATTTAAAATAAATGAAAGGAACTAAGCCTTTCATACCAAGCTCTAGGAGCTTGTTTCAAACCATAGAAACCTTGGTCAATTTGAATACATGATTAGGAAGAAGAAAATTTTCAAATCGGGAGTTGTTCGACATATACTTCTTTGGAAATAAAACCATTCAAGAAGGCACTTTTGACATCCATTTGAAATAGTTTAAATTATAACAACTAGCATGAGCAAGGTATCCTTATGGCTTCCTAATCGAACCCGCGGGGGCGAAAGGTTTCTTAAATGTCGATACCTTCTTCTTGGTTGAATCCTTTGGCCACTAATCTAGCCTTGTTTCTAACCACGATACCATTTTTAAATCTTGCTTGTTTCTAAGACCCACTTAGTACCAATCACTAAATGGTCACTAGGTCTAGGAACAAGCTCCCTATTGTTTCTCTCAAATTGATTCAATTCCTCTTGCATTGCAATAACCAAAAATCATCTTTTATGGCCTCGTCAATGCACTTAGGTTCGATTTGAGAGAAAAAACATGCTAACAAAAAAATTCTTGAAAAGGACAAGTTTGAACCCCTTTAGATGTATCCCCTATAATTAACTCCTTTGGATGAGCATCTATATACTTCCATTCATTAGGTAAGAAAAATTTGAAAAAGGTGCATCAAGTTGCTATTTTGAGGAGGGAGTTCATTTAAATTCAAATTATCAAAACCAAGATCATCATCAAAATCATTTTCTTTAAATTTGAAACTTCACTAAAACCTACATGAATAGACTCTTCAATTACTAAAGGTTCTTTTATTAAAAACCCGAAAAGCTTTAAGAAAAAGAGTAACCAACAAAAGATGCCTTCATCGGTTTTTGCATCAAATTTTCCTAAGGCATCCCTTTCATTTAAAATATAAAGCATTTACAACCGAAAACTTTAAAATAGGAAATATTTGGTTTTTTTATTCCATAATTCATGGGAGTTTTTTTGATAAGGATGGTCTTATTAGGACTCTATTTATGATGTAACAAGCCCGTATTCTGGCTTAAAAATACTTAGGTAAACTATGTTCATTTTAACATAGTTCTTGCCATTCTTGTAGGTTTCTATTTTTTTTTTTTCAACTTCTCCATTTTGTTGGGGATTTCTTGGAGTGGAGGTTGTGATTGTATCCATTAACTTCACAAAATTTTTGAAAGTCAGGTTTTGAAATTAAGCCACCATGATCACTCCAGAATTAATGAAATCATGAACCCTTTTCATTTTGAATGAGTTTACAAAATTTAAGAAACACTTGAAACAATCACTTTTTGTGAGCTAAGAAATAGGTCAAGTGTATCTAGAAGTAGTCATCCACAATCACAAAAGCATATTTGCTTCCACCTAGACTAGTTGTATCAATTGGTCCAAAATAAGTCCAAATGGATCAATTGTAGCAGTCTAGTGGTGCTAATTGATTTTTTTGATTTTTGAAAACTTGTTTTATTTGCTTCCCTAGTTGACATGCATCGCATACCTTTCTTTAATAAACTTCATATTCGGAATCCCTAGTACTAATTCTTGAGATGAGATTTTAGATATTGTTTTTTCATACTTGCATGACCTAATCTCTATGCCAAAAAGCCAAACATCATCATTTATGGCGGGGAGAAACACATTTCATTACTTAGTTCATCAAGATTGATGGTATAGACATTATTTTGTTTTAAAGCAATCATAGTCATGTTATTTGATTTGGTTTTCAATAATACACATATTTGATTCAAATCTAACGATATAACCTTTGCTCATAATTGACTAATGCTCAATAGGTTATGTTTTAATCCATCAACCTAGTAACACATCATCAATGGAAAAAAACTTGATTTGTTACCTATGGTTCCCTTGCCAATGATTTTGCCTTTGTTGTTGTCTCAGAAGGTGACACCAGCTTAAATCCATGCTAGTGAGCTTGGTGAATTGGGATGGATCTCGGTCATATGCCTTGAGCATCCACTATCAAGATACCATCTCTTGCTCCTAGCATGTGATGGTGTATGTTTCTAAAGAAGAATTATTTTTAGGTACCCATTTACTTTTGGGTGCCTCAAAAACTAATCTAACTTGTTTATCATGTTGTATAGACTTGATCATGGTTCATTTAGGAACCCAAATCAATTTGTTTGGACTAATTTTCTTGAATGGACATTGGTAAATCATATGTCCATATTTGCAACAAAGTTACAATTGCTTTGGTGTTGAACATGTAAGATAGGACCTTTAATGAAGGTGGTTGGATTTTGGTGAGTACTTCTCAAAATCGATTCCACTCCTTTAGGGACGTGACCCTTATTTAAGGATCATGTTTAAGGACTTGCTACCGACCTCAATTTCTTCAAAGGTGTCATTAAGTACCAAGTTCTCATTTTGGAGTTTTTTAAATCATGGCATTTAGCACATGGAGCTGAACTATCATGATATTCAGTTTTTAATTTATCAAAAGCACAAGTAAGACTATCATGCTCCTTTTTTAGCAATTTGTATTTTCTACTAATTGTCTTACATTCATCAAATAACTCATGGAAGGCATTTAATAATTCATGATAAGGTAAATCTGCATTAATTAAATCCGTTACCTCTTCTTGAAAGGCCATTAGGAGGGCAGGTAGTGAAAACTTGCTTTCGGTGTTGGACTCTCTTCTTGGATGTGCTTGAATCATCCCATGTTGCCTTGAGCGCCTTCTTCTTTGGTGTTCTCTTTTTTTTTTTTTTTTTTGGCTTGAGGGCAATCATTCTTGTAGTGTCCCGGTTTTTTTTACATTCATAGCAAATCACTTGGTCCTTCTTTTGTTCAAATTTATTTTTTTATTATTTTTTTAAATTTGTTCTTCCTTAAATATTTTTTTGAATTTTTTTTAGTCAAGTGCATTGTCATTGTCCTTGTCCTCATCACTTGATGTTCCTTTCAAGTGGTCTTCTTGTGATTTGAGTGCCATATCCTTCCTGTTCTTTGGAAGGGGTTCTCGAGCTTCGTCATGAAACTTGACATATCATTCGTAGGTCATTAGAGACCCAATGAGTTCTTCAAGAGGAATGTTTTAAGGTCTTTGGCCTCTTGAATGACCGTAACTTTTGGATCCCAACTTTTAGGGAGGGATCTTAAAATTTTAGTTACTAGTTCAAAGTTAGTAAAATCTTTACCAAAACTTTGAGTCCATTGATGACATCCATAAAATAGGTGTACATGTCTCGATGGACTCACTTGGTTTCGTTCGGAAAAAGTTATTAGAGTGCACAAGAATGTTGATTTTGGACTCTTTCACTTTCGGTTAGTGCCTTCATGGTGACCTCAAGAGTTCTCCAAATATCAAAAGTCGAATCTAGGTGAAACACGATTAAATTCATTTTTTTATCTGTGCACAAAACAAGGCATTCATTGCCTTTGCATTTAAAAAAAAAACCTTCTTCTCCGATTCATTCCATTAAACTCATGGAAGAAGATTTTTTTTGAAATCCGTTTTCCACAATAGTCAAAGCTTCAAAATCCATAGAAATGAGGAAGATTCTCAAAGTCTTCAATACGTGTAATCCGACCCATTAAACATGGGTGGGCGTGTGATAAATATCCCTCATGCCATGCGGAAAACCATCTCTCTTGGGTATTAAACCAATATGAGAGTGAGCCTGCTCGATACCAATTGTTAGGATGGGGCGGCACTAAGAAGTGAATTAGTGCAGCGGATTAAAACTTTCGGTTTTAATAAATCTTTAAATGATAAGAATGGACCTTTGAAAGCAACTTGGCGTATTCTTAAATATCTTGCAGCAAAAGGTAATAAGGAACTAAACATGTAAGGGTTTGCAGTAAATGTAAATAGCAATAATGAAATACAAACCAAGATCGCCGATTTTAGGTGGTTGGGTCAAATGACCTACATCCACTTGAGGCCCTCTTCGATGAGGCTCCCACCTTCCACTAGCAAATCTCTTGAAATGGAAGGGCCAAATACACCCTCTTACAACCTTTTACAAACAATTGACCTCTTACAAATTTTCAGTGAAGAAAGGAGAGAACTTTCTTAAGCAAATTAAAACTAGACTTGCTAACACTTTCTAAGATTTTTCTCTCAATCAATTGCTTCTCAAAAAGTTGGAATCTTAGCTGAGATTTGAGGGGTATTTATAGGCCTCAAGAGATTCAAATTTGGGCTCCAAATTTGAATTCACCAATAGTTCGATTCTTTGGCGGTGCCCTTACTTTGTCGATGTCGGCGGCTTGATGCTGGCGGTGCCGCCGCCCAAGCGGATGCCCAGCGACTCTCGGGCAATGGGCGGTGCCACCGCCAACCTCAGATTCTGTAACCGTTGATCTGGCGATGCCATTGCTTTTCCGAACTTTTTGGTTGGGCTACAAACTTAGCCCAAACCCGGTCTAATATTGGGCCCTGTGGCCCCTAACCAGGATATAGGATTATTTCTTAATCCTAATCCCTAATTAAGTTAACTACTTAACAAAACACATCCCTAAGCAATATTTCAGCCTTGAGCGTCGGGTCTTGTTCGGTGAGCTTTTTTTAGAGCAGGCTCTAGCAACTCGAACTTGTGATGACTTTAATGAGTAAGCGAGCCTTCGATCGTGATCTCCGTGAACAGACGATCTCTTGCCGAAATTCCAGAAAGGTTCCCAATTTCTTCTCGGTTGGTTTTGACAACATCTCCGTATTCTTGGGACTCTTAAACATCCATCGAACTTGACTCCGGTATCCTTGCTTTGTGTTTTTTACGGTTATAAGTAGTTAGTCCTACACACATAACTCAATAATATGGATTAGATCAAATAACCCATCAATTGATTTTATCATCAAAATCGAATTCAGCGGAAGGCCTCTGGTGGGCGACTTAAACCCTCCTCGGTTGGAGGAGGAAGCGAGAGGAAGTGGATGTAGGTCAAAAGCGTGGAACCACTCAAAAATGCGCTGCTCTCGGGTTTGCATTTACTATGAGTTCATTATCTTTACCCGGAAACCTCCTTCATAGCCTACTGTGTTCTACACTTTTTTAGATGAGTTTTCAAGCTCAATACTTTTTTGGTGTGTTTAGGCGTTAATCGGTTTTCTATAAATCACTCTAAATCGAGCTGCTCTCTGGTTTGCTTTTACTTTGAACCTATTATCCTTACTACAAACCTTCTTCATAGCTTACTGTCTTCTGCTTTTACGTTTGCATTTCCAAGCTCAATACTTTCAAATCGTGTTTAGGCGTAAATCAATTTTCTCATTACAAACATCATTATTTCAGTTTGTTAACTTACAATCTGATTTCTATCACAATAGCAAACTGCCTTATCAGATTTGTTTTAACTTGTCTCTTGCCTAATCACAAGTCAAAGTGATTTACGAATAGGAGTTTCTGCTAAAATCAGCTTTGTGCGTCTGCGAACTCAGTTCAAAACATAGAAAGTTTTCTGCTGCACTAATTCACCCCCCCCCCTCTTAGTGCTCTTGATCCCTAACAATTGATATCGAGGCTTCGGTACACTCTCAAGCAGGATTAAAACCCAAGAGAGATGGCATACACGAATCAAGATGGTCATTCTGGTTTTCGTCCACCCATGTTCAATGGAGCGGACTACACTTTGGAAGACCAGAATGAGGATCTTCCTTATTTGATTTTTTGAACTTTGGAATCTTATTGAAAACGGTTTTCAAATCTTCTCTTCCAATGATCGAATGGAATGGTGGAGAAAAGACTTTAAGCTCTTAATCTAAAAGGCTATGAATGCCTTATTTTGTTAAACGATAAAAATGAGTTTAATCGTGTTTGGGTTTGTGAAACTACATTTGATATTTGGCATACACTTTCGAAGTGACTCCGCGAAGGCACAAGTAGAGTGAAAAAGTCAAAATCAATCTCTTGATACTCTTCGAACTTTTTTGAATGAAAACGAAGCGAGACTATTGGCGACATGTACACCCGTTTCACGGATGTCGTCAATGGTCTAAAAGGACTTCGACAAAAGTTTTTTTTTTTTTTTTGAGCTTGTAAATAAGATTCTAAGATCCCTTCCTAGGTTGGGACCCTAAAGTCACTACTATTCAAGAGCTAAAGATTTAAGCAACTTCCCTCTTGAAGAACTAATGGTCATTAATGACTTATGAAATAACATGCAAGGCTCATGAGAAAAGTAAAGACATCCTTCGAAAGAACAGGGAAGGACATGACATAGAACTTTTGATAACCACTTGAGAGAAAACTCAAGTGATGAGGACTAATGATGATGACCTTGGCACTTCTAACAAAAGAAATTCAAAAATTCATTAAGAGAAACAAATTTAAAAATGACACAAAAAAAAAAAACTTGAACCCAAAAGGGACCAAGTTATTATGCTATGAACAAGCAACAAGCGGAGATTACAAGTGATTGTCCCAAAATAAAAGAACGTTAAAGAAAGAAACAACAACATGGGATGATTGACAAATCCGAAGAAAAGAGGAGTCCAACACGAGCAAGTTGCTCATTATGCCTTAATGGCTATCGGAGAGGAGGTAACAAATTTAATTGATGCAGATTTATCATTTGATGAATTATTAAATGTCTTCCATGATTTGTTTGATGAATGCAAGATTATTAGTAGAAAATATAAATTGCTAAAAAAGCATGATAGTCTTAATTGTGATTTTAGATAAGTTAAAGACTGAATATCATGATAGTTTAGGCTCTTGTATCAAATGCCATGATCTAGAAACTATCCAAAAGCAAAACTTGCTACTCATGGACACCTTAAAAGAAATTTGAGGTTGGTAGCAAGTCTTTGAACATGATCACTTACAAACAAGGGTCACGTTCCCAAAAAGAATCGGGATTAAATTGAAAAATTCTCACCAAAAATCCAACAACCTTCATAAAGGCCTATCCCTACATGTTCAACACCAAAACAAAATGCAACTTTTGTTGCAAGCATGAACCTAAAACATTATTGTCCATTCAAGAAAAATAGTCAAACAAATTAATTTGGGTTCCTAAAGGAACTATGATAAACTCTATGCAACATGACAAACAAATATAGATCAACTTTTTGAGGCACCCAAAAGTAAATGGGTACCTAAAATTATCCTTCTTGTAGAGACATACACCATCTAAAGCTAGGAGCAAGAAATAATATCCTGCTCTTTGGATTCTCCATATTCATAAACAGAAGATCCATAAAGAACCGTGATGCTCATAAGCATAAATAAAAAGAAGATTAGGTCACACTAGCATGAAACTTATTACTCAAATATCATCAAAAGAACATGCAAAATCTCACATCAAGTTCATCAAGGACTAATGTTTGTGATGCTTGTCAATTAGGAAAGCAGATTAAGAGTAGTTTAATCTAAGAATCAAATAAGCACATCAAGGCCCTTACAATTGATCTATATGGACTTGTTGGGACCAATTCTACATCAAAGCCTAGGTGGTAGCAAATAAACCCTCGTCATTTGTAGATGACTATAGTAGAATACACATGGACTTATTTTTTTTTGAAACACAAAAATGAATGCTTTAGATATTTCACTAAGTTTTGCAAACTTGTTCAAAATAAAAAAAGGTTTATGATTACATCAATTGAAGTGATCACAGTGGTGAATTTCAAAACCGTGATTTCCAAAAATATGAGTCTAATGGATTCAACCACAACTTCTCTACTCCAAGAAATCCTCAAAAAAATGGGTAGTAGAAAGAAAGAATAGAAATTTACAAAAAAAGCAAGAACCATATTGAATGAACAAAGCCTACCCAAATATTTTTTGGGTAGAAGGCTGTAAACACTTGCATGCTATATTTTTGAATATAGAATTTTAGTAAGACCCTTACTCACAAAACTCCCATGAGTTGTGGAACAATAAAAACCCTAATGTTTCATATTTTAAAGTTTTTGGCTATAAGTGTTTTATCTTGAATGAAAGAAAAGATGCCTTGGAAAAATTTGATGCTAAATCAGATGAAGAATTTTTCTTGGTTATTCTTGGGTTTCTAAAGCCTTTTATTATATTCAATAAAAAAACTTTAATAATGGAAGAATCTATTCATGTTGTTTTCAATGAGATTTCTGAAATCAAGAAAAAAGACTTTGATGATGATGTTAATTTGATTCTTTGAATTTAAATGAAACCCCTTCTCCAACTAAACCTTGTTGATAATGCATCCCACTTCCGAAACTACCTTATCTAGGACTGGAAGTATGTAGATAAAATCATCCCAAAGGACTAATCCTAGGAGACACATCTAAGGGGTTCAAACACGTTCATCTTTAAAAAATTCATGTGCAATACACTTTTCTCTCCCAAATTGAACCTAAATGTATTGTGAAGCCATGAAAGATAATTCATGGATTATCACTATACAAGATGAGTTAAATCAATTTGAGAAAATGAGGTGTGGAAACTTGTTCCTAGGCAAATGACCATTTAGTTATTGGTACTACATGGGTCTTTAGAAACAAGCAAGATGAATATGTGTCATGGTAAAAAACAAGGCTAGAACTAGTAGCCAAGGTTTCAACCAAGAAGAATGTCGATTATGAAGTAACCTTAACTCACTGTGGCTAGATTAGAAGCCATAAGGATGCTCCTTACCTATACTAGTAATAATAATTTTAAAGTTATTTCAAATGGATGTTAAAAGCCTTTTAAATGGCTTTATCTCGAAGATGTTTATGTTGAACTTGACCTCCCATTTGAAAATAATAGCCTCCCTAATCATGTATTTAAATTAACCAAAAGCTCTCTATGGTTTAAAATAAACCCAAGGGCTTGGTATGACAGACTAAGTACTTTCTTGTTGAAAATAATTTCTACAAAAGGAAGGTCGATACTACATTATTTATCAAAAATTTTGAAAATAACTTTCTCATTGTTGGATCTATGTTGATGATATTATCTTTGGTTTCTGAATGAATCTCTTTGTGAATCTTTTGCTAAAACCATGAGTCTCAATTTGAAATAGGTTTGATGGGAAGATAACCTTTTCTGTAAACTTACAAATTAAGCAACTAAGGAATGACATCTTTATTAGTCAAACTAAATATGCCCTAGATTTGCTAAATAGATTCAATATGAATAGCTCAAAAGCTGTAACACTCCTATGAGCACTTCCACGAAGTTGGAAGTTGATGAAAGTGGAGAAAGCTTCGATCAAAAAAAAACTTATAGAGGTATGATAGGAAGTTTACTTTATCTACTTTGCAACCGACTAGACATTATGTTCAGTGTTGGACTTTGTGCTGGGTTTTAATGAACCCCTAAGATATCTCATCTCAAAGGCAGTTAAAAAAGAATACTTAGATATCTCTCAAAAGGAACCACAAATCTAGGATTATGGTATCCAAAATCCAAAAATTTTCAATTAATTGCTTATCAGCGTCTGATTTTCTTTGGGTCTTTGTAGATAGAAAAAGCACATGAGGAACATGTCAATTTTAGGACACTCTCTTGTTTTCCTAGGTCATCTAAGAAATAAAACTCGGTTGCTCTATCATAACTGAAGCTGAATATATTTTGCAACCATTGCATCTTTGTGCTGAAGTTGTGTGGATGAAAAACACCTTAGAAGATTATAAAGTCCATCTTAAAAACATTCTTATTAAATGTGATAACCACGAGTGCAATATACTAACAAAGAATCTCATTCTAACACTCAAGAACAAAACATATTGATATTGAACATCACTTTATCTGAGATCATGTTGCTAATCATGATATAATTATAGAATTCATGAGATACTAAGCATCAACTAGCTGATATTTTTTACAAAACCTCTAAGTGAAAAACAGGTTTGATTTCATAAGAAGAGAATTAGGAATGTTGATGTCCAATGTATAATGTACAAACTTATTATTTGGACCTTATTGATTGAATTTCATGACAAAAATAACATGTTGGAAAAATCTTCATAAATGATGAGCATGTCCTCATAATCTTGCATGAAAATGTTAAATTAAATTTTTTGGTTCAATTGGATATCATTATTCTCTTTGGATTTTGATTCACATTCTTGACAAAAGAATATTGCCTTTGAAACATAAAATTAATGATTCTTTGTTGTAAAAAATATATTTTTTTTGCAAGGACTTTACTCATATAATATCTTGATCCTTGTAAAAAGCATGTTATAATTTGAACTACACAAATGGCCTTCCTCCATCATGCAAAAATAATAACAAGGAAGAAGTTTTCATTCTATAAAAAATACTCTCCATGTCATGGTCTTCTTGAGGATGTTTGTATCTATAAATGACATGAACCCACTTATGGCATTACATGTATATTAAAAGATACTTATCGTTCTCCTTTTTTTGTTGATGACAAAGGGGAAGGTATATGAATTGATACTATAAATGCCTTATTATGTTTGAAACAGACATATGATCATTGAAACTATGCCATGTTTACTATGATTAGCCATATTTGCATCATATTAAGATATCAAGAACTTGTATTGCAATTTGAAATTATTGATATCTTTCCATATGATGAATTGCTATCATTACAACAATTCAAATTTGAAAATGGATAATCAAGTCTTGACATCATACAAAAAATACATCATGATAGGAATCATGATGGGGTAATGATAAGGTTAAATGACTTTAACTTATCAATATGTCTCTTAATTCAACTTTGAATTCAAAGAATGACTTATCTCAATTATGGCACATAGATAGGGGGAGTTAAAGATTAACTCCGTTATCAATTGATTGTCATCATAAAAAAAAGGGGAGATTGTTGAATCTGGATTTTGATGATGATATCAATTGTCATTTAATCTAATCCATATGTTGAGATAAATGTGCAGGATGCTCGACGTAATAGGAATCTTGCAGGGAGGTTCTGGGGTCAAGACTATGATCACGTTGAGAGTTGAGGCTTCGGCCGGAAGTTGAGGCAGGTTGTCGGCGGGGTGCGGGAACATGTCCCAGAAAGTCCAGGAGCTTGAAGCTTCATTCGAAACTTCGCCAAGTGGATGGATTCCATAAGTCCAGGGGAGTTCTTGGGAAGTCCACGGAACAGTCTAGGGGTTTATTAGGATGATAAATGGAAGTTCGCAAAAAGCTCACGGGAAGAAAGCGTTGGCCTTACCGAACAAGCTGTCGCTTGGTTGTCGTGATTATCATGTTGATTAAATTAAAATGGGAGGTTCCCACTAACTTAATCTTGAACCCATAAAAGACATAGTGGGGCCGAATGGATTAGCCTAGTGAACCCAATGACTTGGCAGAAGTGGCACCGCTGAATTAAACATTGGCAGCCGAAACTCGATCCGAGTTACATTTGGAAGGCGGTCCTGCCGAATAACCCGGTGGAACTGCTGACTTTGGTCTTCGCCTCACCAGGCATTACCTTAAGCTAATCGAGGCGATTAACTGCCCCACGATAGCGGTAACTTTGCGCCGAGGCTTCGATCTCAGAGCTCGGCGGCGATTACCAGCGCCCGGTTAAGATTGCAACACCCGGACCGAGTAAGGAATTGACAGTTTGAGCTCCAAATTCGAACTGGTTTGGGCCTATAAATACCGCTCTTTCATCAATGAAAACAATGGCTCCCATAGAAATCCTGATCTTACTCTGTGATTTTTTAGAGCTCAAAAATGTTTTGTAGAGTTAAAAAAGTTCTTCTCCTTCTCTTCTTCCAAGTTTAGATCTTTCAAGAGGAGAAAAAAATTTGTAAGGGTTGTCTCCCTAAGCCCGTCAAAAGGTGTGAATCTATAAAAAAAGGTGGTTGGCCTTTGCCTATTGAAGGAAGGCCTCTGAGTGGGCGTCGGCAACCTCATCGTGGAGGAAGCCAGTGGATGTGGGTCAAGGCTGACCGAACCACTCTAAATCGTCTTTGCTCTCTGGTTTGCATTTATTTTAAGTTCATTATCTTTACTGCAAACCTCCTTCATAACCTAGCTTTTGTGTTCTGGCTTTTTTTATCATGAGTTTTTCAAGCTCAATGCTTTTTTTAGAATGAGTGTTTAAACGGCGTGTTTTTTCTGTAAATCACTCTAAATCGAGCTGCTCTCTTTGGTTTGCTTTTACTTTGAGCTTATTATCCTTACTGCAATCCTTCTTCATAACTTACTGTCTTCTAGCTTTTTATGTTTGCATTTCAAAACTCAATACTTTTTTTTGAATCGGCGTTTAGGCGTAAAAAATCAGTTTTCTCTCGTGCGAACATGTCGTATTTTCGTTTTTACACTCGATTTCTATCACAATAGCAAACTGCTTTATCAATTTGTTTTAACTGTCTCTTGCCTAATCACAAGTCAAAGTGATTCTGAGAATCGGAGTTCCTGCTGAAATCAGCTTTGTCGTGCGAACTCTCGGTTTTTAAAATGCGAAAGTTTTCATTTGCACTAATTCACCCCCTTAATTATCTTGATCCTAACACATAACCATAATGGTTCTCTTGACTTCTTCCATATCTTTCTTATTTTTTGAGTTTCAATCCACTGAAGAAGATTCACCTATTCTTTCCTTCTAACATTTTGGGTTAACCAATTCTTTAACAATATCTATTGTTAGGTTCCCTTTGGCATGGAGTTACAAATTGTCCTGCATATCGTTTCCCAACTTTCTAGTAAAAGAGCTAAGTAATAATCCTTGTATCTCATCATCTATATTCATTTTCCATGGCAATCGGCTTGTTTTTGCAAGACTCTAAAATAGGCTTATATATCAATAATGTTACCACTATCTTTATACTTCAAAATTTACAAACTTTTGATAAAGAAATTCTATTTCCCATTATCTTTTTTTATAAAGGATTTTCCAACCTTTGCTAAACAACATCGACTCTGGTTTCATCAGAAATATGCTCATACAAATTTATATTTATCCATCTTCTAATATAGGCAATAAAACTTTTCTATGTTGAACTTCCCATTCCCTCATAGATCCATAGTAGAAGCTTTATCTTTAACCTTGATGGGCTTATACAAATATTTATAATAAAAAAATCTTCCATCATCAAGCCTCCAAATAGAATAATGTGATGATTTCAATTTAATCATATCATATAACTATTCCATTTCAATCACACAAAAAAAAAAAAGTAGCACAAAATAACTTTGCTCTAATACCACTTATTGGGAGAAGCACGATAAAATAATTCTTTTTCCCTCTTTGTGTATCAAATGGGTTCTCATCAAATACCAACTTGATATAAAATGCAAAATATCAACTAGAGACATAAATAATAGAGCAATAAATGAATCACAGTGAGACCAAATTTTTAATGTGAAAAAAAAAAATCTAATGGGGAAAAAAATCGCGGGACCGTAGTCTACCTCAAACTTCCACTATCAATAGTAATGATAACAGGTTTATAATAGGTCTTCTCTAAAATAATAAAGGATCACAATAATATCAAGATCATATATCTTGGCTCAAGAATAGCATATCTTCATCACATGATTGATCTCATCTAAAGAAATTTTAGGTCTCACAAAAGGTATAGCAGGAAAAGTACCGAGAGAGTAAACTACAAATCAACACTATTAGGATTGTAGAGCATTAAGGATTCTTACATATAAAATTTGGGCTAAATGACAGCGTTTAGCCCACTTCGTTAAATGAAAAACTCAAGATCCTAATTTTTTCTCTTCTTTTCTCTCTCTACCTTTTCTCTCTCCTACTGCCACGCTTCACTCGATGCTTCCTTGCCCTCTCTCATGTTTGCTTTTCCCTTTTAATTATTGATTTGTTCAAAGGCCTAATTGTCCAAAAGCCCACATATGGGCTAGATTCAACATCAAAAAACAATGTGTTGACTATGAATAAAACTTTCTCACTTTCGTATGCCATGCTAAAATACATCTGAATTATATGGCTATTCTATTGCGGCATGCTATGATTATGAGATCTGGGGATGGACATGAAAACCATATTTTCAATGGCAACCTCGAAGGGATGTGTATATGATATAGACTAAGGGATTAGTATCAAGAACTACCCAAATAAGGTGTGTAGGTTTCTTGGGTCCATTTCTGGACTAAAACAGCAACTTCCCTAAGTTGGAATATAAGATTTAATGAGAGGATTAGATATTATAATTTTGTTAAAAAATGAAGATGAGCATTGTTGTGTATAGGAAGATAAGTGGGGATTACTTATCACCTTCTTGGTATTGTATGTGGATGACATCTAATCATTGGGAATGATGTAGGAATGATATCTACTATAAATGCTTGGTTATCGAACACTTCCCCATGAAGGACAGGAAAGCATCCACTACATCTTGGAGATTAGGATATATGAGATAAATCCAAGAGGGATACTTGGTTTGTCTAATCCAAGTACATAGACACCATTGTCAAGCGGTTTGGCATAAAAAATTTCAAAGAGTGTTTTCATCACTTGGATGAGACACATAGGATATAAACTTTCTAGAATATATCCCCTAAGACATAGGATACCCTATGCCTCGTTGATAGTGTCAATCATGTATGCCATGCTATGTGCCGGGCACGATATAAACTTATGTTTACGTGTCCCGAGCATGTTGAATCTACAAGTATTTTGGCGATGAAACCACTTGATAGGTGTTTATGTTTTTAATTTGTGTTTTTTGAGTAGCGGATGCTTCGATCAGGATAAAGCAATTAAAGGCCGGGAAAAATCATGTTATGCCGGAGAAAATCGTGGACGTCGGGCTAGTGGATCAGTCAGCGTATCGGTGAAAACTTGGTCGAAGTGAACTTCGAACATCGAGCCAAAAGAAAGCGGTATTGTGCCAAGATATGGAGTTCTTGATCAAGCTGGCGATAGAACAATAGGCGCCGAGAAAGGGGCGATCTTTTGAGAAGGATCGGATAAGCGATCGAGGACCAATGACATCTTAGGACAACTTGGTTAATGCTTAGGATTAATTGTCTCGTCCATTTTTGTTTAAGTGTGCAGGATTAACTTCTGATGGAGGATTAAGACATGCGACGGGGAGTTCTTGTCGAGGTCAGGACTATGATCGTTGGGGATTTCCAAGGCTCGATGGAAGTTCTGGATGGTGTTCGGAGGATTCTGCGGGAACATATCAGAAGTCAGGAGCTTGCCAAAAAGCTCGTCGGAACTCGCCAAGTGGATCATCATAAGTCAGGGGGAGTTGCCGGAAGTCCGCAGGGGTATCGCCGAGGTTCATCGGGATGACGAAAGTTCCTTTAAGCTCGCTGCCAAAAGCGGTTGACGCACCGTGTAAAGCTTTCCTTCAATTGTCGTAGTTAGCATTATTGATTAAGTTAGAAATGGGAGGTGATCCCACTAACTTAATCTTGAACAGTGTTCGAAAAGACCCAGTGGGGCGAATGGATCAACCCATTCGGACCCAAATGACATGGCGGAAGGTGGTCCACCGCTTTAGGAGCTCGTCTCCGAATTCTACGGCGGTTAGCCCAGCCCGGCAGCGGAGGCTTACTTGACCGGTCTCAGAGGAAATACGGCTGAAGCGGTAACATTTCTAGTCGGTGGCACCACGAGCTTAGTCTCGACTCTGCCGTAGTGCAAGCGCCCACGATAGCGATGGCAGAGCTTCAGTCTCGAGCTTCAACAGTGGTGCAACGCCCGATCGAGTGGTAACCGCCAAACCGAGTCGAAATTGACAATTACGAGCTCCAAATTGGTAGTTTGGGGCTAAATACTCTTCGGCAATGAAAGAACAAAAAACTCACCGAAATCTTAATCTTACTCTGTGATTTTTAGAGCTCAAAATTGTTGTATAAGTTAAAAGTTCTTCTCCTTCTCTTCTTCAAAGTTCGGATCTTTCAAGAGGAGAAAAAAGTTTGAGGGTTGTCTGCTAAGCCCGTCAAAAGGTGAATCTGTAAAAGGTGGTTGGCCTTAAGCCTATTGAAGGAAGGCCTCTAGTGGACGTCGGTAACCTCATCGGTGGAGGAAGCGAGTGGATGTAGGTCAAGGCCCGGAACCACTCTAAATCATTTGCTCTCTGGTTTGCATTTACTTTGAGTTCATTATCTTTCTTCGCTAACCTCCTTCATAGCCCTCTTGTGTTCTGCTTTTACGTGCGAGTTTTCAAGCTCAATACTTTTCGAATCGTGTTTAGACATAAATGGGTTTTCGTGCAAATTACTCTAAATTGAGCTTCTCTCGGTTTGCATTTATTCTGAGCTATTATCCTTACTTCAAGCTTCTTCGTAGCTTACTATCTTAGCTTTTTCGTTTTCGTTTCCAAGCTCAATACTTTCTGAATGGGTTAGATGTAAATCAATTTTCACCGATACCGAGCATCGTATTTCAGTTTCGCTTACAGTCTAATTTCTATCCTGGCGATTAGTTTTTAACTGTCTCTTGCTAATTACAAGTTAAAGAGTGATTCTGAATTGAAGTTCTGTTGAAATCGACTTTGTCGTACGAACTCAATTTTAAAAACATGAAAGTTCATGCACTAATTCGCAGCAGTGCTCTTGATCCTAATGAAGCAGAGTATCAGTGGATCTGGAAGTAGGAGCACTAGAAAGCGATAAAAGTGTATCATTATTAAGTACTTGAGAATGACTAAGGATCTTTTACTAGTATGAAGGTAGTAGCCTCGAGTTGAAGACTACGGGACTCTAGTTTCTAATCGAATATCGATGATAGTAAGTTAAATTTGGGGTATGTGTATACCACCGAATGGAAGGAAGGCGATGGTGTTGGAAGAGTTCAAAGCAAGATACTACTCTTTTCGACCCAAAGTGAATTACAATAGAGGCAATAAAGGAGGGAGTTTGGAAGAAATTTGTTATGGATCTAGGGTCATTTAGGACAGCAGTTAAGTTCTATATATATTGCGATATGAATGGGCGGTTATAAGGAAAAGAACCTAGGTCTCATCGAAGAAGCTCTATTCACGAGGGAGGTTCCTTTGATCCCGGAGAGATTGTGACTTCGAGGAGATGTAGTAGTGGAAAGAGTTCCTTAGAAGATAACATTGTAGATCCTTGTCGGATTGTCTCAAATTGTCTTCAGCGTCATAAATGTCTAATGGAGATCGAACCACGAGGTCATTGGCTTTTAAGGTCAAGTGGGAGATTGCAAGTCATTGGTGCCCTACAAGCCAATCATGTGAGTGATGTACGTGTGACATGACCGTGGTTTTGCTTATTATTATAATTTATATTTTATCACTTTATATTACTTATTGCATGAATATATTGTGATGTCCATGGATCTATGGCTTGAAGGGAATCAAATGCGTTGAAGATCATGATAATGTTGATTCACCTTTAAACATAGATCCTAAATAATCCCGGACCTGAGTTACTTCGAGAGGGACATCGAGATAAACTTAAGATAAGACATTGTGTTGTATACCTATCCATATGATAGATGTAAACGTCTTATAGTTTGCTCATGTGGGGACATTAGGGATGGGTGTGTTGGGAAATCTTGGGAGGCGACATCACCTGGCGGCGGAAGAACAAGAAAATAAAATCCCGATTCGAAAGAGATGTTAGGTAATCTGCGAATTAGTGCACAAAATCCATGAAACTTAAAGCTGTGTATAGAGTAGATTATTTAGGATCAAAGAGCACTAAGAGGGGGTGGAAATTGAATTAGTCTGATGGAAAACTGCGGAATTAAAATGAAGCGCGTCTGACGATAAAACAATTTCTGTTTTGGCCGATTCTAAGAATACTTTAACTTAAGAACAAGCAAGATGATGTTAAAAGTCAATCTATGAAGGCAGTTTAGGTTATGATGAAAACGAGAATATAAAAAGCTGGCCGAAATCACGAAGTTAGATGCGAAGAAATTGATTCACGTCTAAATCTTTGATTAAATGAAATCACTTGATTAAATGAGATCTTGTTTAAGCAGAAATTATAAGGCAGTTCTGCGGTTATGGTAAAAATCAAAGCGTAAGCGTATCGAAATATGATGATTATGCGAAAAAAGTAGATTTCGTCCCCAGCTGATTAGGAAAGTGCAAAGCTTAAAACCGGTCGTATATGCCGCAGCGATAAGCTTGGAGGAGGTTTAGAGGTAAGATAATATGCTCCAATGAAATGCAAACTGAGATTTAAGTGGTTAGGTCAATCTTGACCTACTCCGGCTGGCTTCATAGCAGGAGTCCGCAAAGCGTCAACTAGAGCCTTCCTTCATAAATGAAGGCTAACCACCCTTTCTGAGTTTCACTCCTTTTAGCCGAGGCTTAGGGAAACCCTTACTTATAGAAATTTTCTCTCCTCTTTCCTGACCAAAGCTTGGAAGACGGAGGGAGGAGAACTTTTAGCCTTTCCAATAATTTTTGAGCTCTAAGAATCACAAAAAGAGATCAAGATTTTTGATGTGAGTTCACATTACTTTTAGTCTTGAATGGGTGGGGTATTTGGAGGCCCCAACCCAGTTCAAATTTAGACTCAAAATTGTCCATTCCAGAAATTAGGATCAGCGTTTGCACCTCTGTTGGGCGGTTGCCCGCTAAGCCCGAGAAACCGAAGGCTGAGCCTACAGGCGGTGCCACCTCTGTCGAGGCGTTATTACCTCTCTACCCGAGCTTCGAAGGCCAGAGCTCAGTGATTCCCCACCTCTGGCCCAGGGGGCGGTTGCCTGCCCGCACTTCGGGCGAGGCTTTCGAGGCGGTGCTACCTCTAATCGGGGAGGTTACTGCCGGATCTTGCTTCGAAGGCCGGAGCCACAGGCAGTGCTACCTCTAGCTAGGCGGTTTACCACCTTTGATGCAGGAGACTTAGCCAGGCCCGGTGCTACCTCTGGCTTGGGCGGTTTGCACCTCCCACAACAATCCCGGTCGAGATGGGTAGATCCATTAGGCCCAATTTGGGATTTTAGGGGGCTAATTGCCCCAAAGATTAAGCTAATGGGATCACCTCCCTATTTCCAACTTAATCATTGTCTTGCTATGATAAATTCTAAAGATAATTTCTCTGACTTGCTCGGTCGTCAATCAACTTCGTGTTTGGCGAACTTTAAATCAATCATCCAGATGAACCCTAGGTGATGCTCCTGGGTTCGACAAACTCCTGGACTTGCTGACGATCCACTTGGCGAGTTCCGATGAGCTTCTTTGGCAAGCTTTTGGACTTCTCAGTTTGTTCCCGCGGAACCTCCGATGTTGTCCAGAACTTCGTCGAACTCTCGAACTCCCAGCGTGATCATTGTC